>CM053989.1:4868058-5473058 GCA_028641955.1 Protonibea diacanthus | reverse complement strand
TCCCGTCGGCGTACGTCACCGAAGACGTCAAACGAGGCGAGGGAAGGCAAACGAAATGCGTCATGGGATGCCGTGTCAGCTGTCATCCACTGACATTTGTTCTCAACAGCCCATCATGCTGGCCTATTAGCAGGCTGATTTTGTGTAGTCTGATCCTGGCATGACGGAGGCGGACCGGGAAGGACGGTTGGGTGAACAAAGCATGCAACTTCATCACGGAAGACTGCTGTTCACAACCCATCTCCCCAAACCAGGCGTCAGACGTTGTTTCCTAAACCAAACCAAACCCTGACCTGACGCGTGATAGTGCTGCCAAATAAGCCCAATGTTAAAAATAATATCTTGGTAGTTGAAATGCACAAAACACGGCCTCCTTTTAAAGGGCATATTCTTGTTGGACGAGACCAGCTGAATGAGAGTACAGTCACAAACAAAGGGACAACAAGATGGAGGGGCAAAAAAATCGATGAAAAGGAAATCAGTGAATGGAGAGGGATTGTTAGGACGGAGAGGGAGAACGAAAGAGTAAGAGATTGATGTGCAACCACTCCACACTCCACTGCCCTCTAATTACTAAGTCCACACCACGCTCTTCATCACCTAATCCTTCTGTGTGTGTGTGTTATTTATGGATGCATGTCTGTTTGTGTATGTGTCCACAGCTGAGGGAAGTCTACGTACATAATAGGTATTCGAGGAAAGAAGTAAAATAGAGAGAAATGACCTTGTATCATGGATGTTTTTGTTGCTGATATTACTCGTGTTCATGCCGGTAAATATCACTTGAGTATACGAGAGAGACGAAGGGCTCGTGGTCACTTTTACTGTGTCCTGTCAGATTTCTTTAAAGGACAAGGATGACATTATTCTTCATTTTTCTTATTGCTAAATAAACGTACCAAACTCGCTGAACTTTTGTGACAGGCGCTGCTGCACGCCATAGTTCACGTCACCACCTCTCTGTCCTCGCTGCGCACAAACTGTAATTTCCATCCCAATGAATGCTCGACTCCGTCAGTGATTGATTATTTAATTGATTTGTTGACTGACTGACTCATTGGCTTGTCAAAAGACAGGCTCACTGGCTCATCCACTGATGGACTGTGCATGACAGCTGCTAAAGCGTCTGACAGAGAAGAGATAAAAACAAATTCACATTTTCTTTTTTCTTTTCTTTTTTTTCTTTTGATGTTGTTTCGGGCTCATGCCTCATCAGGACTTCAAAGATTTTAATCCTGATTTTATTTTAGTTCTGTGGTTTATTTGCCTTTCAGTGCGCGTCCGAGACAGACAGGATGACAGGAGTGGAAGTGGAACATGAATATAAATATGTCAGCATTAGATTGTGCATGCTATTCACTCACACAGCTGTCATGCTACTGTTGAAGATCTATCTGCACGCTGTAGATGTAGATACACTGACTAGATTCACTGTCCATGAGGAGGGAATGTTTTTTTCATACCAGTAAGACCGAAGAGGCTTTGAATATCACGGACACGTCTTCATAAATGCAGAAATGTTCGTTAAAAAATCTGTCGGGTTTTGAAAATGTGAATTTATGTTTTTATTTTTGACTCTGTTGCATCGTGTTTCTGTGACTCGAATGTAATTACCAGTGGCAAAAACTAAACGCACTAATGAGACGCACAAACTCTGGCAACGTTTGAAGATGCATGGGGATGGATGACAGACTGTCTTGTTCTACTGTGTGTGTGTGTGTGTGTGTGTGTGTGTGTGTGTGCACATGTGCGTGTGTGATATTCCCCACAGCGCACTTGGGTCTGTGATGTTCTGGGTCTGATTCTGTGTATTGCATGTCTGTGTGTCATTTTGTCTTCATGCATGCCAGATCTCTGTGCTTTTATGGACACTGTCCTGTTTTCAAGAGTGTGTGTGTCCTTTTCTGTTGAGCTGCAGTGTGTGTGTGTGTGTGTGTGTGTGCGTGTGTGTGTGGCAACGCCTGACATGAGTTATCCTCTCTCTCTCTCTCTCTCTCTCTCTCTCTCTCTCTCTTCTTTTGTAATTGAAAGTGACTGAAGGATCATTTTAGAGCAACTGTGAGGTTATCTGTGCGGCCACTGATGTGTTTGGTCAGTTTCCAAACACATTGTGTGTGTGTGTGTGTATGAGAGAGAGAGAGAGATAATCTGTGTGTGTTTGTATTCAGGCAGTACTATGAATGATTGTTACAAGTCCTCATATCACCAACAGCCAACAGCAGGTGGAAGTGAGCCGCAGTCCACATCTGCTCTGGCCAATAGAGAGCACAGCATCTGGGCACACTCAGTGAAGCAGCACAAGTATCGATATACGTGTGTCAGATTAGGTATTTAATAAGGGTTATCAATAATCAATAAAAAATGTGTCTGATCTCACACACAAAATGGAGTGAGGAAACCGTCAAAGGCATTTAGAGAGTGACAGAAGGCTGTAGATGGATGAAGCAGATTTTAAAGGTATGAAGCAGGAAATTGACATAGGATATTCTATTACATAAAGGCTTTATCAGCAAAATGTGACCAAGGATGAAAAGAGTGAGGAAGAGGGGAATAAAAAAAAGAAAAGAAAGAATTTCTATTGGGTAACTACTTTATCAGTAAAACGCCTAACTGAGCATGGAAATAGAGAGGTGAGAAGAGGAGAGAGTCTGTCAGTGGGGCGTAGAAAGAGATAGAGGAGGAGGGGTGAGGGAGAAATATAAGACACAGGAGAGACAGAGAGACGTTTATGTTTCATGAATGTATCTCTATAAAGTCTACAAACTCTACACAGATGATGTACACTGTAAAATAATCAACAAAATGGTCAAATCACTGAAACAGAAACTTAAAATCAAGTAAAATATCATAATTCAACTGCTAATCTGTAAATTAACAGACATTTTCAGTCAAGTGCAGCTAGGTATTCAGTATGTTTGATATAAGGAACAACGTTTGCTAAATTTCTATCCAGAATTAGACTTGGAAAGTAAAAGTATACAGAAATATAAAATTAATTAAAGACTCACCTTAAAATTATGATATTAAATTGTCAGTATGGACATGAATCTATTTCTACCTACTCCATGCTCAATTTTTGGTCATAGACAATAATAGATGGTCTTGGCTAAATATTTATATAATATTTATGATTTCAACACATAGCCGTTGATAATGGTCAGGTCACACAGTGATGCATGATGAGACATTTATATCAAAACCACTAGGCCAATACCTGTCGGACATACCTCAAAAGCTGAATATGAGACACAGACACAGAGACACAGGTTTGGTTCACAAGTTCCACTGCTTTTTAATTTATCATCATAGTTCCAACACTTTCTCCTCACATTGTTATTTCCCCATGGAGCGCTCCCACGTATTTAACAGCCACACCTGCAGGAGAAAGAAAAATTAAAAGATAGAAACCAACAAGAGAGGCCGAGTGCGTGATAATAGAGCTCATATAAACATTAGCAGAAAGAGAGAAAGATGGCTCCATTCAGCCAGAACAGACTGTGTGGGAGCGAAGGAGACCTGCTGGAAGTAAAATGTGACATAACTCAGGTAGAAAGTCTTTCATTACCAAGTGTGTGTGTGTGTGTGTGTGTGTGTGTGTGTGTGTGTGTGTGTGTGTGTGTGTGTGTTCCAAACCATAATAGTTTCTCTCCACACTGACCTTCTACTTTTCATTTATAGTTGATGATTTGATTTGTTCAAAGTGCTCAGCCTGAAAAGGAAGCATTTATTTTTTATTACATTAAATACGGTATGTGACCCCTGAAGGGCCTTACTGTTGGCCCTATCAGAGTGTATTAATCTCTGTGTTAACTCATGCTAATGTATAATAATTGCACCACACGAGGGTGGAACTGGTGCCTGACTTGTGTTTGATGACTTAAATATCAGGCTGTATTACAGCATTATGCTTACAACAGGAGGTGAAGACTCCATGAGTCAACAGCCGCTGCTAAATTCGTGGAAATGTTTCGAGATCGTCGTGGTTAGAAGTCAAGCTGAATTGTTGAGCTGGCTTTTTTTTTTTTTTGCAGACGATTTGCTGCTTTATTATCTGTTGTGACATTTTTTTCAAAGGCTGTTGCATTCAGTCCCAAAAGACATATTTCAAAAAGAAGAGGTAATTTATCCGTCACAGAAATGAATTGATGCACTTCGACTTTTCACATTTTCCTTTCCAAAATAAAAATTCACAATCTCAACAAATTATCTTGCAGACTTACATACAAACAGTTAAAATTGCTCTCTGCGCGTTTACTGTCAGTCATATTGGGATTTTTATTTTTCATACAAGGATATGAAATATGAAATATTTGTTTGTCTGTTTGTTTGGTTGTTTCAGGCATTTGAATGCATCGCCAGCTCTCAGAAAGGTTAATAGTATCCAGTGAGTGAATAACGTGTGTGAAATCAATAAGAGATTATGGCTTTCACAGCGAGCTTCAGCAGGTAGTCTCGATTATTCATTCATTTGGCTAATTTATAAATGGAGCAGAGCAACAATAATACGATAGAGGAGTGTGTAGACTGATAATGGTTTATGTGTGTGTGTGTGTGTGACTTTTTCCAGTTGAGAAGAGTCATTTAAACTTCATGTTTTTATGATTAAGCAGACAGAGGAGTATAAACAGATACACATGCACAACAAAGCCTAGCAGCATGTGGCTGTAATCCATGGCCTGAGGCATGATAATTAGACTATGATACTGACATCACACACGTACACACCTACAAGTCAGTGGATTAATATTGATCCGGACGGTCAAATTAAGTCTGCTTATGTTTGTTTTTTTTCCATCTCTGCTGTGATGCTGGAGTGTACTCCTGTCACTAGAGACATAAGCTCATAATCTTTCTATCTGCTGCAGTCAAAGTGAGAAACGCAGACAACACAGAGTCCTTTAATCCTGTACACACATAATGTTAGCCCGACAAAGCTAAGGTTGAGTTTGTTACACAACAAAGTTTGTTTGTTCTAACAAAGTTTGATTTTGTCGTACAGTATTCGCATTATCCTCTCGGGATTCCTGGGAGAAGTCTGCAGGAACTTATTAACAAATTAACTATTTGAAAAAACTTAATGTGTGTTTAACAAATGTTTTAATGTCTTCTGATCTTTCATGATTACAAAACAAGACCTACAACCTCAACCTGAACATTTAACCGATCACTGTTTTAATCAGATTTGATTACTTCCCACTGGAATCGATATTTTCTGATAAACATGCAGCACTGTTGCTCAGTCAAAAAAGGTTTTTCGCCTTTTTTTCCCCCTGCAGACATAAATATTCTGTAAACTGGATTATTCATGGGAAGCTTGAGAGAGAGAATTGCACAGCTTAACCTAAATAAGAACTTAATGAGCGAGTTTTGTGCCTGTAGACAGTCAGCATTTTGCTCAAGAGCTCCTTTGCAGGTGAGAACGTTGAGGGTTCCTCTTCTCTAACCTCTCTTCCTCTCCCCAGGCGAGGACGATGACGACGAGGAGTGCGGAGAGGAGAAGCTGCCGTCGTGTTTCGACTATGTCATGCACTTCCTCACCGTCTTCTGGAAGGTTCTGTTCGCCTTCGTCCCGCCCACAGACTACTGGAACGGCTGGGCCTGCTTCGTTGTCTCCATCTGTATGATCGGACTGCTCACCGCCGTCATTGGTACGATGACAGCGGCAAAGTTAAATTCAAACATCGATTTATTGAAGCTGATTAAACCAAATCACAACAGTTTAAAAATGATATTTAGTCAATTGTTCTTTTCATTTTGTTACAGGGGACCTGGCCTCTCATTTTGGCTGTACAGTGGGCCTGAAAGACTCAGTCACAGCAGTAGTATTTGTTGCATTGGGAACCTCTGTGCCAGGTGAGTTTGTGAACACGCACATGTTTGAACACTACTGCTGTTTTGATTATTTTAAATGTCCTGCTACCTGGACTTTCCACGAGCACGAGCTTTATTCAAAGACCTTTCTCTCTCCGCATTTGGCATTGAGCTTCATAAGACCTTTATGAGCATAAAATACCTCAGGGTCTTCAATTTAGGAATGTATTTGTGTTCATCCGTCATTCCCGTCAGGGAGTGTACCTTGACATTTTCAGTTCCTTGCTTTTATTACTAGAAGCTTTATTCCTCCCATGTC
This sequence comes from Protonibea diacanthus, assembly GCA_028641955.1. Taxonomy (NCBI): domain Eukaryota; kingdom Metazoa; phylum Chordata; class Actinopteri; family Sciaenidae; genus Protonibea; species Protonibea diacanthus. Next base: position 5,466,928 of record CM053989.1, on the reverse strand, counting down.
TGTTCTTTAGTGTGTGTACTGCAGAATAAAAGAGACACCTTTTACAGAGTGTATCCCTCCACTGGCTTCCAGTATGAAAGCCTCATTAAACATAGCGCTTTTTTAAACAACAATCAAATGAAACAAAACAACAGCAGCTCTGCCGGAATAGGCAATGCAGATAAAGTTGTTGCACAGAATTGCTCTGAAGGTGTGGAAATATCTGTGCAGGGAGATAACTGAGCACAACTTTACAAAGCTGGGAAATTTAAATGCGTGTCTCACGTCGCAGGCGGGAAAATAACATTGTTTTTTTTGTACTGCCTTCGCTTTGCTGATCTGATCCAGACAACAGGGTTTTGGTTGATAATTTTTTTTTAATTATTATTATTATTATTGTATAATTATTTACCAGGGAATTCATCATGCATCATTATTTATTACTGGAAAATGATAGTGACAAATTTGGCATTATGATATTTACATACTTGCTTTGGTCTTTAATAAAGGCAATTCTGAGATTTCTTTCAAAATACATTAAATATGTTGGAAAATAGTTGAGTCGTTAGAGGTTAAAACAGTTTTTCACCAGTCTTCAGTCCTGGATTTTGTGGGCGGTCCTTAAAGGGTGGCTCGATGACACGCTGAGGCCACCCTGAGCAGAGAGTTAGAGATGAATTAATCTTGCCTGTTTCAAAGTTAGTCATGTCATTTTCTGAACTCATCTGACACGTTTCAGTCCCTTCAAAATGGCTGCGTGACTCCCACGAGCGGGCGTGTCTTCAGCACCTTCAGCAGAGACACTGCATGCAAAGAAAACCTGCCAGTTTGTTTCATTTCAGTGAGATCATACTGTAAAACATGAGAAAAGATGCATGGCAGATGTTTTTCCCTGTCGCGCCGAGGGAGCGTCTTTACCATGACTGACCCAGTAGCTCCCAGTCTCTCCAGTGTATCTTTATATGTGGGAGTCTGTTAGAGGAGACCGCGCAGTCTGCAGACAGCAGCATAGATCATCCACTAAATGTGAAGAATGACCGACGACTGCACTGGCTGGCTAAATATGTTTTAACCTTGGCCTCAGTCTCCTCTCTCTCCCTCTCACACACACACACACAGACACACACACACACACACACACACACACACATGCTGCTGACATGCAGTACATGCTTGGATGCTGGATGTATAACATGCAGACACATAAACAACTGTGCAACTTTAATTGCTTTGATGAACAGACTCACACTCTCATATATTATATAACATATTACATGTAAAACTTGAAATAGGTTTTGCACACTTGCACACACACACACACATACACACACACACACCTGTACTGTGACCATGTGTTAGTAGCATAGGGCCATTCATCATGTCAGGCTCAGGTGGTCTCTGTCCCCCATTTAGGGAGCTCAGGGAAAAAGGTGATATATGACATACAATTTCACACACACACACCTACACCTACACATACACATACAAACACATAAACATAAACTATATGTTTACGTAGATAGAAAAATGTAGTATTTGAACACACAAATGCACACTCACCACCAGTTCAATTCGCGGACAATGGCATACACACACACACAGCTGTGTGAAACACAGAAACACACACGCATACACACAATCTGGGGAGCTGCAGAATGGAAACAAAGTGATTTGGCCTTTCTGAGTCTCTCAGCCTTATTACTAGAATCTCCCGTCACACACACACACACACACACACACACACACACACACACACACAAAGAAACAGACCTCAAGTTCTGTGGCCATTACAGTTAATAAAACCCATCCTGTGCTGTGGATCCATGATGATTAACCTCGTTTATCACAGTTAGCCAGGCTAACACACACACACACACACACACACACACACACACACACACAGGAGGAGACAGGAAGAAAACAAGAGAAGTGGAGCTTTTAAAAGAGAAACTCAAGAAAGTAAAATGTGTTGTCGGTTTGGGTTTACATTCCAGAGATTTGGACAATAAAGCATCTTTATTATTATGATTTATCAATATAGAAGGTCAAATATGAAATATCGTATTTGTTTGTCTCATGTTCGAGTAAGGCAGAAACTGCATTAGATGAAAGCATTTTTTGACCTTTTCAAAATTTGTTGTGGCAAAATTGCCCCTGAACCTCGGGGGCATCAGGGTCATTACAAGACATTTAAGTCTTAAGAAGACAAAAATGGAGCTTGCTTGAGGTTACAGACATCCTGGCCCAATTCTTTCAGCTGATCCACAGACAATTGGAAAAGATGACCAAGAGGATGATCAGTAGAAATCCTCCTCTTGATTCGAGGACAAAAACGCTGCTGTCAAATTTGTCAGAATCTCAGAAGGCTGAGACGTAACGAGCCCTCAAACGGACTCAAACTACAAGCTAATATTTGTTTCGCTCACTTGTATCTACAAAGGAAGGAATCTAGCTGACTCACTCAGTGGATTCACAGAAAATTAATTGAGAGAAACTTTTAATTGTTTAAAGGCATTCATCAGAAACAAACAAAAAGCAAACTGATTTCCAACTAATTAATCAGCAATCAAAATAATAATTAGTTGCAGCCTCAAATAGATTCATTGTTAAAATCCTGGCCACGTTCACAGATTTTAATCAAACTCTCCTCAGTCAAAATAACTTTGGCCCAACATGAATTGGAACATGATTTGTCACTAATTTGTCACCCAAACTGCTCAGATTTCCCCCTGACCGACAATTTAGTCTATGACAAGTAATTATAACAATTACAATCCAGATGTCCTTGAAATTTCCTGTGGATTTGGTATCCTAATGTTTCTGACCTCTGATTGCTCCTCTATTGCCACCGTCAGGCAAACATTTCCACATGCGGGAAGATTTCCTTTGTGCTCCCCAGTGAGCCCTTTCATTTTAAGAGGAAACAAGGGAGCAGAAGGACAAGATAGAGGAGGCAGATGGAGAGAACATAGAGAGGTAGTTGGAGAGTTGGAATAGAAAGAGAAGAGAGCGAGGCACCGCTTGATTGACAGAAGCAGAAGAAAAGGGCAGAAAACTCTCCAGGGAGGCTTTTTCACATACAAGAGCCTGCACAGTGGAACCTCTTTCAGACACACACACACACATATACACACACACACGCCGCTACCGAACATACAAGCACCCATGCACTCACCCACTCAATCAGGCAAACAAGCACTCAAAGACCAATTGATGCGCACTCACATACACGGCCCTTTCCCAGCCGATGAAAGCGTGGCATCAGATTGGACCCAGGTGGTCTCATTCACCAGCACAAGCTGACAGCGTACATGCATGTACTATGCACAGAAATACACACACACACACACACACACACACACTTAAACACAGCAGGCCTGTCCTTGAAGCTTTAAGGTGTACAGGGAGATTTATCTTTGCTGGACTCCTTCTCTGGCCCATTGCCTCCCTCCTCCTCAATCCTTTTCCGGACCTCCCATCATCCTCTTTTCCTCTGCCAGTTTGGCCGTCACTTCAAGAAAGCCCTTCCTCCTTTTTTTTTTTTTTTTTTACCTTTACCTTATTTATCCTTCACGTCTTTTTTCACTCTCTTTGTACTGTATCCCTCGGATAAAAGCAAGAGCGCATGAATGATTATCGAAGAGAAGATGGACAGAAAATTAGTGAGAGAAAAAAAAAGAGGGCTAACTAACCGTTTGGCAACTCTCAGAGAAGAGCCTGTTGTCGAGATATGGCAAGGTCTCTGTAAGCTTTCAGTGCAAAGAGGAAGACTGTACCTGTGGGGAAGCTGCTGTACTTTGGCAAGCATGAAACCAGGGGGAAATTTTAGGACTAAGGAGCACAACGCTGATTAGTTGTCAGGCCAAGATTTGTTTGCCCCTTCAAACCGAGATTCAGCCTTGTAAATTATTGATCTTGGACCAAATCCGGCCGGTGCTGGCTGCCAGCGACAGAACACTGTAACAGGATTAAAGATTCGGTTTCTAATTTAAGATCCCCTGTCTAAATGAGGGGGGGGGGGGAGGATTTGCACAGTGTTCCTTATTAATAATTGTAAGTGTTCTGCATTCATCAAGAGCGTCCTTCTCTGTTACTGTGCTCTTGTGTAACTCACGAATGACTGCACGTCGAACTTTGAGCCAAGTGTAAATCTGTAATGTAAGACTTAGTAAGTAACACAGAACAGCACATTTTCTATTATTAAGGACGATGCGCTGTGATTCTTCCAAGGCCTTCCCTCTCTTAATCAACACATTTAATTAAATGACACAGCATAGTAACAGAACAATAACTGTGAAGAGTAAAGTTTGTTCTGACTGTGGCAGAAATGTAGAAGTTCAGAAGTTTTCTTCCTTTTGTTCCCAACTAATAGGGACACTAGAGAAAGGCTCATAGTACCACTGAAGTCAGTATATATTCATTTCTCATTAGAGGCACTATCGTCTGATTCCAATTGTGTGCAAACCCAGAACTGAAGAACCTCTTGGATGAGAGGTGAAACGTCTTCGTGAATCTACAACCAAGTCCAAGATTTAAGCCATCACAAAGAAAAATGACCCGTATGACTGAGAACCGTCACAGAACTCAGACATTAGCCTTTATTCAATACGTAGTGCTCCAATCAACGCCGCTCGGGTTAGAGTCTTTGGTTCCCACCATACTTGCAGTAGCGAGGCATTTTTGATAAGCATCCATAAAATGCAAACCATGCCCAACTTTGATCTGTCTCCTTTTTCTTTCTCCGCCCAGATACCTTTGCCAGTAAGGTAGCTGCGATCCAGGATCAGTATGCTGACGCATCCATCGGCAATGTGACGGGCTCCAACGCTGTCAATGTTTTCCTGGGCATCGGGGTGAGTCCAGTTCATTTAAAGATTAATTAATCGATTCGCGGCTGATGTAAATGCATCGGTGCTTGCAAATACTGCTGCAGTAGCAACTGCTATCGTGCATTTGGGATAACTGATATTTTATGAGTGCTCTCAAAAGTCCTGTTATTCATTTTGACTCTGCTGATGTCTGACAGGTGGCGTGGTCCATTGCTGCCATCTACCACAATAGCAATGGGAGAGAGTTCAGGGTGGATCCAGGCACGCTGGCCTTCTCCGTCACACTCTTCACCATCTTTGCCTTCATCTGCGTCGCTACACTGATGTACCGACGGCGACCAGAGATCGGTGGAGAGCTGGGCGGGCCCCGGACTTCGAAGGTCCTGACCACCATGCTGTTCTTCAGCCTGTGGCTCCTCTACATCCTCTTCTCCTCACTGGAGGCCTACTGCCACATCCAGGGCTTCTAAGATAACGGGAGATGATGAAGGGAAGGGTGAAGAAGAACACAGAGGAAGAAACCAAGGGGAGGTGGATGAATGGATGGATTTGGAAATTAAGGCTGTCTCATTGATCTATCACTCCCTCCCTTTACGCAATAGATTGAATGACAAATGAATGGATGGATGTACAGATGAAGGAATGAAAGACGCATTAAAGCATCTTAAAACAGAATGGAAGGAAGAACGGATGCATGGAAGGACAACGACAAACGGGAAAATCATAGGAGCTAGAGAAATGGCTCAGAAGATGGAAAAAGGAATAAACTACAAGGAATACATTTTTGTCTCGATCTATAAATCCGAACCAATCAAGTTGTCTTAAACCCATCCCCATTTTAAAATCATAAAACTAATCCCCGAATGTGTCCCAGCCAGCTCAATCATACAGAATTCAAAATGAGTTTTAACAAGACCAGGAGCGAAAGGTTAAACAGACCATCACACCATCACTGCTCCGAGGATATGTGGCTTCAACAACAGCAATCCCATTAATCCCACCTCCAGCTGGAGCAGCGCTACTCCCGCGTCCAACTACAGTAACAGGCATGAGTGAGGCAGAAAAAGACTAGAATAACTGTATCAGTGTGTAGATGCATGACCAGACGATAACTGAAAACACAATCAGAAGAAACAGGATATATTGCCACAACTGTTTAATGACAACAAACTGTGTGTGTGCCGGTGTGTGTGATTGTGTGTTTCTGTGCTTGTGTGTCGTGGGAAGATGGTCAAGTACTGTGAAAAAAACAAAACAAAACAAAACAAAATAACAAAACGGAAAAAAAAAAAAAAAAAAAAAAACGCCTCTCGTTTTGCCGCCGCTGCGTGAGACGGAATATGCTTTTCGTATTCGAGGTCTTTTTGGACTGTCACTCTCTCAGTCTGTAGAAAAAGCTGAGGAAGCCTCTTTTGTGGGAGGGCACATTCAATGAAGCAAAATGTTGAGGTTAGAAATGTAAATACATAGAGCTGAACGTACATTACGGCTCCACTATTTTCCTTCTGAATGTCTTGGTTACGCCATGCGCTCCTGATCGGGCCTTCTTTCTCTCTCTTTCTCTCTCTCTCTCTCTGTTGCTTTATACTGTAGATGTAAATGATTTAAGGTCTAATTTGAATCAAGAAGGGGTTAGTGTGCTTTTACCTTTAATAAGGCCGCGTCTGAGAAGACAAAAATGGCCACTCTACCGTTTAAAACTGTTAGAGAAACTATTATCATTGCATAAATATTTAGATTAATCTTACACGTTTGTTTGTTTTTTTTTAAACTGTGGAATTCTGCTTCCTGGTTTTCCACCAATGAGATTGCCACAATCGCGTGTCGGCTGTAACATTGCAATAGACTTAGCTACCGCCCTCTGTGAATCCTCCATAGGCTTGTTTGTTTCTGTCATCGTTTATCTCACTTTGATTGCCCGCTTTCCCATTGGTTCACTCAACAGCTTTGGTCAGTATCCCCCGTGTGTCTTAAGCACCTCCCCTTGGCTGGTCAGTGGACCAATCAAAATCCTCAAGGGCTTTGTAAGAAACAACCACTAATCCCCCGACCCTGACCCTCGATTTATAACTCTACACATAGATTGGTTTTTAGGAGGCTATTTAACAGCGATTTGTACTCCTTAGACTTGCTCGTGGTTAGGACGTTGCTTCATTGTGGCTTTAGGAGAAAAAAAAAAAACAAGATGACGACTTCATTGAGTGCGTACATTGGCAGGCAGATGATACACAGTTACCTAAATATTGGAAAAAGCATCCCTATGATCCAAAGTGCTTGGTCAGATGAGTCTTCAACCTTCGTTGGAGTCTCTCCCAGTCGATCATAAAGACTGCCTATAAAACTGCAGTCAGCCTTATTCCAAATTAAAACATCCATGCAATGTTCTGTCGTGGGCCGCCTCCACTCATTATGCTTATCACTATGCTTCTTAAATATACTACCCTTCAGGCATGTGGATCTTGAAGACCTTAACCCAAAGGAAGCAGTGAACATCTGTCATATTGTTTTTTTTGTTGTTAGTTTTTTTATTCGAGGGCCATCTTTTGCTCTTGAATAAAGAACTACGACGTGTCTGCATGATTCACCGCTTCACGCCGGCATTCGGAACCAACCGCTGACATTTTACTTCAGCTGCCAAGTTTTGAGTCTGAACATAGGAGCCATCAGATGCAGGATTAGTTGAAAAGTATTTGCTGTTGGAGTCGAAGTAGGCTTACTAACAGATACGGGTAAATACTGTTGTACTACAGTAGCCCTGTAGGGACATCACGCAGAGGATACATATAATCTCACACAGCCAGACTCAAGATCAGCAAGCTCATAGAGACATGAAGACATGGAGACATGGAGACAGTTATTTTACACTTAGAAAATGCCCCTGTAGGTCCTGTATCACAAAATGAGTTAAACGTAGTTAGGCTCTCTTACAATGTAGCTCTATTAGAGTCAAAAGGATCATGTTTAATATGAGATGATAAACTTTAGGGTCATTATCTGATTGGGTATGTTAAAATATCTTCTCTTTACTATACAAGTCACCTCATGCTTCTACCTAGTGGCAGATATTGCGTAGTGCAGAGAAGAGCTACATTGGGCCAGTCGCTGTTGTGAATCAGAACAAGACAGGAATTAAAGAATTACAGGACAATTATCCAACGGCAAATGTTATTAATTACTGAAAGCTATATGGCCAATTAATGCCAAAGGTCCTGCTATGAAGCCAGAAGTAGATGTTTTCATTTTGTCTGATGTAATAATCACAGAAAGCAAAGTGGTGTAGACACATCTCTCTGTCTCACTGATCTCACTTCATGACACAGGCAAAGATTTATCCGTAGTGTGACTGTATTGGTTTGAAGTAGATTAACACACATTGTCTCAGCCCTAACTGAATTTTAAGCTTGAATTTGACCAAACGTCTGTGTGCGTGACGGCTCGGTTTCTGTCTTGAAAACACTAGCTGTGCTGTTTCGGGCTACCAAACATGATCTCATGCAACAGCTAAGCTTCTTTGAAAACCCTTAGTCACGGGCATAAACACTGTCAACTCTCGAATACTAACCTTCCAGTGAGCCACGAATGCAAACAGACTGACAAGCTGACACTAACTGGCTGGGAATCTTCTTTCATGATTCAGTCATAGACAATAAATAAATCCTGATAATACTTCTATTTGTATTTTTGGCCAAACAAAACATGTGAAAGTGGCCCCGACCTGAAATATGTTTAGAATATGAAACTTGACTGAGAGGTTTACACTTCAGACTGTTAACTTTACTCGTTCAGCCAAAACCACAGAGATCAGAAAACTTACTGTATATGTAGGCATTCAAGTCCATAGTTTGTTGAATGGCACTATACTATATGCATCTAAATTGGCCAGAATTTTCCTGCTGATGTTGTGTTTTTTTTACTTGATGTATAATATAATAAGTAGTATTTTAAATGTCATCTGTAAAGTAAGTAGTCTGGGCTAGATGTGATCCATTTAAAACTTGGCAAAAGTCTTTTCACAGACAGCGTTCAACCCCTGTGAGAGAGTAGAGGTGAGCAGAGCCCTGGACTGGACGAGTCTGGCAAATCCACAGTATCTTGAGGATGACCTATATCAAAGTTCTAGGTTGTCGTAATCTGGGATGTATTACTGATTCAACAAACGATACACCTGGAACAGAGAACCACTCCGGACTGACTGAAAAGTTCAGGAGGTGATGCTGCGTAGAGGTCGAACAACAAGGCCTGCATACTGAACTGTGTCCCAACTCACAAATCTGATGAACGCTCTGCGCCATGCAGAGCTTCTTCTTATGTTCAGCACCAACGTTGCACAATTTGGGAACGGATTAAACAATAAAACATTCCAAAATTTAATTATCCAAGAGTATAAATGAGATTTTACTTGTATTTGCCAAACTCTGTGCCATGCCAGGCTCTCCATTAGAGTAGTAGTTGTCTCGCGAAGGCCTTGGAGTGGCAGTTTACCCCTGTTTTGCCAAAGGGAAATCTTTCTATCAGATATTTACAGTCCAACCTGTAAAGGATTTTCTAACCAGTGGATCTTTCTTAAAACACCAAATATTATTCATATTTCATTCAACACTCTGAAAAGAGACAAAAAATGCCTTGATGTTGTTTTAACCTAACCAGAATCTTTCTATTTAAATTTGTATGCATTTGTCTCTTCACTGGCATGGAGCTAAAGGTTTATACACTGTAAAAAGTTATGCTAGCTTGCGCAAAAAAAAAAAAAAAAGAAAAAGAAATAACATTGTGGGAGCTGTTTGCATCAGTTTTTGAGTAACTTCAACAGGGTATGAATCATCTTTGAGATTGCTAAATCATGTTGGACTTACTTAAAATGTGCCTGCTGCCTATTTTGTCAGAGTGAACTTGTGCAGGAATGAAAAGCTTGCCGTAGTGTAGTTGTTTGCATCAAATTAGTTTGCTGCACAAATTTTTTCCAGAAGCTGACATATTTCATTGATGGGAAGTAAGATGTTTTGCTACACCGGCTTTGTTGCACCGCTTCTTAGTGTATCTACCTTGACTTGAAAGGTAGTCTGACGTGAAGATAATGGCCAATAACCAAGGTGGAAAGCTAAACACAAACTGTGGCTCGCAAGTCTGCCCTCTTTACCTGGCACGATTGTAAGCACCCGACCAAGTTCTTTCTCTTCTAAAGCAACTTCTCCAGGCAAAGAATCACAATAGGACTTGAATTTAGCTTCCTGCCTTGGTTTTCGACTTTTCAGGTTTAAAGGGTCAAAGGTTAGCCAAGCCACCGCTGTAAATATAACACTAAGAGCAAGCGAGGAAAAGAAAAATGAGCTGTAGACTGCAGTCATTTTTTTAAACATTCTTCTGTGGTGGGTTTAAAGAAGTGGGCAGGGTTTTAAATGAAGGATATATTGCACTGGTTCTTGTCGCTTATGTGAAACGGCTACTATGTTGATTCATTGAGAACATTAGCAGAGTTGCTTCTGATGTAAACAACAACAGATTTTGTTGTGTTTTTTTTTTTTTTTTTTTTTTTTTTGGCGCTGATGTACACGATAATAATGTTGTACCTGATGTTGAAAAAAAAAAAAAAAAATCCAACGGTGTTGAATCAGTTGTGAACCATTAACGGCGTTGCTTCAGATGTAAAGATTGACGACGAGTTTTTGGTTTTTTTTTTCCTGTTGCCTCGTTCACTTTTTAACTGACTGACTGTCTGTCTGACAGACTGAGGAATAAATTCATGCAACACCGAGCGAGACAGACAAGCAACAAACGAAGAAAAGGAAGGACAACAAACACCCCTGCTGGTACGAGCTGTGCTGACGCCACGCTGAGACGTCGCTGCAGCGTTTTAATGTACTGTTGGAAGAAAAGAAAAAAAAAACATTACCAGAGCTATTCTCTACCCTTAAAGTAACATTTAACGAGTGCGATGTAAGAGGATGATAATAAGGAGAGGAAGGAGGAGAAGGAAGACGAGGAGGAGGAGGAAGAAGATGAACATTAAAGAATAAAAAAAAAACATGAAGTTACAGCCATACCTTGATTTCTGGGTCAGTGAGATTGAAATGGACTTCTCCTGCCCAGCATGTGTATTGTTATAGTGTCTATCCGTCCCTCTGTGTCTATCCCCCCTCTTTCTGTCTTTCTTTCTTGGTCTATCTGCTGCCAAAGCAACCAAGACAGGCAGCAATCTTTTTGTCCCGTCTTTTCTTCCCCCTCCCTCTTCCCCCTAATTCCCCCTTTGACCCCCTCCGTCTCTCTCTATGCCATGTTTTCCATATTTTGGAATGTCAATGTGCTACTTGTTGACACTGTGCATGAATGATAACATGTCTGTATATAGTTATAGAGAATCGTATCCCATTCCCCTGGTGTTGACAAAAAATGGTTTGAATGTTGTACAGATTCAGGTTTTCTGTTCATCTTTTATTCTGTTCAGTTACATTTTTTTTTTTATGTATGTAGAGCTTAAAAACAGTATGTTTTTTTTTTTATTATTATTTAAACAGAGACGACAACGTCTTAACGTTTTGGAGTAACTTGCACATTACTGATTAATGAATTAAGGTTTTATGTTAAAAAGGCAATATCTGCTGTTATTGAATGAGAGATGAGATCTTAAAGGAGTTATGTATCTTAAAATAAATAATCTATATGGGAGTTGCATGGGTTATTTGTACAAAAAAAAAGAAAAAAAAACAGACACTGCTTGCTACTTCTAATACCATGGCTGTATTCTCTGATAGAGGGTGAGGAATACTGTATGTACATCTAAAGGTTATTTTGTCATTAAAGAAATAATAATAATAATAATATTGTGTATATACTGTACAGTGTTATAAGTGAGGTGGACTATATGGCCATCACGCTAACCGTAGAGAATTAATTCTACATATTTATTTAAAGGAAACAAAAACACTCACTACACTCAAGAATGACATATATTGCCTTTTTGGGAGAAGTTGTAGTTTGCTTAAAGCTTGTTTCTCTATCTCTGCCTCGCTCTTTCTACTCACTCATCCTCTCTCTTCTTCTCTGGCTGGTTTATTTTATCTATCTCTCCTCCCCCCTCCTTCTATCCGTCTCCCTGTCTTCTGTTATTTTCCTATTGAAGTGGCGTTTCAGATGGGCTTTTGTCAATCTTCTCACTGACTCAGACAGTGTCACTTTTATCTGACTGGCGTACGTCTGGCTGCTTATCCCACTTGCCTCGACAGTATCTCCATATCTGCTTGTGTTCACCCGTTCTCCGTCGGAGTCTTCTTACACGTATATCCATCTATAGTTAAGTACAATATATCTGCCTGTGTCCCCGTCTGTCTGCCAAAGGACTATTCGTCATCGTCCCTCTCTCTTTTCATCTCTCTTTCTCTCTCTCCCCTACTCCTTCCTTTTATTGCTCCACAATATCTCTTTTTCACTCTTTTCCCCTCCATCCATCTTTTCTCTCTCTGTCCATCTCTCCACTCTCACAGGGTGTAGTCGGAAAATTCATGTTTGTCAATGTTGATTTGGTGTGTTTTTTAAAATGGAATAATAACCGCAACAGTTATAATGTTGGTAATAATGATTTTTTTTTTTCTTTTAATGCTTCGATTTTTGTTTAGTTTTTTTTTTTTTGTTTCTCTTTTTTGCCGCTGTCTTCTGTGTGTGTGTGTGCGTGTGTGTGTTAATTTTCTTTTGTTTTCTTTTGTTTGTTTGTTTTTTTTATTATTAATTTTTTGTTGAACACCAACTGATAGGAGGAAAGTTGTTGTATGTGTGTTGCCACTAACTGTGACTGCTCTCCATGGTACTTCTGATAAAACCAATAAAATAAAGTTTGGGATACCCTGTTTCAGAGACCCTGCAAGTCCACTGCCTTTCTGTGTGTAAGTGTGTGTGTGTGTGTGTGTGTGTGTGTGTGTGTTACATTCAATCTGTAGTGAAAAAACCTAGATATGAAAGCTTAATCATTATGCAAATTTCCATTAGAGTTTATGTCTCGTGGAAGTAAATGGGAATTGCAACAGGCTTCTGTGTGTGTGTGTGTGTGTGTGTGCGTCTCACTCTCTCCCTCCTGTACAAACAAACCTCCATTTTCTTTTACATGTTCAGACTGCCGATGATGAAAATGACATTTGCCTGAATGGCTGACGTCTCATTAACTGTATTCTGACTCGTTCTGTCATTGTGTCAAAGAAGGAGACGACGGCTGCATCACCACTGAAATAATGAAAGTGCATTGTCTTCATTTGCTGCTGCTGCTGCTGCTTTTCCCTTCAACACATTCATCAATCTTTCTTTGTCAGAGAAAATTTAGAAGAGGTAAATTATTAATTTGTATTAAAACAAAAGGTCCTTTCAACTTACCAAAGGATAGAGCACGGGGGGAAATTAAATGTTTGACTAATGGACTAATTAAATCTGCTATCTGCATCGAAACAGATTCAGAGTGCAATGAAGTTCACATTTTCAGTAATAGCGTAGCTTTAGTTTGGAGCAACACCTTTTGCGTTAATTAGCTATTCACATTTGTAGCACTACAAGATGAAGAATACAAGAAACTCACTAATTTTACAACATATTTGCATTTTCACTCTGCATATAAAGGGATTATGTGAGTGAATGCAGAAATACTGTGTAAGACTAAGCGAGACAAAATATATAGTACGAAGTATAGACAGATTTATTCATCCAACAGACAGAAGTGAGTTCAAACTTGGCTCGACTGTCTCAAGTGCAAATGCTCCTGTCAGCCTCTGGTACAGCTGCAGGCTTTTATCCTTGTTGCTCACTGACAAATGTAGGTTCAGCGCTCAGTCAACGTCCCTTTGGTCCACCAACTCGCTGCAAAACAAATGTTCAAGTTCTGCCGTTGTGCGGGCTGGCTCAATGTCACCCTCTCACGGCTCCTGGGACATCCATCCATCCATCCATCCATTATTTGTAACTACGTATCAGCTAATCAGCAGTCTCTGGGTAATCTCTAATCTCTGGGTACAAAGAGACAAACAACACGTAATGTAGAGTCATCAATTAACCTACTAAGTGCATGTCTTTGGACTGGGAGAACATGCAACAGTGCTAACCACTGCATCACCATGCCACCCTGCTTCTGGGACGCTTTAATGTGTGTGCAGGTCAAAACGTCTGCTGTGGAAAAGGCCTGTAGATGGACGAGGTGCTACAATGTGCTGAAAGCTGCAAAGAGCGACTGTGTGTGTTTTGTAGGATGGCTTAAGCCATCGAGCTCATTTCAAGCTAAATTTAACACCGCAAAGAGGTGCGGGAAAAAGTTAATACGTTTAAAATTCCATTCAGCATCCACTGAAGAGCGAATCAAGCGGAGCGTTAGTTCAAGCAGAGTGCCGAAGTCACACTTGCATTAGCTGATTGGCAACACCTGTTTCATTCATGCTTCACCAATTACTGGCTTATTCACAGCTCTGTGGCCACCAGCTGATTAGTAATGTCCAATCATATTCATAAGGGTGCAGAGCACAGCTGATAAAATGTGACACTTCTCACTGTTGCACTCATGCCAACGCTGTCTGCTGCCTCGGCTCCCTCCACCACGCCAACCTCCTCCTGTGCCATATTCATTTGGGATTGTTGATTAAGATTTGTGAGTTAAAAGGGGGCTTAGCTCTCTAACAGAGCATTGTTACACTCGGCAATTAGCTGACCAACTGGACATCGTTGAAAAAGAAAAAGTGGTCGTTGACCTTTCCGAATAGTTGCTGTGAATATGACCACACTTCTAGTCAACCTTCCCGGTGAAGTGGAGGGTCAAAGTGGAATTTGGCTGTGATAATTACAACCTGCAAAGCTTTTAAGCAAAGCGTGAATGGCACGCTTGTGGACAGAAAGTCACAGAGCTGGTCAGTGGAAAGCTTTTACCGTCATATAACATCTGACAGATGAGTGTTGGGTTTTTCCCCTCCTACCGTACCACGCTGCCACTGTGATGGATTGGGCCCATTCTTTGTGAGCGACGTGATGGATTTGTCCAATTTCAATTAAATCCTCTTCCTGTTTGAGAAAGTTTTATTATTATTATTTTATACATAAGTTTGTCTAGTATTTCTGCAGGAGACATTTGGTGACACATTTTTTATGTCCACTGCATGGAAAAAGTGTATGTACGAGTGAGTCAGCATATTTGTCACAGTGTGTTTTATGATGTTGTTTCTTGTGTCCAAGTGTTTGCCTTGACTCTTCTCATTACCTGCCCCATGCTGCTGCTGTATCTGGCTAAAATCTCATTATGCTGTCACATTTGATATCTAGACAGGTAGTTGTCTGGATGGCCTCTGCTTGCAGGTTTAGCATGCTGAGAAACAGTGTGAATATGTCTGTATGAGTGTGCATGGTTGCTCCTGAACAATGAATAATGCCCTAACTGTCAAAAAAAAAAAAAAAG
The DNA here is from genome assembly GCA_028641955.1 of Protonibea diacanthus. NCBI lineage: Eukaryota > Metazoa > Chordata > Actinopteri > Sciaenidae > Protonibea > Protonibea diacanthus. The sequence continues at coordinate 5,451,712 of CM053989.1, read as the reverse complement.
TCTGTGTTGGCAGTCAAACTTTACAAACCACTTACTGAGAAACAAAAGTACCAGGCTTGATTTAAATACAAGACATTCAGAGGTCTGATATTTATGATATTCATTGTACGTTTCTGGTATCTATATTATATAGTGCCGAGATAAATCTCAAAGTAGATGTTTATACTTTTAAGCGGCATGTGAAATTCCTCAGTTTGTAGACAGCAGTGAGAAAACCAGTTGGTCTTCTGGTTTCCTTGACAACATTTCAAAGGTTTTGCAGGAGTGCTAACCCTGAGACTGGCTAACCATTTGTCACTTCATGACAGTGCTGACTCTAAACAGACATCACACAGAAAGAATAAAGTACTAGTTCCTTGTTGTGGATACACCATGTGAACCAAATGCATAAAACTCATGTATGACTACGGGCAGGTGAAGTGAATACCACTGATTATCTCATTATCATGGCGCCTGTCAGTGGGTGAGCTATATCACAAAGTTGTGTCCTTGTGTTAGAAGCAGGAAAATAGACCTTTTTCACAGCAGCCATTGTGACACAGGTCAACACAGGTGTTTCTAATTATACTAATCAAGGTTTTGTCCCATTTATTGCAGCAGAGCTTTTCATGGCTCTCTTTAACCTGAATGGAACAGGACCTTAATTAGTATCATTGGTAACACCTGTGTTTACCTTACTATTTCATGTCAAAGTGGCCGCTATTGGGCAAACGTGAGGATAAGGGCCAATTTGTGATGGCTAGCCAACTAGGTCTCTAAAACTGCAGCCCTAATGTGGTGTTTCACCTTCTAAAGCGTTGTTGCAGTACACCTTTTCATGGAAATGATATTGCCTGATGGCAGTGGCCTCTTTCAGCAGGATGATGCACCCAAAGCAAAAATGGTTCAAGGTTTGAGGAACACAACGATTTCAAGGTGTTGACCTGGCCTCCAAATTTCAGATCACATTCCAATCGAATTTAAAAGATCTGCTAAAGTCTTGTTGCCAGATACCACAGCGCACCTTCAGAGGTCTAATGGAGCACCTTTGACCACCTTTGGTAGCAAACGAAGACCTTCACAGTATCAGGTGGGTGGTTATAATGTTACAGCTGATAGGTGCATGCATACATTATTTTTGTTAGATAAATGTTTCTGTTTTATAAATCTCAATCGTTGTGGAACTGGGAGCAGGCCTCATTTCCACACTCACAGTTAGCCATAAATGTGTGAAGAAACGTCCTTAAACAGCTGTGTGCATCTCATACTTATGCTCGCGTCATCACTGATTAGACCTGCCAGTGAGAAGCTACATAACTTCATTGAGCAGAGGTCTAATCAACCAGAATAATTGAACACACCTGTGTGGGTGTGCAGGGCCTTTAAAGTAACACTGAAATAGTTCTGGAATATTCTGTTTTAGCTGGAGTTAAATAAAGAGGATTAACATCGATTTCATCTCTATGTGTCCAGGATGTGTTTAGCCTTGCTAGCTCAGAGACTAGGACTGGAAACATGGTGATGTAACATAGTGATGGAAAGTGCTTCTCTGTGTGGGTTGATGTTTTATCTTATTTGTCTGTATGCTGCATACGGTTAATGCAGCTCTTCTACTGCTGCCCTTCACAAGCGTAACACTTCCTTTGAGAGGGCTTTAAGTGGGTATGCTACATCTACAGAATAACAGGGAAAATGCACAGTGACTCTTTATATTTTTCTGATGTCAATCAAACATTGTTTCACTGGCTAGACATGAATTTGTTCCTCATGCAAGCCTTCATATTCTTCTTGTTTCTTCTGCCTTATTTCTGTCTGTGAGTCAGACATTATTCTGCATGTCTGAGAGGTCCACAATGACATCTTGGACAGCATTGGAATAATAACAACTGCCAGACATGTGCACAGATTTCTTAATAGAAACACACTGTCAAACATCCAGGGGAAACCTGCTTCAAATGTCATTTTAATTTGCAATGGTGACACGTCTAATGGCCACAAGTATTATTATATTAAATTATCTGTCTTATTATTACCAGCAAGTGGCAAAAATAACACACACTATAGGCCTGTAGAAGCTCGGATTGTGTGCGATTGTATCTAATAAAAACACACACATGATTTGAATCTTATCAGCCTAACCATGTTTGTCTTGTATCCCAATCTCCCCTGTTAATGTGCGGTGTGCCACAGGGCTATATTCTTGATCCCATCGTGTTCTGTATGTACAAGACCATATCATTTGTTTTTCTGAAATCTATTATCATTGATATGCTGTCCAAAGTTAATTGGTGACTCTAAATTGCCCGTAGGTGTGAATGTGAGTGTGACGGATGGTTGTTTGTCTCTATGTGCAGTGTTATGAGCTGGTGATTTGTCCAGGATGTACCCGACCTCTCCAGCCCCACTGTGGATCCTCATCTGTGACCCTGATGAGGACAAGTGGTTACAGATAAAGTAATCATTGGCATTTGCATGAATTGATTATTCTCTTGTTGTGTCCTGTGTTCTGACAAACAATTTCATTTTCTTTTCCACATATTTTTCTCTCTCCAAACAAAGCAGCATTTATGTGATGATCATGTTGAAAAATAATAAAAGGAGGGAGGGCGATGTCTGGGCAGGCCAGGAGGTTAATATTTAGTAATGGGGCTATCACTTCTTCCTCCCAGAACTAAAGGTCTAGGTCAGGCATCATCAGGCACAGTACTTCACATTTTCTCCATTTTCGTCTGTGCAAATGACTAGCTGCTTGACTGGCTTGATTGACAGGTTTAAAATAAAAGCATAGAGTACTTTGTGAGGAATCTTTTTGTCCTTGGGGGACTTTTAGTAAGTCTAACAATTATTATTCTGCCAGTAACAGAACAGGTAGTTGTGATTAAAATGAATGTGATGAAAAATCAACATTTTAAGATCCAAAGTAAAAAGTTTTTCATATTTTTTTCTTTTCCTGGAGGGAAATGGGCTTCAGTAATTCTTTATTATTGACCATGCTTTAAAGGAAAGTTCCAACATTTTGGATTTGTGTTCTTTCATTCTCCAGTGTTTGTACTAAACTAGTCACATACATCACCTCATAAGTCAGCAATTAAGCTAACTTGCTGCCTTTGAAGAGTATGTGTCCTGTAGAACTGGCTTTTCTACTTGCTCTGCCTCAACAAAAACAACCCCACTGCCTAGAATAGGAAATGCAATATCTGTGTACGCTTATGATTTCAGCCTTAAAAAGCAAAGATATACGGTGCCCATTCCCTCCTTTTGTTTGTTTTTTTAATACCCAGCTGTGCATCGTGTTCACAAAAATACAGACACCAAATGAAATTTCATCGTCTTTATTAATTCTCAGCCATACTGAATGGACACTTCTTTGAAAAACCAAGTGTCAAACTGGCTTCAGTAGATCTTTTATATATTTCTCTGACGGGTTTTATACTCAGTATCCTGTTTAGTTATACAGGTTAAGCGTCACATTTCTTGCCCTTGCATGACTTTCTGGCCAGACATTTGACCAGAAAACCAACACACAAAGAGAACTCTCTGAAATTGTACTTTCCATCGTTGTTCTTATCCCCCTTCTCCATGACTTTGATCATGTCAGCCTCGCAGATTTTAGCCTGGGGAACATATTATTACAGTTAACAGCATAGCATGCAAAAGGAACAAGTGAACGATGTTTCGTGTCGAGTTTCTTACTTTAAGATCAGGGTCTTCGATTTCTGTGTCAAACAGCTTCTTCAAATTCTCCTTCGTTATTATGCCGTCCTCAGCATACTCCTCAAACATCTCCTTCATGGATTTAATAATATTTTCCAGGCGAGCCATGGTTGTAGCTGGACAAAAAGATTCAGGTTGATTTTGAATAATTAAATAAATAAATGCAGGAGTTGTCTTCGAAACATGGAGTACACGCATAAAACAATGTGAATAGAAAATTAAGTTTTGTCAAGATTTTTGCAGACGCAATGTTGTCAAGTCATATTAAATCTCTTGAATTAAATATATATGCTGTGTGACTAAAGTTTACAGGAAATAATGTAAACGTCAGAAACTCAACACTATGAAAGAGGATGGCAAATACTGGGTTCTACTCGTGTTTGCAGTAGTACACAGTAAAACTGCAAAGCTAAGAAATTATTCTCAAGTTTTAGACAAATATTCATGCTCAGCATCTTATGTTTGTTTCTCTCACAAAACTCCATATCTTCCTTTCTTTCAGGACTCACCTTCGAGTTCACCAGGTGAAGAGAAAGCACGTCTGTGTCACCAGCTTGGTCCCAGATGAGACTGATGTCAGACTGAAGGGAACGTCTTCTTTTATAACAACAGACACACAAAGGTCTGACACTTTGTACATGCATAATACACACCTGATGAGTCATGCACTGCATATGTTCTCCGCCCTCTAAAAGAACTTTACTAGTCCTCTTGTGACACAATACATAAAGAAAAGGATTTTGCATTAATTACATGTCTGTTTTGTTTTGTTTATAGGTGGAGTACATACTCAGACTGGGGAATGCTTTTTTCCATTAGTCAAGTATAAGGTGGAGTCTGTTGTGGACAGAAGTGTAAGCTGCACAGTGATTTCCTCACGGCCTAAATTGTTAGTTAAAAGTCATAGCCGTGTGTTTGTGTGTGTGTTTGTAGTCATGTCAGAGCAGGTGTTTCACACACATGGAACAGATTGAAATTAAATGTCAGGCAAATACCAGAGCATGAACTCTACCCCAGATCCGGCGTGCGTGTGCTTGAGTGTATGTTGTTGTTGGGTGCGCGCCCATTGTAACTGCCATCATTAGTGCAGCAGAGGTCAATAATATTCTGGCCACTGCTGATGTACATGTGCCTGGCGTCTACACAATGTTCGACCTTTAAACAACTGCAGAGAGATGTAATCCTGCGTAAATATTCCTGTGGGATGCCAGCATGGTTTAATTCCATCCTAGAGACAGCACATGTGGTTGCACATGCATGTTTCTGTGAGTTTATGCATATTCCTTGCTCATGACAATAAGTGAAAACTTTTTTTATTAATTAAAATGCAGCAGATGTTTAGGTGAGGAAACATGTATTCAATATGCAGATGCATGTTTTTGAAAGGGGGCCAGAAAGAGCTGGTTTAATTTGTAAATAGCCTTAACTAACAATAGAAGCTTATCTGAATTTCATTTTTAGCTTCAGCAGGCATCTTTAATTTTAGAGATTTGAAAGTGTCCATGAACTCGCCAACAGTCCCTGCTCACAGCTGACAATAATGGACCTTTGATAAATAAATTGTTCACTGTGATTGATTATCTATCTCAAGCAGGTTCCAAGTCAGTGCAAGTTAATTTCCCCTTAGTGAAATGACTTGAATCCAAAAGCTGCCTTGAAGGTAGGAAATCAATCTAAAAGGCTATACTGTATGGCTCTGCAATAACGTAAAGTGTATCCAATTTGGAGTTAATGGCCTAAAACATGCAAAACCAACGGTATTGTGCTTTAACTTAAGTCTTATTCAGCTCATGAAGCTGCACTAATCAATACTTTTTATAATGATGATGGATCAAATGACTACGCATAATAATGTGAAAGATGACGTTCGTAGTGACAAACTCAGAGATTCAAAACTTCTCAGTCTTCTTGTCTACAGAGTGAGTAGTAAGTGATGTTAGCTGGCTGCCATGTGTTGTGTTGTTGCACATGTACAAATGTCCATATTTATGACGGTGGTATCACACTCTAAAACTTCACACACCAGTTTCTGTGTCACTCTAAATTTCAATTTTGGCACAGACTGTTACCAAGTTAACACCTGGACTTTACATATATTAATAATAATTTGATTATAGTTCTTATTACTTTATTTATTTTTACATTTTTACATCATCTTCCCTTAAAATTTGCTAATATGTCAGAGCTGCAGGTCCATTTCAACAGCGGTCAGACCCTTTTGACAGCTTGACTTTTATCTAATGAGTGAGATAAAAGAATGAGTGAGTCATTTCTTACGCACCTTGTGTTTACGAGCTGCTGTGACAAGTAAATTTCCCCGGTGTGGGATCAATAAAGTCTATCCTGTCTTGTTAGATTGTACCTTCGTGGCCAGTCATGGTCAGTCACAATTTTCAGAGTTCAAACTGTTTTGTTTATTTCCCATGACAGGTTTCTGTAATTCCTTTTTACACTCTTTGCTCTTGTCACTGGTTTGAATCAATCAAATCTGACCAAACTTCACACACAGTCCTGTGTGTATTAAATGTGTTTTTAAATGCGTAAAATTCTAAATATTTTTTGCTTATTTAGTTTTAATTTTGAGGTCTAAATTTCTTCCTTCCTACCACCCTCCATCCTGTTCGTCCTGTTTTTCATCTGATTCTTCCTCTCTGCTTCAGTCTCTCCTTCCCTCAGTCTGTCACCCTCTTCGGTTGCTCTCCTTCTCTCTACATTCACTTCTCTTTCAGTCTTTCTCTCTCTGTTTCTTATCTCACTTGCTCGTCTTCCACCCTTTCCTTTGCCAGAAGTTGATGACCAAGTCCTCCTCTCTTTGGCTTCCACACACCCACACAAGAACACACACACACGTGTACACACACATTATAAAAACACAGCTAAGTTTACACACTATCACATCCACCGACACAAACACACATGCAGCGCACGCACACTAACACACACACACACACTCGAGAGAGTAGGTTACTCTGTGTCAGCGACTGTTCTCTGCTGAGAGGCTGTGGGCGGCGAGATGATGTCGAGTTACTGTGGCGATTTTCTGTTGCCGCGGCGACGCTTCCACGACAACCGACGGTGGCATACAAGCGCAGACACACATACTGACAACCAAACACACACTCGCTTAGGGCTGGACGCACACATAGATCTAGACACAGAGGCTCTTTACTACACCTGTATGTACCTCCCACATAAACACAGCGCATCAGGTAGAGCTACTCTACTTTGTTAAGGACAGTCTGCCCCTCTTTGAGTTTTATTTTAGATGTGGGAGTCAACCTTTGACCTTTTGTCCATACAATGTCCCACCAGAGTTTGGAAGGTAGAGAAGTATATAGGACAAGGGAGACAAAAGAGACATCGCAGAGAAAAATTTAAATCCATAAAATTTCAAACAAGGGGCGGCGTTTAGTTGATAGAGCAGCCGCCCCCAAAGTCGGGTGCCCAGGTTCGAATCCTGACCTGTGCGGCCCTTTCCCACATGTCATTCCCCTTCTCTCTCCACACATTTCCTGTCACTACTCAGCTGCCTCTATCCAATAAAGCAAAAAGGCCAAAAAAAACAATCCAAAACGCTCCTGGATTTGAATCTACCCGTCCTCCATCCTCTGGGTGCTTTATAATCTGTTATAATAATAACTGTTTTATATTTGCACCATAACATTTTTATAAAATTTCACACATCAACTGTAGGTAAAAATGTAAATACATATTTTCTAAGGCAGCTCAAACAAGAGCATTTTATACAATCACAGATGGAAAATATTACTGTTAAATAAACAGTAATATTTTCCATCGATAAACACATAGTGTGTGAGTTTTCTGACAAATCAGAATCAAGTTTTTGTCAGTATATTTACACACCTGCAGTTCACTGGATAGATTCAGACGTACAATTTAAAAAAAAAAAAAACAAGGCTGAGAAAAGATAGATAAACATAAACATAGGAATATTACAAGTGGGAGGAAAAAATATGTAAATATATATAAAAAGCAACAATGACCAACAACATACAGGGTCCATATTCAAGTCAAGCGTGATTAAAAATCGCTTATCTTTATCAGGGTCGCAGCGGGCTGGAGCCAAGCCCAGCTGACTCAGGGTGCGAGGCGGGGTACAACCTGGACAAGACGCTAGTTCATCACAACTGTTCATATTCACACCTACAGGCAATTCAGAGTCACCAATTAACCTGTTAAGTTCATTTTACAGCGTGCAGGATTTATATTGGACGGTGACAGATGATATTTGAGAAGTTAATACAATATCTGGAGCATCATCTCTATAAAATTACGATGGCCATCTTTAACAATGATTACAGTTGCAAAGCACGTTTTGAAAAGTATCTGAGTGTGTCTTTTTTTTTTTTCTTGGATCGATGTGAGTCAGCTTTTTTCAGTTGCTGAAATATTCTTCTTCTCGATGTCTTTTCTGCATACTTGGCTATGAATGAAACATTTTTTTTTTTTTTACTTTGTGCCATTAAATCAATCTGAACTGGGCTGAATTGCCAGAAAAAGACTAAAGCCAGAGATTCCAGGATAATAGCTATAGATAGAGCTGTTTGTAAAGATCAGAGATCAGCAAAGAAAGAAAGAGGAAATACAAAAACTGTGAAAAAGAACAATTAAGAGGAATTAGCAGAGAAGAAGAGAGAACAGGCGCTCTGCAAATGATTGCAATTTTCTATGACTCCCATGTACTGATTTTCATTAGTGTGTGTGTACAAAACCAGTCAGATTTTTCATTACACGGAATAATAAAGTCACACTAGTCTGATAGCCTGTGGGAGAAAAGGAAAAAAAGAGAGAGGGAGGAAGAGAATAAAAGAGCGAGAGAGTAATAACACCAATCAGACAGCATTAGCAGAGCAGAGACCAGTAATTGGAGCTGTGAAGTGTGACTCATCGACAGCTAGCGAGACCTAGCACATACACACACACACACACATATAGAAACCATCAACCACTTGTACCGCTCTCCTTCTTTCTTTCTGTGCTGCCATCACTATTATTCTCTAAGTAACTGACACACCTTCCTTTTTATGCATCCTTTTTATCACTCGTCCATTTTAATCCACACAGAGATGCACAGTGTTTTACACACGCTTGAATTCTTCACATCTCCATAGCGTTCTCTAATCTAGAAATGCATGCAGTCACACACACACACACACACACTCTCTCTCCAACTCTTTCTCACACACTCGAGCCAACACACCCACCCACACACACGCACGCACGCACGCCCTCCCTTTCCCGGGTTGACATTCACACAGCGCTGCCAGCTACGCCACATAAGAGCTCCTTCCTGTGCTGCTCGCCCACCTGCTGCATCACACGCCATAATACTGAGAGAGAAAGCCTCTTTTCAACCTTTCCGAGTGAGGAACACTTAACGAAAAAGGCCATCTCTCCTGTGAGCGTCACTCAAAATGTCCTTCTTTGAACATTGCATTTCTTTTCACACACGGCGCATGGAGGAAGGTCTTGTGCAGGTTGTTATGCTTGCGACCTTTCGACAGGAGCGTCGTCCTTAAAGAAAGTCACAGCCGTGTGATTTGAGTCCGTCTCTCCACCAATTCAAGCACTGCGATGGTGTCAAATGGATCAAACCTTTGAACAGGCAGTTCACTTACTGTTTATTACACATAATATGAGCATGTTTACTTTATTAAAAGCTCCTGTTCACATTTACAGGCTATAATCAGGCCTAAAATTTTAGAGTAGTAATCCGTAACCATAGAAATGTGTTTTGCCATGGTGACACGGTTGCGGAGCTGTGACAGACTTCATAATATGCATCATCCGGTATCATGTCAGCCATGTGCAAATATGGACTTAAGGTTTCTCTCTGGGGGGAAATGAATTTAAATTACATTATTGTCAGCAGCCGGCTGCGCTGTGTGCGGAGTTGGGTGTATTTTCCTCCATTCTGTACAATCTTCATGTCTGCTTTTTATTCATATATATAAAGTCATAACTCTCCTATCCCTTACCTCATTTCCCTGCCATCACTCGACCTCTCCCGCCTACCTGCACACCTATTCCCAGCACCTATCAGCACCTACACAGTCCCATTCATTCCTCACCAGATGGTCTACTGTGCTTCCGTTTTAGCTTTCCAGCCTTTTTATTCTGCCCGACCTTCTCTGCATGATCCCCTGCTTGCCCATCAGACCTTTACCTCTCTGCCTGACCCCTTTTAGGTAAGTTTGCCTGTTTTATCTTTTTTATATTGCCTGCCTGTCTCTGAGTCATATATTTGTGTTCAGACCTGATGATTTAGCTCCATCTGGAGCAGTCCTGTAATCTTGGATTTGCACAGATGACTGCTTGTTGTTTTTATCTGCAGCTAATGTGCTCCTGATGTTTGACGTTTAAAATAATCCACTGCAAACAAATCAGTCAAACTACCATTCAGCTTCGACCCATCAGTTTTAAACTCTCTGAGTACATCACAAACAACACTGCGAAAAGCTTTCAAGTCATTTCTGAGTTTAGTTTAATGTTTCTCTTCAATAAATATCTGACATCTTGTGATTTCTGCTGACAGGTCATGACTTTCATGAACTTGTTGCACCATGGAGACTGTGATCCAGGCTCTCATCCGGCTGCGTCTCCACAATACTCAGTTTCAGTCTTTCACCTCTCTGCTCACGTTCCTCCGCCTCTTCTCGTCCTCCTCCTCTCCTTTCTGCCTTGTCCTGTTTATCACCTTTCCCCCTGTCGGCTGCTTGTTCTCTATTTACGCCCTCTGTCTGGTCTTTCAGTTGCACTCCATCGCTTTGTTCCGTAACATTTGTCGCCCCTGTCTTGTTTTTACATCCGTGTTGAGTTCTCAGCGTGCTCAGATTCTCACTAGCCACGGTGAAGTAGTTCTTCAACTCTGCCACGGGTCCCTTGTCAGAGAACAAACGGTCCAGGTATGCCTGGGCGTATTGATCTGAGGTGATCAGGTCAAGGTTAATGGCAGTGGACACAGCTGCAGAGGTGTCATCAGGCCCAGAGACTCTCCTTCTCCCTGTTAAAATGAACTTATTTCAGTTAAACACAACTCGAATGAGAAAGACACATGCAGAAAGAAGAAAGTTTACCTGTCTCTGTCTCCATGGTGGACAGAGGGATGGTCACACTCTTTCCTGTTTCTCTGTCTGTCACGGTAAGTCCAGTCATGGATCCCTCCTCTGACGCCTCACTGGAGGGGTCACGTGATGCCAGAAGACCGCCTCGACATTTCACAACACACACTGTACCAGACTTATAACGCCTGTGATGAAGAGATAGAGGGTTGACAGGATGAATTGGGAAAGAACGGAAAAGTTAAATCGGCTAATTATTGTATTTTCTTTCTTCTCATGACTCATCACTGCGACATTACAGTGTGTGTCTTACAAAAAAAAGAAATCCATTGATGAAAACTGCATTACATTTTGGCTTTTTTCCCCTATTTACTCACACACCATTGATTATGCCATGATTGCAGTCAGTGCCTGTCAAGTTGAATATTGTTTCTGAAAGCAGCGAGTCTAAATGTAAGCTGAAAGTTTAGGGCTAGACTTTTCTGACAGGCTGATAGCTTTTTTTTTTTTTTCTTTTTTTATGTTTTGCTGTCAAGTCTGGAACAGGTTGAAGAGCTTGTCTAATAGCCGGGCTCTGTGTGGCTGCGGTTTCCACTGCCAGGCTGCTGTATCAGGCTCCTGCTTCCTCTAAAGTGCTGTGTCTAACAACATGGTCTATATGCTGTGTGGTGCACTTCATGTATAGGTTGTCCAGCTCGAACAAAACATCAGCAAAAAGTACACTGTGGCATAGTTCATGCAACTTGCTGGTCAAACATATTTTATTTTTAAAAGTTTAAAGACATTTTTAAACTCTAAGTCTATTGTTGCAACACTAGTGTTAATTGGTAGATTGTCACATCTACCGTATTACCTGTAAGCAGGTATGATCTGTGTGAGATCTTCCTTGTATTGCTCCAGCGCTGCCCTCGCAGCCAGGGGTTCAGCTTTACCCTCAAGACCAGCCAGGTGAACCAACATCTGGGTGTTAAAAGCTGCTCCGCTGGCCCAGTGCCTCAGACACCTAGAGGACCAGATAGTGTAAAAACAAAGTTGTTTAACTCTCCTCTTTTTGTTCTGTTTGTATGATCTAATGTCTGCTTACCTCGACCGTATTCTCTCACCTGGAGTTACAGTCTCCCCCCAGCAGACACGCCTTCAGCTGGGTGAGGGTGAGGCTGAGCTGGGCCTCGAGTCTGATGGAGTCCTGGATCAGCTTGTTTTTGTCGTTCAGATTGATCCTACAGCGCTTCAGGTACTCCTCCATCACCTCCTGGAGCTCCCAGACTCTCTGCTGTAGGTGAAGATTGTATCAGAGTGACATAATCCTGAACTTTCTGTGCCGTTCTTGTGATCTTGCTTGATGTTTGGGTGTTGGCAAAGTTGTCAACTCACTAGTTTTTGATCATAAGTAACCATAATCATAACAAATATATGTGTACAACTAACAGCATTAAATTTCTACGCAATGTTGCTTCAGCAAGCACTTTGTTTATTCTCTTCATTATCTTTTACCTGGGACGATGATGACCCCGCTGACTTCCCCTTCACAGCTGACGACTGTTTTGAGGATGTGTAGGCCATATCCATCACCATAGTAACCACTAATCCCACCAGGCCGGCGAGGCGAGGCTCATCCGCGAAGGTTGACAGTCGGCTAATCAGATCCCTCAGATAGGTGGGCGCCTTGTTCCCGATGTCGCCCTGCAGCTGGATGAGAAGAGACAAACTGAGATGTTTTTTTTTTTTCTCATAAAATAAAAACTCTCTCTCCTCATTTTAACAAAACAGCCGTGAAGAGCATTTTATCATAATCATATTGCTCCTTGTTGACCATTGTATTGATCTGTAACCTCTTTACAATCCCCATCAGGACTGCAGTACTAATACTGAGTGGTGCAATCGCTCTTTCTTATCTGTCTCAAGGCAACAGTGTCTTTCATTGTTCATCACAATCTGTACTTCATGACTGAATGGATTTAAAGGGGAAACCAATGAACAGTCCACATGCTCGGTCCACTTGTGAAGGAAGATCAAGAACATCAAGCCCACGTCTCCCTCAATGTCCCGCTTACGCAAACTGTCACACTTTCTTTGATATGTTAATAACCTGTTTCAGTTGTTCCTGGAGGCCGGCCCGGGAGTTGAAGCTCTCATCGTGATTGGCTAGGAGGACGGGGTGGACGACTCCGAGATTAGGTACAGCACCGGCTTCCAGCATGGCATCATAGAGGAGAGAACCGATTGCATCCTTCACTTGAGAGAGCTCTTCTTCTGATGACTGCAGCTGCCCCATGATGGTTTGATTTTTTTATGCGTAGTTAATATTCCTAGTTTATGGCAGCATCTGAGGAAGAAGGGAAATGAGGGGAGGTAGTAAACTACAGTTAACACGGCACAGAAACAAACTCTGGAGTGAGTCACACACTCAGATGACAGATCAGTGTAATCACAGTCTATGTATTTGCTCATATAACACCTTTTGACACAAGTTACAAATGTCTTTACAGTCCACACAACTCAAGGCACAAATAAAACACATATATTCATCTCATCATATCAGCAGGATGTATCATCTTCCAAATACCTCTGAGATAGCACCCTGACATTTCACACTAATATTCCAGCAGCATGTCAGTCATATCTAATCTCCCTGCCACCGCAGTGAGTTGTGTTTTTTAGGCACCCGGCCTCTTTGTTTCCTCACTTCCTCCTCCTTCCTGTACCCCAGCCTACTGCAGAAGAGATTAACCAAGACAACACGGCAGCAGACTGTAGCTCAGCAGTAAACCTAGACCTCCCCCTGGCTGCACTCACCAGGAAATGCAACTGCTGGGCACGCTGGGGAGAGTTTGTCATGTGTTTAAAGGCTCAGGGCGGACTGCCAGTTTGGGTTTTGTCCGAGTAATCTCCATCTTTAGGATTTTAAAACCTCTGAAATAGTTGTTTTGCACTCTTTCCTATCGTGCTATCATTATGTGAATGTATGATAGGGAAATTAAACTAATCCTCCTTGTGCTGGGGGACTCCCTGGAAAAAAGCCAGAGGTCCTTGGGAATGAAAGTAATAGCTACAAACTCTTTATGGCTGTGTTAAACATTGAAAAATAGGCCAAGGGCTTTCAGCTTTTTTATTTAGCTAAATGGAGCGGTGGCCTTGGTGGTGGTGGTGGTGGTGTGATGTTGATTTTTTTTTTTTTTTTACTTGGTAAAATATGGGGCAAGGGGATTTGGGATTTTATGTAGTGTGAGAGATGTTCTTTGTTAACTGGGACAAGGGCTTGCACACCGCCAGGCCTCAGAATTTAGTGTGTGGCTAAATGAAATGCCCCACGCTGTGTTATGGACTGTCGCTCAGGTTAATGTGGATGCCTTGACTGTTAATCATTGAGATTAAACTTGCCAGACCTTCCTCCTCACACTCTCGTTTTTCACAGTGTTTCGAAAAAAAGGATCTGAAACTTTTTTTGTCTCCTTTTTAATTAGTGTGCTCAGTTATTTGGTGCCAGTTTGTGGACAGACGTCAGAAGACGTGGAAGCTTCGCCCAACGCTACTTTGTAATATCACTTACATTGAGCATCGCTAATAAAAAGCCATGTGTCCGTCTCACGGTATAAGCAGTAACATACAGCAGCAGCAGCAGTTTTGGAGAGTTTTAGCATCTTTCAATTCATTGTTTCAGATTTAATGTTTGATTGTTTTTTAAATGAACTATTAGAGGCACAAAGAGGTTCATTTTCGGGCATGCAGGTCTGCCAGTATGGTGCTGCATTACATTTTCTCCACTGTAAAAGTCCCTTTGAACATTGTGCCATCCTCAAGGGCACTTTATTATGTTTTACCTACAATAGAGGCATCCAACAGGGCACTCTTGCAATGTTTTTTTCAGTTCTCTCCCCACATTCATCAACCTCATTTCCAGGCGCAGAACAAAATGATCCTTTAGCTGCTTAACAGTCAGATCTAATGACTTACCTTCATTAGATGACCAGAAACACAACTCGTCGCTTCCTAAGTGCTGGATCGCAAACAAGCAACTGTCTCCTAATTAGTCATATTAACTTTATAAAGCGATAGCGTGACAATGTTACGTTTGCAAATTGTTCTGCTGCGAATTAACTAATGCAGGTTTAAAGGACGAGGCAGAAGGTCACATCAAATTGTTGGCAACTCTGCGGGGGAGGGCGTCCACCACACAGTCTGTTCTTTTGCCCAGTTTTACAACAACATTGGGCTGAAATAAACTAAATAATAGATGCTGCATTTCAGTGCACACTCTCTTCAAGGCCAGAGCATTTATTTGTGGGTGGGACAGCTCGGTTACTCTCTCACCAATCTCATAAGTACCTCTTTAGAATTGTAAGAGTAGCAGCACTTAAGCAGATCACCTAACTTGGCTGAAAACCAAGCGCACCACAAAGTGGAAAATAGGTCCTTTCTCACATGTCACGAGTAGAAAAGCGCACAGGTGTAAATCATAAAATGAACTTCACTTAGCTGCTTCAATTTCAGGGTCCTGGTATTCTGCAGGTCGGCTCACTGGCTTCCTGGGACGCTTGACAAGAACAGAGCCATCATTAAGTCAAAACGCCTGCTGTGAGAAAAGGTCTGAGGAAGGAGATGATTACTGAAAATTACAAAATGGAGATGAAGAGGACAGGATAAGGAGCTTGGTTCACTTATTTGAATAAAGATGCAGCGAGTGGAGGAAATGAAAGATCAAGGAAAGAAACAGCTGAGAGACAGAGGCAACTGCTCACAGCAAGCACACCGAGGTGTCGCAGCGAATTTGACAATGATGTGTTGATGTTTAAAAAATTGAAGTCGTTAAAGCCTTCGAGTTACACACAGCAGGCTGGAAACAAACCATGCATGAACCAAGACACACACACACTTTTCCTAATTTCCTCTTCCACTCTCTACATCTTCCTCTCTCTCCAGTCTGCTTTCCATCCTCCTGCTCTTCCTCATTTCTCCGGTTATTGTTGATTTTGATAGCTTCTGTCAGTTTGATGCTGTTTACTGGCTGAGCTCTACCACTGGGAATGTGTGTGTGTGTGTGTGTGTGTGTGTGTGTGTGTGTGTGCATCTCTCTCTCTCTCCACGGATGTTTGGCCCCGTTGACACACTTCACACTCCTCTGAGAGCAGTAAATATTTAAATGTGCTCACGTCACACACATATACACACACATCAGCACTCAGAGGTGGGTTTGGATGCGCACATATGGCTCTGCGGCAACGATTCAACGCTCCCTCTCTCTGTCTGTCGCTTGCCGATTTTTGCTCTGTCCCTTTGTAAAGGTCTCATTTCCATCTGAGAGTGAAGTGAAGATGAAAGGACAGAAGGTACAGAAGAGGGCGGGAAAGGGAAGAGGAGAGAAGAGAGAGAAGAAGGAGAGAGGGCGAGGAAAGAAAGCAAAGGAAGGGAATAAAAAATAAAGTGAAGGGGATGCTGACTGAGGAAAGGAATGGGGCGTGACAGATTGACTTGACCTACCCTATGAACACACGCACACACACACACACACACACACACACACACAAATAGTCTGGCCTTTCAAACAGCCTCTTGAAATCTCAATGAATATTAATAATCACACACAGAATGTGTAATTTCACATGATAATGCCACTTGGAGCTAAAGTTTACTTTTCTATTAGGGAGTGGAGCTATGACATTTCACTGTATTACAATGTGACTGTCTGTATACACTATGTGTGCACGTATGTGAGCAGCAACTGAGCACATGAAGACAAAGTAGTTACGAAGTTACTGTATGTGTGTGAAATCCTCTGATAAAAGATCATTTCATTAAATGTACCACAAGAGGTTTGGAAACAGTTTCAGCTTAATACTGAGCATATATGATCTGTGTAAACAAACAAGACCGCCAATAAAGAAGATGTTTATCGTTAATTCCTGCCACTGGGTCAGATTCAGTCGCCTTTTCCTCGAAATCATTGAAACAAAGCGATGAAAACACCAGAGCTTTTATCAACAGGGGTCAGAATCAACAAAAAATAAATGTAAGTTCCTTTTAGAGACTTTAAATAAGTCGTTACAGGAAATATCTGGAGCTTCCACAACACTGTTCATCAGCCCTGAGCTTTACAGTTTACAGCCAAGGCTGCACTCATTAGTCCAACATGATGAAGTTGTAAAAGCTACTATTCATACTCTTCCCTCTACTCCTTTTTTTTTCTTTGTTCTGTGCCTCATCATCATTTCTCTTCTTTCCTTCTCTTCCATCCTCCATCTTCCGTCTGCTTTATTCCCCTCCCTCCCTCTGATCATTTACGGGGTGTGGAGGAGAATAAAAACAAGTTTAATGTACAGTAATACATCACCGCGTGGCTGGTGTGCCAGGCGGCGTCCATTTTGTGGAGCTGTTGTGCTCACTTAGCAGCAGTGGGGCTAATTATTGCAAATGGCAGCTGTTGAAAGGAGTATTAATGTCTCCTTTCTACATGGATACATCCAATATTACAGGCGGATGAAAGTGGCCGCAGGATAAACTTGAAAGAGAATGTGAATGACGAAGAAAAGGGGAAAACTGAATTGTATCTGGTTGGGTAGAAGTCCCATAAATCCAACTCTATTGATTGTAATTAAAGCTGTCAGTGGTGAACGGTACTGTAACCATCAAACATCCTGCAGCCCATAAAGTTTATAAATGTTGCATTTGGATGATAATTACGACACACACAATGTGTCCAGTATTTTTTGACGGCAGAGACGCTGAATGTAAATAGAGAGATTGTTATGAAAGCTACTTGATATTGATTGAGGAGGTTTTCCAGATGAAGACATCAGGTGCTGAACAGATGATGGAAGGCATCTGTCGTATAAATGTAATGTAGCGAAAAAGGAAACTTCCGATCTTCTGTCAAAGAGGAGATTTTAATTATACAGTACTGTTGTCTTTGGTCCAGACTGAAACTCTCAACATGATTAGTTCATAGTCAAGGGCTTGGCACACGTACGGGGAAGCGCCGGCTCTTCCTAAATATGGCAGGAGGACTTTTTGAAAGGATGCTCCAGGAAGATTCAAGGCTGATTGACTTGAGTCAAAATTTCTCATACTTACTTAATCTGAGCAGTAGCATCCAGTGTTCCTGTTGTTTCTGTGGGAATCTCAGCTGTATGATTTGTGGTGGTAGGGGACTTTGAGTTTGAGCTCTCTGCGAATCACTGTGTGGAAGAAAAACAAATCCTCATTTGTTGCCAACTCCTGAGTCAGAGTGACTGTGGGAACGCTCATTTGCAGGTTGTGTTTGCCCAGAAAATAGCAGCGTCACTGTGCAGCACTGCAAGCTGTGTGTGGCGTAATGCCAATGACCCCTGATGGCTCCAAAGCAAGAGGCACCTAACTCTTGGATTGTGTCTTGTGGGCACCATTATGTTGGAGGCCTTTTTTAGTTCTGACTGACAGGTGGGGACGTCCAGGTATTTAGCCATGGTCTGATTGACAGCCGTTAAGGTCGCCTTCCCAGCCAGTGACAGTGATGGTGGTGCATGTGATGGCTAGATAGATAGCTTGAGTGTGAGTCTGCTGGCGTACAGTCATATAGTATCAGTGTCAAATCTCAGCCTAGCTAGGGCCTTCAAACCCTCAGATTCAGTAGCAACATAATTATTAGATGTTTCCATAAAATTAGGTAAGTAACTAAAATTGAAATTGTGTTATAGCTATAATATCTATACCTATAAGCTCTTTGTGCCATGAGGTCCATGAAATGCCATCTGATGTATCCAGCACCTTTAAATAAACACGTCAAATGTGAACGATTTTCTAGAAAAGACGAAGAAACAGCTGGTTTTCTTGCATGAGTCTCATTTAATCTGTTTGTACACACACACACACACACACACACACACACACACACACACACACACACACACACACACTTTTGATCACAATCACCTCGGTATAAAAATCAACCGCTGAACCTAATTCACACCATAAAATCATCGTCTATCATCCACAAATATCTTTTGGTTTAAAAATAAATTCATGCATCTGAGCATCATTTATATTTCCATGTACAGTATGATACAAATCATGTGAAAACAAAAGAGCTGCACACAGAAAAAAAAAAAAACATTTACAAACTAAAACGGATCTCAGTGCAGCATTTTTTACATCTTCAACAACTACAACATTTATTTAGTTATTTAGTTATTTAGTTATTTTTGTGGACGTTCCTTGGCTTCTTCTTCTTTTTTTTTTTTTGTTGTTTATGATCGAGTATCTGCAGCCGTCATGGAGAAACACACCACACATGCACTCTGCACAAACACCATGTACATCGGACTGTTCAACAGCACAGTCGAATATAGTCAAACATGTTTTCTTTTCTAGATTACAGGAACTCAGTGTGTAACGCTCATCGTAACAACAACAACAACGTTTTTTTAGACATCCATTTTTTTTTTACGGCAGACTACGGCAGACCAGAGGGGGCGTGTGTCAGCGTTTCGGACTTCAAGTTGTTCTGTGAAGGAAACTATTGAAAGTTATCGGCCTAAAAAACTTCCCGCTTTATCATGAAGTGACTTTTATTTCAACTTTCTTTCTTCTCTGCTGCTGTGACCTTTGACCCCTGACCTTAGCGGGAAAGAAATATTCCCATCACCTGACTGCTGTGAGCATAAAACCATATATATATTTTTTCGTTATTTTCCAGGCTGTGGTGTGTCACATCATTAAACTTCAGTGGCATTAAGAAGAGTGTGTCGGCGGTGAACGAGTCAACAAATCGGGTGTGTAATCTCTGGATTTTTTTTTTTTCGTCTATTCAAACAGACTCTTTTGACACTTTTCACAACAGTTAATATTCAACAGTTCAGACACGGTAAACTCATCCACACTTTAGATTAGGCATAAATAACATTTAGATACTTCCATAAATATTTCTCTTAACATCCTCGGATGTCCTTGTGTTGCTTTACGATCACGATGCTTTGGATGTTTCATGTCTTTAAAAACAAAAAAAAAGCAGCAGCAAAGAAAATGTTTTTGTGTCCATTTTGGATGGATGAAGGTTTGAACATTCTCAGTGTAGCACCAGACGAAGTACAAAATAAGCCCAATTATGGATTAAAGAAAATAATCAAACAGCCTATGAAATGCTCCCCAAAGAAAAGAAGAAAAGAAACAAACACAGGTAGAAAGTTCCAGAAAGGCACTTAAGTGTGATGATATCCAACAACAGACACAGTAAAGGCTCTTTGAAATGAAAAGTGACGTTAAATCAAATGTCAAGTTTCTTTTCTGAGTTACAGACAAACTCCAGGAAGTTTCTAGAAATATGAAACTGCATCAGATCTTTTACAAAGCAAACGTTTCTCCCAGTCCAGTGTCTCCTCCCAGTGATCCCAGTACAGTGCAGAACGTCCTCGAGGACTTGCATGATTCCCAACAGCAGTTTGTCCTTTTGATTTCATCCTTTAAATGTTAACGGGACCTGAATGCAGCGACAGCAGCTTGTCTGAAAAGTTCTGAATCCAGGAGTCAGACGTATAAACAGTGTTTGGACACAAACACAAACCCTTAGACAGAATCTAGTATACCTTACCGTATACCGATGGAGAAGGTCACAGAGAAAAACGGGAACACAGAAATCTCTCAACTTCATGTTGGAGCCAGCACTCAGAGGGAGAAGCTGATGGAGAAAACATGTTTTCAGGCCCTCTAGAACTCCTGATGGTACAGGTGTTATATACAGCCACAGTTGTGTTGTAAGAAGCTGTTCTGGGTTCAGTGAACCTCCACGACGTGACGAAACACTGACAGGTCTGACAAGCGTAACCAATGATTAAAGGGCAGCTTTGATGTTATTCTTATTGACCCCATCCTGTCAAATACAACTGTAAGGCTCACGCTGGGAGTCGGACAGAGCTTTGTTAAACACGAGTACGCACAACTTCATGCATATTTCTGTCTAAGTTTTATACATCTGAGGCCTGGACAGCAGGAAGCTCTGAGCTGCTTCAGATGGTTTCTGCTTTTTCTTTTTGTGAAAGTTGCGTTGAACCTTCTGTCTCTTTGTTTCGGACTTTCTGTCTGCGACTCCAGACGGTCTCGTGATCAATGAATGACCTGAAGGTGCAGTTAGTTTGTCATGGTGTAAAGCAACAACACTGTAAAAGCCTTCCAGGTGGAAGGAGATGGATGGAGAGCCGAGCAGGACAACAAGTCAGATCAACAAATCTTCTCCTTCGCCAGGACGTCACATAACCATGGCTGGTTTCTACCTGGGCAGTTGTGAATCCAAATGAACCATAAACAAAATATGTTTGTTTCCCTGCTTCAGTTCAGAATGTTTCCTTGCTTCTTCTGGTTTTGGCTTTATGTCTCTTGGTGGTTTGTTCAAGGTCATGTGATCCAGCAGGAAGCGCCAATCAGAACAGAACTAAACGTCTTGTCGCTGAAATTGGCTTTGTGTTACAGCAGCAAGTCTTCTTCCTTCATAAGAAACTCATGGTCTAACAAAGACGTTTGGGTTGTGGGTTCGATTCCCCCTGGATCTACTTGTGGTGCTGAGAAGGCGCTTTGGATAAAAGCGTCACCAGACGGCTGACATTGTGTTTACAGGCATTTCCACACAAACACACTGCAACAGACAGAAACAGAAGTTAACACAGTTTAATGTTCATATTCATAGGAACAAAGCTTTATTTATAAACTTAGAGACCAAGCGGCTGTGAAGTAAAGCCAATAAAGTGTTGTTCCGCAAACTGCCACTTCAAGCTTCAACTATTTTTTTTAAACATTGAAAGTTGATCGGTTCACCTGCAGTCGTCTCCTCCTGTGCTGATCACGTGTTTGTCTTCGTGGGAGAAGCGGATGTTGGTCACATGAGCCGAGTGGCCGAGGTAGCGCTTGTGTTTGGCCTGCAGACATAAAAACAATATTCCCATTTCTCTTCAATAAACAATCAATAAATGATCTTTTTTTTACTGTCATTTAAAGAGTGATATTCGCTGATATTTTTTTATAAAATTATGCCCCTGTCCTCATCCGTCCAGAAAATAAACCAATCATTGAAATACATGGGAGAAGTTGATGTCTTATGTTTTTATTTTTGCGCTCCCATGTGCACTTAGTTATATTCTGCAGGCTCTATACAGTCATGTTGGACAGATCTTTAAGTCAGTCAAAGCTACTTTTGTGCGATGGGGCACTGAGGACTGACAGAGCGCTTCATCACATGGTGCAACAACACCACCTAAAGCTCAGTGTCAGAAAAAGTCCTGAGCTTGTGGTTGACTACAATGCTTCACACACAGAGAAAAAAACCTGGCAGCGTAGAAGATCTAATTACTGCAGCTTCAAGATTTCCAAGACCAATTCAGTATCCTTCTATTCCTGACTTATGGTGTTAATAATGGCCAGTAAAGTGAGAACATTTTGATGTCACAGTGACGCTGACCTTTTGGATATGAAATGTCATCACATAATCATTTTATTACCATTAATTTGTGTGAGATTTTGTCATAATTAGCATATGAATTCTTGAGTTATAGCCAAAAAAATGTTTTGTGAGGTCATGTTGACAAAATTCAGTTCATCCTCACACTACGTAACTACATACAGACGGACACCATGCAAACATTGAAAACCGTAACTCACAAACTTCTCTGTGCAGGGGAAGTCGAACAGTTTGATCAATCCAAAGTCATCACCGGTGGCGATGTTCAGACCGGCGTGAGACACACACGCACAGTTGACTTCAGCTTTGTCTGCGTTTCGTGGCCAAATCCCCAAAACTTCATCTCCCAGGATGCTGTGTGAGAGAAGACAGAAGTAGTGAACTCACTTTGATCTGACGACATTTGATGGATCAACAAATCATGAGCCAAATAAAACACAGAGGGGATTTTACTGAAGTTTTGTTCTTTGACTTTTAGGTTTTTAAGATTAAGTGTGTTACCTGGTCCAGGTTGCCCAGGTGATTCTGTCGATAATGGTCTGGTCGCTCACCAACTTCCCTGAAGGAACCTCAAACACCTGCCGCTTATAAGCTCCTGTGGACACCTGCACACACACAGACACACAGACACACAGACACACAGACACACACACACACACACACACACACACACACACACACACACACACAGTAAAACAGGTGTAAAGCAACAAGTACAGTGTGAGGATTTGAGCAACTCTGACAAGGCCAAGATGACGGACTCTCTAAAACTGCAGCTCCTTGTGGGGTTCACTGACACACGTGGGGAGCAAAGGTTGGCCCGTGTGGTCCACAGATGATCTACTGCAGCTCAAATTGTGGAAGAGGTTTTGATAGAAAGGGGTCAGAACACATGTAGAGGGCTGTGTGGCTACAGACCAGTCAGGATGCCCATGCTTGTTGCCATGAGCAACAAGTGAGCATCAGAATTTGGAGCAACAGAAGAAGCTGGCCTGGTCTGATGAATTTTCTTTTCCACCACTTCCATGGCAACCTGGGGAAGAAGGCAAGCCGGCGGAGGCAGTGTGATGCTTCAGGCAATGTTCTGCCCGGAAACCTTACTTTGACACATATCATCTAGCTAAGAATTCTTGCAGATCATGTACACCCTTTCATGCAAACAGTATTCCCTGATGTTAGTGGTATCTTTCAGCAAAGCACACAAAGCAAAGATGGTTCAGGAATGGTTGAACAATGAGTTCAACGTGTTGACTTGGCCTCCAGAGTCCCCAAATCTCAAAGATATGTGATGTGATGGACAAACAAGTCTGATCCTGTGTGTGTATGCACCTGTATATAGCAGCTGTCAGCAGAGAAGTCGAGCTGCAGGATGAACGCAGGGATGTCGCTGCAGTAAACCAGTCGGTTCAGACTCGGTCCTCCGCTCACGTCGTAAACATCCACCGTGTTCTCCACCGACCCGACAGCCAACAATCGCCGGTCCGGACTGAACCTGCACACACACACACACACACTTATTGTTTATTACATACGCAGAGCACACAGTATACATTTCTAACTTCTGTTGTATTTGTAAAGGCTGCGTCTTTCCGTTTCTCACCGGATGTCTTGAATGGCAACGCTGCGGTCTCGTTTCTTTGCCCACATCTTCAGCGAGTTGGCGAGGAGGAGGAGAAACTCGCCGTTCTTCATCCCCACCGCTAGCATCTCTCCGTCTGCGCTGTAGCTCACACACCGGGCTGCGTGGCCGAGACACACCTTGTTCAAGAGTTTCTACAGAAAGACGGTCATAGAAGATGATTAGATGATTATATCTAACATCTTAGGCACATCGACCGAGTGAGATTCAGACTGTGTGTCTGTGTGTGGGTGTTTGCCTTGTCAGCGAGGTCCCACAGTCGGATGGTGGCGTCGTCGCTGGCGGTGATGCAGAGATCTTTAGCCGGATGAGCAGCCAGACCCCAGATTCCTCCCCGAGCATGACTGTCCAGCAGTATGTTGGACGCCGCATTCTTCTCCCCAACCTCAATGATTTCCCCGTCTTTCGTCCCCACCAGGATCTTACCCTGAAGAAGAAGAAGAAGACGGGGTTGATAAGGACGACAGAAGGAGGACGACGATTGAGGGATGAAGCTCAAAATCAAAAGTTCCCACCTTGCCTCTGCAGACAGATCGGACGCACTCCACCTGCTGACCCGTCTCCAGCTGGAACGCTCGACAACGTTTCATCTCCTGATCCCAGAGCTTCACTGCACCGCCCTCCTTCGTCCTTTAAATTTAAAGTTTAAATCTCAAAAGTTTTACGCTCTCATCATTGAAAGTACAGAATCACATTGCAGACGGATTGGTTAGAGAATTACTCACGGCCTTTCCTTGCCGCCGGTGACGATGAGTCCGTCTCTCAGTGTGGTGTACATGGTAAAGACCGGACCGGTGTGGGCCTTTGCCACCACCCTCAGCAGGTAGTGATCCCGCCACACGTACACATCTCCATTAATGGCTCCGGTGAACGTCAAGTTATTCTGCAAACACACGTTTAAGAAGAAAAAGTCCCTTTTTAAGTGACTGAAGCTTAAGTGTAATAAATAACTGAATCAAATGCAATATTTTTAATCCAGCTGCAAGCTTCTTACGAAGACTCGCAAGTACTTGTGTTGTTCCTCATTTATGCAGCAGGCAATGACTTCTCTGAACTTTGTGTTGTTTGTTTGTGACGTCTACTTTAGATTGTATTTTAAATTTAGCAAGAATTATTGATGAAAGCTGAAGAGAATTTGAATCCAACACCTTATGAACTTAATAAAAGAACTAACAACAAATATCACCAACTGCAACTGAGATTCAGATTTATAATTCATTTCCCGGTCAGAGTCGTGTCCTCTATCAGGTGATGTGAGCAGTGAGCAGTGAACTCACAGCACCGAAGGCGACAGACAGCATCGTCTGCATCCTCCCGTCCTCCACCGTTCCCACCACGCCCTTCTTGTACATCAGAGCGCCACCGGCTAGTGTCCAGAACT
Organism: Protonibea diacanthus; assembly: GCA_028641955.1. Classification (NCBI taxonomy): domain Eukaryota; kingdom Metazoa; phylum Chordata; class Actinopteri; family Sciaenidae; genus Protonibea; species Protonibea diacanthus. Next base: position 5,426,501 of record CM053989.1, on the reverse strand, counting down.
TTACATGTTTGATTCCCACTGACACAAACTGGGAGTCAGAGTCTGGACGAAACTCCACCACGAAGATCCGGTCTGGGTGTCCGGCTTTACTGCACACCTTGGATCCTGCAGGATTCAATTCAATATTTCTTCTTCAATCATTCTTCTTACATATAGAACAACATAAAACTGATATTTTTTGTGCTGATATGGGTGTTTTTTCATGGTTATTGATCAGGTGACAGTCTGACCTTCCTGCCAGCGCCACACAGTGATGGTGTGTTCAGGTTCCACTCCGACAGACAGCAGCAGCTTCCCTGTGGCGCTGAAGTTAACGTAGCCGACGCCTTTAGTGTGAGGACAGCGAAGGATGGACAGAGTCTGTTTACTCATCGCATCCCACACGTGGATCGAAGGAGTGGTGCCTACATTTAGATCACGAGACACGAGGAGAGAGGATATAAATGCAGGTTTTATTGTGCTGCAGGAAGTCACAAAAAAGTTGTTGGACATAAACAGAGCGGTTAGAGGGATCAATGCAGCCTACAAACACCCTGAGAACCAGAGTTAAAGATCATACCGGTGGCATCTATTTGCTTTTTTTTCAGGCAGCCGTTAGCTTCAGTTGATGACACAAACAATCTGCAAACATGGATGCTGGGATGACGACCATGTTCATATCAGAGCTGAGAACTTCAATGTAACGTCTCTTGTATTTCACCAACTGCGACTGCACGGCTCTCAACTCAAGGAAGTATTCAGTCTAAAAACTGATGGGTGATTTGGAAAATGGACCACACCTGTCTCTGGGTTTCAGGGTGTCTGTCGAGGAGGGAAAGGCGTTTGCGGTTTGTTTGTTTGTTTTTTTTTTTACCTGGGAGTTCACTGACGTCACCTGAGGTGTTGTGAGAGCGATGGTGACAAATGAGGCCAGCCAAAACACACACACGTACAAAAACATAAAAAAATTTTAAAAAAGCAGATAAAAACCTGCAGTGAGTTTTTTTCAGACAGGCTAACGTCAGCCATGACAGTTAATAGAGATATTTATCGGTGTAGCTTGCTGTTTAAATGAGGCTACAGTTACAGTTACAGAGCAACATCATTATGTTTGTGTCACCTGATGAAAGTAAGTACACTATTCTCTCACTTTGAGCTGCTTCAGGCCTCCACTAACTCCCGAGGGAAATACTATATCTGTCTGGGGGTGTGTTAGTATTTGTACCACGGAGGATTTCAGGCCAAGGGTGTGGGCCCAGAACTGGAGCTGGGCAAGTAGGGTAATGTAATTAGGCTCAGCAGCTGAGGCAAAAAGACTGAAAGGGACGTTGACAGAGGAAGCTCCGCCGGACAAGAGTAAATCTGGGACTGACAAGACCGATACATCAGCAAAAAGAAAGTACAGTACCTCCCAAATCATAATTTTCACACAGTCCCTTTTTACAGCCATTTTTAAACTGACTGGTCTGTGTTCATATCATTAGTCTGTTATTTTATCCTCTCAGTGGAAAAAAAGTAAAGCAAGCAGGTTAAACATGAAGCAGAGGAGAGAAAAGCAGGACTCATTTAGTACAGACGAGTTAGTAGAGAAACACACTGCCATGCAGAAACACAGTCTCACACACACACACACACACGCTCAGTGTACCGATCTGTCCTGTGGCGATGACGTTTTTGTATTTGGGGTGCTGATTGACGGTCAGAGAGAGGATGTCATCGGTGTGTTCCAGGTAGAAACTCTGAGTTCCTGCAGCAGATAAAGACACATAAACACGTCACACGTCACTTAGTTCGATCTCCACTGTGAACCAAAACATTAAAGTTGTGCCAGGACAGATAAACAATGAGCTGAAAGAGTGTGCTTCTGGAGGTTACATGAGGTCAGATGTGTGTGTTGCTGCGGTTACCGTTGCTGAGACTGTGGACAATGGCAGTGGCGGCGGTGTGAAAGACGATGTCTGTGCCGTCGTTGAGGTAGTGCAGGTTGTTACGACAATCGAAGCCCCGAAAACCAAACACATGATCCAAAACCAGGTCCTGCAGACGGAGGAGACAGAGGAGACGGGTAAAACAGGAGGACAGACAGACAGAGACAGAGAGACGGGCAGTGAGACAGGCATACCTCGACCAGTCTCTTCTTCTTGGAGACGTTGTTCTTCTGGAGTTTCTCCGGGTGAGGTGCTGCTCGACTCACTGGAGGCCTAGAGATCAATCAGTCAGTTAATTAATCAATGAATCAATCAAAAAAAACAAAAAAAAACAATCACACCCCAACGTGCTGAAGTCTGGAAGACAGACAGGTGGAGGAACAGTCAGTGAGACAGACATGAGACGGTAGAGACAGACAGGTCAGCCACAGACAGATGGCAGACTGTGAATACTTGTACGTCATGGATTAAAGTAGTGATATTAATGGTAGTGTTTGTACTGACACAGTGGAGTTAGTACTTTACAACCTGATCTGTCATAATCTCTGACCTGATCACTGAGTACACGTAAAATGATCCATGAAACAATACTACAAATACTAATAGCAGTAGTACTAGTGTAGTAGCAGTAATAATAGTATCATGGTTGTCTAATTAATAGTTTAGATTTAACAGTATTCATAGTGCAGCAAAGTGGTAGTACAAGCAGTAATAGTCTCAGTGGTATTCATAGTAGTAGTAAAACCTGTAATCATAGTAACCATGTAGTACCTGTAGTGCTTGAAGTACCTGTAGTGCTGGCAGTGTTAGTAATAACTGTTAGTAGTAACTAGCTAGTAGTAACTTTAGCAATGCCAGTGGGAGTACTAGCAAAAGAAGTAGTATCAGTAGCACCGATAGTGGTAGTAGCAAGTGTAAAAGTGTAGTATTGGTGCAAGCAATAGTAATAGCAAAAAGCAGTAGTAATGTAAATAGTAATATTTAGAGTGGTAGACACAGTAACAGTGAATTAAACAAAAGGAGTAACGATATCACAAGAACTACTCTGAATGGTAGTAGTTTTAGTCATAGCAGTAGTAACAGTAGTAGTTACTGTATAGTGGAAGTAGTATTAGCAGTGATAGTAATATTAACACTAGAAATAGTAATGTGAGCTGTAGTAGCGGAAGTAAGAGTAGACTAAGTAACAATACGACTGGTAAAAATAGTAGGAAAAATGAGTATACTGTAGTAGTAGTATTTGTTGTAATATTTGTTTTTGTAACAACAGAAGTACTATAAGCAGTAGTAGTGGTATTACTACTTGAAATAATAACAGCAGCAGTTGTATTGTGGTACTACAAGTAGTAATAGCAGTTATACTAGCATGGTAAGCAGATGTGGTAGTAGTAATCGTATGGCAATAAAAGTAGTAGTAGGAGTCAACTACGTCATAAAAACTACAAATAACACTATCATGAGTACTCATTAACGTAACTATAAAACTATATTCACCCCTCTGATGAGGACAGAGTGAGGTAATGCCAACAGGACTGTGGTACAAACACACACAGCCCCTCACGCACACACACACACACACACACACACACACACACACACACACACACACACAATGAGGCACTACAAGGACAAACAGTAAGTTGGACAGGTGGGCAGGTGTTACCTGGATCCCCTGGACAGCAGAGGGACAGAACCAAGGTACAGAGCTTTAGAAAACACACACACACACACACACACACACACACACACAATCACACGTGTACACCTTACAAAGCAACACACTCACTCAACACATATACACACACAGACACACCTCAACATCATGCCTCAGAGAAATTATAATGTGACTAGCAGTGGCTATAGCTACATGCTAACAAAATGCTAGCATGCTACTGGTGCTTTCTCTTTGTTTTCGGGCTGTCAGGCTAACATGCTATCCGAGCACAACGGCGCCCAAAGTTCAACCCAACGACGAGTGCATTGTGTCTGTAAGGGCCTCAACATGCAAAGGCAGTCTGAGGATCAGGTCTCAGTCCCGGGTCAAGAACAAACTGTGATGAGGTGAGTTCTCTGTACCTGCAAAACCTGCTACAGGGAGATTTTATTGGGGTCCCATAGAGCTGATGTAGATGATAGTGAACCCCACTTTTGGACAACCACATCATGCTTTGTGGGATGGAAAATGTTCTCTGGTTTTCCCTCTGAGGATCTTTGGCTGCTCGGCCTTCAACTCTCAGAGTTGCTTGCTTGGTGTCAACTTGCTGTCCATATTCACCACAGTGGTAATAAACTCTGGCTGCTAAAAACGCTATAATACCAATTTCTACGCAATAAGAGCGTCTAAACAGGGCTTTAGAGGCTTCTTTGCAGAAAGCTGTTCGAGTGGGACGAAAGAGTGATAACAAAAAACAAGTGCAGGCTGCCTCGGATAACACAAAACACAAATATGATGGCAAGGAGGATTAGAAAGAGGAGAGAGAGAGACACGGGAGGAGAGGGAGAGGAGGAACAAACTCGGAGAACGTCAAGGATGAGAAGAACTGGGAGGATCAGTGAAGGCGAGAAAGAAAGAAAGAAAGAAGAACACAAAGAATTGAGTGACTTAAACATTAGAAACACTTTATTCTGACAACAAACAATGAAGAGAATTGTTAAATGAACTGAAACCAATAAATGTTGTGATTGAAATATTATCCTCTGATGCTTACACTACAGCTGTACGGACATAAAAACTATATAAAGAGAAGTCCTGATGTTCCTTCCTCTGATTGAAGGTTTGATTGAGTGTCTACGATAGAACCTGATTTTATTTTGAAATGTGTCATGGTTTCTCTCTTCTTCATGACATTCACCCACGCTCTCTTCCTGTGTTATTTTCCAACATTTTAGCTGTAGTCTGTCATTTTCTTCTTCTATCTTGCTGTTTTTGCGATGACCTAGATACAGCACATTTGAACATCATCTACACGATAAGTATCAGGTCATACTTACTTGACAATGCCCTGCCTCCAGGGGAATGCAAGTTAAAACACAACAAAGATATTAAGAGTTTCTACAAGCAAGGCCACAGAGCAGCAGCAACACTCAGGAAGCAAGGGCACCACAAAGGGACAAATGCATGTGTCTTTGGGTTAGAACCATATGAGGGTACCAAGACTCCTTTAGGCAGGAACTTAACGAACCGAAACTTGGAGCTGCTCGTCACATGAACCTGGAAAATGTATCCTACTGCTCTGTAACGATAAACGGATACACCTTGATTTGTGGGGCGCTCCTGTCGTGGAAAAGGCAGATTTTTGTGTGACCCTTGTGAAGGGTGAAGGTTCAGCCTGTGTGAGCTCTAAGTCTTGGAAGGCATCTCTCCAGTAATTTGAACTTGGAGTGCAGTACCAATATTTTAGCACTAGATGTCGCTGTTACATCTTGTTTCTGTGAAGTCACAAAAGCAGCATGGTGTCACGTAATATTTTTCCCTCTTTTTGATTCATAATATTTGGTTGTTAATCACATTTCAAGATTGGACATCTGTTTCTGAATGTCTGACAGCTATACCCTTCAGAATAAATTTGTACCCTTGAGGTGGCCCTTTGCTGTTGAGTGTTTTGAAGACAGAAACTCACTAACATCAAAATTGTAACAATCTGTTAGCGTGTGCACAACAAACAGAGCCACAAAGCTTTAATAAAGGGGCAAAACAGAAGTAATCGATCATGCAGAAACACGTTCAATCATGCACGAGATGCAAAATCTTTTGACAGAAACAAACACACACACATACACACACACACAGGTACATACACTCAATACATACACAAAAAACACACTAACCAGTAATGACACACACAATTGTTCATACAAAATGTGATAACACAGTCTCAGGGTTAAGAAAGTGTAAATTAAAGTGAAATCACAGCTTTTAATTGTTAATCGTGAAGTTTAAAGCTGCACCAGGAGCTCATGCAGACCAGAGAGAGATCCACAAATGTGACATTTACTTGCTCCTTTAATGAAAGCATTTAAAGCCCCACTGTGTATCATTGTAACACTGTTAAATAGATGACTTTCAGAGCCACAGACTTCAGGGAGTGTGTGAGCTTCTTATGGCAGTCTGAATGCCAAAATCACAGCGACAACAAACAGTTCAACTCTTATTAGCTTACATTGCAGACTCTCCTATCAACAACTCGCATATACTGAGCTGGTGAAATCCTCCAAGGACCAGCAGGTAAGGACCTTTATGTATGAGGAAGATTCAATACTTTCTTTGCCTCTTCACGCTCACCTGGAAGCTGCCTAACCACAGGCTAGGTTTTTTATTTATTTGTAACAATATAATATACAAATACATCTTACATCCTTTCCCGCTACTTACTCCCAATCTGTGTACAATTCAGTGAGGCGGCTTCATGGAAGAAAGTTTAAGAAAACAGATGAAATAACATGAATACACATATTAATCCTGAGTACAGGTCAATACTTTATGAACATAAATCCTCCTGAAAGTTATTTATGTGCCTCCACCTTCCCCTCACTGTTGTGCATTTAAATAACAAATATCATAATCTTCCTCACTTAAGCCCATATTTATTTAACAGTCTTTGATTCAAGCTATTGCTGTTATTTCTTATTTGAGACTTTCTTGAGAATTTACAGAATATTTCTTCACTGTCCTGACGTGTGTTCACCCCTGTCACTGCCACAGGGGGGCGCCAACATGCAAAGTTGTCTGGTGCAGCTCTAAACTCTGGACCCAAACTGGGTTAATGAATCTGGTAGATAAATCTGTTTAAATTTAATCTGTTGTTACGGTAACCGTGTGTGCGTGTGTGTGTGTGCGTGTGTGTGCATACCTCTCCTCAGCAGACAGCTCCTTCAGCTGTTGGTGAGGTTTGGTTCCTCTCATCTCTCTCATGCTGACAGCGTACATCTTTGTGGTGTAATCCACAGTCTTCTCCCGTGCAACGTCACTGTCGTAGCCTTCGCGCATAAACACATTCATAAGTTGGAGTTCAAAAAGTTGAATGTAGGATCATAGGTTTGGGTTTAAAATAACACCCACCTCCATCCTCCTCGATGTCGTCGTCCGACTCCTCGCTGTCCACGGGCGGTCGGTTGTCACGACACAAAATCCCATCCCCCTCTCCACTGACGCCGCCTCCTCGCTCCCTCGCCCAGATCATCAGGGCGGTGTCAGCCCCGCCCACCGTCAGCAGGGTGGAGTCGTCTTGAGCCCAGCGGACGTTGGTCACCTGGGCGCTGTGGCCGACGTAGCGCTTAAAACGAGCGTACTGACCCTGAAGAGAGGAGGAGATGTTTATCTTCTAACTGTTCACGTGTACAGTGTGAATCTACACAGTGACAAGTGACTCTTGAGTCTGTCGTACTCGAACAGGGTAGCTGAACAGTTTGAGGAAGCCGAAATCGTCTCCGGTGGCGAGCAGCGTTCGATCTCTGGTGAGCGAGGCGGCGTTTATGTCGGTGATGTCGCTGTGCGTCGGCCAGATTCCCTCGCAGCTTGAACCTAAAACACACGTCCAACTGGACCACTCGATCCGCTCCAACTACAAACACACACACACAGGTACAGACAATATGCATAATGCAAACAATCAAAATATAGAAATGAGATCATCTTTATTGAGCCCCTGAGGAGAAATTCACAGACCTCAGAGTTTCTGATGGTTTGTCTTTTTCCTCTCGGGGCCTCGAAGAAAAGTTGCTCCTTGGCTCCTGTGTTCACCTGCAGCAGTTTACCTGCAACACACACGCATTTGAAAGAATAACACAACTTTGGTTTACAAATGAAATTTGTCAAAAAACATCCTGAACACAACTCCAACAACTTCAACAGTCAGGTGGTTGCACTACATGGCTCCTCGGTTCGCCCGGCTCTTGTTTCTTCTTCACAGCAGGAAAAACTTCCCCGTTCTGCTTCTTCAGAAAGATTTTTTTAGTCTTACTGTTGATGTGAAGCCAAAGTCTCTCAAACACTTGGTTGGGAGGCGTACAAAGCTGCAGCAGCTGACTTCCTGGATTGGTTGTTGCTCTCCCGCTTCTCTCTTGGCACTCTGCCACTAGTTCCTGCATGCTGCAACTTTTCCCTGTCAGCTCGACTAACAAGACAATTTGATTGCCAACCACAGGATGTCAGGTCTCAGTGGTGACGTTAGTGGGGAACCTTGGCTGCTTGTCAAGATCTGTTCTCCAAATGACCATCTCATTTTGGGGAGCCCAGACTGATGTTCTGTCCTTGGTGGGACGGTCCTGCACCGATTGTACCACCGTTACAAACTGGACAAGCTGCTTCTGGTGACATTTTAATTGCCAAGACTCTCATGCTCTCCGTGAGTAGTGTCAGACTCCTACCGACTTGATTTCACGCGACTTCACGCACCCATGTTTTACCCACCAGATTTTGGGTGTTTTATTTTGAAAACGGACCGGATTCTGGATGCCTTTTTGTGTCCGACTTCCTGCCAGCTCCATCTGCTCTGTGCTAATTAACACAGTTGGTCGTCGGTTCATTCAAAAATAGATCACCGGCGATTTCTCTGCCAAGCAGGGCGCAGAGATCCTTCTGGGGGCGCTTCTAAAGCTCGCTGCGGCGCTTCTGGTGGAAGCACAATCATTGTCTAGAACGGCTGCAATCAGCAGTCATGCCCGGTGAAACCAAGCTGCGAGCACCTGGTCGTGCCACCTCCTGTCTTGGCTGTCTTGCAAACAGGATATGGTGGAGATTTCCCTGGGCCAAACCAGTTGGCCAGATTGGCTGGGCTAGGAAGCATGTCAAATGTGGCTCTGATTAAAAGGCTCAGTCTTGCCAGAGGGTTGTTCCACAGGTCACCCCGTCCCACTGGCTTTGGGAGGATGCCTTCTCAGCTGTCCACTGGCCTTGCTGACGTTGGCTAACAGACTTTATCAGGAGCTTGTCATCCTCCGTTCTCGTCACTTCCATGACCATCAACTTCTGTTGTTTTTTTGCCGAAGCTTTAGATCAAAACCTCCCGCCCGGATCTCATCGTCCTTGTTGGATTCTTTCTTGCTGTAAATAACCTCTGCACATCAAATGAGCATCAGATAAAGAGAGAGCACTGTGTGTTACCTCGAGCGTCCCAGTCGATGTGTGTGATGTAGCTGGACGCTCCTTTACAGATGCCCACTCTCTTACTGCTCAGCACGTTGTAGATGTCCACGAAGCTGTCATGTGACGCCACGGCCAGGAATTTACCGGAGTCTGAGAAAATCAGATAAAAATGAGGATGAGTTGATGTATTTTTAAAGCAACATTGTGGGACTTTTATACCATAAAATAACAGACTTAAAATCATGTGGATGCCACATTGACGCGTAATGAGATGTAAGGTGTCTCTGTCACTGCTCATGTAGAGCAAGGCCAGTGTAAGTTGTTGGCTGCGTATGTTGCTGCACTTGCTTGACGTTTGCTGTGCGTGTGTATGCGTGTGTGTGTATACCTGGAGTGAAGCAGACATCAGAGATGGCGTCACGTCGGTGATGGAAACTCAGCAGATCCTCCAGCGTGTCAGCGTTCACCACCAGCACGCCGCCATCGCTCAGACCGACTGCCAACGCCTTCCCATCAGGAGAAAAGGCACAGCACCGACCACCTGGAACACAAACACACACACACACACACACACAGAGTTACCTTGATGATTAATAATTTACGTAATGGGATGGGATGTGACATCCCGAAACCAACGTCTGTCCAGAAGGAAGGGAATCAATCTCAAAAACCGATGGATGATTAGTAAAACGGTCTGATCCTTTATCTGACCTCTCTTCAGCTTGCGGACGGCCACCATGCGGTGATTGGCTGACGTCTCCCACAGTCGCAGGGTTTTATCGTCGCTGACGGTGGCACAGACGGGGAGGAGGGGGTGAGAGGCCAGACCCCAAACCTCACCTTCCATATGACCCTGCACACACACACACACACAAACAAACAAATGTAGATATTCAGAGACGTTCTCTCTCATCCACGAGGCTTCTTAGCTTCTTGAACTTCTGGTTCTAGAAAGAACGATGACCTGGACGACTGAGATCCTCCACAGACCTGTGTTTGCACCAGAGTGTGTCAGCATGTGTCCACACGATGGCAGTGTTGGATAGAAGAACTTCTACTGTTTCTGTGCAACTGCTTCACTTGTAATCCAACAGTTATGACTCCGTTCACAACAATTAGATGAACCATAAAGACTGACACAGACAGAACATGAGTCACAAAACTACTGGCTCAGGTCTAATCACGGGGACGGATGCCGAAACAATACACAACCTAATTAACACACAAACACATGTTGATCAATAGGAAGACTAAAATCTCTTTAAACAGCTCTAACTGTTGTAATATGATTTTAAGTCATTAGTGCAACAACAATTCAGGCACAAGAGGTTTTTCTTGTTTCCCTTCACTTCTGAAACCAAATTTACTGCAAGACACACACAAACTCACACACACACACACACACAGCGTTGCATGTCTCACAGCATACCAACATCTCAAAGCTCTAAAAAGTTGCATCACACAGAAAAGGCACGAATACAAACACACACTAAATTTAGTTAATCTAGATAATGTCTCCTGTGTGTCTATGTGTGTGAAACTGCTGATCGATTTGCAGCAGCCCTCCTCACCATGGAAACAGGTGCCGCACCAGACTACCAGACGTTTAAAAATACACACACACACACACACATACGGCGTGAGCTAAAAAAATGATCATAGAAATATTGATTAATTTGATGAAGGCCTGAAGGAACTGATTAAAACAAGCCATCTCACCACAAAACCCATTTATAGCAGCTGTTCTGGCACTTTCAATCAATATCACATGACCTTCCTCCCAGTTGTCATGGAGATGCAGACGTTCAAGAATGAGCGAGCGTTCGGTCCTTAACTTTTAGGTCAGTGTGAACGAGACGAGGACGATCATGAGATGTGATCGAAAGATCCAGAACAGTTACTAGCCGTGCTGCGACTGTAGCCAGTTTAAACCATCATTAGTTAGATAGTAACAGCACCTGAAGCATCAGTCTTATTGCTATGGTTACGTGCTGTTTAAGATGCCCCGAGCTTTCCGAAGTTAAGCTAAACTGTTTGAATAATTGACACCACACACACACACACACACACACACACACACACACACACACACACACACACACTCCCCACAAACCTGCACCAGCAGTGTCATTGGTCCGGTCTTGTCGATCTCCAGAACTTCACCGTTTTTTGTTCCCACCAGGATGTGACCGTGACCCAGAGTGATGGCTCTGATGGACGGGTTGTCTTCCAGCAGCAGGCCTGCACACACAACAAGTCCTTTAATAGTCACTAGACATGTAGATATTCATGATATATGAGAAGACCCTCCTTTCCAAGAGGCTTCTTCAGCTCTTGAACACTCACAGAACAATGACCTGGACGACTGAGATCCTTCACAGGCAGGAAAAGTGATACTTTTACCGCGTCTGTAATGGTGTGTGTCACCATGTGTCCACCTGATGGCAGTGTCGGATAGAAGATCTTCTACTGCTTCTGTACGTGACAGCTGCTTCACTTCTAACAGTTTTGACTTTGTTCCTCATAATCTGATGAACCGTAAAGGCCTGACATGGTCTCAACTGATGACCGACCATGAGCCACAAAACTGTGCTGGCTCAGGTCTAATCTAGTTAACTAGTTCAGGGAACAGAAAAAAAATATGAAGTTGTATTAACTAGTAACTGAAAAAAGTCTAAGTTACCCATCCATTTCCAGAGTGGTTAAGATTCAAAGGCCTGGTTAAAACCAGGTCTATAACCATCAGTCATTTACACCTCAAAGGAAAGCACACTGGTTAACATAAGACCCATGACCTCTGACCGTTTAAACCTTTAAAAAGGTTCGGGTCAGGGAACCAGTCTCCGCACAGTTGAGAGGAAATAATCTAATAAAACAGCAACATGAAATGAAAAACATCCACAAGTGACACAAGATCAATATTCAAACTCTGCTTTTTAATGAAGATAACTAGATTTAAGTGGTATAACAACTATAATAACTAGATAGATGAAGTTTAAGCCCAGCCCCAGAATGGCCAAATAGGTTGAGGTTATGTTGTGGCTAGGTTGAGGTTATGTTGTGGCTAGGTGTACCTTTCGAGCCTGGGGAAAGCGCTGCTCTCTTGATGGCGTACGTCTTCAGACAGCGGTCAAACATGTCGTCCCAAAGCTCCACCACGCCGTCCTTCCCGCCCGTCACAAAACCCTGAAAAGAAATTATTTTATGAGTTACTGATGAGTGGCGGGTACAGATCTCGGCTCTGCCAAGACAAAGCAGAAATATGACAACCATACTGATGCTTGAGCTTTCTCTCTCTCTACACTTTCTTCTCCCTCCCTCCCTCCCTCCCTCCTTCCTTCCTTCCTTCCTTCCCTGCTCCCTTGCTTCCTCTGTGTGCTGTCATCCGTCAGTCTTGTCACCCTCTCCTGTTTTTTCTCTCACGTCCTCCCACTCAGCTTGAGATCTTCAGATCTGTTTGATGTTTCTTCTGAAGACTCTCACACAGTCGATTTTGTTGGAAAGAGTCTTTTTGGCTTCAAGAGTCACAAAACATTCCCTGAACAATGATGATGATAATAATAATAATCATAACAGACATGCTGTAAGAAAATAGAGCCTCTTATGGAGTCACATTTGGCGAGAAAAGATCAGTTCACATGATTAAAATGTGAACGCCCTTTCAAGACCACATCTATAGTGAATCATGAGGGCAAATTATAATGCATTCATAATGCTTTATGATAATCGTAAACATGTATAATGCTTCTGATGCACTATATCAACAGTCATAAAACACTGTGACTTATAATGATTTATAACTTTTTGTTGTGGTAGTTACTTTTGTCTGCCACAACAACTGTGTCTGTGTTTAAATCAGCCTCCGTGCTTATTTTAAATCATGTTAATGCTACACACAGATGTAATCAGGTTAATGGTGTCTGTCATTTGTGCGTCTGTTCTTGCATGATGTAACGTTGCGAGAAATATGTAATGCTTCATGGCACTAAGTTCATGAAATATAAGAGAGAAAGACAGACACTGAGCTGGGCTGGACTACTAAGTAGTATTAGCTGGCTGCTATGTCTTATGTTGTTGCACTTGCTCTGTGTTTGGCTGTTAGCAGAGTTGCATTCTCCCTAGTTTTTTATCATACTGTAATTAACATAATCATAACAAATGAACACTCACAGCTGTCCATATTACAGCGGTGTTATACCCAAAATCACAGAAATAACAATTTACACGTAATGTTGCTTTAATGGAAGTGAAAACAATGAACAGAGAGAAAGAGCGACAAGATGAAAGAAGAAATGCTGAACACCCGTTCAAAAACAGAAAAGACTGAGTGTAGACGAGATTCAAACACACACACACACACACACACACACACACACACACACGTTGAGCCGACAGAATGTAAAGGCATCATTAGTAGGAGGAGGATCGTCTGGAGAACCAGTCACACTGTTTTAATCAAAACCTGTTTTCATCCGAACACTGCAGTGAGTCAACACACACACACACACACACACACACACACACTTTATTATCAGCTGATATTCATTCACTTTAGATTTTAATAATGATGGAAGGTCAGTCTGTGGTTGTTCTGGATTCATCAGTCAGTGAGCTTAAGGTACTAACACTCTGAGATGACTCACTCATGAAGTCTTAGTTTTGTAATTAGAAAAACGGTTAACAATCACAATAAGATAAACATATTAATTAGTATGACTGGGTGGATCGTCAGTCGTCCATGAAGATGTTTGACCAATTCTGACAGACTGGTGGGGGAACTCATCTATCAAGCCTTGGTGGGATCTCTCACACACACACAGACACACGCACACACACACACACATCTGTCCTCTCACCTTGTCGAGGGAGAACATGGCGAACACGGGACCATCGTGGGCTTTGACTGTTTTCAGCAGCAGCGGTTCCTTCCAGATGTAAACGTCTCCTGTGGCGGCGCCAGAGAACACGAGCGCTTCGCTGCGGCCGTAACACACCGACATCATCGTCTCCGGACGGCCGATGCTCCTGAACGCACCACGCCTGAAGGTCAGACCGCCACCTGGAGGACAGACAGAGAAGTACTTGAACGTTACTGTGAACCTGTTTGCAGGGTACTTGTGCACGCGCCGACAGACATCACTGGATCAAACTTGAAAAAAGTGAAAAGTGGCTCTTTATATCGCCATCGATCGTAGACTGTAGAGTGACTGTGGCCATCTGTAGATTTACAAGTCTCATTCTAAGGTGACAAAAACATAATGATTCTTATTTTCAGGTGATTATACACTAATAAAAACATAATTATGAATATTATAGTCTGTAAACAGAGCCCCCTGATTCTGACACACTGGCCCTTTAACTGGCTCTTCTGGGACACTGGCTGTTGCAGCAGCAAAAGGTCAGCAAAGGACGACAGAGAATAAATGACTTGATGAGGTGAGAATATTGGGACTTACAAATGGCAAGTGTAGCACCAGAATATAATAAAGTGCCAAGTTACAAATGAGGAAAGAGGAATTTAAACCCCTAAACCCCAAAAAGTCATTACAGCACAACAGCTAATGTTATTTAAAGATACTTTTTAGAAACTTCCTCTGGCGTTAATCACTTCTTCCTCTGAACTTCACCCTCAGGTCAAACTTTAACATTCAAAAGATTTCCAAGCACATGAAAGCTACTGCGCTGCAGGTACTATGTTAACTATGAATCTGTGTTAGGCTGATGTCAGAGTCAAACATCCTTCCTGAACTTTACCTGCATGTTGCCAGAACTGGATGTGTTTGATTCCCACTGTGACCAGTTTGTCCATCAGCATGGGATTACACTTCACCACAAATATCTTCTCTTTATGACCCCTGCAGAAAAACAGACACAAGTATGCAGTAAGAATGCAGAGTACAGAAATGATATGTACACAGTATGTACTAAAATGAATGAGGTTAATTAACATTAACAGTAATTAAAAGTATAAGACAGTAGCTCTTATCTGCTGCCCTGTTAAAAGCAGCAGTGCTATCAGTAATGGGAGCTGTTTCTGTTGTAGCAGGAGTAGTGATGGTGTCAGCAGGTGTAACACTAGTTGCACTTCTACTACAACAACAAATAGTAATAAAAGTATCAGTAATAGTAGCAGCTGTGGTAATAAAAGTAGGTCTAATTGTAGCGTACTGACCTTGCAGCATTTTTTTTACTGTAGTATTAGTTTTTTTTAAAGTACCTGGCAGTAGCGAGTTTCTCTCCCCTCTTCCAGTCCCAGACCACAATCGAATGTCCGTCATCGACTCCCACTGACACCAGACTCTTTCCATCAGCTGCATCAGAGGAGAAAACACACCACATGGAGTTTTTTTTTTAACCTTTTTTTACAAAGAAGCCTGAACCCTGGTCAGGCTGAAAAGTGAGTATAACTCAAATCAGTCCTCATAAAGACACACACAAGATACCTGAGAAGTCCAGAGCACACACTCCTCTCTGGTGGAAACCTTTCAGCAAAGAGAGACACTTCAGAGTTTGGATGTCCCACACATGGATGGCTGGGTCCCTCCCCACCTGCACACACACACATCAGATCCTTCACGAATCCGCAAAATGATTCAAGTAAACAGGATTCAAATATTTACAGATCCTTTATGTAGATCCTTTCTATGTGTGTGTGTGTGTGTGTGTGCACCTGTCCCGTAGCAGCATAGTCCTTCAGTGGGTGGATGCTGAGGCTCAGGATGTCGTCGTCGTGACCGAGGTAGAAGCGCTGGCTGTGTAGCTGTCGGTTGTAGACCACGCCTACCGCCGCCACGTGGTACAACACCTCCCCGCCCTGAGTGTAGAACAGGTTGTTCCTGCAGTCGTAACCCCGGTACCTGCAAGAAACAGTGACACATTTCAAAAATGGTTCATGAGCTCCACCTCAACTCCAACAGTAAAATCCTGCTTTTACATATGAGTTAGAATCATCTAATCAGATCAGATATAACAGCACACACACACACACACACACACACACACTGACAATCTAATATGTTACCCGTGCACAAACTGCAGCCGGAGGCCTTGATCTGGTCCTCTTTGTCTCTTCAGAGATCCGACCTGCTGTTTCTTCTCTCTGCTCTGCTGTCGCAACTGAGGCAGGTCTTCTTTGTACACCTACATAAACACACACACACACACACACACAAGTGTTATTGTCCCACGCCTACAAAAAGGCTGTTTGATTATCCAACATGTTCATATGAAAGTGTGAAAAAAAGACTAAATAGGGATGGTTTAACTTTTTTAAAAACCTTACCAGCTGTAGCTGCTTGTTTGTTGGCAAAGTTTGTCGGTAACAGAAAAACCGGATTCAAGTTTGGGAGAAGTAATGTGATGAAAAATTTCACTGCAAACCGTCTTTTAGATTATAATTCTGTCCTCGTTGTGGGACAAGTGAAAGGTCAAGCGGCTCATTAAAATTGTTATGAACAATCCTGTGGAAGAACGTTAATATCCACGGCTAAGTTTATGTTGGATGTGTGTCCGGACGAGGGGTCGTCGAGAGAGTTGTTGACACTCGTGCGTCAAAACTCGAGTTATAACTGACTCAAATCCAAACACACAGACATGGTAAATTATTTTTTAGATTTACTGTGACTTAGACTTGTGAAATATATTTTTTTTTATTTATGGTGCCTATCATGAATAAATAAGCATAAATCTGTTCAAAGATGCTAAAAATGAACTCAGAATTGTCATATTTTTACGTTTTTTCCAGCCTCAGAGTAATCCAGAGTTAGCTGTCTGTACATCCATGAGATCTGTTCAGTTCTCTCAAACCATTATGAGAGTTGTAATTTAAACTCTTATAATTGTGGAGAAGATCAAGATCAATAATATTTGACATTACAAAGTACTCAGAGTGTCAACTTGACATTGTATGGCCTGGCCATAGAAATTTGACTGCAACTGTAACAAGAACGTCTAACGCATTCATCCATGAATCATCAAATAATAAATCATCTCTATGAAACCCACAATCATCAGTAAATCAGCTCAGCATTAGCACATGACATGTAGTGTTCACACAGTTCTCTGATTTCCTCCGTTGGTTAGAGAATGAAACTGAACACATTCTGTAGTGTTTTCGCCCTCAGCAGAGAATACGCCTGCTCATTTTCCATGCAAATTATTCTGTTGAGGGTGAGTTGGCGTGTTTCAGCCGTCTGAGAGTTTCACAGGGAGAGACTTTGCTCCCAGGAGGTTTGGGACTGGCAGCGCTCCACTTTCACGCTGCTTTCCATCTACAAAACTGCATATTTCTGGAGCGTCATGGCGGATCAGCGCTGTCAGTTACAGAGCATTTCAACGTGACTCGTATCCAGACTCCCCATTTTGTCCATGTTTCTTATTTTCTCTTCACTTGATAATTATTTAAGAATTAAAATCTTCTTCCTCTAGGAGACATTCAATTCTCTTTTGACCATTTACCTCCTCTGTTTGTCTTATTTTTGTAATCATCAAAATGTAAAATAATCGAAATATCACAATATGAAGTGTTGCAAAGTGGTTGTAAAGCACTGATTGTAAGAGTCATCCATCTACAGCTCAGAACAGTCTACAGTCATGCTCTGTGATGAGCTAAAGACCAACATTCACAATAATATGCTGATGCTTAGCAGCACATTCAACTTCATAATTACATTTTTACAACTGAGACTTGAACACATTTAAAATTGGATTTTCTGATGATGATAATTCATCCTGAGGGAATCATGAATGCCTGGACCACATTTCATGGAAATCCATCCAGTAAATTTTGAGATATTTCAGTGAGAAGGTGCACAGTTTTAATAGCTTGAGGCGTTATTAAAAGTCATGGGATAGCTAAAGTTATTAGGGCTTCATCTTCTGGGGACTATGAATATTAATCCAGAGGGTGACAAGACATGTGACTGTATTAAATGCCAAAAATATCAACCTCAAGAGGACACGTGAGTGGATCACCAATTTTAGTAGGATTATGGAAATCCATGAAATGATTGTTGAGATATTTGAGGCTGGAACAAAATAGTGGAACTCAGAGCAATGCCGTTAGGAAGAAAAGAAAATGGTATAAATGAAGGGAAAAAAAGAGAGGAGGAGGAAACAGAAGTAGGACAGTAAGAGAGGGTGAAGTAGCAATAACAATGTCCTGCTCTTTCTAATTAAACTTTCTGATAAATCCAAAAGTCTTTATTTTTGTCTGTAAAACACACACACACACACACACACACACATTTCGAGCTCTATCTACAAGCAGCACATTATTGTGACATTGGTGGCGCCTGACAAACAGTAGTTATAAGGACGTCTGCCAGGCTGCATCTGGCATCGGAGATAAGGCGTGTTTCAGAATTGCCATGGCAACCACTCCGAGCCCCGCTGTGGCTGGTGGGAATACGAACAAGGAGCTGTTACAGTGGAGCCTCCATTAAAACACACTCAGTAGTAAAAACATTCATACATGTCCAAAGCTGCTCTGGGAAACAACTTTGGAGCAGCTGAGGGGTCAGTGTCTTGCTCAGGGATTTGGGATCACCATGGAAACTACACCAGGAAGTCCCAAATGGTTGTACCTGTCTGTCGTAGTTGATCTGTGTTTCCTGCTCAATGTCAGAGTCGAGCTCCGGCACATCCGACACATCGCTGTCCGACTCTTCACTGTTGGAGTCCCCGTGGCTGTCTACAGAGGAGACACAGAAACAGACAGAACATAAACACAATGGTGAACAATCAAATGTTCATCCCAAACATTTATTACGCTGCGTTACCGAGGGTTAGTTCAACTGAATTTGTGCATGCTTTATCTAGCGCTTTGATCCTGGTTGTAAACCTCATTATTATCGTCTATCAACAAACCACTAAAGGGTCCCTTGGCCATCACAAGGACTCCTAAAACATACTCAAGAAAATGTGGAACCATCTATCTATAGGACCTTTCTAACTTTTATGGGAATCTCTCAACGAACAGAGATCCTCTAAAGCCTATTCAAGAAAACTTGGAATTAGAAACTTCTCGTGTCGTGAGAAGAAAAAAAGCACACGTATGAAAACCTCTAAAGGCTCAGAAAAAATGGAACGATAGGAACTCTCGCAATGAACACAAGGACTTCATAGGAATCTCTGAAACAACCCACAGGACCCTTGAAACTTATATTAGGACACAGAAAGCCTTCTCAATACACTCTCATTAGGTCTGCTATAGCCTACTCCAGACGACCTGGCAGTTATTGGACGCTTGAAACTCTCACAGGGACCTCTAAGACAAACCCAAGAAAACCTGGAATCTGCTTTTAAAAGGACGTCCAAAACATAACCCAATATACTTTGAATTCTCATGAGGTCTGCTCAAAGTCTACTCAAAACAATCTGGCAGCTACTGGACCGCTGAAACTTCCTGAACCAAGAAACCAATTAGAGAAGTGTTGTCTACTCTTTGTGACATACTCTACCCTTACTTGAAAGACTACTTTGTTCCTCATCCCCTACCTTGTATATTAAGATCCAGTCCTCCGTTCATGACCGACTCTGGTAGAAACCTCCACTGGAAGAGGGCGTGGTCAGCACCACCCGTTGTCATCACCCACTGCAGGTCATGTGACCAGCGGACGTTTGTCACATGGGCTGAGTGACCAATGTACTTCTTAAATTTGGCTCCTTGGAGAAAACAAGCTCACATTTAATAACAAAGCAGAGAGAAGAAAGTATAAAAGACGACAAAGAAAGAAGACAGACAGAGACCTTTCCTCAGACAGGGGAAGCGGTAGAGCTTAACGAGGCCAAGGTCGTCTCCGGTAACGAGCACGGCAGCAGCGTGATTGGCATCCACAGCATTGATCTCTGTTAGATTAGAGTATTTCGGCCAGATGCCGCTGACTTCTGAGCCCAGGACACCGCTCCAAGATGCCCAGCACTGACCTTTCACTTCCTCCTTACTGATAACCGGCTTCCCCACTGCAGAAGGACGAGGAAGGAGAAAACAGAGGAGAAAAACTATGACTCATTTTTCATGTATTATTGTGCACCGGTTTATCCCTCTATATATGCTAATGATAACAAAGTGTCTATTTGCACATTGTGTCACTTGTAACAGGCAGGAGCGAGAAAAGAAATGTGTAGATGGTGCAGATTTTAATCTTCCATACAGAAAGCAGAGCTGGTTTGTCTTGGTTGAAGATTAACATGAAATCAGTCTGCAGTCTTGTATGTGTGTGTTTTCCGTTTGTCATCTGAAGAAATGTTTCGTTGTATGATCCCATCTTCCCTTTCTTTCTTTTTTTCTTTCTTTTGTCCTTCACTGACTGATTTCCTTTTTCTGTCTTAAGCGTCAGAGAAGCCATAGCATATTAACCACATTATTTAAATACTATTTATGTTTTTTATGTAATAAGTGTTCTATCTTCCTTATCTAATTACCTCTCTACAGAGCAGTTTTCTTTATTAGTAGGGACAATCTGCCATTCCTGCACTGGAGTCTAACAGCCTTCACATGGACGCGTGATTAACAGGAAACAATGCAGCGAGTAATAAAGTGTAATTTTATCTCATTATGCTTAATGCTCACGCTCCTACTTACAGCTAAAGATAATGGAACATTTCCCATTGGTGCCATTTCATAATGAAAGCGTACAACAACCAAAGAATTGATTTTAATTTGACGGAGCTACAAGAAACAGGATGTATTTGTCACTGAGCGCTGTCCAAGATCAAGAATGCCTCCACAAAACAAGATGACAGCCCCTTTTTTATTTATTTATTTTTTGCCAGGTAGTAATGAAGAGTCGCAGCAGCAGCAGCAGCAGCCACAAGCTGCACACCTCCAACAACCCCTTGCCAACATAACCAACTAATTTGACTGCTGATGTGGGAAAAAAACAACTGGCACCGCGTGCAGCATGAAATCAGACGCTCATCGCGTTGATGGAAAAGGTAACACTTGTGTTACCATAGCAACAAGTAAGTAAGTATCACCAAATCAACCAGGCCTGAGAAAGAATTTAACTTTAAAAACATTTTCATCTCACCACATTGGAATATGTCACCAGAGTGACACAGAGTACACCGGAGAAATAGTATAGTACATTCAACTTATGAATACATGCATGAGTGTGACGGTGTGTGCGCATGTAGTGTCATCACACACTTTTTCAGGTCCACTCTCGGACCAACCTGACTTCTCCAGGTGGTTTGTTACACAGAACCATCTTGTACCAGCTGATGGGTTGAACCATCTGTCAGTCACCGTCTATCATGGGCAAGCATCGATCCAGTCAGATCCATAAAGCGATATCACACGAGTGGGGAGTGATGTGAATACCAGCGCGGCTGTGATTCGTGAGTCGTAGGCAAGAGGTGTTGTGTAGGTTTACATGTTACCACAAGCCAGCTGCTTTATATCATGTGTGCAACCACCATCATCATCAGAAGCTAGGTGTGTTTTGAGTCTGTGTTTGTACCAGAAAGCTCTTACTTTAATGAGAATCTTCATTTTTGAAACAGTTCCCCTCATTCCTACAGTTGTTTCCCACTAGAATAACGTTGGTGGTGAATTCTTGAGTTGTTGAGGCGACAAAATCCACAAGATGAGATCTTGGTCTTGATCCTGCAATTTGAGTAAGCTGACCCCTTTAAGTACAGCATAGCCTTTTGGACATCATCAATTAATGCCACCATGCACCTTTATTAAATGACAAAAATGGTTCCTGGTTCGAGAAACTTCCTTAAAATTTGAGGAGCTTTCACTGTAGGAACTCACTGGGCATTCGGTAGAAGAGGCGTTCTCCAGCTCCATCGTTGGTCTGCAGGATTTTGCTGTCCAGAGACCAGTCCAGATGTGTGATGAAACTGGTGGATTTGCTGCACTCTCCAACCTGCAGGCAGACAAACAAAAGATGACCAGCCAGTTTCTACACAAATAAGTAGTGAAATCATAAAATGGTACGTCATACATATTAGCAAGGGAGCTTTTTAGTAGTTGTTAGTTTGAGTTTTAAACATCTAACCATCTCTAACCACCCCTACCTTCTTGTATCTCTGGGCGACAGCGTAGATGTCCACAAGTCCATCGTTGGAGCCGACAGCGAGGTATGCTCCGTCTGGAGAAAACTTCATCTCATGGATCACCTCCTTTCTGTCTTTGATGTGAACAACCTCCGTCATGTCTCTGAGACAGACAGACAAAAACATCCTTGTTACACAGAAATATTAGATTAAGTAATGCAGTTTGCACACTGTTGAATTTTATGAGTGCGTTTCTGACTTAGGCTACCTTCAGGGGACACATGTCAGACTAAGGACAAATTAAGTGGGGACATCTGGTCCAACTGGGGACAAGCTGGAGAAAAGGCTGACTTTTTGTTCAGTGTGTCTGTGTGTGTGCTACCTGACTCTCAGCACAGTGAAGGATCCATCCTTCATGCCCAAAGCCAGCTGGTATCCGTCCACGCTGAACGCCACGCTCCGCACCGCCTCCTCCATGTTACAGCGAGCGATGAGGGCATGATCCACAAGGCTCCATAGCCTGAGACACACACGCACAGTCAGATATACAGTATAGGTACATAAGATACACACCGTTTCCACTGTTTCCACTAACATAACAACCCATAACTTTCTTTAAAAAAAAAACCTCTCCAGCTTCAGTTCTGGTGGTTGTAATTTCAAAACATGTAAAAGCAGCTTCTAACACGGAGAATAAAGGGTGTGTCAGTCCTAATTTCAACTTGTGTTGTTTAAGGTACGAGTGAGTTTGAGTTTGAGTAACACATGATATGTTTAAGGACTTATCAGAGCCAAAACACTGTACAACAGTTTGTAAAAGAAACAAGACTTTACAACTCTAGACAGATATCACGGCCAAGAGGATACAGTATTCACATTACAAAGCAGTGTAACAGCATTATAGGTATTTAACTGGCCAATGCAGCGCCTTGAATTGTGTTTAACTTTTATAAATAATACATCCTTGGTCACAGGGTCAGCCAAACCTCTTCTCTTAGCTCATGAATTCTGTATACTCTTCAGCAACTTTTACTGAATTAATGTAAGACTTGACAAGCAAAGGGTCAATTAAAATAAACGATTATGTATAAAAGAAAATGAGGAAGCCAACAAATGAGGTCAGCAGACGGTAACAAACATGTCAGCATGTTCCTCCGTCTTTACTGCTCTTGTTCCCATTATCACCTGTGTTCAGCTGACAGTGTGTGTTTATATAATTGGTCTCTGAGGAATCTCCTGCAGCAGTGAAAGAAAGCGGTGAGCAGATGCCAGACAGACGAGCAGAAACCATTCGACTCCCCGTGCTCGTTAGCTATCAAAGGGAAGCTTGTGAGCTCAACTTGTGATCCACCTGTGGTCAAACCGGACAGCTCCCAAAACGTGAGTCCAAGCACTGACCTGACGGAGCGGTCGTCGCTGCCGGTGACAGCCAAAGGTTTCTTGGGATGAACGTCCAGTGCCCAGAGCTCACCCTCGCTGTGTCCCTGCATGATCAGTAGGGGCTTGTCCCGATCCCTCACCATTACCTGGACAGACAGGGCAGGTCTTAAAACTGAGCTGACTGAAACATCATTACATCTCTAAATGAGCACAGATTTGATGGTGGGTCTGGTTAGAAGATGTGCAAATGAAACTCTTCAGTTCAATGTGTAAGTACCAAATGTCCTATCTACATTGCACTGCTAATGAAAGTTCTCAAATTTAGCAAAGCTTTGACCTTCAAGTCTAAATGTTTCTGCAACTACAAATCACCAGGTTACTGTTTCCTGGACTGATATGGATGTAATTTACCGTTATCATTATGCAAAGTTTCAGGGTGAGAAACAACTTAACTTTAGTTTCTTAGGCACCAAGTTGAAGGTTTCCACATTTAAAACAGGTTATGTTTGTGTGTGTGAGGACCTTTGACCTTTCAGCTGAAACACTCGTGACTTGGTATTCTGGAGTCACGATGAGGTTAGGTTGTGCAGTCCTCTATTTAATAATGACAATAAAGCTGAATCTTGTGCCAGCTGCTATAGGCCTAATAACAGAAAGTGAAGTGTGGAAATGTTCATGTTGCATGTATTTATTGTATTTTTACTGGTTGTTGTTAATTGTTCATACTATCTGTGTTATTTATGTTTTTTTCGGAGATATTGAAACTTTATTCAGTCCCTGCACACAGCCATCATTTGCCAAGAAAAGGATCCAGCTCATAACACAAAATCTTACATACATATGTTCATAAAAATAAAGTGTTTTTCTTGTAGACATCACTGACGGGGTATCACAGTTAAACCGACAAACGTAGTTATAGTGAGGTAAACTGATATTGGCCAATGAGGAGCCAGTGTTCAGCAGACCAAAATAAAACTCTTAAAAAGCCTCTCTGCAGGGAGGAACGGCATGGGGCTGGGTTTCTATTTTCTATCGTGTGTCTCCTCTCTTACCTCAAAGATCTCGCTGTCCTGAGTTCCTGCCAGGATCCGGTCGGCTCGCCAGCAGACGCTGCGAATAGACAGACCTGGAGGAGGAAGAGGAGGAGAAGGAGAAGGAGGAGGAGGAGGAGGAGGATTAGATCAGCAGTGAAAAAAAACTGTCAAAATATCTGGAGAAACAACAGAGGAGCTGCAACAAAAAAACAACCGGTTTTAATATGATGAGACAGGAATAAGGAAGGAAGAAGAAGAGAGGAAAGAAAAAGTGAACAGGAGAAGAAATATGGAGGGAAGGATAAAAATGGAGGAGAAGCAGAGAAGGATGACGGCTTCGAGTTGGAAGGTGAAAGAAATGGCAGGAAACCAGAGAAACAGTCTGACTGATGAGTATTGATGAGCAGGTGTTTCTGATTCGACCTGCAGCTCTCATTAACTCCAGTTAATGAGCAGCAAACTTCACTTTGGTTCATTACACTTATACAGCTTTACAGCCAGGATGTAGCTTCAGCAGCGAGCAGAGTTCATCAAATCGAGGAGATAGCTTCAAATGAAATCCCATCAGGGGATTTCCTCATAGAAATATTCACTTTACCTCAGATCAGCTCAGGTCTTAGCAATACCTGAGAGTAGAAACACTATGTTATGAGTAAAAGGTTTGGTTTCATCTGATTTCAAGAGTCTGACCTGGTGGTAGAGGTTAAGAATAACTAGTGTTGAGAGACTTCCAACAGACACACCAAACATTTTTGATTTGTCAGCTTTTCTAAGTACCCAAAGGGGCTAAAATCATCAAAACATCAAAACAATACATGCAAAAAACACATAAGGCATAAGTTAAACACTAAATTGCTGCATCTTTGTCAGGGATTTGAAGGTGGGTAGGTCAGTGCAGTCACGGACGTGTTTGAGGGTTCGAGGGGATGGCTATGGAGAAGGCTTTGTCGCCCCAGGTTCGGTGTGTTGGAGTCAGGATTTCTGCATCAGAGGAGCGGAGGCTACAGGATGGAGTATGGTGGTGGAGCAGGTCTGTAAGGTACAGTAGGAGGGGTGCTTGGTCATGGAGGGCTTGCAAGCGTGGAGGAGGATTTTGAACTGGATCTGCTGTGGGACCGGAAGCCGGGGAGTTTCTGGAGGATGGGGGTGATGTGGTCGCAGGTGTGGGTGCGGGTATTACAGGAGAGCAGCAGAGCTCAGAGACAGGGAGGTGTTAATAGCAGACACAGAAACTGCGAGTGGTTTTGGTGAAGGATTTGATGATTCAGAGGTGAGTGGCTGACTCAAAGAAAGACTTTTTGTCACAGAGGAAGTTACACACACACCTCACCGTCACACTCCTGTTCCCCAGCATCTAAAATTTAATTAGCAGAGCCGTTCGGCAGCACAGAGCTCGCTGATTAGAGCGTCTGCTGTCGCTGATGGCATGAATCAGCATGTGATGTTTCCTGTAACTTTGTTAGGAGCTCCTCCCTGGAGGTTCACAAGGCAAAGATACCTGAAAGCCGAGGAGTTTATGAGGCAAATTGGAGATAATTAGGAGAGACTTTCTGCACTGTAAGAGCGGCGTGGGAAGGATTTCTGATATGTCATCTCAGAAGTGTTTACAGCAACCAGAAGGAAAATTCACCTGAAAAATGTGATAAAAGAAGAACCAAAAAAAAAACTTCTGTTATTTCATTTTAACATTTTCTCTTCAGGAGTTCAGGTGTGTTTTTTTCCCTCATCTGAATCCAGAACAAAAAATAACATGGAAAAAAAAACAGTTCCTTTGGGCTCTAACAACAAAAACCTTTAATAAACCCTTAATGAAATGTTTTTGTATCTGACAACATAATAGAAATGACACTCAGAGGAGGAGGCGTATTGGTTTTTCAGCCTTGTCCCTTGTGTACAGAGATTTCTTTTGATTCTCTGAATCTTTTAATAATATTATGAACTGTAGACGATGAAATCACCACAAAGCACTATTTTCTATACTATAATAACACAAAAATTTAAAAACAGCAGGCGGTGACTCCTCTGTGACCTCCATCAGGTCAGCTAGCTGCGACCTCGTCCTCGTTTTATCCAGCAGTCTGAGAAAGTGAAAGTGTTGGTGACTCAGCGGTACCAAAAAACAAACTACAGCTACACCTTAACTTTTGTTTTTATTGAAGGAGAGGACATCTCTCCATGATAATGTGCTAACTAATGACAGCATGATGCCACCAAATGAAATGACACCAGGAAACAAAAACAACACACCTGACGTGTGTGTGTGTTTTTTTTTTTAGATACATGCTCCAGGGAATAAAAGTTGGGAATCACAACTGTCCGTCACTCTTCGTTAAGCAAAGCACCACGATATAGCAGCACTTCACCTTCACCTGACCTCTCCATCTCCACGTGGAGCTTGTTCCATCCCCTTCTTCATCTTTGTGATAGCATGCTAAAATTTCTTAATTGACATTAAACGTACAGCTGAGGCTGTAAACCAAAATTATAGAGATTAAAATGATGAAAAGTCAGAGGATGACCAAAGTTATGGGGCAGTTAGGGGTTTGGTGCCTCTCTCAGTGGCACCTCGGCAGTGCCTCTTCAGGTTCTGGTCCACCCTCCATACTGTGCAGTTCCCAAGCCCCTATAGCCCCTAAAGTCAGTAGCACCATGACTGTCTGTACCACCAACTTTCATGCTATTCCATCTGTTCTTACAGTCTGGATCTATTAAAGTCCAGAGCAGCAGACAGCCTAAACCTTCACACCTTCTGTTATTATCCTCACCAGAAAAGAAAATGACATTTCCTGTCGTCAACCCTTGAAAACGAGGAAGCCATCGCCTGCTGATGAGCGACATTTACCTCCTGCCCTCTGAACTTCCTATAAAGCCTTTTGTGAGGTGAAGGAATTAACCTTCTACCTCCTCCAGCCTTCTCCAAAATGAGGCCGTTTCCATCTCTGGCTGGGAACAGACACAACAAAACCTTTGCCTCCTTCCTTTCGTCTTTTCTTTGCTAACTTTCGCTTCAAGAAATCTTCAGAGAGGACGTGTAAAAAAGGAGGCCAGAGGCTTAATAGCTCACCCCCACAGCTTTTTACTAAAGGAATACATCCCTACCGCCTGCTGGTGAACGGCATTTAGGAGTAAAAACGAGGAGAGGAGTTCAAACATTTAGCACCTTGAGGTTTTTTCCCAAAATCAGGTCAATTCGCTTCCCCGTTTGAAGACAAACTTTTACACCTCCGCTCTCCTCATTACTGAAAACTTCTCCAACACCGTGAGAGAAGAAAAAGACAGAAAATCAGGTCAGTCCTAAAAGATGACAATTCAACTCTTCAAATATCTTGAGAGGGCAAAGAAAGAGAGAAAGCTTTCACTTTTTAAAAAAAGAAGAATGAATTCAGACAAGACTGAGGCGTCACAACCTTCAACTGACAAAAGAGTCTTCGATTTCAAAATGACCTTTTCTCCTCTCTTTATTCTGTCCTCCGGCAGACAAAGGGGAGGTGATATGCAGAGGTGAACGTCTCACACACACATAATACGGTAAGTAAAGTCTAGGTCTTTGTCTGACACACTTTATTGTTCCAGTCTTCCTTTCAGTAGAGGGCAGAATCATATTAATCCCGTCTCCACCTGGTATTTAACAGATAGTTTGGGTTTTTTAAAGTGTGGTTTCTATGACAGATTTATTCATAGTCAGTGTATTACCTATAATAGACGGCGGTCGGTGGATGCAGGCGGCACCAAAACAGATTTCAGACACATAAAATAATCTATATAAATCCAAGTGTACGCTATATTTAGAATATTTTCATTGCTGTATCTTGATGTCAGACAGTCCATCGGTGAACTTTATATAACCCTCTTCAAAACCACCAGACTTCACTGACATCAACTGTAATTTTGAAATGTTTATCAGAGGAGCTGCTGGTCCACCGCTGCCTCAATCGGTTAGTTTGTTTGTAGTATTGTGTGACTTTTAAATCATGTTCGGATCCGACCAGCATAAAGTCACACAGTAACACAAACAAACTAACCAAATTGAGGCAGCAGTGGACCAGCAACTCCATGCTGCTCCTCCTGGCTGCTTCTTGAAACTGGGGATGTTTAGGTAGGTAATACTGACTATGGATAGTCCCTCATACAGCCACACAAAAAAACCCAACCTAACCCTTTAAGCAGCAAATAACACATGAATCAGGTCTTTGTGGCATTCATAAGCCTACAAAGAATCACAAATCTTTCTTGCTCCCTTAGATTTAATTGACGATCCCTTCAGTGTGATGTTTGAGCTTCGCTGCGCAGAATGATGTCTGTGCAGAGTTTGAAGCCAGAGGCAGCTGAAGGCATTCAAAGATATTCACTATGATAATAATCCAGACGCTGTCAGAATTTAAACAGCGGTGCAGAAGCTCTAGTGCAGACTCCCTCGAGAGTCTCCTGAAGACATGCTGATGTGAGGCACTACGTTAGTTTCCTACAAATGTCCTTGTTTCTGTCTTGCTGATATCTTGACTGCAGCTTTCGTTTCGTACCTTTGTATCCCTGCTCGGCCTCTCGCAGGTCAATCTTGGTGATCGGTTTGAAGTCTACGTCCCACAGTCGGACACAGCCGTCTCTGCCTCCCGTGGCAAAACCCTCCTCACAGGAATACATGCTGAAGATACCGGCCTGCACACACACACGCACATATATAAATATGTTAACAAAGATATCATCAGCACTATCCAGGTTTCCACCAGTGTGCGTGGAAAATGTGAAACCTCTTTTTCATTTTGACAAAGGATCCAACTCATTAATACATTTTCTGAATCATTTCACAGTACTGTGGTCATATATTAAAACATCTGGATCATTTTCTGTCAATAAAATTACAAATTTAAAACCACCAAGATGTAAAATTGGAACAGGAACATTAATACAATGCTCATATTGGACCTCTATACTCACTGAGGACATTAACTGTCCTCACAGAATCAAGAATAACCCCACTGAGTGACGCATCTATGATAAAAGTCAATAAACACAACAACAAACGCATCACAGTCAATAAACGTACAGCCATGCATTGGCTAGATGGACTAATGAATTAGCATCATGTTATTCTGTACTGGTTTTTAATCGATTTTAAGAACTTTTAATGGAGGTAAAAGGCGCCTGTGAGACTCACCCCGTGGGCGGCCTGAATGGTTCGTATCAGGTTCAGTCCCTTCCAAACGTAAATGTCCCCGTTGAGCGCCCCGGAGTATGTGGTGTCATCTTTGGCCGATGCGACACACAGGATGGTCTGCAAGTCGCCCGTCTTCCCGAAAATGCCCCTCTTTGGAGTGAGAGCGTTACCACACAGAGACCAGAACTACGGGAAGAGAGAGGGGACATCTAAGACATAGGATACACAGGAGACTTTTAAGTTCATGTTCTCGATGTAGTCCCAGTTACTCTGGGTCAGCTCGTCGTCTGTCTTTCAGCTCTCGCCAACAACTAAAAGTCAATCACAGATTTACTCGTGTCTTGTAGTTTCTTGCTCACTCACTCTCTTATTTTCTCTTCTTAGCTTCCTCTGTCAACTTCCTCTTTGGTCTATTAGAGTCTCTTACATTGCCAGCTTGCCCAGCTCCAGTTCTGGCACGACACTAGCTCCGCTCCCTGTCAGCATTCCCCCACGCCTCGGGCCTGAAAACCTTCTCCTCTTCCCTGTAGTCCAAAACGCCTGTGGTACAAACACTAACAATACCCCAGTGCTCTGAGCTCACAGTCTGGGCAACCCGGCTAACGAACTGAGCTACTAAATCACAGAGAGTTAAGGCGGAGCAGACATCGGTGGGAAAAACAGAAAACATTTTCTCTTATCTTCTTGCTGTTGGACTAGTAAGTAATATTAGCTGGATGCTATGTTTTATGTTAAAATGGCAAAATGATACTTTCTACACAATGTTGCACAACTGTTGCTTTAAGTGTGTCATGTAGATACAAATGTTCAGGAGATTCTGAAGGCTCATGTTAAGCTGTCAAGGTGGAAATAAATTCTTGATGAGTGAAAATGAGTCGAAAGTGTCCCCAGACGACGCCTTTAGCACAGAAACAACCCTGAGGCTGAATCATCTGCGAAACGTCATTTCATCCTGACTGAAGTGAAAGACATTTACATCCTGCTTTAAAGGAAGTGCTTCATGTTTTTCTTTAAGTGGATTTCTTCTCTTGACCCTGTCTGAAAACGAAAAACATGAGGATTACGTCCTTTGGCGTGTTACCTTGATGTGTTTGACTCCGCAGCTCACCAGACGGTTCTGCTGAAATGGATCCCAGCAGATATCAAAGATCTGGAAGAAAGACGAGATGTTAACACAGGCCCAGTCTGTGTAACACACACACACACACACACTCACATACACTATGTCTCACCCTGTCTGAGTGTCCGGTGGCTGTAGCCAGGATCTTCCCTCTCTTCCATTCCCAGATACACACTGTGTTCTTGGCATCAAGGCCAACCGAGGCTAACCGCTACAGAGAAGAGAGACGGACAGTTACTGATCTAAATGAAGAGTCACGCATGTTTTTAGTGGACAGACAGATTTTCTTGGAGTTGGCACAACTCTCCTGCTATAGCTAACATCACAACAACAGCATGTCTTATGCACAAGTCATCTGAGACACAAATCGGCGCTGGAATAACAAGTAATGCCTACAATACACTACGCGGATGGTGACACTATTGACACTATTTGCATGAGCCGAGACTAAAAACTTCCAAAAACATTAAACATGTTTGATTTTATGGGCATGTCAAGACAAGAAAAAGGCCAGTGGAAGTCAGCTTTGACTGAGCTGTATGACCATCTTGCACCCGATGTTTGAGATGATGTGAGTGTGCCACAACTCAAGCAAAACTTTCGGGATTTTATACCAAAATTATTAAAGCACATCATTTTTGGAACTGTGATAAAAATGATTCAAACATGCTCTACTAAATCAAAACTTTTACAGCTGATGTTCAGCTCTGAATTTGAACTTTCTGACCGCCACCAGTTGATGCCAGTTCAGAAGAATATTCAGCTTTTGTGTTATTGCACCAACTCCATGAGCGCTTGATTTATTATTAAGTTGGATTTATGATCATTTTATTGATTCTGTGTTTCCTCTGATTTACTCCTGAGTTGTGAAGTCATCGAGACCAAAGTGCCGGCCAGAGGCAAAAAAGTGCAGACACAACAGTATGGGTCATTTACAGTCACATCAATCTGTTTTGCTTCATTGATTTGACAGGCGGGAACGTTTCCCTTCGAAGCACAGCCAAAGAAAACAAAACATTTTATTAACAATTTTGAAAGTTAAACCTTAGCATTGATCCCAACAGCCATTTTTTAGTGTCAAATGTTTTGAGTGTTTTCACAGTAGTATCCCTCTGCTGAGACTCACTTTGGTGGATAACTCAATACATTTTAGGGTGCTCACTCATTGATATGACAACTGTCGATAAGATAAGAGATAAGTTGCTGAGGCAGATGATCAGCGACACGCAGAGCGCGCCTTGTCACATTTCACCTGGTGGTCATGCTTAAATCAATGTTGGCTGGCGGCTAGAGACAGGAAATCAACAGCAGTCTCCCGTGTTCAGTTCACACATCATCCACCTCGATTTCCCCCAGACCTCTTTGCCCCATTAACACACGTTTGGGGCTACATTTGTATACAGTACAAGTAGTTAAAGTTGTTAACTATGATGGGAAAGTGGCAGATTGATGCACCGTCAGCAGTGTTGCAGACGTTGTACCAGACCGTTGATGTTGGTTCAATCCTCACCCATGATCATGAACTCTGGGTGGTGACTGAAAGAATGAGATTACGGATACAAGCAGCTGAATTGTTTCCCCTGTAGGGTGGCTGGGCTCAGCTGAGGGGGTTCGGGCATTAAATTAGGATGCCCCCCGAGCGCCATACTTTGGAAGAGTTACTCTCCAAGGGACTCCAGGGACTATATAGCCCATCTAGCCTGGGGAAAGCCTCAGGATCCCCCAAGAGGAGCTGAAATGAGTTACTGAGGACAGAGATGTCTGGAACGCCCTGCCTAAACCTGCTGCAGGAAGGAAATGGATGGTTTGACATAAAATGAACAGCAGGGCTGAACTGAGAGAGCAACTTACAGTGAAGCAAAATTAATTCATAGTTTATATAACTGCTTTATATAACTACTTTATATAACCGCAAGGAAAATAAGATGTTTGAGGTGAGGTCTTCTGAGGTGACAAAAAGAACGCGGTTCAAAGAGAGCTGCTGTCAGCCTCCAGACCGCCACCCCATTCGCTCTGACCCACTGATACACATGTTCACACACACAGACACAAAAGCTGATAGGCTGGTATTCTTTGTGAATGGTGCTGTCAGCTGGGCTGCGGAGATTTAAAAGGCAACGCTACAGTGTATGCGAAAGACAACTAGGGAAGCCAGAGAGTGAGGATATGGCAGCTTGGTCAGTGTGCTCTGAGGCCAAGTTAGTAGCTCGGCCAGCGGGGATCCACACAATATGGAAGCATATACGGGAGATCACACTTTTTTCTGTTGAGCCAATGAGCAGCTTCTATAGGAATATATAGAGCCCTGCCTCCAATGTCCAATTCAGACTAGAGTTAACCCCCTCGCGTCAGTTTTGCACATGCAGTCAAATTAGGAATACTTTTCACATTTTAAAGTTTATACAGTCGCAGTTTGGAACAAAAACTACGTTGCGGAAAATAACAGTCTTACACGGGACACGAACAATGGTCTCCTGGGTAAAAGTAACATAAAAGTTACTTGGTTTGGGTTAAAATTAGTAATGTAAATGACAAGCAACTCGATGTTAACTAATTACTACATTCCACATGCTGACTTGGTTACTCTGTATACTACTTCAGCTGATTTTGTGGGGTACCTTCTGCTTTGAATGGTAGGGCCTTTGACCACACTGCCATTTTTGACAACTTGAGAGTGAGAACAGGCTGGAAATGAACAGCTGCCTTGGGTTGAACAGCAGCTATGTGAGAAAAAAACCATCCAGTTGGAGCAAGGCATATAAATGAGTCCAACTCTTACAGCTTCATGAGAGACCAGAGAATGACGTCTACCCTCTATCTGTGATGTGCAGAGACTCAGCAAAACATTTAGTCAGAGTGCCACCCACTCGGAGCCAGAATCAATTTGATTTCTCCACATATTTCTGACGGCACACCGAGCTGTTGCCTTCACAGGTTCACTCACACGTGGGAGAAACTTGGCAGTGAGAGGATCGAACACTCTACCTGTCTGAGGACGGCTGAACTGATGAGAACGAACGTGGCACCTGTTGCAGCGCTTGTCAGGTATGACGCGCCATGCCAGTAAACTCACTGTGACTCAAAGTTTGTTTGTTTGATGACGTTTCCGGCAGAAGAACTGAGTCACAGTCGGTGGGAGGAAATGATGGAGCCACACATGATATAAATCAACATTAACACTGCAGGTTACTGTGGGGGAAATGTTTGCACGGGCCAAACGCACATCCTAGAACGGTAACACTGTTTGTTACACGTCTCTGGTGGGTACTCAACTCCGACTGGTCAATTACGGCATTCAAATACATTACAAATCTTTTAATTGCCTTCATGTGACAGTTGGAGGTATTGGTAACTTAAAACCTTCACCAAACTGTAAAGACGTCATCAGCAACCTCCCTCGTCCCATCTGGCAAGATGAAACATAGAGTGCAACTGAGACTTCAGGGTGATTTAGGACCCTGACACAAGCATCACCTTGTCTCCGCAGCAACCGACTCGCTGTACAATACACCTTACTCGACTGTAACTGAGTGTTCAGAGTCAGAACAGCAGAACAGACGTTGAGGAGACTGTGGAATCAGCACAGCGCTGTTGGATGACATTGCATTACAGCAACTGTTGAGCCACATTTAAAGTTTTTGCTGAATGACGCTGTGTTTTTTTTTTGTTTGTTTTTTTGCTGTAACCTCATCGGCTGCATCACTTATTGAAATGAATGAGTGGGCATGAGTGTGAATACGACTTTGACACCTGCCTAACATCCTGACAGCTCGAGGAAGGTCCCACATAACATCTCATTTCAGGGTGTCAAGATCATTTGAATAGAGAAACACATTTTTTTAATTAATTGACTGTGACTGTGGAGCACTTTGACCCCCGCTGAGTTTCTCTTTTTCAACCACTGACTGTTCAAGTTTCTGAACCAAAGTGATGAATCATCATCATCATCCTACTTTGTCATGCCTACTGCTCTGTCACTGTGTGTGTAGGGACAAAAAAACATCTGTTGGACACACACAGCCACTGCTGGTTGAATCAGATTACACATCATTAATCATGCTCGCTGTGTGTGTGTGTGTTACCTGTCCATCAGCGCTGAAAGCGAGGCAGGCGATGCCATGCGTGTGTCCGTCACGGAGCAGAGAGACGGTCTGGACGGTGAAGGAGTCCCACACACACACGTAGGGATCCTTGCCCACCTGACCGGTCGCCACCACGGAGCGCTCCGGGTGCAAGGCCAGGCTGCGGGGGGAGAAGAGAAGAAGACAAATGAATGGTGTGGGAGAGATAAAGAAAGGAGGTGAAGGAGGAGAAATAAACTGACTTATATTAAAAAGAATAAACACTTCTCCATCGGATTAGTTTGAATTTCTGACCAATCACTTCACTTCAGCCGAGCTTAAGTCACATCAGCAGAGGACGAATTTAGATCAACTTCTTTTTTCAACAGTTACAAGTCCTGCATTCAAACCCCTTGACTTTGGCCTGCCAGTCTGCAGGTC
Organism: Protonibea diacanthus; assembly: GCA_028641955.1. Classification (NCBI taxonomy): domain Eukaryota; kingdom Metazoa; phylum Chordata; class Actinopteri; family Sciaenidae; genus Protonibea; species Protonibea diacanthus. Next base: position 5,391,311 of record CM053989.1, on the reverse strand, counting down.
AAAAAAACAGTCGAACACATGGTTAGATAGTGAGATTTGTCTTTCCTTTTTGATTTCAGTCAGGTCGTTAAGATTTTTAAAGCGTACTCTTTTGGTTATATTTATTTCTGCATCCATTCACCCTTTCTTTCCTTTGTATACCTCACCTCTTGTTGTCATATTATTGATCCTAATTCCTGGCAATAAATAACCTTGTTTTACAAAGTACATTATCACATACTGACCTGTGTGTCAATAAATAAACCATAGAAGAAGATTGTTTTTTAATGTTTTTTATCTTTTGTTTTTTACTTAAGTTGTGTATCTGCCCTTTATTCCTTTGTTGGTTTTTGTGTCCTTGAACTCATGCAGGATGAAATATGGCATATCTATAAATAAACAACACTCTTAAATCAACTTTTAGTTCAAAACCGACTCTTTTTAAAAACCCCTTTTCTCTCTGAGCGGGTCAGCGTGTGTTCTCCTTCACAAAGAGACTGCTATAAATACACTCACTGCTTAATGGCATCATTATCAACACACATACACACAGACTCCTCTCCGCACTGTTGAGGGTGTAACGATCCCTGATGCTTGAAGTGTGTGTGTGTGTGTGTTCATGTGTGTATGGTCATTGCAGTGACCTTGGCTTTTCACTCCCTTACTTCAATGAGGATCTGATACGTCTGAACAGATGTGTATCTGTCTTTTTATGTTCCTCAGTCCGGTGTTTAAGAGGCAGAGAGAGAAAGTATAAAAGCCACAGGAAACTATACGGCTGTGTGTGTGTGTGTGTGTGTGAACATGGATTATAATAGAGCAGAAAGAGAACAGGTGTGTCAGCCACAAAGCCTCATTGATCTCAGAGATGCTGTCTGCTCTGTGCACACACACACACACACGCACACACACACACACAAACACACACACGCGCACGCGCACACACACACTTCAACATCGTCTCTCCTTCTCTTCCAACCTGCCAGCCAATGAGCCTGCTAGCTGCCGCGGTTGCCATGGCGACCACATCGCCAAGGGCACGGGTGCTGAGGATTGAGCACGACAACTGTGGAGTCAAGGTCAAACATAACAAAACACACACACACACACACACACACACCTGAACTCACCTCTCCTGCTGGCTGATACATGACGACCGCGTCACGTTTTATTGCTCATGTGTGTTAATATTTACATTATCTGACGTGTTTGTTTTGTTTTTACACATTTTAGTCATAAACCAGCTGCTCGGGACTTATGTCTGTGTGCACTGTAAAAAAAATGTCTGTAGACTTAACGGTGAAAAACTGCCAAACTAAAATATGCCATAGAATATAGGTGTGTTTTATTGTATATAGTAAAACACAGTCATATTTCAAAACCTTTATTTAACGGCAACGGCAGCCTTAAACGTGAAATCAACAGTACTAACATCCTTTTACCGTGACATTAGGAAAAATGTACACTGTATAACATTACGGTAAAATTCTGGCAACCACAGCTGCCAGTTTTTTTTACCATAAAAACATTTTTTTTTTAAATCATGCTGATGTTACACTGACTTGTAATCAGGTGAATGGTGTCTCTGTCATCTGTACACTATGTAACTGCGGGTACGATCACCCAAGAGAAGTATGTAATGCTTTTATGGCACTAAGTCACACACCTTAGCTCAGTTTGTTCGGTGAAATAACAATTTCTCTGAATGTTGCTTTAAACTGTTGGTCATTACTCGCAGACTATCACCTTTACTACAGGTGTACTACTTTCAGTGCTCCTACCAGATCTACTACGGGAGCAGTGGTACTGCTGCTACTGTTAGAGGACAAGTCAGAGGACAAAAAGTCGGTCCTTTCATGAATCCTCCCTTCTTCCATTCATTTTTCTCTGTTTCTCCTTTTTTCCTGTACTTCCTTTGGCTGACCTTACTCCCCACCTTCCTCCTCCCCTAGTCTCCTAGTCTTCTTCTCCTCTCCTCTCCTCTCTCTGCCATCTGTTTTGTTGAAACAACACACACAGTGGAGTCCCTCTTGGCTATTTATAGAAGCTGCACAAACTTCAATAGCTGCTAATAATAGATTCTGTGTGTGTGTGTGCGTGTGTGTGTGCGTGTAGCGGTAATAATGTGATTTATAAATGATTCACCTGAAGAGGGAGAGACATTAGACATTAGACTGTTGCAGCAGTGATTTGTTAAGCCAGATGCAAAAGGCATTACTAAGGATTAAATGTATTTATATATGATGTCGGTGACTGTGCAGAGTGGCCCTTTAAACAGCTTTAATTTAGAAACGTGTGAAAGAAAATGTTTCACGTCTCACACAGACATCAGGCAGTCTTTAGAGGAAAGAGGACCAGAACCAGTTTAGAAAGAAATGCAACATATTTGAACAAAAAGTTAAGATTGTGTTTGTTTAGGAGTGTAAAACACTGCGTGACCTTTGTTTCATTTGTTTGTTTTTGTTTTATTTATGTATTTACTTGCTCAAGATTTAATATGGACACTGACCTGTCCACCCCACATTTGTGATATAGTGCATTTATTACATAGAGCTGTTCTATGCGTTAGACAGGCTTGGTTGTTGTTTTGTGGTTGTGTTATGTATTGAGCCATATTGTATGAATATGTGGATGTGTTTCATGTATTTTCTGTTTTAGAAGTATACAAAAATAGCAAAAAAAAAAAATATATATATATATATATATGTTTCATTATTATAGTAGTATTCATGTCATTCAGTTTGCATCATTAAAACATATTTATTTATTTATATATATATCTGTAACCACCTGAACAAACGACAGATGCTGTCGTTTTTCTGGTGCTGACAGCCTCTTTATCAGTCGGGAGATGTTTCCACCTGAAGGTAGGCGACATATTTTTCTAAAACTCGCTCAGAGCGCGATGCGTCAGCTGTTCTGACAGACAGATTGTTCATTTACAGGAATAAGTAACAAAACCGTCTGAATGAAAACTGAAGGAAGTGAGCAGCAGCAGCAGCAGCACATGAAAGCACGAGAGGCTGGCTGCTGCTGCCAGCGGGGAGATCTGACTGAAAGCAGCCAATCTGGGAAACATTCATCATGGGAATTAATTGGGAATGAACACACACACACACACGCACGCACACACACACACTTACTTTAATAGTGCCAATTAAACTGAAATGAGCACACTTCCTCAGATTAATATTGTAAATGCCATATGAATAATAAATTAACTAGCACGCACTTTGTGTGTGTGTGAGTGTGTGTGAGTGTGTGTGTGTGAGAGAGAGAGGAAGAAGTCACATTTCCTTGCTATTTTTCTGACCTCTGACCTCATCACTACTACATGCTCCTGTAGTTTGACGAGGGTAATTCTATCGTACAGGCAAACACGCAGCTATGAATAAAGTCAGTGTAGATGAGTTTATTTATAGTAGGTGGTGAAACCAGGGCAGCTTCTATAAATAGCCCTGAGGAACTCCTCCTCTATGTGTGTGTGTGTGTGTGTGTGTTTTTTGTTCATAATACAACAATAGCTCGTTTTCTTCTGTCGTCCTTGTCACGATGAAATGAGAACACCATACAGTCTCTGATATATTAATATTTTTATGTCCAACAACGTCCAGACTTTTATGATCATCTCAAGCTGTTTCACAGTGTTATCTTCCAAAGAACACAAAATAATTTCAACAATTAAGAGAAAATGCATTTTACATATTAGCTTTGATTTGTATCCATTACATTGTTAACCTTTGACTGTATTATATTTTTGTATTTTATATCATCGAATATCATTTATGATTAAAAGTAATTGAGTCAACAACTTTGCAAACATATTACTTATTAGTCCAACAGCAGTCAGCCCAGCTCGACGTCTGTCTTTCAGCCTTTTATTTCACCGAGCTCTCGCCCACGACTAAAAGTCAGTCCCAGATTTACTCTTGTTCGGCGGCTTCTTGCTCGGTCACTCTCTCCTTTTCTCCTCTTAGCTTTCTCGGTCAATATCTTCTTCAGTATCTAAGCCTCTATTATTATGTCTATAGAGACTGCTGAGCCCCACACCCAAGGCCTGAAAACCTCCTCCTCTTCCCAAAGGTCCAAAATGTCTGTAGTACAGACATTAACACTCCTCTGGTGTTTTGAGCTCACAGTCCAGGCAACATTACCTAACACGAGCTAACAGCAGCTACAGTTCACAGCAGTTTACTTTACTGTCCAACAGGAAACTCTGTAAATCACAGAGTTGATGCACAGCAGTAGGAGGACATCAGAGCTAAAACCAGGAAACCTTTTCTCCATAAATATGATCCAGTTTCACTGAAATCAGTGAAATAGTTTATGGTGTGTGACTTCTTGTGGGTGAGTACACGGAGCACCATTTTCACGTGATTACAAGCCTCAACAAACTGTAACTGTAAAACTGTAATCCGCTGGATGTTCCAATTTTAACAGCAAGTAAATAAAATCAGAGCTTTGAGGGAAATGTTGTTGTGCAATTTCGACAAGAAACTCGAACGCGAAAACAAGTTCATGTAACAGGAAATTGTGTTTTCTGGCAGCGAGGAAGAAAAACTCAATCAAAGCTTTCATGCTGGAGAAACTCCTGTGGAAATATTGTTTTCCAGTTGCTCAAAAAGTTGCTGCTGGGTGTCTTCAGAGAGCAAAGAATATGAAGTAGATGGATAAGAAGTCTGATTACGGCCTGTGAGGAAAGAACATTTTCCAAAAATTAAGTCCACATTTAAAAGGCATGATAACGAGTTCAGTCTTTCTCTCCTCACACTAAGTAGCTTAAATTTCCAGAACCTTTCAGAATTACACTGAAGAGTGACATAACACCCTGAAGGGTTTGTGTGTGCTTGAGTAAATCTGCGTGTAGATGGGAATAAAAAAATGTGTGCTTCAGTGTGTTTGAGTGCCAGCGGATCGTGGGAACATGGGTGGCTGTGGGGCAGATTGATGGTGGGATGCTGGACAGATAATTTCTTAGTCATCATCTTAATGAAGACCACTGAGCTGTGAATCCACAGAGCCACCAGGCTTTTGCTGTACGCCGCTGCCATTAACAAACTCGGTCAAATGATTAAAAACCACGTGTCTGATATAAACGGGGATTCTAGGAATAATTTCATTAAATCTTGAACAGATTTTTAAGAGTATAAAGAGTGCAGAATTAAAGCCCCATTGTGCAACTTTTATACCATAAAATAACAGATTTAAAACCATTTTGATGCTACATTGATGTGTAATCAGAGTACGAGCACCCGCAAGAAGTACGTAAAGTCGCACACCACCAAGTATTTCACTGATTGTGGTGAAACTGGATCATATTTTATGGAGAAAATGTTTTCTGGTTTTCCCTCCAGTGTCCTCCAGTTGCTCCGCCTCAACTCTAACAGAGTTTCCTGACGGACAGTGGAGTGCAATGGTGCGAACCAGCGCCACTCCAGGCCTGAAAACCTCCAGTACGAAGTCCAGTACAGTCCAAGCAACCCGGCTAACAAACTGAGCTAACAGCAGCCACAGATGGCAGCAGGAAATTCTGTAAATCACAGAGAGTTGAGACCAGGAAACGTTTTCTTCCTAAAATATGATCGAGTTTGACCAAAATCAGTGAAATAATTGGTGGTGTGTAAAGATTTACGTATTCCCCATGGGTGACGGGCGTATGAATGACTTCGGCCCCATTCACCTGATAGTCAGTGTAGCATCAAAATGTCAGCATCAATCAGTAAGTCTACTGTGACACCAGCTTGACTTACAGGTTTCATCCTGATTTCAAACTCAGCAGCACCCCATAGTTGCTGCTAATTTCACTTCATTTCACACAACATCGTTCAGCCTGAGGCCGCAGCCGGCTGCGTCGTCGTTCTGCTGACAGTGAACGCATCACTGACCGCTCTGCCTCCTCTCTGGCTGCGAGGCCAGCCGCTAACAGCGCTAACAACAGCGCTAGTTCTTCTCTTCATCAGCTTGGACGGTTAGCAAAGCCTGTTCCCCTGGTGAGAGGAAAATGAGCTACGCTACGCTTCAGAAGACACACACACACACACACACTCTCAGAGCCCCGGGTGTCCCTGCTGGTTAGCCTTAGCTCTGTACGTTGGTTGGTTTTGTGGTTGATGATGAGGCTTCGGGTCACATTGACAGCCTGCCTGCTCTCTGTGTTAGAGGATGCATAAAGTCTAACACGCCTTCAACCAGCAGTAACGTGTATGAGCTGATTATTCTATTCCTAATGTGATAATTCAGCTGATAATTCTCTAATGTTAGCTCAGTATGTTAGCCAGGCTGCCCAGACAGTTTGCTCAGAGCATTGTGGGAGGGTCAGTGCTTGTACCACAGGCGTTCTGGACCACTGAGGAGAAGAAGAGGAGGATTTCAGGCCCAGAAACGCAGTTGAATGCTGATGGTGAGTGAGTGTCGTGACAGAACAGGAGCTGGAAAAGCAGGCAATGTAACACTCTGAAACTGGGGGCCCTAATCACAGAAAAAACAATTTCTACACAATAAAAAGAAGCTGTGGAAATGTTGTGCATGTCACACACACACAAACAAAGACTGCTGTTTATGTTTCCACACACACACAGAGTTGAATATCTGCTAGTTTCTGTGTTGACATACAGATTACCTGAGAGATACAATGCAATGGAAACACACACACACTGAAACAGAAACACTGAGCTGCTCCGTGATGACTGACAGTTTTACTAGACGGGTTCAGTCCCACATTGAATTGAAGGAACAATACTGGCGTGTGTGCGCATGTGTGCAATATTTCATGAAACCGTTTCAGGAGCTTTACAGCAAATGTCGTTGCACAATGTGCAGCGACACTGAAGGCCTTCTGTTCCAAATCTCACCATATGTTTTATAGTACAGCGCTGAGACAACACCACCCTGCTGTACACAGTGTACTACACAGAAGTGTACTTACAAAAGTATCTGAACTGAGACACAGAGTGTTTTCTCTCCCCCCAGGCGTCCATTGATTTCACTTCATTTCTATGAAAGCCAGCTTACAAAGCTCTCAGTGTGCTGTCATGCACAATGTTGAAGGGCAGATCCAACAAGGAGTCTGACATTTTGTCCCGTAAAATCAATAAACTAATAACATTAATGATGTCTGATCTGACAGACACATCCGGACAGGTCAAGTAGTAATTAATGGTCTTCAACAGGAGCCCATGACCCGAAGGAGGTCTCCAGAGTTACTGCAGAGGGGCCGCTGAGCTCGCAGAATGATCATATTTTATGTCTGAAAATACACATTAACATTGATGATGGGCATGTGCAATCATGTGGCTGAGCTCTGCACCACTGTTTTATATAGTAGGGGGTCCTTTAGCTTTATAAAGACCCCCAGTCTAAAAACAGATATGATCCTTAAAGGCACCTCATGGTTTGAACAGAAGTAGTACTCAGATCATTTACTCAAGTAAAAGTAAGTACAAATACACGGTTATATCAGTCATGTGACTTCAATGTTGCGCCACAATTTGTGACATTATTCAGAAAAATATGAAATATCAACATCACCAGATGGACTTTATTTCTCTCCTTCAGCTGCTGAGCTCTTAGATGACTTGTTACTTTAATCAAGTCAAGCAGAAATACCATCAAAACTACACAACAAACGTGGCGACGTTCTTCGTGTGTGTGTGTGCGTGTGTCAGTTGGTCGGTCAGGTTCTGCCTGCGGGCAATCAACAGGAAGTGGAACAGGAGAGGAAATAAAGGAGAAACAGAGGACAACGGAGAGAGAGAGTTACAGTTCATCCTCATTTAGTGCCTTAAAGCAACTTTTCTACCATTAAATGACAGATTTTAAATCATGTTAATGTTACACTGACTTGTAATCAGGCATTTCTGTCATTTATCTGTTGCTGCCTGGACTGTACCACAGGGAAGAGGAGGTTTTCAGGTCTGGGGCGAATGCAGAGCCAGTGTTGTGCTAGAACCGGAGCTGAGCAAGTGGGCAATGTAGCTGGGTTCAGCAGCCTCGATGGACATAATGACAGAAGAGGAGAGACTGAGGAGGGCGTTGACGGAGGAAGCCAAGAAGAGAAAAGCAGCTGGACAGGAGTAAATCTGCGACTGACTTTTAGTTGTTGGCGAGAGGTTCATAAAATAAAAGGCTGAAAGGCAGACAATGAGCTTGGCGTCTTGCTATTAAACTACCTCTATGCAATGTTGCTTTAAATATGACACAGAGGAGATGTGATGAGTTCAAGTGCAGAGCTGCTTTAGTGTTGTCATTACTCTGTGGTCACACACACACACAGTGTTGCCAACCGGCCTGTCAGATGAAGCTTTTAAGACCAGATAAGATACTTTAAATTTGGCTCAGGCTTCAGTTAACTTACTTTAAGTGAACCAGTCAATGCCAACACACTCGCTCACTGCTGCACACACACACGAACACACATACAACACACACTGAATCGGTTTTACCAACTCAACTAGTCGAGCAGACAAAACTGGAGTCAGAACATGCATGTAATCTTAACTCAGAGAGTTCAGGAACATCTGGAGCGAAGTGGAGTGAGTCGAAGAGAGCTGAACAGATCTGAACTAAGCTCTTTACAGCAGCATCCAGATAATAATTGCTGCTATTCAGCAGCAGGCTGATGCTTCGCTGCAGAGTAGCATAAAGGCTGATCGCCCCGCGGGAGGCCTTGGCCATGAAAGAGCCAGTGAAAGAAAAAAAAGACAGTCCCGCTCTCTCCCTTTCAGGAAAACTCGACATGGATTTAATGCGTCAACATAGAGCCCACAATTACTGAAGCGATCCATCAGGCGGAGAGAAACACGAGTGCAGTCATGATTCAGAGCTTTCAACATACGTCGCTGCAGAAAGGAAAGAAAGGAGAAACTCAACAAAATTAAAATAAATTCACATTTGTTGGGATCATTAAGGTAATTTATTTTTATTATTTATTCCTGAAATTTCCCGCTGAACATGTTCCAAATGATAAAACCTGGTTTCAGGCTGCATATGTTTCCTTTACAGTCGTTGGTTTAAAGGGAACAGTGTGTAGGATTTAGTTTGCAGATTACAAACGACTGAACATTATGGTAATCACGCGAGTTAAAATGAGTTCACTGAACGTGAAGAGAAACTATGGTGGAAACAATGTGTTTAGTTTGTCCATTCTGGGCTGCTGTAGAAATATGGCGGTTCAACATGGTGGACAAGGTAGATATGTAGTTATTTCAGCGGTCTCATTCTAAGGTCACAAAAACAATAAAGATTTTAATTTTCAGGTGATTAAACACCAATAAAAATATAGTTAATCAAACTGTAGCCTACTAGAAATTTCTCATAGTTTTCAGTATAATAGAGGTTTGTTGCATTTGCTCATTATTAGCAGTTTTATACATACTAAATTATATATTTTTAAATACAATACTAATTTTTATATATGCATTTTTACTGTTCATGTAACATTTTGTTCTGTACTTATCTTGACGAACTGGCCTTTAAATAATTAACAATATACTGTGAGTCACTTATTGCTGAATTACTTATCACACAAAGAAAACATGAAGAAGATTGAAAGCGTTAACTCCCGGTAGTGCTGCGGCCTCTGACCTCCTCGCTGCTTGTTGCTTATAGAAGATTTGCTGATCTGGAAAATGATGTGATTTTATTCTCCTGTCACTCTCACTGTAAGTCAGCCTGGATCACAGCGCTGGCTAAGTGACTAAAATGCAAATGTAATTACTACCTCTGTCATCTGCAGATTTTTCCACATCAGCTAAAGTTTGTGGGAGGTGGAGGCGGAGGAGGAGGAGCAGCCGCAGTGCAGCAGACACAAAGTTCAACCCTGAAGGCAAGACTGATGTTTGTGATTCACCACATATAATAAAAAATCATTAAAACTTGCTGCTGCTTTCATCAGACAAGCTCCTTGACCCCTTTTGATTTTAGCTGTTCACGCATTAGTTATAAAGGAGAGATGAAGTGGACAAATGGAAGTTAAAGCAGCATTGTGTAGAAACTGGTATTTTTGCAATTCAGGTGCCCAGTTTCAGAGTGCTTAGCTCCGGTTCTGGCACGACACCGGCTTCCCTCTCCACCAGCATTTGCCAGTGCCCTGGGCCTGAAATCCTCCTCTTCCTGGTGGTCCAAAATACCTGTGGTACAAACACTAACACTCCCCCAGTGCTCTGAGCACACAGTCCAGGCAGCCCTGCTAACAAACTGAGCCAACATTAGCTAACAGCGGCTACAGTTCGTAGCAGTTTACTGTCCATCAGAAAAGAGAGTTTAGGACATCAGAAGCCATAAAAGACACAAAAATAGACTCATATATATGAAATTGAGATCACTTTATGTCTTTTTGTGACAGATGTTGGAGGCCCTGGTTGATATTTTCTAGTATAAACTGAGACCAGAACTCCTCTCCATCCATTTGGAGTGTAATGGTGTGTTGGCAGATTTCCACTGTAACGGCACCAGCTGTGGTGCCAGTAGTGATGAAAAGGCCAATGCATCAGGCTGGACCGGTGACAGTGACATTTCCTGCAGCCAGCACTAACCCAGATACTGCTCGCTCCGTGCAGTCTGCTGTCTTTATTACTGAAAGCACGTCACGAGGGATGGCTTCCATGTTTCTACAAACGCCTCTAAAGCTCATCAATGAACATGTTTCTCTTTGAATGTGCAGAGGGGCAAGTTACACGCTTTTCAGAGCCACTATTCAAACCTACAGGGAGTTTTTGAAGCATTTCAGGGCAAATAATCACAAAACATAAATCATCTTTTTGCACAGAAACCCTCAGTTTTACATGCCTCCATTTTTAAATTCTTGTCTGGATTACTGCAACACACCATGTCTCAGTCAGACGAAATTTTACTTAATGTTTTTAAATTTAAATTACGTTAATGCTACAATGACTTTTAATCAGGTGAATGGTGCCATTCATATATCTGTTCTCACACTGTGTAGCTTTGGGTTCCAGGTACGATCACCCACAACTATCACTGAGTTTGGTGAAGCTGGATCATTTTTATGGAGAAAATGTTTTCTGGGTAATGTAAACTATGGACACTGAGGTGAAACTGAGGTGAAAAGGGGGAAATGAGAGAGAGTGACTGGGCAAGAAGCTGCCGGAAAACAGTAAATCCGGGACTGACTTTTAGTCGTTGGCGAGAGCTTTGTGAAATAAAAAGTGTGAAAGGCAGACGCCGAGCTGGGCTACTTCTATATTTATGACAGCAGAATTTGCTCTCTGAAACTGGGGACTGCTCCAGCATATCTCTGTGACCTTTTACATCCCCACCGTCCTGCTAGAACACTGAGGACGTCTGATAAACCGCTGCTTTCCATCCAAGATAGTCTTTCGAGGCATAAAGGTGATCGTATCGGGCCCAAAATCTCTACATGACTTGACGTTATGCCGTTTTGAGGTGAGCAACCATGCATGCCGCATTTCCAATACATACGACATACTGACTAGTAACACCCCCCTCATCCAGTTATGAACCTGCAGTCAGCTATGAGGGATAATTTGGCACAAACAAATCTAAGACTGCGATCCGAGAACACGGCCGGACTGAGGCAGCATCCAGCTTTTCAATTAGTGTGACACACACACACACACACACACACACACACACACAGAGTACCGCAGGCTGCAACTGATTGGGCTGCTGTATAAACTGTCCAAACATGCCTGCTGCTCCGATGACTCATAGGCTGTTTAGTGTTGGTGAACACACCAGGTGTGTGTGTGTGTGTGTATGTATGTGTTGGGATGAATGAGCGACCTCACTGAATCATCTTCCTCCTCCACTCGCTCTAAATTGCTCTCATCAACAGAGAAAATCCCTCTCTTCTCTTCTGCTGTCCTAAACTCGGATTTCATTTGAAAATCATGATTTCTAAATATGATTCAATCATTCGGAGAAATTCTCTCTGTATCCAGAAATGCTGCAGACATCAAAACACAACAACCTGCCTCCTGAACATCGTTTTCATATGAAACTACAACAGAAAATACATCTCATAATGAGGAACCATTTAATTCCTTAACACCCACTCCTGTAGGATTTAGCCAGAGTGACAATTAAGGAATATTTAAAGTGGCGTCTGTAAAGTGAAGCCAACATGGAAGTGTCAAAAACTGCAGTTCCTCAAATGTCCACTTGAGACTGGCTCCAGAAGTGAGTCAAGTCTCCATAAGTCCCCATGTTCAAATGTCCAACTTCACAGCAGAAATAAACATGTTTACAGCCTGGTACAAAAAACAGTTTTGGTCTCTATAGCTAATTTCCCCGTTCATGACAACTGTACTGAGGGTGAATTTATATACAACTCACCTGTTCAAATCATATTAAGGCTTAAAGTTATGCAGAATTAACAGTGTGATCACTTTGACTGACAGGTGACAGTGTTGTAACAGATGTCTCGTTTGGCTAGATGGCTGTTTATGGTTTCTGCTAACTCCTGAGGGAAACATATGTCTCTTTAGCTGCTAAATACTCCACTATGTTCACCAGCTGGACAGGAAATGTGCCACAAAACCAAAACTAGGAGCTAAAACAAGGCTAAAAAGAAATAAGATGCATGGATAATGTGGGTTAAACAGTTCTTTCACAGTCCTGACCAGGAAATAGACCCTGCATTATATAACTGTCAGATAATCCCAGATTAAAGGTTTTGGGTGTTTGTGAACCGGTTTGACACATTCTGAACAACTGCTTAACTAGTTTGTGCAGATCCACAGACTGTGTTCTGGGTTTTAAAAGGTGTTTTCATGGATTGTGCGGCCGTTTTCGATACACAGTTGCTCTCCGTTTGTAATATTTTCCAATTTTGTGACAACATATTTAAAAGCTAGAATTAAATCTCTGTGGTGTGAGCTACTGCAGAGATTTGCACATAATAATGTTTGGGTAATGAAATATTCTGATGAGTTTATGTGAACTTTGCTGCTCAGTTGATTTTGTTCAGGTGATGAATGTCATGCATCTGGCTCCTCTAACGAGATCACTGTTGTGCAGCTCGTTAGGAGTTCATTTCAGCTCCCCAGGTTGTCTTGCTTTATTAGATTTAGAAACATCTTAGTATTATTCAGCAGTTATGATGTTATTCTACGCAGACGGTGGTGTGTGTGTCATCAGTTAAATTAAGAAATACATTCTGTGTTTATCATACTTAACCTCTGTGTTTATGCTTCAAGTCATGCAACAGATATCAGGATTGTGAGTAGAAAACACAAAAACGAGGCACCCACAAAGAGATATTACAGATATTACTCAACCATTTCCATGGTGACATTCTAACGGACAAAGCTGGAGCAAAAACAAACTTTCTTTGAAGCAACATTACATAGAAACTCTTTTTTTTTTTTTGGCGATTTAGCGGCTCCAGTTTCAAGCTTGACTGAGGGCTTTTTGCTCTGTCACTCTCTCTTTTCTCTTCTTAGCTTTCTCCGTCAATTCTTCTCTCTTCTTCTCTTCTGTCATTACGTCCATAGAAGCTGCTGAGCCTGATTACATTGCCTGCTTGCCCAGCTTCGGTTCAGCTCCTCGTCAGTATTCCCCTGTGCCCTGGGCCTGAAAACCTCCTCTAGCCTGGCTAACAAACTGAGCTAACATTAGCTAACAGCAGCTATATCTTGCAGCAGTTTACTCTCATGACCATCAGGAATCTAAAAATCACTGTAAGATTGTTTCATTGATTGTTTCCTAGTTAAGTTTATACACTAAGCCATACACAGGACACTACAACAACGTCACACTATGTCTGCCCTGAAAATAAATCATTTAAAGGACCACAAGCGGTCCCTTTTATGGAAAATATAATGATCATTTTTTATGTTTCCAGTGAAACATGTGCGTCATGCCTGCTGTAAAACAAATGATGCCCTTCACCCAGTTAATGTAATGTAATGTGACATATTTACATACTGAAGAAGACTCACTAATGTGAGTGTTTTACATGTTGTATGACAAATCTCCCTGAGGCTCATTGGGCAACTTCAGAGCCGCCGCTGAACATTTCTGCACCGCTGATGGGTGAACTGCAAGTCAAACGTATATATAAACATCCTCATTACATGCATCAACTTACTGACATTACAGTGACATCAGACCCTTAAAAAAAGGAAATCATCATCCAAAGCTGAAACTGTACAGGCCTGTTTTCAGGTTTTTAGCTTCTGTCAAACTCGAGGATGAACCAAACTGTGTGGGAGAGATAAAACCCCACCAGGGTTTCTAAAGAACATCTCAACCCAAATGAAACAGAGACAAAAGAGTCGCCCAAAGACTAGATCTAATGATTATCAGAGTAGGAAAGTAAAACTTTGCAGAGTTTGTCAACCATGTTATTGTATAAATTCTTTACTAATCAGCACACATATATAAAAACACAAATACTCATCATATATAATATAAACATATGCACTTCCCTGGAACACATTCCAAAACAACATGGGATTAGATCTTATAGTGTATTACTTAATATAAGACCTGCAACTAATGATTATGCCTTTTCTTTTCCACCATAAATATCAAATTGTAAATCATGTTGATGCTAGGCTGACTTGTAATCAGGTGTTCGTGTAATTTTATGCTCCGGGTACAATCACCCACGAGAAGTACGTAATGCTTTAAGTCACACATCACCAACTATTTTACCGATTTTGGTGAAACTGGATCATATTTTATGGAGAAAATGTTTTCCGGTTTTCCCTCTGACATCCTCCGGCTGCTCCGCCTCAACTCTCTGTGATTTACTGATGAACTGTAGCTGCTGTTAGCTAATGTTAGCTGAGTTTGTTAGCCGGGCTCACTCAGCTCAGAGTGTTAGTGTTTGTATCATAGGCGGTTTGGACCCCCAGGAAGAAGAGGTTTTCAGGCCTTTGGTACAGGCGTACAAGTGTCGTGCTAGAACCAGAGCCCTCTATAATGACAGAGGGGGAAAGAGACCAAAGGGGACGCTGACAGAGGAAGTTAGGAAGAGAAAAGAAGAGAGTGAGGAAGCAAGTAAGACAAGTAAATCTTGGACTGACTTTTAGTCATTGGCGAGAGCTTCATGAACTAAAAGGCTGAAATACATATCACTTCTTATTACTTGCTTTTGGACTTGTAAGTAATATTAGCTGGCTGCTATGTCTTGTGTTGTTGCACTTGCTTAATGTTTGACTGTTGGCAGAGTTGTCAGCTCGCTAGTTTTTGATCATAAGTAATAAAATCAAAACAGATACACACATACAGCCGTCCATATTTACCACAGTGGTATTACACTCTGAACCCTGAGGCACTGAATCACAAATATTACAGATTTCTATGCAACGTTGCTTTCATGCTTTCACATGAACTGACTCTTCCAGGTGTTACAGCAGTCTTACCTGATGATGTCGTCATTGTGTCCCAGGTAAAACCTCTGGCTGTGCTCTCTGGTGTTGTAAACAACGCCGACCCCGGCCACAAAGTACACCACCTCCTTCCCGGCGGTGTAGTACAGGTTATTCCGGCACTGGTGGCCCCGGTACCCGTAGACCCAGTCCAGTCTGAGCCGGCAGCCCGGGGCGCTCCGGTCCGACATGTTCATTCATCTGAGGGAGGAGGAGGGGGGTGGGACACCGTGTCCGGTGCTTCAGTCCTGATTCTTCTTCTGGTTTAAGATCCTCCAGCACAGAAGTGATTTATTATCGGTTTACTGATATTTATCGACTGAACCGAAAATATCGCGATAACGGTGAGTTCATATCATTTTGTTTTTAAAGGTTAATGTTGGTTATTCTCTTTTGAGGAAGCACATAAAGACGCTACAAAAGTGGACATGATTCTGAATGATCAACTCTATCAGTATCGGACTTTAAATCTGATACCGCTCCTCCCTGGAGGTTTCTGCAGCCAAACAATCAGTTCATAATAATCTGAATCCATGCAATTATTTTAATTCTGCAGATTTTATGTCATCTGTTTGAACTAAAAATGACTTTTTGCCCTGATTATCCCCTCAGCAGGTGAGTTAGATGGCAGCTTCCATGTGATCTAATGCCATCATCATCATCATTACCTGCAGATAGATGTCTGAGCGTTCCTATTGACTTCTTGACCTCTTGTGGTTGAATATAATCTTCTATAATGGATATAAATATTGTTTTATTGTTCTCTAAATAATCCCATCATAGCCTTGTGGTGTTTTATAGCTACAATGTAGACATGAAATTAACTTTATTTATAATTTCTGCCTCAGCCTGGAATATTTCCTCCAGCTGCTGATTATTTACTTTACTTTATAGAAAAATGAAATAAAGAAACAGAAACGCGTCTGGAAAGTTCTCAACCAAAGAGACAAAAAACAGCAACACGAACTGATGGATGGATCCTGATCCTGGAAAATATAATCCCCCCCTCTCACACTAATCCTCGACCTCGGTACCAGCCATGGTTACTACAGCACGGGTGTCTTTCCTCCTGTATCCTGTGCGCTCATCCCTCCGCGGAATGAAAACGCGCAGCGCGGGAGGTGGAGACGGAGCCACTGGAGGCTCTCAAACCCCATTCACAAATCTGTAGTAACTGAGTACAATCCGCCAGAGCCAGGACAGGGTGTATAATAATCCACAATATCAAAAATTAGAAACAGTAAAAAATAATAAAGGGATTATTTCCTCTGTGAACTGCAGTTCCAGGGAGAGCCGAAGAGAAGGATGGAGACAGAGAGAGAGAGAGCGACAAAAACAAGTGTTTAATCCCCGCAGATGAGCCAACTTCAGCGGGCAGTGGAGGAGAGAAGCCCCGGCTTCAGACCGCAGCATCCCGGCCGAATGACGGGAGAGGAAAGTCCTGATTCCCGGCAGGAGGGGAGCATCCTCCCGCTGCAGCGGAGTCCCTCCACCCTTTGACAGGCAGACAGGTGAACAGACAGACAGGTGCAGAGTAAACCGGACTTCAGACGTTTAATGGTGACCCTCTCTGACCGCCGAGCCTCATCACAGTGATGTTTTCTCGCTCGTTTTCGGACTGACAAGCAGAAGCATCAAGGCAACACTGAGCACATCATTAGACAGCGTTTCCGGTGTGGAACCTAAAAAATAAAAGCCCTTTGAAGGAGGAGGATGTGTTGTAGTGCTGACACTGGACGGGCCTGCAGCTCAGAACCGAGTCAGGAGACTCCAGACACTTTTTGAATTGAGTGTGTTTACATTGTGTTGATACATTAACTTTAGTACATCAGTACATCTTCTGTTTTATGAAGAAGCAGAAGAATGTTTTTACATTTCATACCATTTATAATAATTATTGAAATATTTATATGTAATATAGACTCTTCAAACTGTCCTTCAACATGACAGCACGTTGGTGGGGAGCAAAGGCTGGCCCCATGTGGCCTGATCCAACAGACGAGCTACCGTAGCTCAAACTCCTGAAAAAGGTTAATGCTGGTTCTGAAAGGTGCCAGAACACACTATAACACAGTGCATTGCAGTTTGTTGTGTATGAGGTTGCGTAGCTGCAGACCCGTCAGGGTGCCCGTGCTGACCCCTGTCCGCTGCCAAAGAGGCAACAATGAGATAAGATGGTCTGGTCTGATCTACGGAGGCCCAACCTCACAACTTACAGGACTAAAAGCAGCTGCTGCTAACATCTGCCAGATACCACAGCACACCTTCAGAGGTCTAGTAGAGTATACCTAGACGGGTCAGGGCTGTTTTGGTTGCAAAAGGGGGGACCTACACAATATTAGGCAATTGGTCTTTATGTTATGGCTGATCAGTGTGTGATGATTTGATTTTAACTCCTCATTAGTATAAGTACTACACATGAGCTGTCAAATTCCAGGTTTTATTTTGAAGGTCAAATCTCTACACTTCCGCTCTTATTGTGGTAAATTATCACGCGCTTGTAGCAGATCGAGCTCAGGAGGTAACCGTGACGCACGGAGAGGAAACACCCCGGCACCGCTGGAGAGGACGCACCGCCGCAAAGGACTGTGGGACGTTGTGTTTTTTTTTTTTCTGTTAATCTTCATTCATGTATTTTTTAATCAGTGAAGAACTCAGAGAGGAATTAAACAAAAAAAAAAAAAATCCAAAACTACAAATACCAGCAAGCTGTGGTGCAGAATGAGGAGCTGTCCTGAGTGCTGAAACTATGAAACAATCAAAAAGATTGATATAAAATATTTAATTACAAGTTTGTGTTATTATACATAAAAATAAGAATAAAACTAGTAGACTGGTAGATAAGTTACATAATGTGGTAGCAGAAGCTTTGAAATTGTGATTACTATCTTATAAATCGATCCCAATTTAGGGACACGACCATCGATCATCTTAATCATAATCTGACCGACATATTTAACGCTCTACAGCCTCAGAAACAGCTCCATTTTTGTTTTGACTTACTATTTTACAGTCTGACCTTGCATAATAGAACATAAAACATTTTATTTGGAAATTACGACTTTGAACATCATCTTACCTGAGGAGCACATGAAGAAGTCTGTCTCTCCTTTAAAATTAAAAAAAGAAAGTCATAAAGATCACATTGAGAAACTGAAGTGCAGTCATTTATAATATATAAATATAATACAACCTCCTGGAGCATCGTTACATCCATAATGTGTTTCCAAAAGTTAACACTGTGGACAGAAGTGGAAACTGTGATCCCTGCAGAAGATCATTAGAACAGACCAACTGGGAACGACTGTTGGTGTTTGTGTGGGCAGGAGTCTTGTTTTTATGTTTACTTCAGATATATTACTCAAAAGAGCTGTAAAAAAAACAATATTCAATAACAGGAACACTACGGCTGCTGTCTGAAACTCCTGCACCTGTTGTAAAATGTGCAGAATTTATGTTACACATAAGATGTGAGACTTCATTGATTCCTCATGGTGACGTTTACTTGTTGCAGCTCACAGTACACAAAGAATAAGAAAATAAATCATGTTAAAAGTTAGAAAATTCAGAGATAATAGAAACTTTCAACCAATTTCTTTCAACAGCAACTGTAAAATTTTATGGATCTGCTGTCAGAGATTCACCTGAAACAGGGCAATGCATGGCCAAGCATGCACTGTGATCAGTTTTCCATCAAACATGAGGCAATATAGGAACTCCCCTCCTTTACACTTTATGGCACTAAGCCACACAACACCAACTAACTAATAAACTACTGCAAACGGTAGCTAATGTTAGCTCAGTTTGTTATCCGGGCATTCTGGGCTGTGAGCTCAGTACCAGAGAAGATCAACAGAAGTAAATATTTAAACTTTCCACTGTTTTAGAGCACCATTATGTAACTTTTCTACCATAAACAGATTTGAAGTCATTGTTGATACATTGGTGTTTTATCAGGTGAATGGCGTCTGTCACCTGTTATTGTGGGATGAGTAAGCAGACAATCCTGACACAGTAAACAGGTTTAAGTTTCAGATGTGCAGACAGGCAAACTAACGCAATACAAATGTGAAGTAGGCAGTACAGATTAACTGTAAGGAGAGACATGCTCCAGAGGACTGGCAGTTTCTGTAGTGCTCTTGTAGGCAGGAGAGGTGATTAGATGGCAGCAGACAGGTGTGCTGATTACAGACGAGGGTCAGGTGGGTAGAGAGAGCAGCACCAGAGTGAGGAGACAACCACAGACAGACGGGAAGAGGGAAACAAGGATAAACACTGAGGCACAGCCATGACTACTACAACTACTTCTAAAGGATGGTTTACAAGGACTGCAGTACCTTTCCTTAACATTTAGAGAAGTGAAACAGCTCTTATGGTGAACATTTATTAAAATTGTGTATCTATTGTGTTAATGTGTGTGTGCGTGGAGACCAGGCCTGCAAGAGAAACAGTCAGTTAGTTTGGTAGTTTGAACAAAGACACTCTTTGTGGTAATGTGCAGCTAAATGTATTTGTTAAAATGTGTATATGTGTTAGCCACTCACCTGCTGTGTTCGGGTGAAAAGGGGCCCCCAGGTTAACTGGGCAGTATTTAAAGGTTCCGGACCATACCATGAGCTGATTGGTACAGGGGGGGAGTGCACCTTACTCAGTTCTTGGGAGTTTAATAGATTCTTTGGTAATGTTCAGCACAGGTAGAACATACAGTCTAATTGTTAATATAGTGTAACAGTGTAAATGTATTTTAAGGTTTTTGTCTAATGTTTGGTATGTTGAGATGTAATGGGAGGGGCAGACTCCCCCAGACTCTGTCAGGGTCTAGGTTGGTAGCAGCAGCAGGGTATATAAGGCTGCCCCACCCCAGGCAGCTGCTGCTAGAACTTATGTGCCTGCTCTACAGTATGTTGTTTGAGTCTGTATGTTGCTGTAAGCACCACTAGCTTGAACAAAGAATGTTAGATAAATGCATTACAGTGAAAGTGAATGTAAAATAGTACCATGTGCTGCTGTCACTGAAAAACACTGAACGCGTATGCCCTCTCGTGGCCAAGAATATAACAGAGCACATATGACAAACCTGATATTGTTCTAGTTCTGGTGTTGTATTGTTCCACCACCATCTCACAAACTAGTCATTAATGAAACACCAGAAGTACAGCCATAATCATTATGTATCAATATACCTCCAAACAAGTTTGACAAAACTAAATTTTCATGTGTTTAATAAGAAAAAACGCAGAACTTGTGCTGTTTTCTTTGATGTGAGGAGGACGTGAATACATTGTTTTTACCAAGAATATTGATTTTAGCTGATTTAATGTTAGAATAGGCCGAAGCAGCACTGTCCTTTCCTGTTACAATGCTGCTAATACACACTTCTACTCTGCTGACAATAATATTGTGACCTCAGGTGTATGCTGAGGTAAAAGGACTAACCCTCTTTGCCAACAGAGTTATCAGGCATGTGAGCCTCTGTCTCCTACACACACAAGCACGCACACACACACACACACACCTGTTTGTCATCCATAATCCTGCATATGGGTCATATGTCAGCTGTATTTATATCTCAAAAGGGAGCTCCTCGTTTGCAGCTGACTGTGTGTGTGTGTGTGTGTGTGCGTGTCACCATAAATTACAAACACAATAATAAAGTAAGTACTATTTAAATATAGAACTGACATTGTCATTTCTGATATCATATTACAAACCTGTAAATATAAACAAAATGTGATGATGTGGAAACCCCATAATCAATTGAAAATAGCACGAAACAGCTTATCAAATGTTGAAATGTTGTTTTCGCAAAATGATATGCACATTTTAAATTTGATGCCAGCAACATTTTTCAAAAAAAGTTGGAATAGTGGCAACAAAAGAGTGAAAAAGTTGTGAAATGCTAAAATAAAACTCCTGGTGGAACATCTCACAATGAATGAGGTTAACTGGCACAGTCTTCGTGAAGTAAAGATTTGGAGGATTTCATCATGTTCAGTTCATAATTTCACTGAAAGATTCAGAGAATCAGAAGAAATCTCAGTATGCAACGGACAAGGCTGAAAAGTCCTGGACAGCTGCGATCTTCAGGCCTTCAGACAGCACTGCATCAAAACAGACATTATTCTGTCGTGAACATCACTGCATAGGGTGAGGAACACTTCCAAAAACATTGTCTGTGAACACAGCTCACCGCTGCATCCACAAATGACAGTTAAAACTCGACCATGCGAAGAGGAAACTGCATATAAAACAGATCAGAAACACAGTCGCCTTCTGTGGCCACAAGCTCAGATGGACTGAGGCGAAGTGAAGCAGGCCACACAAAACTAACCGTTCTAAAAATATATTTATTTACTTATATCCAGTTTTCCTCTTTTGCGAATCACACTGATGATACAGCTGATCTCACTACCTCATCGTGAACATGCAGTGAACTTGGCACAAAACATTTCATTGTGAAACACCTACTTGAGTCCATTTGAGATCTTTGGTCTGAGAACATCTCCACCCTCCTCGTTCATTTTAATTACCCACATAAAACTCTTCTTTGTCCCTTATTCTTATGGCCCACTTTGTCTCCAAGGAAACTGTAAAATTCTTTTAGGGCTTCCTCCAAAGTTAACTTCACCTTTGTGCAAAGTGCATGTGTTTCAGTGATGCTATCACTGGTTATATCCATATTTTCTTATGACAGCGACTACCTTGAGTCATTGCATTGATTTGTTTTCTTGTTTCTCTTGCAGGTGTCTCCTTACAAGTGTGTGCGCGCAGGAATGCACGTAACAAGTAAGAACAATGAGAGCAAAGATGAATGAAGAAAGGTAAAGATGATGCAACTCTGATGTAATAAACCTGACCTGCCTGTGATTCACCTATTGTCCAGCCTGTCTACTGCATGTTTCTGTCATCGCTACCTTTATTTGTGCCTGTTGCCACCCTGTTAAACTGCTTCTAGGTCAGATGCCTGCCTGTAATGAGAGCTGGGCTCCTTTCTTTTTCTTTACAAAAGTGCCAGTGTTACAAAATGCCTTTTTAATTTGTATCCTCCACTTTAACCGCCAGGAGTTACTCATGAATCTGTCCTTAAAGGAGCTCTGTTTCTTTACATTCTTCATGTTAAGACGATTAAACATTCAAAATATGATCAGCAGAGCTTCTGAGCTATAATAAAATGCACTCTCTATTATGTCACTGCAGGTGTATTTATTTAGAATTAGGAGGAATATAATAATCCTTATCGGCTGTTTACCTTATACCTTTCCACAAACATATCATCTGTACTAATTAACTTTACAGCCTAACTGTACACAGCCTCCTGTAACCAGGCAGTGTGCAGGCAGATTGTTTCAAGACAGATCTGGTCATGTATCTGCTGTCCGCTGAGCTTTGATCCAGGGAAGGCAAACGTGACAGGGTGCAGTGCTTGAGCTGCCCTCAGCTGACTTCAGTTCCTAGAAAGACTCTATGTGGAGGATTATATAACATACGCAGGATACAACCAGGTGTGGCTCTCCAAAGTGTGACTTAAGTCCAACTCAGTCAGAGGTGATGATTTGTCAGGACAAAGAGGCAGAAAATGTTTTTATGAGTTGTAGTTCAGATTTAATCTGCTGCTCTGAGCTTCTAAAACAGGAAACTATTAAAAGCTTCGAGCTCTTATCATGTGTAAACAGTCATTAGAGGATCGGATTTAAATACCAGAATCAGGACAGTCTGAAGTTCAATATACCCTGATTTAATCAAAAGAGAAGACACTTAAAGTCTTCTTGTACATAATTTTAAAGTGGACTTTTAAAAAAGATTTAATATTTAGCTCTTCAGTACAGATGATTGTAGAATTGGTCTGGTCTTGACTGAAGAAAATAGTTTGATTAATGATTCATTACATTACATTTAACTGTTTGTGAACATATATAAAGAGCTAGAATAAAGAGTACTTGTAATATCAGATTATGAAGTTTAGATTTTAAGTGTGAAATGAAGAGACAACCAGTCGTGTGTTACATTTCTGGACGTTTTCTTTTAATTGATCCTTCATCCATCCATCCTGTCCACAACTACACAACATAGCTACCACATTATAATATTGTTCATGTGCATACAGTTATTGCTGTGTACACCAAGAGCAAGCAGCCCCATCGAAACGTTTTAGATGCAGTCTGTCAGATTACAGTAAAATAAGTTAAAACGATTTAAAACCTTCAGGCCTGTGAAACCAGGTAAATAACAAAATATTCCTTCGCTCCAGATGTTGTCCTTGATAGATTTGTTTTCTATGAATACAGTAGCTCTACAACATTGTTAGGCATTGTGATTGTGTGCCAGCTGAGTTCACACTGTAGGGATCTCAGCATGGTGGTAGATTTGAAGGCATTAATAAATATCGTACGCCACAGTCCTTAGTTGTAAAGAGGCAGATAATAGTGCATTACCCTTAGCACAATGTTTAAAAACACTCGTACAGAGTCGAATGACAGGCAGGAGGTAAAAACAGGAGTTCAGAGGGGCTGCTTCTGTAACAGATCGAGCTCTGTTAGAAGTCGTACAATGCAACAACAGATTTTGTCCGTGGAGGACAAAATATTTAGTCTGTGGAAGTCCACCAATTCTCATTCATAACCGACAATAGATTACTTCTTTTAAATTACAGTTTTAAAAATAAGGAAGGTGACGGATGGCTCTGCTAGCAGACAGTACCGGACAAGAGTTGCCACAGAAAATAGAATTAGTGACAGGTATCATTAGAAATTTTAAATAATGTGATTTGTTTTCTTATTAGTACGGATTGAACCGGCAAAAAAAAGTCAGTTTTATGTTTAGCCACTTGAACGATTGCTCATATCCTGACATTGAAGAGGAAGTGACACTTTGCTGTAAACTCACAGCATGTGCCACTTCTAACCCTGACAACCTAAACTAACCTTATGCACAAATGACTAAACATAAAACCAGAATTAGCATGTGCAAGCCTCAAAAATAAACAAAAAAATACAATAAAATGACATTAAATATTCTTATTTTTATGACTACTTCATGATGTTGCAGATTTAAGGTATGCAATGAGGTCAGCGCGCTCTCCCTTCTTCTTGATGCCAGCGAAGATCATTTTGGTTCCGGGAATGTACTTCTTGGGGTTCTCCAGGTACTCCATCAAGGTGTCCTCATTCCACACAATACCTGGGAAAAGACACACGAGCAGTGATGAGAGCAGAACTGATTTAGTCAAGGCCAAAATTCAACCAACAGGCAAACTTTTAAAGCCTCAAGTGATTAAATGATTGGACAGAAAGTCAAACAGTTAATAACGTAGATTATATGGCTAAAATATCGCTCTTTGCTTGCTCTGTATCCAAGATAGTGTCATTCAAAGCCTCTTTTAAGCACTGGTGAACTGACCTTTACTCTTGTTGGCGTCTGTGTACGAGAAGCCCTCAGCCTGCCCAGTCTTGCGTCCGAACAGACCCCAGAGGTTGGGTCCCACCTTGTGCTTTCCCCCGTTCTCTACTGTGTGGCACTGAGCACACTTCTGGACGAAAGCCTTCTTTCCCTTGGCGATGTCTCCCATAGTGAGCTGGAGGAACGTAAGAGTGAAGGTTAGACAGAGTGTTAAATCCTACTTTATATGATAATATCTGTGGGTTTGACTCCTTGATAAGTTTTCTATTCATAGACTTCAGTCCTGGCTGTAAACTCATCCACTGCTCTGCTCTGTCCGGCGCCATCTTGTGAAGGTCATTTGAGGTTACTACTTTCCCCTGCACCTGTAGCTTTGCTTTCTTTACTCTACATTCAGAGAAAGTCACGAGTTTCACTCGGTGCGCTGGCTCCCTGCCGAGGTCATTTCAAGGAAATCCCACAGGAGACACGTGGGACGGGGAAACGGCACCAAAAACTACACGTACTACACGTTAGCCTTAGCTTTCGAGCAGCGCAGGCTGCCTCATCTCGGGTTACTTTACAGGAAAAGCAGCAAGGCTTGTCGAGTAAATCCCGCCATGGAGTGTCGCTTTAATATATCGAGCCAACATTAAATGTGTGTTAATGATACATGTCGCTACAGCCGGGAAACCTCTGTAAGGCGTTAATAACCACTGCCACTATAAAGTAGTTAAGTATGCTGTTACGTGCCTTAACGTAAGTGTGTAATGTCACCAGGAAACGTCATGTCACCGTCTGTCCTGACGTGACCTGCAGCAGCCGGTGTCAACCAGACAAATGTAGCACCTATTACTTATACAGGGGCTTGGGTGTCATTACATATTTCAGTCATGTCGGGTTGAGATAAGAGATATATAATACAATGACTTCTTATCGGATTATTAGTTGACTGAATGACTCTAAAATGACTGCAGCAGTATGACGTGTAACTCACTTTATATCACACCAGCATGCAGGACCTTGTACATTGTACCAGCAGAAGAATAAGCGACCCTAAAGTATAGTCTAGCCTCAGGCCAACATGGCGGGCTGCTGACTGTTTCACATCCTTCTCAAGGGCATATAGTACAGATAGCTCATGCGGAGGTCCACCTACACATCGAAGGATGCTTCAATGTCGGCGCCTGGAAATCCCACAGTCATGTAGTATTATCTGGTAACACCCAGTGAATTTAATAATATGTCTCTCCAGTCCGGTCCACTCTGTATAGTTGCTCTTTGACCGGTTTTAGTCCACGCAAAGAGAGCAAACGAAGCTATTCACCAAAGACGGGAGCTAACGGTTAGCGGCCGTTATGACAGCTCCGCTACCCGGCATTTCCCGCATTTAATTCAGCATACTTTCGGATAAAACCACACCCAATGTCTCCCTCTGTTATAAATACTCCATAATAAATCTAAAAAGCTTACCTTCTGGTTAAAATAAGCGGGGTTTAAGTCACTCCGGTGCCGGTGTTGGCTGCCTCTGTCGGCCGTTGGGCGGTTAGTGAGTGACGGACGTAAAGGAAGGTCACTACACTATAGAGGCACCGGCTTCTGACGTCATGATCCTATCACGTGCCGCGCGGATTTCTCTTCTGCTGAATCGTGACGTGCTGACGTCACGTCCATCCCTGAGGCTGAGTCCCGATTCTAAAATGAGACCTCTTCCCTTACCCGACTATATGCCTTTACGTTGCATTTGGGAAACAGTTTCGACTTTTGCTAGAGCTCAAATACACACTGCTGAAGCACGCAGTTTTAATGTAACATCGCCGATTCGTCGCTAGTCTCGTAGGACATGAGACAAGGATTTAAGGGAAGGAAGTTAAAAGTGTGGTTTGGTACTGATCCCCAGGATGCTGTCGCATTTCCCAGCCTCCATTGAGGGAGCAAAAAGCACCTGCTTGGGTAACCTTATATGGGAATACTTAAGTTTATTACAATGTACGTTTCTTTACTGTTAATATGGATAAATTCAATTTTTAGCCACACAGAGTCTTTAGTTTGAAGTTATATTTTATTTCCTAAATTTTGTGTGTGGACAAACTCAACATATCCTCATATTTCTTGGCTCTATTCAGTATAAAATGACATGTTGGTGCTTTTAAATAATATTTAAGCTACCTGGGGTGGGTAAATTATCTTTTTTATGAAATCTGGTCTTTCACAGTTAGGAAGACAACATTTGAGGACCCACACTGTATCGAGTTTCACAATGACCCTGAGCACTCTGGTAGATAACAGGCTAACTAAGGTGACCACAGTGTCCTCAGGCCAAAAGGACACTGTAAACCTCAAAGGCAAAGTCCTCTTTAGTGCTCAATCTGGTTTCATTACTCTATACTCCTGTATAATATTTCTGTCTGCTACACAACTGTATATGATTATCATACATGTGTCACAATCACAATAGAGCTATTATAATCCAAACTGTCCTCAAGAGTGTCACTCAGCACTTATTATAACCACACATAGACATACATGACATATCATGGCACACATATAGATCATTCCTGACACCCTCACACCAACCTGACAAACAGGTCACAAGCCTCTGACGAGATATCATCAGCTGACGGCCCGTGTGTTGAATGTTATACGGGACAATGATGTAATATGTCTACTATATATATATATATATATATATATATATATATATATATATATATATATAATGTGCACATGGAGTGTTTCCTCTGTAACTGGCCAGATTCACTTTTTTAGCATCTACTTTTGCACAGATGCTCATCATATATTACTTTACTAATTCCTAAACCAATTGAGCTCCTGTCAAAAATAAAAAATGTAAAGTTTCTTCAGTGTTACAAGTGAAATTACTCTGACACAGAAACACATATCTTGATTCTGACAAACTCACGTGTCTTAGCTTTCTTTTGAGACCAAGATTATACACACAGCCCTTGTAGTTGTGAAGATATACTCAATTTATTTTGGGTAGGTCATTTCATTGCTTAGTGATGAAGACGTCAAGTAAAGTGTCTGAATATTTCCTCCATTAATGTGAAATCTGATCAAACTCCCTGCAGTATAGATAGAATAGAGAACATGAGTGCAGTAACACCTCCCGTACAGGAGGTGGCAGTAACGTTAAACATGCACTATCTTTGCTGACCTACCACCACCTCTACCGAGAGCTTCAAAACTGTGGGAATTCACACAATCAACGTACTACAATTGCCACAAGATAACAGTAACTCATACAACAACTCGTGGTTACGTGTAAAGATTAAATCACACGGTTGATGGGGATATCATGCTTTATCATACGTCTCTTGATTTCGGTGTTACTGCTTTTTATTTGCGAGTCACAAACAACAGTTCTGAGTGGAAGAGGAATTTCCGAACAGCACATGAAGGCGGCACCACCTAAAAAAGCGCTGTGCATTGTGTCGAGGAGGAAGCAAAGATGGAGGAATACCAGTCCAAACAAGTGCCCGAAAACCTCGACGACCCTCCCAACAGCAGACTTTTCGCGGTCACAAGTCGGTCCATAACCGAAGATGAGCTTCGAGAGAGTTTCTCTGTGTTCGGGGAAATTCAGGGAGTCTGGGTCGTCAAAGATAAACAGACAAAGGAGTCCAAAGGCATCTGTTATGTGAAGTTCGCCAAGTCTTCACAGGCCTGCTTGGCCATGGAGGAAATGCACGGCAAAGTGCTGATGGAGGGGACTAAACCCATCAAGGTAACGTTAACGGGCAGACCCACCGGGCGATTTTCCGTTAATTAATAATAAACGGAAAGTAACGGTTAAAAAGAGGTTGAAACTTCAAAATACGTCGTTACCCTTGGGTAGTAGCATGCTAGCACGCTACATTAGGGGCGTTAACGGCAGTTACTCAGGAGAGAGGAGACGTGGTCAACTACAAATTCATCACTTTCTCAGTGCTGCGTAGTAATACACATGGTTGATTTATACTTAAAAAAAAAAAAAAATTGATACTTTTGCAATTTCCCAAGTCGGTTATATCTAAATTAGATTAAAACTAACTCCAATCTCTCCTGAAGTTAACATCAAATCAACATGATTTGCATGTTTTTGTTCAATACTTTGTAACACTGTCACTTTATTCTTACAGTCAGTGTTTCAGTCGTGTAACATTACATTTATATAGTATGTTCATAACCATGTACACAGTCAAACTTAAATATAGCTATCACAGCTTTGTGCACTGTATAGAACATTCAAATATATTCCATAGTCTTTTTCAGTAGATTTAATATCCTATTTTGTAACGTGCATATGATAAATAAAAAAATAAATAATAAATAAATAAATAATTTGACAAGATGCTACTGAGGAAGGGAGAAAACGTTGGAAGGTTGGAAATTGACTGACTGAACAGAAGTCCTTCATGTTTAGGTGTTTACATGTTGATAAGTCATATTTTAAAATCTGTAATTTATGGCTATTTCAAGAGGCTGGACTTGTAACCGTTTCCACTTTTCTGCTTGTTTTTGTAGGTGTTCATTGCCCAGTCACGGTCTTCAACAAGACACAGAGACGTTGAGGACGAGGAGCTGACCAGGATCTTTGTCATGATCCCCAAAACGTTCTCAGAGGAGGACCTGAAAGACACTTTCAAAGTAACTAAACCCACTTCTCACTTTGAACACATTATGTGTTTTTATATGCTCATTGTTTGTGTAAAATAAATGTAAAATAAAAGCATTAAGTAATGTATAATCATGAAGAATATAAAAGTTTTCATGCCTGGCTGTTGCCTCTGTCCCTTTCAGGAGTACGGTGATATCGAGTATTGTGTGATCATCAAGAATAAGTTCACAGGGGAGAGTAAAGGCCTCGGCTATGTGAGATACTACAAACCCTCCCAAGCTGCCCTCGCTATAGAGAACTGTGACAAAAGTAAGATCATGTCAGATTCTTGTACTTATTCATTATTGACTGTATAATGCACAGTTAACAGAATATTCAGTGATTCAGAGGCCTGTTAATGTTTGTGTGTGAACTGCTGTGGTCACTCCGAACTCTCACGATCGTGACGATGGTTGTGTTATCAGCTTACAGGGCCATCCTGGCTGAACCTCGCACCAAAGCTGCAGCAACAGAAGACTACACCGGGGGAGGAGCCCGAAGCGATTACGTGCCCAGCGTCGACTCCATGAACCAGTATGCCTTACCAATGGGTATGGAGTGGTTTAACGTCCTAAATCTGTGTTTCTGTTTTTCTGTTTTTTAAGCCCATGAACGTTTGAAGCTGAAGTAGGGTAACTATATCCTCATTTTCTGAATAGAAACAACCAGTCAGAGCTCAGATAGATGGTTGATTGTTGAGTCTCATTCCCAGGTCCCAAACTTTGTATTTGTCAACTTGGAGATGACCTGAGCCACGAGGAGCCTGAATTTTTCACCTTATTTCATGTATCTCTCGTGTAAGAATATCATTCGTAATCAAGGGACACGTTATTTTTTTTATAAAAATGACTCAAATCAAGTCAAATCAACATAGACATTAAAACAGTGAGACTTAACAAAAACTTGATTAAAATGTGAATTTGAATCTTAAGCGTCTCTTGTTGAAGGTCTCTGCTGTGACTCTGTTGTGACTGCAGTCGTTTGCGTCCTGTTACTGACCCTCTGCCCTCCCTCTCTGCAGCTGACCCTGGAAACTACCCGGTGATGGACTACCGCTCGGGCGACTTCACACGATGCCTGATGATGTCAACGCGAGCCGCACTCACCCAGGAGCAGATCTTTGCTCTGTTTGACATCATTCCCGGCATGGAGTACTGCGAGCTGCAGAGAGACGCCTACGGAATGAGCAAAGGTTTCTGATTAAAGCAAATCCTCGTGTCTTCACTTGATAATGACTCAAGGATCAATCGATTGCCATTTATTAGTTTTCTGTTGGTTAACTTTTTTAACATTAAGATAAATGGGTCAAACATTGTCTCACGTTTTATTTCCTGTGTGTCATGTGCCCTCAGGTCATGCTTTGATTCGCTATAGCAATCTTGGATCGGCGGTTTACGCCAAGGAAAAGCTAAATGGCTTTGAATATCCGCCCGGCAACAGACTGGCAGTAAATTTTGTTGATGACGGAGAGGACCGCAGCAGGTACACACACACAAATGTACGTGCTTAAAAACGATATACACTATGTGCAGTTTATGGAGGCAGGGAACACAGATGCCCTTTGAAGTAAATGTATCCATTAATTTAAAAAATGGAGACCAAAATGCCACTGATGATTAACGTTAACCATCTCTGCACGTCTTCCTGGACTTTATTTGTTGTTAAATATTCATGGATGAATGTGACTATTACCCCCCGTGGGCCACAGTGACCGGGCAGTTGTTTTCCTGAGCGCCCTGATGAAAAGCAGCAGTCAGTCTTTATATAGTAAACAACAAAGTACGTCGTCTGAAGCAGCAAATGTTGTTGGCATGACAGTTGAGATGAGGACAAACTCACGTAAACCACTGCGGTTCTGTCTGTAATGATGACAAAGTTTATTTAGTACAGCAACTTTTCACAGAGCGAGGTCACAAAGTGCTTCGCTGGAGAAAATTGTTAAAGAAGCAAGAAATAAAACACAACAGAACATTTAAACACTAAAGCAGGTGAGAGAAGAACAGAAGTGTCAGAGTCACGAGGGACAACCAGCGAGTCCTGGCCAGAAGACCGAAGCAACTGCTTGTGTATAAGATGGAGCAGACCTCCTGAGATGGTACGAAGCACTGGAGATCAGCTTGTGTTTGTGTGTAGTCCCGTAGGTCGGATGGCCATGCAGTTCGTCGCAACCCAAATGATGTCAGCGGTGTGGAACGGACCCTCTACCAGCCAGGTGATGAAACCCCCCCGTGAGTAGTACAGTGACTGATTTAGGGTCAGGTCAGACTCCCCTGCTCATTAGAGACGAAATGTCGTCATCATAACTTTAGAAAACTGCTATATATGTAAATAACAACTCAAGGTTAATTACTGTTGTGGGTAATTATTCCTCCAGGCCTCCTCTGCCATCTATAGCGCTTGACATATAACAATTAATTAAAAGTTGGTAATTACACAAGATTTAACCCCTTACCTGGGAACATATGTTCATAAAGTTGCTAAAATATTTGACAAATTAGATTTAGGCAGCTAACGACAAGGTTTTGCTGAATCACTGATCCTGGGTGCGTTTGTCCGTATCCACCAGGGCTTCTCGGCCGTCACCCCAATGTCCCGGATTCAGACGGACGTCAACCTGCCGCCTCTGAAGAAGCTCGCTCCACCCGACAGCAAGTCAAAGGAGCGCTTGTTCGTTGTGTTCAGCCCCTCCCCGCTTCCCCCAGACGTGCTGGAGGATGTGTTCTGGTAATTGCCCCCCCCCCACCCCCCATGTGACGACTCATAATTTTCCTTAATTAGAACGCTGAGTATACGTTATGATACAAAGGCCACAAAATGCATAGTGTGTGTGTGTGTGTGGCGAAAATAATGGACCATTAGTAAGGAGGTCAGAGGTTCAGTTGATCACAACTCTTAAGCTTAGTCAGTGTAAACGACTCTTGATGAGAGCATCAAGCTAAATGCTCGTAATGACAGGCTATAAAAACAAACGTTACTGCTTTATAATTCAGCATCTCTCCTCTGGTGTCTCCCTCTGTCTCTATAGTCGCTTTGGCTCCCTGATTGAAGTCCATTTGGTTCCTGGGAGGAAGGTTGGGTACATGAAGTATGCAGACAAACAGGTGAGAGTGGCGTTCGTTTCTCTGCGTTTCAAACGGCCTCGAGCCAAATCACCCTCAGTAAAAACCCCTTCCTCTCCCCCTCTCAGTGCGCAGACGAGGCCATGGCAGCGCTTCACGGTCGTGTCGTCAACGGCGTGAAGATGAAGGTGATGCTGGCTGACCCTCCCAGAGAAGAATCTCACAAGCGCCCCCGTAACTTCTAGGACCGCGCGGCCGAAATGACCGGTAAGTGCCGAACTCCCGCTGCAGGGAACGGTAGTACGGTTAACCGTACAGTAAAATGTCGCAGTGTCATGTGTTTCAGGTAAATGTGTTAAGTGACCACAGAAATGTAGCACATGATACAAAGTAACGCCCTGAGTCAGTGTAGACACACACTTGAAGCATACCAGCCCTCTCTTTATAGATTGGATGATTTCAGGGTCTGTTCAGAGGCAAAGAAAACTTGTTAGCAGGACGTCCTCGAAAGAACAGCAGCTTCCATTACAGTGTTTGGATGTATTTTCTGACAGTTTCAGAGCAGAAAATACTTCCTTAACACACACCTCCCAGTGAAAACACTGTTTATTTGCAAACTTGTGTGTGTGTGTGTGAGAGCTGCTTCTGTCTTGTCCACCTGCAGTCCTCCACACACACACCGTACACTGTGAACCTGTCTTTGCTATTTAAGGAAGGCTCAACTCAGTCTGACAAATGTGACAAAAGTTTTCTGATGACAGTTGTTGCTCTTGTTCTCTCCCCTGTGAATAACACTGCAGCTTCTTGTTCCCTAGGCGACTGTTGTCATGACACAATGACACCTGACCTGACAAGACCCGACCGACCGACATCAAGACCTTCTCCCGACCCCTGACACGACCTTTGACACCTGTCTGACCGTACCTCTGGTCAGTGACCTTGCTGTGACTCACTGAGTACACAATAGTATCCAGTATAAAAATGGAGTCTTAATCGTAAACAGTCTGTGAACAGCAGCAGCGATGTTAGTGTGTGTAGCCTCTGCTTTTTTTTATGCTCTTGTTTTTATCATTTTCAGCCTTGGACTAACTAATGTTCAGCAGTAGTACTCCATGATTTATCAAGAGACAACTGAAGAAAGTTAGAATATGTGGATTATGTTGTAGTTCAGGTGGTTTGCAGCATTTTCTCCTCTGGGTCTGTTCAGAAGCTTAAATAAAACAGGATTTGTCAAGTTGGATCTCAGTTTAGTTTATTCAGATCTGCTCGTTTTTCTTTTCTTATGAGATGACCTGTAATCCATGTGGAGCTCAGCTCAAAGGTGTTCGTCAGACTGTCAACTTTTATTTTGTCTCAATAAAGATCAGCTGAACACACCACTCAGCCTGTGTCGTCCTTTTCTTTCAGCTGATGAATAACTGAACGTTTAAATGTCGACGAATTTGTTTGTCAGATGTCCTGGATGCTATTAAAATTCATCTTCATCTCTGAATGTTTCATGTGCTCATTCTGGTGTAATAAA
Organism: Protonibea diacanthus; assembly: GCA_028641955.1. Classification (NCBI taxonomy): domain Eukaryota; kingdom Metazoa; phylum Chordata; class Actinopteri; family Sciaenidae; genus Protonibea; species Protonibea diacanthus. The sequence continues at coordinate 5,357,357 of CM053989.1, read as the reverse complement.
AACTAAAAATCACGGCAAAAAAAGTTCTCCTTGGAAAGCAGAGTGACTGTGAGCTTTGAAAGAAGTTTTTCTGAATCTGCACTCGGTCAAATATTAATGACAGCTGGTCGCCAACCCTCCCTGAGTAAATATAAATGTGTTTTCTCTTTACCGTTTAAATAATTAAAAATTATGTCTGAAATTCGACATCACTGGCACCAAAACTGGATCACCAAATGGGCAAAGTTCCTCAAGGCCGCAGACCTCCAGGCCCCCTGAAGACCTCAGGTTCACGTCCTTAAATGATGCTGTTTCATCAAGACTACAAACTGACTCCCATAGATAAACCTCGAGGTCAGACAGTCAAATTAAATGTCTTGGTTGGTTTCGTGGTGTCTGTGTTAAATAAAATGAAGCTGCTCCCCGAACAGGTCGATCTGCTCCACAGTTTAGAATTTCGTGCCACTTGGGCAGTAGAATCAAGTCGATACAGCAAACTTCCAGCAGTTTTTAGAGCGTTCATATGGAGTCGTGTCTCTGCTCACTTGGCTTCTGAGATAGAGCCCCTTAGCTGCTAAATCATCCACTTTGTTCAACAGATCTGTGTCTGCTTCCTGGTTAGTGTTTGTTCAGTAGAGCAGAACAATGAGGTAAAGGTCTGGAAAACCTACAGGAGCCACTGTGAACATATAATTTGGGACTTCATCCAAGAAGAGACACACACTGGATGTACAGTAATCTTTTATTTCTTCAGGAGGCAACTCATAAGAACATTATTTACAATACTGGACTGACGATGAGACCATTTGGTTTCCCTGCTGGGGCTTATTTATAGTAGCACTAATCTGGTCTTGAAGCTTGGTCTTGAACCTTTTCTTTAGAAAGTTGCATGAAATTTTCAACCTGGCGAGCTGTTTAGGAATGAAAGTGCAAACCTCAAACTACAGCCTTTGTTTTGGTGAGAGCGGCTGAAGCTCTGAACAGATTCAGTTTCTTACAACAGAATCGCTCCTGTTCATTTCCAACTTCAGTTTGCAGCAGCGCTTTCAAACATCCATCGATAAGGTCGTTCGATTTATTAATCTCACATGTATAGTGCTTTCATATTAAATCTTTTACAATGACACACTGCAAATCACTATATTCAGCATTGAACTGATCAGGTAGAGGAGCACTTTAAGTCGAATTTGTTAAAAGTTAATTTCAGATTCGATGTCGTGCGACAGAAAAGTGCACAACAGCAGCAGCCGGATCGTCTTTTCGTGTTAATTCGGACACATTCATGTGGAGTTGGCCCTGATGAACCCTAACATATGCTGCTGTGGAAACCTGGACACCCAATGGACACAAAAGCCGAGGACGTGGTGGGATGTGAGAAGGGCGATACAGAAAACAGAGGGGGCAGAGACAGGCAGTGATGTGATGATATAATCAGGCTTTATTACTGGAGTCTCTGAGTTTTAAAATCATTCAAACATCTGGTCTCTTTGTTGTTTAGCTCCATGCATCCATCAGTCCATCCCTTTGTCACTTAGTCCGTCCTAACTTCCACCTCACGCTCCCCTTCTCCCTCCCTCTCACGGGGCTCCCTCTCAGTCCTCCAGTGCCAGTGTGTTGAGTTCCTCGTCGAGCTCCTCCAGGTCTTCTCCCGTGAACAGGTTCTCGTCCACCGGTACCTCCTCTTCTTCGTCCTCCCCTCCTCCGCCCTCCTCTGCTCCCGAAAGCCCGTTAGCCTCAGCGCCACCACAAGCTCCGTTCAGCTGCTCCTCTGTAGATCGACAGAAGATTTTTGTCAGATTCTTGTGCATCGAAATGACTCGTACTGTAATTATGTGTCTCTCTTTTAAGTCGCGTTAAGGGTGAGTGACTTTATTTCTTACCACTGTCTGCGTTTGTCGACTGAGTCTGTTTCCTGGAGGTGAAACGGTCCGTGGACGCTACGGTAATGCCTGTGTTGTCGACCTCTTGTGGAACAAAGCGGGATATGTCTATGTCCTGGACCTCTGTTGTGCTGATCTGAAATAAAAATGATGAACATGGTTTAGACGGGAGCGTGACACGAGACAGAGGTTAAAATGACACGTAGAGAAGCAACGAGGGAAAACTTCAGGAACATTTCTCTGCTACCTGAGAGTGAATTTTCTGATTTTACTGCAGCGACATTGCAGAAAAAGCAAAACTGTGTTTAATTAAGTGAATAAAAAAATGTTTTCTTGCTGCATTAAACTTGTCCATTAACAGCTGCAGGTAATTTAACAGACAAATCTTTAACTGTGTGAAAACAGCGAGTGGCTGCAATTCAGCAGCAAACAGGCCATTTAAATACAGAAGACGAGCTCTTTAGGTCCACAACACTTCGTCACAACGCTAACTCTGAATTCTAATGTCTTACAGATGCACTCTGTCTGTCTCATCCTCGAGATGTGGCTCTTCGTGGTAAATTTTTAACATTGGAGGGGTTCATTTAAATTATTTCAACGATCTCAGCACTACAACAGGAACATGTGTTCAAACTGTTTAAATACTTAATGGCCTCATACTTTCATATAAAACGTTTTATGAATATTTCACGACCTGCCTGACAACGACGACCTCGCATCACATCCAGAATAACTCGTGGAAACACTGACTGACTATTAGACGCCAAACAATGCTGAGTGCAGTTATTGTGCTGGGACATCTCGCTTCAAGGACCACAGAGCACAAATCAATACGAAGCTAAACGAAACGACAGCGTGAGGATCGGCAGGCAGAGAGCAGTCAGACGTGTCGATCGTTCCATATTTACCTCTGTCATGTTGCTTTCCTCGTCGTCGCTCACATATTGAGTGTCGGCGGCTTCATCGTCGTCGTCGTTGACCAGCTCTGGACGGAACTCGAACACCTCACGTCCACTCACCTACAGATACACATGATTAAATTAAAAGCCTGGAAGAGTCTGCTGCAGCATCAGTGACCACAGAAATCCATAAAGACACAGACAAACCAGCTGGAGCCGGACTTACCACTAGCGATTTTCCAGCCTTGAAGTCCGCCTTCTTCTTCTCCATCTCCTCCCTCGCTTTGTCCACCTGTTCATTTAAAGGTGAAACGATGATTTAGCCATGGAAGGGACTTAAAAACTTTAAAACACAAAATGCCTGAACGGGCTCCAACCTTCTCCTGCCTTTTCCTCTTCTTCCAAGCCAGGAAAGTCTCCAGGGTGATCCGAGTCACGTCAGCACCCAGAGCGGCACGCTGCAGGGGGGACAGACAGACAGACAGCTGTGTTAGTCTTCATGTTTTAACTTTCTTATAGCTGGATGACAAATTGAAGAACAAATGATTAACCTCCAACTCTCATATTAGAGTAGAGGCCCAATAATTGCTACTTGCATTTAATCATTCTGCGCCCGCACCAACAATTAGCCTTCAGTCTATTTTGGTAAATACATTTCTTTATCATTTGTGCACACCCAATTAAACACTGGACTTCCATGATGGCAGCAACCCATGCTTGATGAGACCCGGGCGCAAGTGCAAAGCCCGTATTATGGAGTGAAGATTGGATTGCAGTCATTTGTTTCCCCGACTCTATTAACTGCAAATCGCTAAGTAGGGACTCTGCGTGCCTCCATCCATCCATCCATCCATCCATCCATCCTCACCTCATTTTCTATCAGCTCCTCCAGCGAAATCTCCTCCTCTTTCTCCTCCTTCTTCTTGTCTTTTTTCAGTACGAAGCCAGGCGGGAGGGCGTGCCGGTACATGCAGTCTGCGCCCCCCCCTGGACACACCCAGAACCAGCCGTACTTATTATTCTCTATGGCGTCCAGGAAGTACTTACACACCTGCAGACAACACAGCAGAGCAGATATTGTCACATAGAGGGGAGAGGGACAGCAACATGTGACGTTACTGGCTGAATTGTACGTGTAAAGGACTGTCTCATGGGTTCATGTCTTCGGGGACAAACAGCCACTGAGACATCGCTGATGACTCGAATTCCTCCGTTTGTCATTTTAAACAACCCAGATCTGTAAATCAAAGATTGATGGAATGGTTCATCGAATTCAATAACTCCACCACAGCCAAACCTAGTCCACAGTCGCCCGCTGGGTTTAGTCTCTTTCATCCATCCTTCCTGATCTCATCTCGTTCACCTCTTTGCTACACATCTGTCGCATGACTTAATTTCTCTGCTGCCAAGAGGCTGGAAAACTGCCAACAACGTCACCCTCAGCAGTCCGTTACAATGTTTGGAAACAGTCCTTCATTCAGTGTTCATTCTTCATCATCAGAACAGACTTACAATTTGTGTTTTGGCCTTCTTCTTCTCCGCCTCTCCGTGTTTTTTGTTGACCACCTCCTCCAGCTTCTTCTCGTCCCAGTTATCCATGGTGTCTAAACAGAGCACAGCAGGCCCGGTGTTCATTCATCAAACTAATTTATGACACGACAATACGATACAATATGTTTACTGAGGGGGGTAGTTTGGCTTTTGCTGCAGGGAGGCTATTCATTTTCACGTGTTAAAATATATCTGTACCTTGTTTTTTGTGTAACTAATGCTGAACAAAAGTTATTCTAGATTTAAATAAACAGAGAGGAGAGTCAGAGCCACGAGAATGTATGCTTACAAACCTTTTCAGATGGCCTCAACCTGAGGCCATCTGAAAAGGTTTGTAAGCATACATTCTCAGATATATTTGAGCCATTTAAAGATGATTCTATCAAACGTTCAAGTAAAACTCACGACATCGCTCATTGTGTGCACACTGACCTTTCTCCAGGTCTTCGTCTCGTTCGTCCACGTAGACGCTTCTCTTCTCACATTTCCTCTCCATTGACAAATCATGGCTGAACTTGCACTTGTCCCCTTTAGTACACTGACCCTGCTTAAAGAATGCGCACAGCACTGACTTTGGGTCGACGCCTGCAGAACAGAGAAGAGAGAGAAACTGTTCATTATTTTTCATAGTGTCCTGATCAGATTGAATGAACAAACAGCAGATATTTGTGTGTTTTAGACGTGTAAAAGTTCAAGTCGGTCACTCTTCTGCGTGTCGGTTACCTTTGCTGACTTTCTGGGCAGCGACTACAGGTTTAAACAGCTCGTTCAGCTCCTCCAGTTCTTTCTTCTTATCGGTCTTCTTATTGGTCTTATCTGCTTCCACCTACACACACACACACGGATGGTAGATATATTTAAAGACTCTAAATGAGTTGATTCATTTGTTAAACACATTTGAGCACATGGAGCAGTACATCCGCCGCAGCCAGGCAGATTTCACAGCTGACATTTAAAATGACTCGGTTTAGAGATGAACAGCGACGCAGAGAGAAACGAGAACTTTGATTTATGGACAGACGGCGAGCCTCCTGACCTGTCTGGCACTTTGTTGTCCATATTTGACTTGCTGGGTGACGTTCTTGATGAACTTCTGCTGCTTGGCCCCTTTCTTGTTCTTCAAGCCAAATGTCTTGTCCTGGAAACAACAAACAAACACACACACACACACACACACACACACACAATCAGTTTCATGGCTCAAAGGCCAGTCCAAACTGGATTGTTCGACGCGTCCAATAACATCTGATGTAGAAGTGACAAATTTCACAATGTGACTGCTGCTGGTTGGTTAAAAGGCCGACACAAACTTTGACTTGATTTTCTTCGTATACCGCCGTACTACGATTCAGACGTTTATCAGGCCTCAAAATTGAGATCACACAGACTGAGACCGAGACTTTAGTGGACTCACTTTGCCCAGTGTGACACACAATGAACCTGCAAGTTTGCCGTTATCACAGTGCGTCATAAAATTAAAAGATACTGCAGCTGTTTTCTTTGGTTATCATTAACACAATCGTGCGGACATGTTTAGTTTTTAGTTTGCTCCACAAACTTTTCTCGCACAGAAAGTAACATTCACTCGGACACGTTGCTATAATCTGTCAACAAACAGCAATCTGTCTGAGCAATAGGCCGAGTGTACGAGGAGGAAAGAGGTGCAATAAGTCAGACGTGACAACTGTTTTCCTGGTGGATTCGTCTGGAATCGCTGCTGACGACAACGCGAGAGGAATCGTTTCCAAATCTGTTTGTAGTTCAGCAAAAACGACGACAGGCTCTTATCTAAACGTGTCAGTGAGATGATTAAAGAGGGGAAAAAAGATGTTAATTTGAAGGATATGGCCTGTGCTATGTAACAATTTGTTTACACACATCTCCATCCTTTCTCACTTCCTCTACCTTATCTGTGGCACTTAGCCTCAGGCACATCGGTCCATACTCAAAGTGTAACTTCATAGCTCTGCTGTTATTTGCACACAAAGAGCTGGGCACTGTAGTTTTTAAATGTTTTAGGGTCAAACCATGTGGCTCGCAGTAGCTTGACAAGCCCAGGTCTGCGTGCAGATTTATATGAATGACATATAAAGTGTGAAATTACACAGCTGACAGTCACCCTGTGAATTAAATCGCCTTAAAATCAAACTTTTTTTCTGGCAGACTCCCAACATAATATGTCATCTGGCACATTAACACGTTGCAGTACAGTCTGTGCCTGTGTGTGTATGTACAACAGCAAAAAGGCGGCTAACGCCGGCTAACAAGCCGGTTTGATTACACAGACACGGACACATATGTTAATGTCGACAGCGGACTCAACATCACGTTATATTTTAAACATTTAAAATTAGCTTTAAAACTGACTAACTTTCCACTTCGGTGTCTCGAAACTGACTCAAATCTGGACCCTCATCTGTCCGGCGCAGGCCGACCACACACAAGCAGGCCCATCGCACCGCGACGTGAAGCCCGTTTGTGTATAAAAACAACCAGTTAGTCATATAATACATCATAAAGACGTTTTATAGTGGAGGCTTATTTTATCTGCTGACCTAAAAGACACAAACGAAGCAGATTGGGACGAGTGTGAGCACTCACAGCGGCGGCACGGCCCTGCTTAGCAGCTTGACCGCGAACAGTTAGCCTCCTGACAGCTGGCTAACTAGATTACGATTAAATTATTTAGCGGTTTACATGCTAAACAAAAGGCAACTAACGTAACCACGACGTCTACAGAACAGTTAAAAATGTTGACAGCTACCAAAAAGGCCAGTTTAACTCTAGCATTCACTTGTCGGCACTTGCGTTAGCTTCGGTTAGCAGTGAACTTAGCTCGTCAGCTAACTCGTGTTATTTTTACCTCAATAATCTTTTCCTTTTTCTTCTCTTGGGTTTTTTTATTCCCCGCAGGCTGGGCGGGTTTCTTCGGAGGCATGTTGGCTCAAAGTATAGCTGTGTGGAAAAACCCGCGTATAGCTGAGTAATATGTATTTTTATATGAGGTGTTTCTTTCGGGCTGGGGAAGTCAGCTCCACATTACCCGGTTGTTGCTAGCACAGCACAGCAACGGGGCGCGTTAGGCCACATGTGAGTTGTTGATGTTCTGTGGCGTCATCACGCACCGTGCGAGGCATGACGGGTACTGTAGTTCACATGAAAATAAAAGTTTTCCAGCTAACCAAAACCAGTTAAAACCAATACAGATACAAAATCAAGTACAGCACATGCAATACTTGGCTTAAATGACCAATAATAAGACCAGTTAGTACATGTAGTGTAAAACTTAACCTACATTTTAGGTTATTTATCTCAAATAATGACCTGGCAACCCTACTGCTGTACTACAATTAATGCTATCTTAAGCAAGGAAACAGCTACCTACACATATATTGAATGTGTTAAGTGTTAAAATGTGTCATTGGTGTCATATTGCATTAAGAAAACACCTTTAAAACAGCTTATTCAACCTAAAGGCCCTGTGTGTGCCTACATTATCATTTTATTTTGATAGGATTACAGTGCAGTTTAAGCCCTTTAGTTGTCTAGGTGAAAGCATAACAATAATAATAGCCAGTAATACTGTCAAACAGACATAGAGATGATATAATTAAAAGAAATACTAGATCTGGAGCACAGTGCAGGAATAATCATGTCAAAATAATATAAAACATATACAACAACATTAAACTAGGGGACCGCTCTAATGTATTTATAGTGACTGCAGCAATTTGTCTGGAGACAGGTGTCCTTTGATATAATATAAGTTTATTACAAACTCAGAATAGTACAATTACAGGATGCAAATGACATGTGTCTTCTTAGACCTGCAGGTACAAGAGGCCCAGGTGACTAACCTCAGTCTCTTTCTCCCCCTTCTTATGTGACTTGGCCTACTGTGGACACACTCTGACTCTTACTTCTTTTACAAACTAAAACATTAATATCTCAGTTACACAACACCCTTTCACAATCTCTTCACACCATTTAACTGGAAGATGACCAGATAAGGTCAAGAGGCAAAGTTTTTATTGCTTGCTGGGAACAGATCTATTTCAAGGCATAACAACCAGGCTGGAATGTCCCAAACACTTGACCAATTCTAACCCATAAAACAACCCTTTAATCCTCAGACTATTTTTCCGCCACATAATTTAAAATACATTTAGCATTTCCTGAAATGTCTTATTTCAATACCAGCCTGATACACTTTCATTCACGTTAGAGCGCGCATACATCCATGACTAGTTCAAGTCTGACGTGAGATAGTAAACAAGGATGACATGAAAACTCTGCAATCGTGGATCCAAAATCCAGGAAATAATTAGGATGAGGAGTGTGAGTCAAGAAAACAGCTTTAACACCAAATGAGCTCTGGTTCAGGATTCAACAACAGTCAACAATAAACAGTCCTCTTCCTGGAAATAAACCTATCTGCTGCATGAAGTGGTACTCGGAGAGAGGTATAATTTCTGAGGTGGTGTAAAAAGTTTGAGAAGCACTGATGTATACGACTAATGTACCAAAAAAGTATCTTTAATATTATAATATGCAGGTTGTGTGTGTACTTGGATTTATAATACTCGTAATGGGGGTTTCGCCCAGGGGGCACTTTAATATCACTGCAGTTTTAGTACTTAACCACCAGGTGGTAGTGTTGTGATATCTGCCAGTTGAGGCGACAGATACCAAATAAGAAAGGCGCTGACCTGTTTGGTGGTCAAGTATAACAAAAATTCAACGTATATCCCTAAAGAGCACAGAACTGATGTCGGAGTGTGAACAGGAATAAGAAATGTGGTACAAAGTGCTGACTTGAATAAACACTCAGAAAAGTCTGATTAAATTTTGACTGGATCGATTTCATCTATATGTTAGTTTGAGAAAAGCACGGCAGAGTATCTGATTATTACAGAACCACTTATATGCAAAATTCCTGCAGAGGTAAGGTGATAAAATTACAACCCTGCCAAGTTTCATTAAGATTTTAATTTGTCTCGACAAGTAACAGTTTATTTTGTTAGATTTATGGCACACCCTAACACCTGTGGTCCCAAGCAGAAGAGTGAGTAATGGGAGTCCGGAGGAGCCAAATGGCAAAGTTTCAGATGATTTGATGAATGATGAGCTCCTCATTATCCCCCTGAGGATCTATAAAGTATCTATCTGTCTATCCATGAATTGTTTTGGAGGAGTTTACACAAATGCACCACTGAGAAAAAAGATTATTCACCTCACACCAAGAAACCATGAGAAAAAAACGCATTGAGCTTCTCTGATAGATGGTTTACAAATAATTGTCCCAAGTATAAAAAAGGTTGTTACAGAGTCACCATCTGGCTTGTGGGTATAAGACTGTTTTATTAGCATTTTTGCCTCTATTTAACAGTTTGATGATACAGACTGCCAGTCAATTAAGACACCCCTGGTATGACTTTTACTGCCTGTGCACTGGATGAAATTTTAGACCTATCTGGAAACCTTGGCTTGAGTGTAGCTCGTGTGGACTCTGAGCTCAGCTCGCTTTGGGGGCAAATTACTGGGAAAAAAAGTCGAAAAAGAAGAAGAGCAACAAACTCTGCAACAACAGGGCTGCAGTCCTTTGTGTGTGAACTCCTGCTAAGATGAAAACACCCTTTTTTTTTGTAACACACGAGCACGAGGATCATGTCATGGCTGCCGGGCAGAGAGCCAACCAGCAGTGGTTTTTATCGTCTCAGCTCTTGATTCAACTTGATTGAATTAGATTTCACTTCAGTAACTAATGTGATTTTATTTGGCACATTTGACATGTGTGGCCTTCATCCACATCCTGTCTCACTTTATCAGCCAGTTCACTGTTTGGGATGTGTGTGTGTGTGTGTGTGTGTGTGTCGTAAGGCAGCTAGGGCGCAGTCACGAGCCAAAATGGGTCACACGTCTGCTCCTTTTGGGTTTCCCATTTGCTCTCATGTGTTTTAATGAGCCTAAGTTTGAAAGGACAACATTTACTCAGTTTGGGAGCGTCCCAGAGTGAGACAATGAATTTGTTTTAGCGGCAGCATCTCTGGCAGCAAACGTGTGTCACTTGTCTTGTGTCCTCTCTCTTCTGCCTGCTCGCCGTTCTCTGATACGACTTTATTTCATTTAATTTGATGTGGAGATATTTATTTATGACACATTTGTTATGCATGGCACCCTTCCACCTTGCAGCTCAGTTAGCTGCATGTGTGAATAATAACATATATTGACACAGCTCCTGACTGCATGGCTGAAGGCTAGATTTTAAGACAACAGAGGTGGGTAATATTGCCTCGAGCAAACTTTCTCTCTGTGTTTCTCTCTTTCTCTTGCTCCCACTCCCCCTCTCTCTCCCTCTGTAAGGATCTTTGTGTGTGTGAGGGCAGTCTAATAAATCACTATCTGCTACATGACCATTTTTTTCCTATAACAGCCTTCTTCATATTCATACAAACATCGATCTTTTTCTGCAGAGGCCATGCATGTCATGTACGCACACAAACACTAGCACACACATGAATGCACTTGAATCCACCAACGCCTGCAGATGGAAAGAAAACATCTCCTGTCTAATTAGCAAAGCACAACAGTCGATCTTCTTCCCCTGGCATGTGAGAAAACTTGACACCACACAACCTATCCCACTGTAATTTTTTCTGAAGCAGTAATCGAAAGCGTCCTGGTATTCAGTCTGGCTCGGCCTCCTCCTGCTTCCAAGGACAAACTGCAGCACCTTGTCTGCACTGCTGACTGCTGAGCGGGTCATCGGCTGTCAGCTGCTCCCCATCAAGCAGCTGCACGACACCGGGGGCGAAGAAAAGGGCAGGAAAGATTGCCTCCAACCAGGCCCACCCAGACAACTACACTCTCCACAAGAGGAAAAAAATAAAATAAAACTCCTCCATGCAGGGAAAAGAGTGTACTGCTGTATAAAAACCCAGACCTCCCATCACTTTGCCGGTTTTCCCCCTGCACGCCGCTGAGATCTCATCAGTCTGTGATGCTCCATGCAACCCAGGAGTCATTTTCCGCTAAAGTTGTTGTAATTTCCATTTCATCTTCTTCTCTTAGTGCAAATCGCACTTTCCCCTCAAACTGCCTTGTCTACATTTGTTTAGATGATGATTTCCTACATTTCCCACAACCCCAGAGGGAACAGTCGTGAACTTGTTGTATTTAGCTCTGCATTTTATGTTCAGGTAATGAGCAACAGTAGGAGCGGGAGTGATAGTGACAGCGTGCGAGCACGTTTTTCTTCAATCTGAGAAAAAGGGAGAATCGCACCCTTTTACTGATAACACAAACTTGTCTGCTGGATGCATTGTACTCTGGTCCCTCGAGGGTACTGGCGGTGCAAGAGATTGTTGTGTGTTCCTCCTCTCATGGTGGATTTCTTCCTCCCTGTGTGACTGTTGAAAGTCTGTGCAAAATGAAGAGTATAGAAGGAACGCTTTGCTGAATAATCCTGAGGGACTGACACCAAAAAAACAGGATGTTTAGCCTACTGTTGATGTTTTAGAGGAATTTAGTGCAGCCCTTTTTTTTTTACTTTTTTCTTCATACTATTGTAGCTGCAACTGAAAAAAATAATCTCATAAGTTATCCACAGAAAAACACAGCACTAAACAACAAGAATTTGGGATATTTTCCAGCTGCTATTTTTAAAGAAACGTTAAACTGTTCTCAGGAGGATTTTTCCTTTAACTAGGTGCCCCATTATTCACTCACTGTTGGAAAAAAATGTCTAGACTCCCCCTCACAACTGAATAGAGCTGTTTGTAAACCTTATTACTGTCAGTCATAAGTGCTACCACCAATTCGTTTTGCTGAATGCACCGGCAGCTCTGATGACTGTTTTTTTTTTTTTTTTTTTTTATTGTGGTGTATTCAGCTATTGACGCCCTGCAGGGTTTTATCAGCTCACGCTCGTCTGTGTGGCATAAAACTGTTGTGTTTTTTTGTGATTTTACTTGTGTTCCTTTATTTCATTGCATTCCCACTACGCCTTTTTATTGTGCATTTCTATTTCATTATTTTATTGTTAACTCCATCTACAAACCGTATTCATCTCATGGGACGATAAAGATTGAATTGATCTGCACCGAGTCACTCAGGGAGGGACACAGAACCACCACGGAAGTTGTCACTGGAAACTGTTTGGAAAAGGGCAGGAGCTCTTAAAAGATACAGGTTAGCTGATGGATGAACTAATCAGATCAATGAACCACACAACATTTTCAAACTCTTACTGAAGTCAGTCGGTAAATGAGCAACACGTATCAACTCTTTGCAATTTACAGAGTTTCCTGATGGACAGTGAAGTAAACTGCTGTGAACTATAGCTGCTGGTAGCTCGTGTTAGCTCAGTTTGTTAGCCGGGCTGCCTGGAATGGACCACCGGGAATGGTTGAATGCAGTGGGCAGTGGAGCCGGTGTAGTGCCAGAACAGGAGCTGGGCAACTGGGCACTGTAACTGATCTATGGACATGATGACAGAAACGGAAAGACTGAAGAGGAAGTTGATGGAAGAACCTCAGAAGAAAAAAATGAGTGACCCTGCTGGACTTCTTGCTGTTGGACTAGTACATAATATTAGCTGGCTGCTATGTCTTGTGTTGTTATAACCACGGGGGTATTACAATGTTACCTCTAGCTCACTCCATTGCTGCCAGAAGCTCCTCATTGGACGCAGATCTTGTGTTTTCATGATCTTGCTTCATCCAGCTGCCTCCCAAGTTATATTTCTATCACTTCTGCGGTGCACTGAAGTGCATAAAGCTAAATGATAATCCATCACGAATCGATATGTTTTGTTTCTAGATGTCTGCCTCGCTGTCCACATCTTTGATTCAAACAGGTTTGGTGCGGCTCCATTTGGTCAGCCTGCAGGTACGCTGCTGAATCTCTGATAAGCTGAATAAGATGCTCTTGTAAACTTATTTTCATCTTTTCACAGTTTCCAAACGTTGGCACAGGCTGTACAGTACCTATTCCACTTGGAGCTAGCCATGACAATCCACGTGAGATAAATGTTTATCAGTTTGCATTCTTTACAGTGCTGCTGGCACATGTGATATTTTGTTAACAGTCATCACAAGCTGTCGATCGAAGTTGGCAGAAAGCGGCATGTGTAGGTTTGTGCACTGAGTGTAAATCATGTTCGTGTGGCCCAAACAGGCAGCGGTCATCCTCGGGCAAAGACAAAAAATTAAGACGGTAACATACATGTAAACAATTAATATGTGATTAATTTAACTGATGGGATATTCCCTCATATCAGCTGCTAGTCAAGGCTATAAGAACCTCTTCTAGACTAGATTATGTCTGACTGATAACTAAATGTCTTCACATTAAAAATGTATATGTCGCCTCACTATTGAATGCAGCCTTCCTTCATTATTGATACCAAAAGACACAGTTAAGGATCATGCACCAAAAACTACCGAGGGCCTCCTTTGCAGACGGATTTGACAAATATAATGCTGCAGTAAGAAGGTAAGAGGTGACATGGAGTAATTAGTTTCTATAAGAACTCAAATCTAAGTCGAGATTTTCACAGATTGCCATACAATACAATAATTAGACTTTTTCTCTTGGACTTTCATTCCAAAATGAGACTTCCACTTGGCAAAATAAAAGAATATATATATATTACATTCCCTTACACCTACGAGCTGATGATTGCTGGCAGTAACGTTCACTACTATTAGAGTTAAGAGTCATGTCACGTTTGCTCTGCAAATTGTTACGATTTAAGGATTTAATAAAGTGTGTTTCTGAAATATTAACAGATGAATTTCACACACTAAAGACAAATTTATTGCGGTTTGAAATGAGAGCTGTAAATCAGTTTCGGATCCATGACTCTTGTTATTGCCAATAAAACAATACAGACGAACGTTTCACCTGCTGTCATTCACAGACTCGGAGCCTTGCAGGAATGCCTCGATTTTAATAATCTTTTTTTTTTGTTTTTATTAAAGCAACACAGAAGATCATTTACAGACATAAACTCTCGGTTCAAACTTTGAATCAAAAGAAAGAGAAGCATCCTCTTCTTCTTGAAGTCCAGTCACGTCCCGTGTGAGCGGCGTGCAGCTCAAACTATTTTGATTAGAGTTGAAATGAACTCTTGCTTTAATGATCTGAGCGTTTCAGTTAAGATTCACAATCAGCTAAATGGCTCAATTTAGAACAACTGAAATAAACCAAATAATTAATTTGGAAATGTTTCGGGGGGGGAAAAAAAAGAAGTGCTAAGAGATGAATTTTTTCGAGAGTGGTGAAGAAAGTAAATGATTCATCTGAGGAGAAGTGGAAGGAGCTTAATGTTGAATGGAAGCAAGTGATTCATTCAGAGGAGTCAGTTCTATATGACTCTGAGCCAGTTTCATCCTAGTTAAAAATAGACTTTCTGTGGTTGAAGAAGATCACACACACACACACACACACACGTGCACAGATGCATGTTGGTACACACATGCACACACTGTCACCGCACATGCACACACACCCAGATATACACACAAATGGGGATGCAGGGACCTCAAAACACCACAATTACATTTTTCTGAACTCGCTTACACACACACACAGGCGGTGTCACACTTTCTGTCACCAGCTCTCTTTTTTGTTCTCTCACTTGCTGACACACAAATACACACACACACACAGACACACGTGTTCTCTAACACTATCCCACACACACACTCTCTCTCACACGCGCGTGCTCTGGCTCATGAATTAAAGAGCAGAGCTGGTCCAGGGGGAAGAAATTATTCAGGCAGATCTGCTCTCTGACAGAGGAGTGGGAGGGAGGAGAGAGGAGTGGAGTGGAGAGAGAGAGAGGGAGAGAGAGAGAAGGATGAGGGGAGGAAGGGGAGGTAAAGAAGGGAGGAAGAAAAAAGAGAGGAAAAAAGAGGAGAGAAAAAACAGAAGGGAGGAGAAGAAAAAGGCTGTTAATAAGAAATGCACTGATTTGACATAGAGAGGCGATCAAACCCCCAATGGCACGCTGTGTGTGTGTGTGTGTGTGTGTGTGTGTGTGTGTGTTTCACTTCACTTCACTCTTTCAGCTCTTCCACTATGTGTGTGTGTACTTTTCATTGATCGTGTGTGTATAACGGATGTGGGAATGCATGTATCAGTTTCTTCCAGTGCGTGTATATGTTCAGTTTGTCTGTGTGTGATCACTCACGTATGTATGTGTGTGTGTGTGTGTTTGTGTGTGATCCACGTCACAGCCTCTCCGTTAGTGTGACCTCACATGTTGCTTTAAAACAGGTGATAAAAGTCGTTTTCTGTCCAAGCTCCCCGATGAGGTGAAAATTAAAGGTAGACCGATAAACCTGCTGAACGTCCGTCTGAACCGCAGCACACAGGCGGGTGTGTATTCAGGCTCCGTGTTTACTAGAAGGTCGTAGAGTAGAGAGGTCTTCACCGGGGCAACGTTTTGAACCAGATCCAAAATGGACCCACGGCAAAGTGACTCAGACCCAAAAGAAGATCCAGAGCCCGGGATCATGTGACTCAAGCTGAGAGGGAACGCCAACACAGGCAGCCAAGGGTGCAGACTTGAGTCACGTGTCATGGATGTCGTATACGTAACGTCACGCATACGTTTCTGAAGGACTGTCGTGAAGCTCAGCGTGGTGGTGGCTCTGGCTGCTACCATCTAGGCATCATGGTTGAGACGGGCTGAATGAAGCCTGGTTGCTCAAATAAGCCGTCTGTAACGGCACCCACCTGTCAGTCAAGGCGGTCTCGCTGTTAATTATGCATACCTTTAAGCCTTAATATAATTAGAATGGACGAGTTTCACTCTTAACATCTCAGTTTGAATGTTGTCTTCTCAACTGCCTGATCGTATCTGACTAAAAGAGAAACTGACCATGTTTACACTGAGCTTATTAATCTGAAAATGGCGCTTTTTCTCTCCATTTCCTTCCTGTATTCACACCATGGACTGTATAAAACATGGACGTTGTATCTGTGACGTCACCGTAGGTTTCTGAAGAGCTGCTGTGAAGCTCACTGTGGTGGCTCTGGCCGTCGCCATCTTCGCAGTCCTGTCTCTGCTGCCTCCCAGCTAACGTAAAAATGGGTAAAGACGTGGAGCATGGGTGGAGATGAGGCAGCTGAATTAAGCCCGGTCACTCGAACAAGCCATCTGTAACAGCACCCACCTTTCAATCAAAGCGGCCATGCCCTTAATTATGTTGAATTTTAAGCCTCAATATGATTTGAACAGGTGAGTTAAATAGAAATTCACCCTCAGTACAGCTGTCATGAACAGGGAAATTAGCTATAGAGACCAAAACTGTTTTTTGTACCAGGCTGTAAACATGTTTATTTGGACATTTTAACATGGGGACTTATGGAGACTGACTCACTTCTGGAGACAGCTTCATGTGGCCGTTTGAGGAACTGCAGTTTTTGGTACTTCCGCATTAGCTTCACTTCACTGCCACTGAGTTCACCGCTTGATCTGATGGCATTCATACGGGGTTTTGTTGTCTCAGCTAGTGGTGAGACGTGAAGAGATGCATGAAGGCATTTCAGACACCAAAACACTGCACAGAAGTTAGGAAAGTTTTTTTTCGTTGTGATGAAATAGACAAAACACAGCTTTCCTGTTGAATGAATAGGCTTTTTGATTGGACTGATTTGATTGACCTCTGCATCTTTTTTTCCCTCATGTTGTATTGCAGCAAAAGTTGAGCCTGATTAAACTTCTTTGCCGCGTGACCCTGCAATTTAGGGACGGCAACCCCGCTGTGCAACTTCTTTCAAATTAAAAATGGGTTGTGTTTTGTTTTATGTTTTTTCATGCATGGCTAAACTCAGTTTGACAGTACTTCGTAGGTGTGACTGGCTTTTGTTCTTACATTTTGGCACGTAACGGGTACGCAGTGCTGGTCATGCAGTGAACTGGGATTTGAAGCTGCTGCCTCAGTCTTCAATGTGCTGCATTTGGTGTCTATTATTTTATCACACCTGAAACTTCACACACTGACTTCCAAAGCTCATATCTTTTACAATCTCATTTCTGTTCTTCTGAATAAATCACATATGGCATTTTGGGTGTCTCACTTTTTTGCGCCATGGTCTCCAATTTGACTTTGCCATGACTTTGAACATTGATGTTAAACTTGGAATAAATTGATATGTTCTTAAAGACAAAGGATTTAAAATTATCCAATGAAAATCAACTCTAAAAGCCACATAATGACTTGTTTAGGATTCTGCCTGTTTAGTCATGCTGTTTTGTTTTGTCCCTCCTTTGCTGGCGGTAAATGAGCAGCCACTGTTGCAAAGAGTAACAGCTCATGTCATTTGATGGCACACTTCACACGTTTTCTGCATGTGATGATTGCAATCCACCACGTGATCCATGCTGGTAAAGAGTCAAGTTGGGTCCTCTAAGGTGATACATACATATTCACATAAAGACCTGCCATGGTGGAAGTATTCAAGTGTAATGCCCCAGTGTAAAACACAAGCATTGTAACCATTGTAACTGGTTAGGGTACAAGTTATAACTACTTTTAATACTGTTTTGGTAGTTTAATTTAATAGTTATGTATCATATTTTAAAAGATGATCACATATTTCAAATCTTAGTGTAAAATTCTGAAAGTTTTGCTCCTGTTATCTTGATCGTTTGGTGTAAAGTGGAAATAAAACTCAGTCCGAGCTGTCTTAAGACGTTTTTTTTCCTCTCGTCTTGATGTTTTGATGAAATCAAACATGTTTAATATTTAATATTAACGTTCAATCATTTGAACAGGATCCACAATCAATAGGTGCGCTCGTTGTAGCACCATCAGGAACATCAGGGACTCCGCAAGAACATGAAGCCTGAAGGAGGAGAAATTGTGGTGGAGTTGTGGAGTGAACGAGAGTACCTCTTGGATGAAGTCCTCCCATTTGTACCACGATCGAGTGGAGAAGGAGGAAAAAAAGTGGACAGAAATTTCTGCAGCTGTGGCCAAACACTGTTTCTGTTCAACAGTTTTTCCTTCTGTTGAAAATGAGTGAGGAAAATGAGTCTAGTTGTAGTTGTGTAAACAGTGACCCTGAGAGATCCTCAGTCTTTGCAAAATCACAAAAACTTTGACACATTTTAGATGTGAGAGGAACGAAAGGAAGAATCAGGTGAAATCACTTAAATGGATGTGAAGATTACGTGAAGATGGATGTAAAATTACTCAGACGCACCGTAATGTTCTGTTCTGACATCCGTGTTCGCAAGACAAACTCTGATGATAACTAATCTGTTATCTCTCCTCTGTGATTAGCAAAGAGCTGCGTTAAAAACATTCAGGTAGCAACTTCTCATTTTTATCCAGCGTTGACTTTCAACAGCTAAAATGACAAATGTGATGATAGACACATCCAATCATCTGTCTGTAATAAACGGCCATTAAGAATTGCCGCTGCCCCAAGTGAAGGAGTTTAAGTATCTCAGGGTCTTGTTCACGAGTGAAAGAAAAATGGAGGATCGACCAGCAGATTGGCACGGTGTTGGCAGTATTGAAGATGTTGGACCGTTTTGGGGAAGAGGAAGCTGAGCCAGAAGGCAAAGCTCTCAATTTTCCAGTCCATCTACACTCCAACCCTTGGCTATGGTCAAGAGCTTTGGGTAGTAACCAAAGAATGAGATTGTGGATACAAGTGGCCTGAAATAAGTTTCCTCTACAGAGTGGACGGGCTCAGCCTTCGGAAGCAGAGTAGATGGACGTTATCGGGTTTGTGTGCTCTCTGCAAGCCAGTGCCATGCACTTATGAAGCTACAACTGTGACTTTAAATTTTGGCATTGAAAAAAGGAAACAAGTAACCTGATGCTGAAAAATTCAACACAGAAATATAAAAAAAATGTGGGTCTTATTTTGAAATTTTTCACATTTTTCTTCAGTTATTTTTGCTTTTTTATTTTTAGAGTGACAGCCGAAGGCAAACATGAGGCCAAGGGAAGAGAGAGGCCGCGGGTTTGAATCTAACCGTCCACGACAATCTTTTTTCTTCACGCCTGCCTTTTTTTTTTCCAGACATTTCTTTTTTACGCTGTCAGTTTTTTTCTCGGCGTCAGTGGTTTTTCAGTTTCAACTTCCTGTCACCTTTTCAACATGGAGTGGTTGTGGAGTTTGAGGGGAGTGTGATTTACATATAATCTGCATATAGAGGAGAACGTCACTCCTCTGGACACGAGGTCCACTCTGAAGACTCTGTCATGACCACGACACACACACACACACACACACACATACACACACACACCTGGAACTTCCAAGTATGTTAAGTGAGTTTCTCTGGCTGGGTTAAAGTTAACTTTTAACTGACGTTATGCTGGTCTGGCTGTACTATGGTAATTTGGTATATCAATAATTTAAGCTTTATAGTTTTGAATCAGGACCTTCAGTATTTGGAAGTAGCTTGTGAGAAATAAGGTTATTTCAGTGCGTCAGATACATATTTAATCAGAACGCTCAGCATTGGCAGATAACAAATATTAAAGGACTTGGATCACGACTGGAGCCAAAAAAAACTTGACTGGGACCTCCCTATCCTCCAGTGCTCTTTCAGTCTCGTTCCCAGAGTCCTTAGCGTTATTCCACACGTTATTTCACACGTCATTCCCCACGGCTGCTGAAAGAGATTTCATACACCGGTCTGGTCTTCTAAGGATAAGGTGCTGAATGCTTTGTGTTAGGTGTTAACACCTGCATCCTTGTGATCCTTAAGTTTTGAATATTTCATCACAGATGCTTTTCCAAGGTCAACACAAAATTATTTGTGCACCGCTCGCACCGTAGCCTCTAGTCTCGAAGTTAAGCGCACAGTATTCTACCACTAGAAGAGTTTGATGATGTTGTGAAGTAGCGTGGGATCATGGGAGTTGTTTTCTTGTCTATTATAATAAAAAAAAAATGGTAATTTTCACATTAAGAGCGTCTACAATGCTCTCAGCTCTGCCCTCAGCACATGTAGCATAAGAAGAGCTAGCATCACAGCTGAATAAACTAGTCTGTGAAATACATTGCAGTAAAGTTCATAAAAAATGAGACAGAAATGCAAAGCTTTGTGTTGATCCATCCCGTTTGCCCTCTTTGAGTCACTGCATTAAGCACACACGACTGCGCCAACTGAGCCACTAACTTCTGGTTTAGCCCTCCACTAACTTGAATGGGAATAAAAGGATTTGATTTTGCAGCTCTTCTAGATTTTCTAAATATTATTGGACAGAACAGATCAAATTCTGATGGTTTAACTAGTCAGTCTGTGGGGCTTGAGAAGCTCAGCTTCTTTTACAGCTTCATTCTCAATGTAAGCTTTTGGGGCCAATCTTTGCATCATTACCGGACACGACTGCTGTCATTACAAGGTTTGGTCACTATATTAAATTGGCTTCAAAGCCTGAAAACCACTGACAGTGTAAAGAAGGAACCCACAGGTTCCCAAAGAGCCGTTATAAAGCTCAAAATCTCCGCCATGTTGGCAGGCCTGCCTCTTCTACCTCTGGGCTGATCTAAAGATTGGCAAAGACGTGGACCATCAGCAGATTTGAGGTGGGTTGAATGATGACTGGATTGCTCAAACAAGCCACCTGTAACGGCACCTAACTGTCAACCGAAGTGGCCACGCTGTACAGTACAGTACTAAAATGTAGTATTACCTGTCCAGTTTGGTCACGTTCACCAACTTCCTTCTTGATTCTCTGATGTTGATGTTTCCCCCACAAGTTACAGCAACTAGAGGTAAATGGGAGACACACCGTTACTTTGAATACAATTATTTCCCCAGGTTTTAACATTGTACACAAATCAACAAAATATATAGCATGACATTAAAATGGCTGGGACAGGACTTACTTATATAGTAAATGTAGTTATGTAATTTGCTAATGTCTTTCTCACCACACATGAATAACTAACATAATGTAATGCATTTCTCTAGAGCAAAGAGCAGACACGCCAGCACACATCAGAAATGTTGCAGTGCTTGATGTGCTTCAGGTGGAGGTGCAAAATGCAAATGCTGCTAATTGAGCAGCCACAAAGAGGGTAGCAGTCACTTCCATCAGTGCCCAACATGTAAGTGCCGCAGCTGCTAATGACTGCTGAGTGATCACAGTCGCTGAGTGGCTCGGTACGACAGCCGCACCGTCACGGGTAATCAGAGGTGCAACATAAAGAAAAGAAAAGAGTGAAATCTGATGCTGATATCTGAAGACATGGGAACTCCGCAAGGACAAAACAACAGAGCAATGCTCTCCATCTCGTTACGCTGACATCCACTTTCAGATATTTTTTTTTTTAGCATTTTTCCTTTTACCGATTCAAAATGTGACTCTGCTGGAGATTTAAACACACACACTCACTTCGTACGGACACTGGTGCTCACTTTGTTGCAAGAAAGGAACCAGCACACAATTATCATGTCACATTTGGCCATATTGAAATAATTACTACTTCATACTTCCTACAGTGCAGAGTTGAAATCATAACACTTTTTTTTTTTTTTGCATTTAATCAATGGTGGTCCCAATTTTCTTTTAAAAAAATACTTCTTTTGCAAAGAATTCATGATTCAATACAACCAAAAAATGTTCAGTATGTTGTTCGATATCTCACTAAACGTTCATTATACTTTTACCTTTTGTTCACTGACATAAAGAGCACAATCATCTATAATTTTCACATCTATGAAGGAACGTTTATTTCAATACAGCCAAATTTGACGTGAAAATTGCGTTCCTTTCCATGTGCAAAAGTGAGCACCAATATATTATATATTATACACCCGGTAATACAAACAGAAAGATAATGTATATGCATACAAACATGCATCAATGCAGATATACTTACCTCCCACATATAGAAACTTTCCATATGCTGACTCAAGACAACCTGACAGAGTCGATTTGTTTCCCCAAGAACTGCCTCTGTACATTTGTAAATTATTTTTGTTAATGTGAGTGTGAGTAATTTTAATTTATGGCCTCATATCTCATCCACTTAAACCAACATCGTTTACACTCCGTCTCTTCATTTCAGTTATTCTCTCCATCTCTGAGATTTCCTCGATTATTTCTTTCCCATCTTTGGGCCTGATTTGCTTCATGGGTGCAATTCTGAGGATTGTTTCCTACGTCCGCTCTGGTTATCTACGGTTTTCTGGTTTTATCCTATAAGATTACACATGTTTTGTTTTTTTTTATTTTAAGAAAAAGATCTGCCACCACGTTATTCATTTTTGTAACTTTGTACATAATTTCAATGCAAACATCTTCTTCTCTCTGATTTCACACATCCTTTTTTTATGACAGTGTCTTGCTATGTGATTCTTAATGGACACCTGTCAGCCAGTCAGAGAAGAGACCTTTCCGTTGCCATGGTGGCACCATTTTCCCCAAACAAAGCTGTCTGTACAAGCACATCTGTATCAGACAGCTTTCATACAGAATGGCACGTTACCAACTCATCTGTCGATTATTTTTAATTAATCTTTGGTGGTAGAATGCCCCATCATAGCCAAAGGTAACATTTTTTGAACTAACCAGTCCGAAACTTATTTAATTACATTTTTAATTAAGCATGAGTAATTCCTCTTTATTTGAAATGCAGCATTTTCTCCCAATAGATGACAGTTAATGAGTTATCCTGCTTTCTGGTGACTAATTTTCTGTTAACTGACTAATTGCTTAATTGCAGCGCTAATTCGTAGAAGAGGTTCAGTTAAATAATGGTTTAAATAGAGAAGCATACAATGACATCGCACTGTTTATAGGCCCAGGGGTTGATAAATAGGATGTTATGAGACAAATCACAGGATATAAAATGCGTTTTGCTCGTCTTAATTAATCACAATTAATTGCATGTAGACTTAGCTCGCTAGATAGTTTCCTCAAGCCACGGTCGCAGTTTGGCGCGTTCTCGTTCACATTCACAGTCTCCAGCTGAGTTTTGTAACAGTAGCAGAAGTTTCACATTGAGAGGGGCAAGCAGTCATAATATTACATAAAATCAATTTCTATCTGTTTCATCTTGTTCAGAGTGTTTTTGTTTTTCTGCAGAGGCTCAAGGTTGGCATGCGATGGCTTTTTCTGTAGCTTTCAATATCAATATGTGGAGACAGGGGACCATTCTTTCTGAAAAGTATGACCCTGGGCACAGAGAGAAATAATATTACATGGCTCTATCGTGTTTATATACAGTATGTCCTAGAAGTGTTGTTTTCTATGTTTTTAAAATAAATGTAAGTGACTGCAGTTCCCCCGAGCAGCTAATACAGCAGCTGATTGCTCCTGCACTCCTGCAGAGAAATGTTCAAATGTCCTGTCAAAGAGCGACACAACATTAAATCCATTATGGTTTTTTTTTGTTTTTTTTGTCTCTTCTTGCTCGTGTTTTTTTCCTCTCTTCATAAAACCACTTGTTTTTAGACGGTGCTTTTTAAACCAAACTGCCCTTGACTGAGGTACTTTGCCTCCAGCAGCTCCATCAGTGCTGCAGAGCTCCATCAGCCAGCGGGGCTGTACCAGGCACGTCCCAGAGCTTTATATGTAGAGCTGATCTGCTAGATCAATATCTGGACCAATCACTGCATATTGTAGTGATCGCTAAAGCCTGCCAAAATCCATTTTCAGTCGTTCATTGTAGCCTATTGTGCTCCAGGTGGTGCAGCTGTCAAAAAACGATTCATTGTGTTCTGTTTTCAGCGGCAGATCAGTTTGTAACTGATTTCACTGTGGAGATGCACAAAATAGATAAACAGCATCCTGTGTATTTTTAATGAAATGTCCACACACTGCATCACTAAGCAACAAGAGCACTTTGGGTAAAAACTGTTGTTTTGCATCAATATCAGCAACGTTTAGCAGGTGAACAATTCCTCTAGAACGTTTGATCTTACTGTTCAGGGTTCTCTGAGCATTGTATGGTGGAAAGGCATGGCCTCGTCTGAAGAACACTTCAAGGAAAAAAGGTGCAGTTGCTACACATTTGAAAGGTTAGCCTTTTTTTTTCTACTCATGGGTCTGCATCTGGTTTTTATTCCAGGTTAGAGATCTGGAACAATTGGCCAAAACAAAATAACATTGAATTAACTCATTTGTAACTTTTAAGCAACATACATTCACGCCTAGTGGGGCAAAACTGTGGATTGTGACTAAATAGTTTGTGACTCAGAGTGAATTCCCTGTGATTTACAGAGCTGCTGTTAGCTAATGTTAGCTCAGTTTGTTAGCCAGGTTGCCTGGGCAGTGTTAGTGTTTGGACCACTGGGAAGAAGAGGTTTTCAGGTCCGGGCATGGGGGAATGCTAATGGATAGCGGAGCTGGTGTTGTTCCAGAACAGGAGCTGGGCAAGAGACTGACCGAGCAAGAATCCGCCAGAAAGGAATAAATCTGGGACTGACTTTTAGTCGTTGGTGGGAGCTTCATAAAATACAATTCAGAAATGAACCACGTGTTTAAGATTATCGTTTATGTAAGAAGGCAAACATGGATTTCACGTAACATGTGTATCCGCCACCCTGAACTAGTCCAATAAAATGTAATTTGTATGGGCAGTGGGTCGGTTGGGTGGTTACAGATTGCATAGCTCTCTGAGACACATTTGTGATCTGGTGCCGTATAACTAAAGTTAATTTAGACTTTGACAGATAACCATGAGCCTCAATCCACCTGAGCTTGAACCCCATACCGTGAATGGCATCAAAAGACAATAAAACAGAATTCAATCAGTTTCAGGACCACCAACATCAGATCAGTTAATATCCACCCAGCAGAGAGGAGCCTCTTTGATACCGGGTTATTGTTGTGCTTCTGTTATGGTTTGACAAAGACCAAAGACCAAATATGACTTTCATATACTTCCATGTTTTACACTCTGCCGCTGTTTCATCTGACCCTGACTGATTTATTTGCCAAAGACAAATTTCACTGCCTCCTTCCTCTTGAAACGCTGTAATGTCGAACTTCGCAGAGTGTAATTAACATGTCTGGTTTATATTGAGGGTCATTAAAATGTCAGTAGCTCCTGCTGTATAAAGGGTCCAGTAAGATCGACATGTAGTTAAATGATGTTGGCACAAAGGAGAGGGCAGGAGAGAGTAACCCCTCACATTAAGTACACAAGTTTGATATTAAAGCAGTGAGACATAAACACATTTTAAAGGTGCAATCTATAATTGATTGGTAGCAGCTCATGAATGGCAGCATAACTGGTCTGTGTTTAAACTTGTCAATGCAGAAGTATAAAAGTTAAGGTACATGATCTCTGTGCACATAGTCTGAATACATTTAAACACATTATGAATACTTTATTTCAGCCAGAAACCATCTTCCATTTTGGTTCATTAGATTTGTTTAATGTCCATAATGTCCATATTTTAGACTATGTATCGCAAAGAGCCCGTTGTTTGCCAACAAGTTATAGCACGATAATGTCATTTTGTTTACAGCTTGTTTCTGCTGCCCCCAAGTGGCCAAAAAATCAGTTAACGCAGGTTAAAGTTTGATTTTTAAAACACGAAACTCTAAAAATGCTGTTTATTTTTTGTCATTCTTTACTGCGTCGTGTAGCCTCGATCTACAGTCCTATTTATTGGAATGAATACAACCGTTTTTCATGTTTCTTTCCAGTTGTTTGGGTGGTTTCGAACAGCAGCCTTGGTCAGAGATGTTAACTTCATGGCTGTCTTCTACTCCTGATACTTCACCTGTTGAATGACCTGCACTCATTTTTCTCTCATGTCCAGCAATGTTGGGAGAGAGAGCATGTTTTTTTTATCTTTTATTTACAGCTGTTATACTTTTTATCTTCTGAAAGAAAATGTTCATTTAAGTAAACTGTAAGCTTAAGACTTAAAAGTTGAGTGAATTCCAGATTTAGTATGTAGTAAAAACGGCATTTCTGTGTAGTAGTACAGTATTTATGACAGTTATAGACACATTAAAGTGGTTTGGAAAAGCCGTCTTTGCATTTTCAGAAGAGGATTTAGCCGAGAAATCACTGGGATTTCAATTCCCCAGCTTCTCCTTGGACGCCTCCTTACATTTATGGAGGTTTTTTGTCACAGCGCTCAATGCTGTGCTTATCAGAGAGCACCTTTAAGGATCATAACCCTGTTGGGGCTGTGTGTATGTGTTCCTGTATAGTGGCTTTGACTCCCAGCTCCGAGTGCGAGGTTTTATCTCTCCAGCAATTTCACGAATAATTCAGAAGAAGTTATACGACAGCAAAGTACATATAAACAAGTTCCTGGCTGCTCGCATTTCTGTCCCCATCATCACCCATCTCATTACCTGCAGCATTATTCATCAATACTCCCACCTCGATACCCCACTCCCTCACCAGCAGCACACATATACCCCCACTGGGAAGGATGGCAGCCTCTGACAAGCCCTGAGTAAATGGGCACCTCATCTTAGTGTGGTAGTGTGCGTGAGTGTATTGTGTGTGTGTGTGTGTGTGTGTGTGTGAGACAAGCACTGACAGTCCAGGAGCCTGGCCTCGTACAAGGTCAGCATCTGTGAGCTTCATCAGTGTGTATGAGCGTGTGTGTGCGTGTGTGTGTGTGTGGGTACAAACAATATACCACCTGTGCCCCCCTGCCATGCCCGCACCCAGCAGATGCTCTGAAAGTCATACTCAGTCTTACACACACACACACACTTAGTCATGAGTACCATGCAGAGTTATCAAAGTCAGCCGAGGTTAGTTGTAGTGTTATGAGTGTGATAAATATGATAAAATATGGACCATAAATTCAGCTCATATGGAGGCAGGACAGGGACTAAAGATTCACTGATACAAGCTGAACACACACACACACACACACACACACACACACACACACACACACACACACACAGCCCCTACACACATATCTTAGGACACTGAATCAAGCCTTGAATTTCCAACATCATGAAGGCAAAAAGACCAAAGATGTCATGATCTAAACATTCAACATGAAGAAGAACAAAGCGTTGTGGAAGAGCAGGTTTTGTTTAAGAGTAATATACCTCCTGTCAAAGTGTGATCAAAACACGGAGTCCTGAGCTTTGTACTGAGCTGAGTTTGACTTTGAGTCTGAGCTGTCATACAGACCATCATGTTGATGTTGTGATGTTTTCAGGGGTTTTCACCTGGTTTCCACTGTGAATCTAAAAAAAAGTCTCCCACAACAAAGCATCACAATCTTAACCCAAAATCCCAATTGCAAATGAAAGGGTGTTTTATTTTGAAAAGTGACTGGGTACTCTCTCTCTGCTGTTTGTGTGTCTGACTTCCGGCCAGCTGCTCTTGGAGAGCTGCTTTTGGGAGACACTGTCTTGAATGGCCGTGATCAACTCAACTGAAACGTGTTGTGTTTTTTTGGAAAGTGTTAAATTAAGCAATTAAAGATAATATTGCACTTATATTTATTAGGTGGCCAGAAACGTGACTACTGCTAATGTTGGCATCCATTTAATATGTCCATTTTTTATTTACAGTTTCTTTCTGCTGTCCCCAGGTCATCATAAAAATCTAATTATTGGATCATTTTTTTCATTTCCTTTGGTACTATTTGTTCTGTTGATCTACAATTCTATTTATATCATTGTAAAATAACACAAATGAAATTCATGCAGCGGCTACCCATGGTGTATGGTAATAAGAAACTGTATATTGTATGCTGTGTCGTGGCATGGGCTCATTTCTTTTTCCAGGAAAATCTCCAGTAATAAACTTAGATGGAGTCGACGCGCAGGTGTTTCGTTGTTTTCGTCAAGACTCATTTTTATTAATGAATGAGCGATTTACGTTTGCTGGATCTAAATCTGGAAACCTCATTATCTTAAAGCTTTTTATAAACATGTGTTGCAAGATGAGTTGCGACGTAACATGGTACAACATCAGGAAGAGAACTATCATCACTCTGGCCGGGAGGTGTGCCAGAAAAATAGACTTTTATTTTCAGTCTCCAAAAAAAAAAAAATAAAAAAAACATGAAACAAAAGTTAAAATGGAGGAAATCCTTTGTTCCCTTGTCAAACAGTTCAGGTACTGCTGTTCACACAGGAAATAAAAAACAGCCCTTCACATGTACTTCATATATAGGATGTGAGTTCGCCTCTCCAGTTCAAACTGACCTCAGCCATCACAAACGGTGCCGTAACTGGATGCCGACTGCGCCGTGGCCAAGCAGTACATCAACGTTTTCCTGAACAGTAGCTTGCTAGCTTTGATCTATAAGTCTATGTGTTAACGCCCAGTCGGTGTGTTTTTTAGATTTAGTCTGAAGTCAGTTCAAAGCCTGCGTTGTTCGCCTTACGGTGCTGGCTTCGTTTCTGCTCTTTGTTTCTGTTAATTTGTCTAGATCGGCTGACGTCACATGACTGGTCGTCCTCTTCTGACGACGATTGAAGTCGAATGCTATTGGTGGAGAAATGTTCATCTTTGTGGTGCAAAGTTTGTTACAGCGTAAGATAGATAACGACTGTTAATAAAACAAATTTCGGAACTCGGGAATTTTATATAGAAGTATACATACAAGCTCTCAATTATTTGTACATCATACAGTTTTTCTTTTTTTTTTTTAATTAGCTGGAATTTCATCACACGTCAAATCTAAGACCTAGTCCTGCGTCCTCTCAAAGCACCAGCACAAGACAAGACGGCCTCCACAAATGACTCAAACTCTGACAGGTTTGATTGCATTATGTCATCTTTTAAATGTTTTAACTTAATTCCAATGTTCAGTACAGCTCTTTGTCTTTCTCATCTGACATCGTGACTAAAAATAAAATAAAGAAAACAAAGAAAAGTGTGTGAGGAAGAATGGCCAGCTTTAATAACGCTTAGCAAACAATGAGGGAGTTGTTGCTTCCTCACAACATGCTGTATGCATGTTTGCACAGAATTTAGTTATAGAATAAAAGATATTATTATTCAAGTAAAACAACCAATTTTAACTCCTCATACTGTATTGTTGTTCTGACAGCAGTAAATGTTGACCAAATGTTTAAACAGTCTCCCCATCGACAATTAACTATGCAGGACGTGACATAGCCCTCCTCTAATAACAAAAAACGAGACACAAAAAATTGATCTGAATTTTATTAACACTTCAATAAAAGCGTCTGGTATGTCAAGACAGAATGTTTGAATTTTAAGCAGGTTGAAAACAGTGCGGCTCGACGGGTGGCGATACTGTGGCAGGGAGAGGCTTTATTGTTACCGTCTCCCTTGGTGGTGGCTCGCTTGCAATGTTGCATTACTATTAGAGAGCAACATAAAAATAACATCAGATTAAATGCACATGACAGGAGGGAAAATCTCCAACTGGAGTCAAGTTCATGACAAGCTTGTGTCATTTACCGTGACTGCATGATTTATTTGGTCTCACTGGGAGAGAAGGAGGCAAGCTGGGAGTTTTCTAATTCCTTTCTCCATCATTTCTACAGCCATCAATCAAAGCCGTGCCGAGCAGGGACTGAATGTGAACGCTCGATAAATGGGCTGTTAATGCTGCCAAGTTACATTTACAGTCTTTGTTATTTCAAGCCTAGTTTGAGATTTATGTTTTGAATTCCTGCATTCTTGTTTTTTGCCTTTTTTTTTAACAAAAGGACTGACGGCTCTGTTTATTTCACCACCCTGTGGTAACACACGCTGGGTAGAGCCAGAGGTTAGTCAGCAGTTCAAACTGCAGCTAAACCAAGTTGGAGTTATAGCAAAGGAAAAACCTCAATCACACTTTCATTGCAACTTTTCCTGCGCGGGACGCAGCATGAGGACCCCCTGGAATAGTTATTTGTGAAACACTGTGAAAACACTTTCATAAACAACTATTTCTGGCCATTGATTGATGATTAATGATCACTTTTAAAAGCAAAATTATCAAGACATTTTCTGGTTCCAGCATCTCAACTGTGTGGATATTTCTTTGTCTTATGCCATATTAAGACAAATATATCAGAACATGCAATATGAAGACATTACTTAAGGACATTGTGTAACTTTTCTACCATAAAATAACAGATTTCTGATCACACGCCAGAAGTACACAATGATTTACGGCACTACAGCACTGATTTTGGTGAAACAGGATCATATTTTATAGAGACAATATTTTCTGGATTTCCCTCTGATGTCCTCAAACTCCTCAACTCTGTGATTTACAGAGTTTCCTGATGGACAGTGAAGTAAACGTCTGCCAACTGTAGCTGTGGTTAGCTAATATTAGCTCAGTTTGTTAGCCGGGCTGCCCGGACTGTGAGCTCAGAGCACCGGAGGAGTGTTAGTGTTTGTACCACGGGTGTTTTGGACCAGAGAGGAGGTTTTCAGTGCCAGTGTTGTGCCAGAACCGGAGCTGGGAAAATGGGAACTCGGTTCAGCAGCCTCTATGGACGTAACAACAGAGTAGGAAAGACTGAAGGGGACGTTGATGGAGGAAGCTAAGAAGAGAAGTCTTTCAATTGATTCAAATGGATTTATCAAATTGATACTGTTAATGGAAAATGAATATATTTGTTTCGTCCATTTTTACTTTTTCTTCGAAACTGTAGCCTAATATTAGATTTAATAAAAGTCTAACAATATTCTCTGATATATATATATATATAAAAAAACTATAATCCATCAGAGTAACTTGAAAGATGTTATATTCTTGGATAAAAACAAAGCAAAGCCTCAATGTGATTTTAATTTTTCACAGTTCAACAGCTCAATAACATTTAACTAATTTGTTGTTTTGTTTTGTTTTTTTATTATTCAGGGCTGACTTTTTTCCAAACATGACAAGAAGCAACACATTTACAACTCAGTAGTATTTTCCAATTATTTCACTGGTCAAATTTTAGTCCCTTTTTAAAACTGCTTTCTTGAGCTCTCAAAAAATCATAAATCCTGCTAACACAGTTCGTCATTCATCATTCAAAACTTGGCCTTTGGTTACTGTGAAGAGCTTCGTTCTGTGATGACTGGATGTTTTAAAATTATCAAATCAAAATAATCCACTGAGATTTTATTCAGATGTAATATTGGTTCAGATGGTCTTCATTTAGAGCACCACGACTTTAAGTGTTCAATCAGTGGTCCGGAAATTCAGCGTTCATCACAAAAAGCGTAGCAGGTTAAAAATAAGAACCCAAATTAACTTCGGAGCCCTGCGGACAAGAGAGCCTGCTGAATACATTGACTAAAGTGCAAGATAATGTACAGCAAACACACAAGAAAAGAAAGTGTGAATGCTTTGAATAAATTAATAACTAATGCAAAGCATGATGAAGACAGATAAACTAAAGCTGTGACTGTCAAACAGTCGTTACATTGCTGTTCATATTGTGTACAGAACACATGCATCCATATTCATCGAGCGTCTCAGATAATTGTTTCTGTGGTTCTACTTAAAAGAATGAAAATAAAAGAATTTAATAAACTTTCTTAACCTCCGTGTATCTGAGAATTTATGCTGCAGAACAAACATGCGTGGGAGGTGTGGACATGTGAGGAGTGTTTCATTTAAAGTTTCTTCAAAGACACTTTGGATTCTAACTTTTTCGTGGCTGTTTTTTTTTTGTTTAAAATCTCAAATAAATAAAGTACGGACAACATTCCTTCATTTCAGGCTTAATTGAGAGCAAGAAAACGCAGACACAACAGAGATGATTTTTTCATTTTGTTGCACCTAGCCATTTTTTCTTCTTACGTCTGAGCTGTTTTTATGTGTTCAGGTGGAATATTTAGCTCACAGGCACAAGCAGAAGTTAAACCACCGCTCACTACTCATCGCTGCCTTTTGGGTTTGAGAGCCTGCAGCAGATATCTGTATTTTTCTATTTTTCTACTGAAACAGTGATAGAAGCATCTTCAAACACAAAGGCAGTTCAAAGTGCTTTACATAAGGCAGCAATATAGAGCTGAAAGATAAGTCGATTCATTCACTGGTCACTAAAAATAAAATGAAAATCTTTATCTTTTGGGCTGTTGGTCAGACAAAACAAACTATATGACGACATTAGAGTGGGATTTAGGAAATTGTGTGTGCACCCAATACTTACTTCCTCCAACACTGCAACACTAATGACATTCCCATCATCCCCAGCTGTGCTAATCCCAGTAACCCTGTGTTACTTTGACATTTTGGGGTGGACTTATCTCATCTATGTCTGTGTCTTATCGGGAGTTTTCAGTGGAGAGGCTGGTCCGGGATGCAGGGACTTGATGTGGGAGGAAGCGAGTAGAAGTTCAGCATCTGAATCAGGTTTACTGCCAAGTAGGTTTTCACATCCAAGGACTTTGCCTCTGTACTTTTTTGTGCACAGCAATACACAATAGGACGATAAAAGAAAAAGACAAATACCCCAAAAGGCAGAATCATAAATGTAAAATAGAAATTTTCAATGAAAAATCTTGTTTTCAAAAAAAAAATAAAGGTTTTAAAAATAAAGTTTAAAATAAATAATATTGACCAATGGATGTACACTCACATCATACATTATACAGTATGTGCAATATCTACATGTAAAATGTATAAGTGGCAGCATTTGTGGGTGGAGAATCATCATTAATTAATCAGTCAATTTAAAGGGGAACATAGATTAGACCAGAATGACTGTTCAAGAATGATTTTTTTAAAAATGAAAATATATAAAAAATAAAATTATCAACAGAATGTGAAGAGGTATTGGCTATGACGCTGTGTCAATGACATGACATGACAGTCCTGCTTCTTCCGCCTCCCGGCTTGTCTAAAAATCGACGCCTGGGTGCTCAAACAAGCCATCTGTAAGGCCGCCCACCTGTCAATCAAAGTGGCCACTGTTAATTATGCATAACTTTAAGCCTTAACAGGTGAGTTCAGTGATACGACTTCATATTTATACAAAGACTGGACAAAAAAGCAGACTGCTTGGAGAAAGGAGTTGGACTACCTGATAAGCCCTCATCAATCTGAACAGCGTTCAGAAAACAAGAATTTTAAAAGTTGTTAGCTCGTCGTAGCTCGTCGTAGCTCGACGTAGCTCGTCGTAGCTCGACGTAGCTCGTCGTAGCTCGACGTAGCTCGTCGTAGCTCGTTGTAGCTCGTCGCTCCACAAGTGAGTCTCCATAAGTCCCTATGTTACAACAACAACAGCAGTTTATAGACACAATAAGATTTCAAGAGCTTATATTCTTCCATCCAAAACACTCGTATACCCTCGTGCTTGTCCCTTCCTCCCCGACTTCCCCTTTTATCTCAGTCACACCAACAGTAATGACTTTGAGGAGAGGACAGAGCGAGAGGCAGCACTTTGACGCATTTTATTGTTGTTTATTGTTGTCTGACCTCGTCAGTCGAGCTATCTCTGTCTGACAAACACACAGACCGATTCTTTGGGATCATATTCATATTCAGTGTAGTCCAGATTTGAAGTGATACGACTGTTTGATTTGTTTTACAGGAGTGAGGGCGAGAAAAGATTCACCTCTCCATCAGCTCAAGCATACTTCTGATACACACTCTGTAACTTTACTATTCTGTTTTAAGCCTACAAATTCCCCAACATCTCTTAGCGTAATCTCGTGCTGACTTGACCTCACATCAATAATTCATTTAGCCTGAATAATAATAAAAAAAAAAACTCGCTCATGAGTTTAAAAGTTCCAGCGTTTGCACTTCTGGTGAGGTTAAAGCTTCATCTTTGGATAATCTGTATTTCCTCCTGACGTCAGACACACATGAATTCAGGTTGTCTTTTCTCTCTCTCTCTCTCTTGTTTACTCACCACTTCAACCCTCCCACACACACTCTGGCCTGTGAGTCTGTATGTCCCCCCGAGCATAAACTCTTCCAAAAACCAGGACAGCTACTATTACAAAAAGAAGAGTAGAGTTTCTCCAAAGTATGATGTTTGATTTCGGTTTTACTTTAAAACCATTATCATGAGGAGGTAAATGAAAGAAAATGTTTGAGTATTGTCCGCCTGGGAAGCAGACAAATCTGTAGAGCTTGTGTTTCATTTGTTCAGGCGATTTAATAATCTGTATCTGCGAATTAGTCTAGCTATGCCAGGTTGGAGCGCTGAACCACTCAAAGAAAAGTTTACCATTCAGCAGATATTGTATAAAAGCTCCTTTTAAAGCGGTTTGAGAAACCTCTAAAGAAATGAAGGCACTTGAGGTGGCCCAGCGAGAGGACAAATGCAGAGATGTGACACTGAAGATAAACCCAAGCTTCGATTCAAACTCTAGTTGAGGAGCCACGAAAATTCCTTTGATTCAAGATTAATTGTATTGAACATCAAAGCCCTTCACTTTGGTTAACTCAAAGTAAAAATGTTGTGGTTTCAAATATTTCCTGCTTTTCTCTTTTTTATTTATTTCATATCATCTAGAAATCTATAAAGATATAACACGTCTTTGGGCTTTTAGCTGATAAAACAAGACATCACCTTGGAGTTTTCTGGATGGAATAATTAATGATAAAAACATAATGGTCTTGTAAGAACTGTTGGAATTAGTAACATAAGATGAGATGAGCGTTTATTGGGGACATCCACTTGTTGCAAAAACAGGGCAGACATAAGTATAGATCCAACGAGGAGGTAAAAATAAAAGAATATCTATGATTGATGGGTGGATTCTTCACTGTCCCTATATAAATACATTACACATCAGAATGTAACCACAAAAATAGACATCCAGTACAGCACATTTTCCTCTCATATACCATACATACAGCACCAGCACATGACAGTCACCGAGGTGTTTTGTTAAGGGATGCAGGGGGGACAAAACTCCTGCCACGGCCTGCCCCTTCCCAGGTCATGGATCTGTATCTGTGACTGGAAGTGTATTAATAGAAATAATAGTAGGCTTTATGTTATGTGAAATTCTGAATATTTGAAGAGTCAGAGCTGTTGTTTGTCTTGTTAACAATAATGACATTAGATTTGGTTCAATCAGAGATGTGGAATATTAAATTGCCCTTTTTTTTTCCAACTGTGCATAAACTACATGTCATGAACTCCTTTTTAAATGTCAAATTATCTGTATCAGACAAGAGAATTAGGTTATTATCGGTCAACCAACAGTGACGTCATGGATATGTCATCCATATAATGGTCTACGGTGTGAATTCAGGAAGAAAAAGCCGTTTTCAGCTGAATCAGTTGAGTGTAAACATGGCCTGAATCTGACAGGTTTCAGTCGGATATGATCGGGCAGTTAGACGACATTCAAACTGAGATGTTGAGACTGAAACCGTAATGCAAACCTACAACAAAAACGAGCCTGAAACGCAGAGTTTACGACTGTAAGTAAATTGATGTTGGCGTCTGACAGACAGCAGCTTAAACAGCCTGAATTGATGCTTATATGCAGCTGTTTCCTCAGCAGCAAATGATGGCAAGAAGTGCAGACATCTCTCCTCCTCCCCGCTGCCAAAATCTCAAAACGAGCTGACAGGTTACCAGAACTTGTTTTTTTCATTTCAGTACAGGAGCTGCTGCTTTTTACTGCTGTTTACAAGCCCTCGTCTGCTGGTAATTCTGCTGAATGTATATATAATCAAACAATGCAGAGCTAAAGACAACAAACTATAGGTATTTGGATGAGCGTGCATTGGCTTGGGAGGGTCCTCTTATCTCTGCCAAGTGTCCTCACAAAGATCCTGCTCTCATTATAAATAAGAACATTTAAGGATTTAAGGTTGAAGATGCAGAATATAAGAAGTTTTCAATGACACAAAGTGTCTGCACAAATAAAGCAATGCAGCATGTGCTGCATGCGTACGTGCAAGTGCTAATGTTTCTGTGTGTGTGTGTGTGAGTGTGTAGGTGTATGACAGGACAGCATATGGCTAGCCCTGCATGTAGTGAAATATTAAAAAGC
Source organism: Protonibea diacanthus (assembly GCA_028641955.1). NCBI lineage: Eukaryota > Metazoa > Chordata > Actinopteri > Sciaenidae > Protonibea > Protonibea diacanthus. The sequence goes on along the minus strand of CM053989.1, from coordinate 5,321,182 downwards.
AGTGTCAGCAAGAAGGGCACTGTGTGAGAGAGAGAGAGTGTGTGTGTATGTGTGTTTGAACGAGTGTGAGTTTGTGTGTGTCCCATGGGGAGTAGAAATCTGCCGGACATAGACAACTGGGCATGACAAGCTCCCACTGTGATACACACACACACACACACACACACACACACACACACACACACAAATATACTTTCTCTCCCCTGTCTTTGCCAACTTGTCCAGTTGGCCTTATCTGCTGGTGAGACTAAATGCCATCTCTTCTCTCCGACACACACACACACCCTCTCACACACACAGACAATGCTTTTTTTTCTCCCCCATATGTCAAAGGTTTCATAAACACACTGTGCTTCGTATCAGAAAGTCTCCATCACAGTGAAACTATTCAGCATGCATCAAGATGAGTAAACGTGTGTTTTTCTGTGTGACAAGCCAGTCCAGGCTTTCTTCACCTCCCCCTCTCCCCAGTGAATCACACACTCCTGCCAAGAGGCGGTATTTAAAAAATGCCTTCTTAAAGGATCATTTCGGGGGTCGAAGGAATATTTCATCACCATTTGGCGTCTATTTTTAGGAGATGTCATGCTCTGACCACGTCACACCCCTCACTTCTGTTTGCTCATAATGTTTGATTCATGTTGAGAGGCGACGCGACACCTCAACGGTTTCTGCAGATTTTTTTTTTTTTTTTTTAATTTGAAGTCGTCTGACTCACGTCCGTCTCCTGGGACGGAGGTGCTTCCATATTTGACCCTCACAGTGTGACATATTAATGCGTCCGATTCAGAAAATCTCCATCTTACTATGTGTTGTCAACTGTACTTGTAATAGAAAACAAATCTTACAAGATCCAGTTAAATCTTGGCTGAAATTTTACACCTTTCAAAGAAAGAATGAAGTATAAACCATATTTAAATATAAAATATATACAAAATATGACTTCTTTTACATCTTCTAAACTCATTTTGAACAGGCGCCCCAGCTAAAGCGTTTAACACTGTAGGTGTGAATGTGTCAGCCCTATGATATCCACAATGTACTCCATTCACCATTCAGGCAATGCCAGTTGGGATCGGCTCCAGCCCACCGTGACCCTGCAAAAGATAAGTGTTTGTAGATAACGCACACTTTCTTTGAGAGCTTTGTTGCGACTCTAAATTTGCATTACCTCATTATTAAATTCTACCTATCAGCTATCGTCTGGCCAAGACAAGGGTTGATTTATCCTCCGGGGCCAACGGCCAATGTGTCTGGGATTTTATTGTAGCGAACGGAAATCCAGAAAGCAGTTGGTCGATTTTTGGACCAAGTCTTGGCCAGTGTTTTCAGCCTCTTGTTCGCCACTGCAATCAAAGCCCACTCAAACGTGATTGGTCAATAACACTGAAACTACAAATGTGAACCAGGGCACGGCCGGTACTAAAATCCATAGCGAATAGGAAACTCCCATGTCTGGTATATTATCACCAGCAGACATGGAGCAACATGAGCATTCATCTGGACTTCTTTTTCAGCTCTGGTTTGGTCTCTATCTTCTGACAGAAATATCAGTCTCTTTATCTGAGTGTTCTTGTTGAAAGCAAACCGAAACCATAAGATAAACAAGGCTCCACGGAGCACAGTACATCACATTACTCAAAGTTATTCGATTGAGTATTGTAGAACAACCTGAAGCACTGGCTCCAAAACATTTTATAAAAGTGTGAAAACAAGAAGTGTCCTTGAGCGTCCCTGTTGACTTACATCAAAAAGTTTTGAGCAGAAAGAATAATACAGTATAGTGATGAGTGAAAACTAGCCAGCCTGTGTCTACAGTGAAGCTCAAAAATGGAAAATCATTCTCTGAATGTCCTCATGCCAATCTGGTCGCTCGATTTTCATATTTTTTTGTGCACGAGTGGAAGTTTTGGCCTCGTGCTCCGGAGGTCAGGGTCACCAAAGTCATCAGGAATGATCCGCCTGGGATTGTGAATATTCAGAGCAAATTTAATGACAATCTGTTTTTTTTTTTTTTTTTTGAGGATGTCTTTGCTCTTGTCCAAAGCGTGACAGGCGGTCCAAACAACTGACAGTGACATCTGTAGGTCCGTCTGCTAGCAGGGCAGCAAAAACATGGTGGAACGGCAAAAATAGGAACACGGAAAGAAGGGGGAAATGAATAAATGATGAAGCGAAGGAGCAGGGAAGGGAAGCATTGCCTGTTTTTTCTGTCTGCACTTCATCGTATTTTAACATAAATGGAAAAACCTCTGGTTAAGTGTGTGGTATGCGGCATGGTGAGTTAATTCTCCATGCACTGATCTGTAGTGGCAGGCAGAATTTGACAAGGATTTAGCAGACCAATTAGCTCCACACACTCAAAGTATGGTGAAAATGTCAGAGTGCTGTATTGATTATGTTAATAGACTCCCTGTTTTGCAGGTTTGGATGCACTGACAAAAACTGTAGGTTAAACCTCAGCCCACACGAGTGGCAGTAAAATGAATCAATCACATGTATTAACAAGATGATAATCGATATGTATTGGCATGCAGACCTCATTATTTCTATCTCCCAATGTGTGTACAATAAGCTTGATTATGTTTTAGCTTGTCTACTTTTAGCTTGTTGTTTTGGTTTGTTGATTAATCAGCTGTACGCAGATAATACTATATATATACATATATGTTTGCATTAGTTTTTTTTCAAATATTAAAGGTTTAAAATCACGTTATTGGCAACATAAATACATCAGTTTTAGCAACCCTTTACAACCCTCTGTCAATCAAGAAATGATGTTCCTTCTCTGATTTTTATTGCTCTTAAAGATCCAGTTTGTAAGATTTAGAGGGCTCTATTCACAGAAATGTGACAGAAAATGAATATAAAATTGAATATAAATCATTTTGTGAGTGTATAATCACCGAAATACAATAATGATGATAATAATAATGATTTTGCGCGAGCCTTTTAAATCTACAGATGCTTCAGGTCCTTGTAGTCGGAATCTGCAGTAGATCTAGATAGGAGAGGACACAAAACAATTAAAATAGCTGAGATTAGAGAAGGCCTCGTGTGACTCTAATGGCTGTCGTTAACACTGGACCTCAGGTGATTCTAACGACCATCATCCACACTAAATCTGAGGTGACCTCAACGGCTCTAAAGACCGTCGTCACAACAACAAGGAGCACTGACGAATCCAGTGGAAACAATGGCCTCGTTAACGATCCCACCAAGGCTAAATACCCTGGATTCCTTACCGGTCAGTCAGAACTGAAGAACGATGACGTGGACGACTGAGAACCTTCACAATCTGAAAAATTAGCCTACATTTTGCGCCCCAGCTAGTCCAATAAAGACAGAATTCAAATGTTGTTTTATCAATCTGTCTAAAATAATGTTCTTTTCATGATTGCTGTTTTAAACAGGTCTTACAGTATTTTGTTTTGCTGTGAGCCATCAGTAGCAAGTGAGCTGCCTATCCCACTGTCAAGCTGCGGCAGTGGTGGCGACGAGCTGTTTGTATTTTTCTTGGTTTAATATGAAACATGCAAAGAGTTTGTATTTCTGTAAACAGATTAACACGACAACTTGTGCCGCTGCATACTGACTTTGGCGCAGGAAGATGACATTAATTAATGACTCTTTGTGCAATCAGATCCTGTAGGTTAAATAAAATTTTGAAAATTCTCCAAAATTCTGAATTATTTTTAGGCCGTTTATGCGTGCAGGGAGTCGGCAAGAAGTCAGCCGGCTCAGCAGGAAGAAAATTTAATGGCACACTCTCTACCAGTTTGGCAGGAGAAGGACATTCTGCCTATGTACCCAGTAAGCAAGTTGTTCTTGAATAATAATATATTCTCGATATCAACATTACCAGAGCTATTTAAATCATACCTATGGGACCAGGCTAAGTCCCAACTCCCAGCAGCTAGTCTGCTTCTTCGTGACTTGTGTGGTTTGATCAGATTTGAATGACAGACCCCCAATAACTGTCATGAAATTAAGATTGCTAAATTATTACAATGCAAATGATATCATCATTTTCCAGCAAGACCCCTCCTACTTTAAACCAGCGACAAAAGCCCAACTTTTGGCAGGTAACAGTGTTCCCGTTCAGTCGCTTAAACATTTGAGTGGGAACCATAGACATATAACACATGGACATAGTATCCGTGACATTACCCATGGTGCTGCTCAGTGTGGTGGCTCTGGCTGTTGCCATCTTGGCAGTCCTGCCTTGTCCGACTAATCTAAAAATGGATCGTGGGTGGAGCTGAGGCGAGCTGAAGGAAGCAGCCACACTCTAGATTATGCATAATTTAAAGCCTATATATAATCTGAACGGGTAAATTCTATAAAAATTCACCCTCAGTACAGTTGTCATGAACGGGGAAATTAACTATAGAGACCAAAACTGTTTTTTGTACCAGGCTGTAAACATGTTTATTTCTGCTGTGAAGTTGACATTTTAACATGGGGACTTATGGAGACTGACTCACTTCTGTAGCCAGCCTCAAGTGGACGTTTGAGGAACTGCAGTTTTTGGCACCTCCGCATTGGCTTCACTTCACAGCCACGGAGGTTGCAGCCTTGTTCTCGGGGAACTTTTTTTTTTTTATGTCTTTTCATGTGAAACCAATAAAACATGTAACCGTGGCGTGTTAAACAGGAAGTAGCAGCTGCTGAATACGGTGTTGTGATTCTGTGAGCATAGTTTACAGACAGCAGGAGCCTCTTTCTTCTCTAATGGTCGCAATAACTCACGCACACGCACACACACACACACACACACACACAGGACTTAATGGCTTTTATAATGAATGGCCCAAGATAGTGGGCTAAATGGTGGTTGCCATGGTGATAGGGTCAATCGATCAGGAAGTATTGATCGGCCATCGATAAGTTCCAGACGGCAAGCTACTGGAATAGAGAATGAGGAGCTGTGTGTGTGTGTGTGTGTGCGAGGGGTAGGGATGACATGGTTGTGTGTGTGTGTGTGTCCTTGTGTTTTTATACTGTATGTGTACATTATGTGATTTAAGGCCACTGATGTGTGTGTGTGTGTGTGTGTGTGTTAAACAGACATTCCTCCACAGTGGTTCAGATATTGCTCTAATAGATTCACGTGTCACAGTGCCACCTCCTGCACCCTGACTCTGAGTGACGTAAACGACTACACAGACTTTAATTCGGCCCATTGGTCTCCTCATTGGGCACCTAATGGTAGGACGAAGCCAGAGCCGTCTCTAAGTCTCAGGGCCGTGGGTGTTTTCAAGAGGTGAAATAACTCTTCATGATGATACCAGGCAAAAGAAACGTCTCATCTCATGCCTGCAGAGCACCAACGTTAGTTCAAAGAGGTGTTTGATAAAGGCATTAAAAGTTATGTCCACATTAGATCTGCAAGAAATTCTTTTTTATTTTGAATTTTTATGTATTCTTACATAATGGTAACGCTTAAAGCTTTAAATATTCCAGAGACTGTAGAGGTGTGTTACCAAGTCCTGAGTTTGGAAATGTTTCTGCAGTTCACTGTGAAGTGTCAGTCAAATTTTCCCTACTCATTTAACAAACAGGTCTATCATATAAAAACAGAAAGAAAATGACAATGACAAAACAAAAACAGCTTCCTCTTGATATGAAAAATGTCCCCGTTGTAACTTTTTAAACCCAGTTTGATTCAACACAGAAAACAAATGGCACAAAAACTGTTGTAAATAGACATACACGGCACACAATAGATACACATGGGCCAATTTATATGTGGAAAACTCGGCCACTTGTCCCTGTCGACTCTTCAGAGAACTGTCCCCCAGGAAACAGCCTCCATCCCCGGCAGCGAGAGTCCTGCTGTTTTTCTACGGTGATTATGTGATGAAATTTCAAGCAACACACACTGTTATAACAAACAGTAATGTAATGAAGTAGTAGGTACAGTAGATAGTGTCTCTGGCAACTTGAGATGAGAAAAGATCTTCGAATTTGTCTGGAAAAGTTGGCGCAATCCCGTCACAGCCGACTCTTTGGCGAACGGTCTCACGGATAACAGACTCCGTCTCCGGCAGTGTGAGCCGAGTAAGTCCTGCTGTTCAGTGACGGTGATTATGTGACGTGACGTGAGCAGAATCTGCAAAAAACATCATAGATACCAACGCAATGATGTATATTTCCATTTCAGGTTATTTATACTACTTACAATACAAAGCTCAGGACTGTTTTCTGTGTTTTAATACACTGAGAGGGATTTTAAAATGATGAGCGCTATAGTGAAATACATAATCAGCACTCTGGGGGCTAGAGGGTTAAAGATGTATTAAAATCTACTTTTCAAGAGAGACCAGGAAGGCAGCATGAAAACAATTACAATAATGGACCTGAGCACCTGTCACATACCGCAATCAAGGAAAACTAGTGTAATCAATAAGTAATAAATTAGAGGTAGAAGTATTAACAAAGACGGCTTTTAGATTCTTGGAAATTGACTTGAATTCAACCAGAGTAATAACGTCCGCCTCGGTTTCTCGCCATTGATCAGCTGAAGTGCCTCTGCTGAATCAGCAGTGATTCTCATGTGCACCCTAACTCATTATCATGGCTATATTATCAACATTACCACCCTCTGCAGCTACTGCATGATGATGATTCCAATGGGAAGGCTTGTTTTTTTTTATCTTACAGCATTATTATTAACATTATTAATATCTTTCTTTCCACACACCACCAGTCTGATGACCAGTTAAATCTGTCTTATAGTGTCAATAACATTAAAATGTCTGCTTACCTACAGATTATATGCATATACTAACCGGCCACTCCATCAGGTACATCTGTATCGACTTATCTTTTTATGCTTAGTTTATGATTTATCAGTTTTTGTTTTTGTTTTGTTATCAGTTATGTTCATTATTGAGGTCGTAAAGTATGGGTGTTTCTAATTTTATGACCCTGCTGTGGCCAAAACATTAGACACCTTTTAATATAATATAATGCAGTTTAGTTCAGTAACGTATAGTTAAATTAACATGTGACAGATGTACAGGATCACATTAGACACATTAGTTGTACAGGTGTACCTAATGAAGTGGCTGGTGAGGTGATGATAAGAATGGATTACAGTTACACTGTGCTCAGGTACTCAACCCCCTTACTCTTTACGATAGTGCACTGGTGAGTCACCATGGCATCTCCTACGGCACAGCGTCGCCATTACTACTTACACTTGCTATTTTGAGTACATACGTAAGTGTTTGAATTATATGTAGTGTACTCTGAGTACCTGGATGGTGCACACATAACGATCACCTCAGGTCCACAGAGGTAACCATCTTGGTTATGTTGCGAAAGCGGAGGCACCACTGGCATTGTGAAAATGGCGGCTGGGGAAGCTGCTGGAGCTGAAGCAGTTGCAGTGAATACCACGACATTTAAATGTAGCTGTGTTGCCTGTTGTTTTATTTTTATGTTTTTACAGACAAATGTTGGTGTTAGTGCTCCACCAAATGTCATTTCCGCACTTGAATTTAGACACAACATTACTTCGCCAAAATTACCACTGCGCCAGGAAGTACACAGTGTACTAACAGAGGAATCTGAACAGTGCCACAGCATAGCATTTTTCTTTATTCGGACTAGTGGGAAGACTGCCCACCAACACCACTTCCAGCAGCAACTCAGTTTTCCCAGGAGGTCTCCGATCCAGGTAGCCGCCAAACACACACCTGCTTAGCTTCAGTAATTCAGCAGAAACAGGGGACATGTTGGTATGGCTGCTGGCTGCATTTTGTGTGTGTGTGCGTGTGTGTCACACTTCGCAATTGCAGCAAATGTGTGTCATAGTAGGTCAATGCAAAAAAAAAAAAAAAAAACTAAGCTTGCTAAAATGTTGAAATTTTCCACACAGAAGTCCATCTCTCTGTTCATCACATTGGCTCCCTGCTGCTGTTCAAGATGTTGCTGCTTTTCTAAAGGGCAGTGAGCTGCTTACTGAATCCAACTCTGTTTTTAGCTATTTGGTCACTGCTGTTTATTATTTTGTATTTTTTTTTTTTTTACTATCATCATCTTGCTCCTCTGCCTCTGCATACACAGTTGGCTGCCCGTAGGACCCTGTAGTCCTTCCTCTCAGTCAAAGCTCTTCTCCTTTTTGGCCTCACAAAGGATCAAACTCACCACTGAAGTCAGGACAGCAGTCACAGGCTAGAAACCCACCATTTCAAACAACACATCAGGGTTTCCTGCAGCGTAAAAGAGTAGAGGATATGTTGGACACAGCCACATATTTGAATCATTGGCTGTTATTCAGGCAGGAGGTAAAAGTCGAGTCAAATCATTTGTCATTTTAGTCATTTTCCAGCTTTTAAAGTCCCAGCTGTAAATAGATTTAACACACTTTTAGAAGACATCAACTTGGGTTTTAGGAAATTGTAACCAATTTTCTACCTTTTCTGATTTTATAGAGCAAACACTTAATCGATTAAGAAAATAATTAGCACATTAATAGATACTGAAAGTAACCTTTCGATGGGCACAGACCAAAATGCCTCTGAATGCTCAATTGGAGAGACCCACAACCGTCGGAGCAGAGAAACGTGTGACGTAGCGTAGGTGGTAAGTTAAGCTCACCAAATCCTGTTGGCAAACGCATGTGTTGTATGTCTGGCAAGTGCAGTTGTTTGTTCTGTTTTTAGAGTTTTAATACTGGTGTGATAACGGATTCAACAGAAACAGCCATTTTGGTTGTTTATGCCTGAAACTGCAAATGAGATGGCGCTCGTCTGTGTAGAAGTCATACCAAACATCCCATTTTAGACAAATGTTTCTGATTGGCTCGACTTAATCCAGGACAAGTGGAAATCTGTCTGAAAGGGAAGAAGGCCAGATGCATCTGCCGAAGCAAATAAAGCATGGGCACCCCGTGATTTAACTTACTTACTTAATACTTACTAATATAATGAGAATACAGTGAAACTGCGTCATGCCTGTCTTGTATATTGTACAAAGAGCTTTACCTTTATTTCCATGTGTGGGTGAGTGGGCGAACGTACAGCAGGCTTATTTCCAGCTTCATCCCAGTAGCAAATTAAATGAAAAAGTCAACCTCTGCATCTCTAAGATTGTTAAATGTCAATCTGTAATGTTCACTGTGTTCCCGGAGTCATTTTGTCGTGCTGTAATTAACTTTTGGGTGTACTAACCCTGGAAAAAGAAAACAGCAGAAAACATTAGATGAATCTTTTGAACATTTCCATTTAAAAGCCTCATGGTGCGTTAGCTCCATTGCATGCTGGTTTGTAGTGGGTTTTGTACTCTGATCTAATCGTTTCCACTGCATCCTTTAGCCGTGGTTTGTAATGGTTTCCATTATAGGCTGCATTGGTTACTAATGGTTGTGATAATTTCCAGTAGATTACAACAGATGAACCAACACACCATTATGCTGAAGTTTGTCAGAACCCATCACAATTATGGATACACCATTAAAACTGGAGTTTTTTCCCCCCAACATGGTTCATCTGCTCCCACTTCAATTAGACATTGTGTGCAATTCACAGAAAGACCTACCAGCCACTGTACTCCGTTTTTTTGGGTCACTTTTGGATTTTAAATTTAAAACTTCAATCTTCAGTAAATAGAAGGATGTTAATGTACCAGGAACCTGAGATTTAATACACTGCAAAACTCTGTGATTTCCACAATGTGTCTTTTGTTTTATGTTAGAAAAGTTACACAGTGTTGCTTTAAACTGGGCTGACACTGTGTTATTCAATCATGACGTCGGTGCTCAAACTAAACAAACATGAACTATTCATATAAGATGGTGGTGTCCTCGGGAATGTTGACAAAAGAGAGAAAAAGGTTTTGATTTGTGCAATTGCACTTCCAACATGATGCATGAATACAGTTATGGAGCTGCAAATGCTGACGCACTATAGTTTTATTGTCACAGCACAGATTCAGTCAAAACTACAGTATCATGTAAAATACTCCTCCAGTAGTAATAATAATAATAATAATAATTTGAGCTCACCACGGTTGACTGTATAACAGGTATTTTGACAGCAGCCATGAGGGAAATCAGATCACAGAACCACTCAAACTGCAGACAGCCACCAAATTTTGGACATGCCAGACATCCATTCGATCGTCTGACAGCCAGATTGTTGATTGTTCAGGCATTTAATCGGGTTTCATAGGCCCCTGAAGCGGAAACGACAACAGACTTGTTAGAAATTGAATTCAATCTGCAAGAAGCCTGTTTTGAACCGTGTAAAGAGTAACGTTCATCAACTAATGACCTAATGATGATGACTAATGATGTTCACGTCTCTGCACTGTTCTTAAGTAGCGTAGTGTTGCATAAGTCTTGATGTCACGTCAAGAAAAACACCTCTTAATGCAAACTCTAAATCAGCGTTTCTTTGATCAATCTTTATGAGAAAATAAAAAACAGAATTGTGTGCTTACAACGAAAACAAAAAAACTACAGCGCCGGGTCTACAAGTTCTTTCTAGGTACTCTAGCTTCCTCCCACAGTCCAAAGACATTCAGGTTTATAGATTAATAGCTGGCTCTACATTACCCTTGGTTTGAATGAGATTGTGAATGGTTGTTTGTCTCTGTCAGTCCTGTGATGAACCGATGACTTGTTACAGCATGTACCCTGCCTCTTATCCGATGACTAACACCAGCCCCCCGTGACCAAGATAAGGATAAGCAGGTACGGAAGATTGTGGGATTAATAAACAATGGTATTAGATCATTCATTATTCATCTGCTATCGCAGATTGATGCAGTCACAGATCAATACCCACACCCATTGGTTTGACAACGATTTAGCATTGTAGACATCGTGTAGACGTCGCCTTCTCGGACACAGAAGTGATCATATTGGGAGGACAGCGTGGAGCTGGCGTGTGTTGGTTTTGACTCCGTTTTCAAGCAGGAGTAGTGTGAAGTAGGGGTAATTTTTCCACACAAAAAAAAAACCCTCCATACAGTCAGACTTTCCTGATGCAGCCAATGATGATGCACCCGCTCCCGCATCGTGCAGTCCTGCTCCCGCAAAGAATTATGATTTTCAGTCCCGCTCACGCCATATTTTTTCCCGCTCCCGCCCGCAAATCCCGCAAGATGCGGACGTTATTTCTCATTAAAGTTCTTTTCATTGGCTTGGGAAATTAAACACGCTGAGCTTAGCTGAGCTCTCCACGGACCGATCCTTCATCTAGCACACGTAGCGAGGATGCGCGGTAGATCTCAAACACGGAGGAGCGGAAACAAATTGTCTCAAACATATGCGAGATTAGACCACATCCGCAAAGTTAGGCATCTTAAAATGTTTTTATTAATGCCAAATAAAATATCCAGCACAAATTGTATACATTATGATAGACATAAATTAATCATTTATACATTTTATTTTATACACTTATACATTTTTAGTTTGCGGGACTGCAGCTTATCACCTCTCCCGCCCACTCCGGCAATGAGCTTTCAAAATTTGTCCCGTGCCGCACTGCTTTGTGTCCAGTTCCGCGCGTCCTGCGGGAGTGCAGAGCTCTAGTACGAGGTCAATGCCTCAAAGCTTATCATCTGGACAGGATGTAGTGTGAAGTTAGTCTTTAATCTAAGAGTGCAGTAGGTACATGTGGTCTTGCCCTTGGACTCTCTTTCTTGTCATTGCAGGGCTGTCAAACTGATCAGTCGTGTAACTAGAATTAAGTCAGTCATGGCTTAGTCCAAAATCTCCCAAAGAGTCCTGTCCCTGCTTCACTACAAAGATGCCTGAGCATTGATCCGTGATCAGGTTCTGCTCATCAGCTGTTTTGTTCGTGGCAGGGCAGGCAGCAGCAGAGCAGCAGCTCATTTAATTAATGCGGATTTGACTGGTCACACTGCTGCCGCAGACTCACGGCTACCTGCCGCCCCTGCTGCCACTGGAGAGAGAGAGAGAGAGAAAAAAAAAAAACCTTGAGCCGTGTCACAACACCACATCAAAGAGATTTTAGAATTTCTTATGTAATTAACTCGGACTTCTCTCAGCGAGGCCATCATGCAGCTCATCGCGCAGCTGGCAGGAGAGTTCTGTCAAGCTCCCTGTGGTCCAAAAATTACCTTCGTCCTGTCATTTTTGACAGCTGCTTCAGTTTTAGGCACTTGTACTATAATTGTCATCTGCCACATTTTAATACAGACACAGACGAGCTGATGTTCAATACGGTTGACTTGTTGCCCATCAGACTGTCTGCTCTCATTTGGTACTGGCCTCTATAATCATTTGCTTAGGCACCAGTGATTTTAGAATCACATTAGTACGGCGTGAGAGAAAATGTAATAGAAAAAAATGAAAAAGGAGAAAGTGAGAGAATAAAGAAGACACAGGCTGAATTATTTCTAACAGATCATGTAAAATCATGTTTTAAATGCTTAATAAACCTTTCTATCTGTGCTCATATTGTTTACTTGTCAACAGAAGTTATCAACAGCTGCTTGGATAACTCAGCGCTCTTTCTTCCGATGGGTCACTGGGGTTCTCTAATAGTCATAAATATTCATTAAAGTCTGCTGATGCAAGCTTTCTGTAATTTGTGTGTATGGTCCATAGATGTATCTATATCGGTGCGTATGTAGGTGTGTGTGTGTGTGTGTGTATGTGTCTGTGTTCGAAGCCTCGCCATATTGCATGTTTGATTTTGCTATCTGCTGGCACCAGCTGTGAAACTATTGGGGATTTAAATATTTAACATCTTGAGATATCATTTTCACAAGATTCACTCCGCCGTTCCTGTCTCCATACATGGCTGCTGTGCGTAAATCTTTCACGTCCGCGTGTGCACACAAAGGTGTATTTACATTATGTATCGACGTGTTCATTTGTATGCAAATCATCAACAGTATGAAATACGGATGTCGTATCTGTGACGTCACCTCCAGATTTCTGGAGAGCCGTTATGAAGTTCAAAGTGAGCAGGGAAATCAGCTACAGGGACCAAAAAACAGGCTGTAAACATGTTTATTTCTGCTTTGAAGTTAGACGTTTTAACATGGGGGCTTATGGAGACTGACTCATTTTGTAGCCAGCCTCAAGTGGCCGTTTGCGGAACTACACTTTGGCTTGACATCCCAGCCGTGGAGGGTTACTGCTTAATGCACACCTGGGATCATCGGTTAGTATAATAGAGCGGGATGTGTAGTAATCCGAGCGTTGCTTGTTAGATTACCGACAATCAAATTGAAGTGTCCTTGAACAGGATACTGAACCCGACATTGCTCCTTATGCTCTCGTTGTGTGGAAGCAGTGTAATGCTCCTGATGACCAGTTGGCACCTTGTATGGAATTTACATGTACGTACTACATGAGAAATAGTTGTCTTAGTAATAGTAATCTGGTACTATTACTATTAGATAGATGGGGAGGTGATACTGGGACAGAACCAGAGTGTTCAGCTCACATGAGGTGGTGATACATTTCAACACTTCAACACTTATTCGAGCTCCAATAACATATTCAATCTGCGTCCTATGCAGCCAGCTGTAAATATGAAAAGTGGCCATAAAATCCTGAAGCATACGTAAACAATTATCTTGGGGCAGTGCAGTGTACGCAGCGCTTGTATGCATCAGTGAAAGTCTGGCTTCTCTGGGAAGGTTCTTCTGACCCGTCTGATGATGATGTTGGCGGCGTAGTGTCCGACACAGATATTCATCTCCTGGACCGATGCAGAGAGGAATCATGTGATTTGTTATATTTTATCTTCTCACATACGCCAATATTATGTGACATGCTTTTTCATCAGGGGAAACGTGTATACAGACACCCCTGTCCACATACTTTCTGTTTCTAGGAATATTTCCCCTGACATATCATTACATACAATGATGACAGTGCTTCACTTCTAACTTTGCGGCTTTGTGAAAGGTCTTTTCCAGTCCAGTTTAAACTGGACAATACGCCCTCTGTGCACAAAGCCAGAAATAGTAGAAATAGTTTTTTCCAGTTTGATGTGGAAGAAGTTGACCTGCACAGAATCCTGCCGTCCAGCACCTCTGGGAAGAACCGGTTTGAACCCGAATGTTGAGTAAAACTAAACATGCTAGCAAATTGGGATGTGCTAATTGGACAGAATGGCTATCTCTGTGTACTGTGATGTTTAATTCTTAAGATTATAAATATTCCCAGCCAGCAAGGTCAATTCAGTCGCTAACAGACCAAAAAGTTAACACACTTTACTCAAGAGATTCATTTCTACCATTGACTCCCATCTCATAACAGTCTGAAAACCATTCCTGTGCTGTGGGGCCGTTCCAGCAGTGGCGGATTAATAAAAATAGATGGCGAGACAGAGCTAATAAGCAATGATAGCTGGATTCTCCGGCTCTTAGTTTCCCTCTGAGGTCAACGGTGTCAAGAAGCCTTGCTGTTTGCCCACAGCGTGAATTTGTGTCTTAATTCACTAAAGTTGAACTCAACACGAAGGATTCACACAGATTTTCTGAGCAAATCCACTGATCACATTCTAGTAAGATGAAATGATTTCTCCGCTTTGAAATGTCGGTCTGACGGAGCCTTAACGTTCGAATCCCTGCAGCCAAATTCCAAAATCTGGTGAAAAACCTCCCCAGAAGAGCACAGGCTGGAGTGTATTTTCTATTTTTACTGTATATTAGCAATAATCGCTCTTAATAAGTCAATAAAAATGTGACATTTGGCCTTCGGTCTTGGCAAAGATCTCACAGATGACAATAAAACCACATAAATTATGTTTTTACTCCCAGAGAAGGAGGAAATAAACTGGTTGTAAATCACTAGCAGCCAGTAAAAAAAAAAAAAACAGTAAAACCAGCTGAGAGAGAAAGAAGTAAAGGCAGACATAGAGGAGAATATTACAGAGAGTATATGTGCACCATCTGCACATGCATACATCTATAAGAATATGCATATTTATTGTCATGTCAGATCTTTTCAGTTATTGCAGCAGGGACGTCTCTCTCTGTCTTAATTTCTCTCTCAGCCAATATTTCTTTTCCCTTTTCTATCTCTCTCTCTCTCTCTCTCTCTCTCTCTCTCTCTCTTCTCAACCATGAGATTACCTGAAGGGACAGCAAGCTATCAGTGCAACACGCGCGCACACACACACACACACACACACCTGAGTGCACACACACACACACACACACGCATATATATAGGAGCGAGACTACAACATACATCTACTTGAACAAGCATGTGTACATGGGTGGAGATGGAGCCACACACACACACACACACACACACACACACACATACCTGGACAGTTGTATCCTGTCAGCAGGGACAGTTAGTTGAATAGCACTCATTTAGATGGAATGGCCGTATCACGCTGCCTGCATGTGTGTGTGTGTGTGTGTGTGTACATGAATGTTTGCACCACGCAGAGCTTTGGGAATAAGACACTATTACCTGAGAGAGTCTATGAGAAACTCTGTAAATATTGACAGAGAGAGAGCGAGAGCGAGATGAGGCGGAGATATGAACCCCGAGGGGGTTGGGGGATTGATAATTTAATGGTTTCACTGGGGGAGAAGATTGGATCGAGAGGAGATTGGCGGAGGAGGAGAGGAAGAGGTGGGATTTGGACCCTCACTGTTGCCATGGCAGCATTTGGCTGTAAGATGAGGCGAATGTCCGCAGCTCCAAAGAATTTGTGGAGAAAACACTGCAGAGAGTTGCGTCGCGTCGCCGTCGGCATCGGCGCACCTCGGCGAAAAGAGAATGTCGTGGAAAGGAAAGACCTTTAACTGGAAAAATAATTAACTTTTCTTAATTTT
Source organism: Protonibea diacanthus (assembly GCA_028641955.1). NCBI lineage: Eukaryota > Metazoa > Chordata > Actinopteri > Sciaenidae > Protonibea > Protonibea diacanthus. The sequence goes on along the minus strand of CM053989.1, from coordinate 5,305,387 downwards.
AAATTAGCTTTTGTTACAAGGCAGGACTTTAGGGCATCCGTGGGCCGCCGCTTTTATATGTCGGGTTAAAAAGGAGAATTAAAAGCTCCCGGAAGAAAAGATTCGTGAGAATTATCAGCTTGAACACGAGGGTTTTTCATTAAGCAAACACAAACAGGGAGGTCACAGGTGTTAAACAGAATCAGTAATTATAATATGGAAATATCATACATAATAATCATAATTATGTGTTGATTTGTTTCATGATTAAAAACTCTATAAAGTATATCAATTCCCGTGTGTAGCTTGATTAAAAATAGGAGAAAATCTGGGGGCAACCTCTCAGTTACTGATGGGTACGCCTGTCAACCTTTTCAATCCAGCACTGAACATTTGCAGTATATACAGTAATAACTGAGGCAGATGTACCACTTGAAATCCATCACATTCTTGACACACTGGGTCTTTGATTTCACACACAGGTCGACAAAAGCAGCCCACTCATTTCTCATCTCTGCGACCATCGATTTAACCAGCTCAAACCATCTAATAGAAACTTTTGAGCTCCCTAAACTTCGATATACTCTTCATAGTTTTAAGTCATGTGATTGGCGTGAGCTCAGAAAGAGGGCTGGGAATTTTCCACCAATTTCAAACCACAAATATTTACATCACTTCTCAGAAAAATAAAAATAAAGATACATTAACAGACTGCAAGTTCTGGCCCATGGACACCACATTCTGCAGTATTTCAGTCACTGAAGTCTCAGCCAGAACTCCACTTTGGAAATGTCTGTATAAATGTCTGTAGAGAAACTCCACTCCCCTTAAATTGTCACCAATATGAAATCGTACAGAAGTACAGACAGTTATATATATTTTTGGTCTGAATGGGTCAATGCTGCTGCCATTTGGGAGGTAAAGTACAAGAAATTCTTTCACGTCTAATAGGTAAAATGAACAGCCTCCTTCTCTCTTTGGGATTTCTTTTTCAGATGCGGATTCAGATTTCAGATTCTGCAGAAACATAACAGGCCTTTCAGACACAGTGTGACTTATGGTGCGCTCACCGCTGGGTTCAGCACACACCGTGGCCAAAGTTCAACCTGGTCCAGCCCAGACTTATCAACTAGCAACTATCAGACATTTTGGCTAAGCAAACAAACTTAGCCTGTGTTAGACGTCACAGACGTTCGGAGGATGTTCGAGATCTCGGGGACCCGATTCAGAACCCGACCTGTGGAAAAACTAGCCAAACCTGACATGCATGAATTAATCTTGAAAAACGAGAGACCCATTTCGAATTAGACCCAACGATAAAATGCTAAAATTCGGTGAACAGCCAATACTTAACCTTAATCTATAAACTGTGCAAAAACATGATGAGGATATATTATGAGGATCTCATTTGCATTTCTTATAGCTCTTTGAAATCTAACTACGTACTGCATTTAAGTACTTTAACTCTACAACATCTTAAAGTCTTATGCTCTACTACATTAATGTGATAACTTTAGTTAAATTAATCATTAATATATATATATACCAATTAATAAATTATGATATTATAATAACAGTACGACTTGACTGGATCCCAGGGAGGAAAATTCAAAAGCTATCCCGCGGTACGTAAAGTAATTCAAATTATTTTCATATTTACAAGCTGCAACATTAATATGATGCTTATCAATAATCCAGTAATGTTTACATTATATACACATTCTACATAGAAGCAAGTGTATTTTGATGGCTGTATTTTTGCACTTGTATTCAAGATCGTTGTATTTGCTACTTTTACTAAAGTAAAAGATCTGAGTACTTCTACCACCGCTGCTCTTCTTAAATTCACATTTAGCAATATGTAATAGTAATAAAATAAAAACACAGGCAAAAGATGTGGCCTAAGACTTTCATGAGTATTTATTGTACACTTCATGTTGAGCCTACAGGGGCGTTTTGCTATAAATAATGTAAATGAGGTTATAAAATGGGGCGTTTTTCTCTGTCAGCTGTGAGCACGAGGGGCGGAGATAATTATTGATTTTACTGACGACGTGGCATCTGTGTGTCACCGGTTCCTCTAAGTGTATACCTTTCAAAAAGAGTAAATGAGTTCTGAGTATCACATTCATCTTTCAAGCTGTTAGTCAGAACTCATTTATCTGAAAATATGTGCAGCAGGTTAAGCAATTAAAGCAACATTGCATAGAAGTTGGTTCTTTTGCCATTTAGTGGAGAGTCTAATCCCACTGTGGTAGATATGGACAGCTGTGCACGTGTGTTTGTTCTGATTATATTACTTATAGCAGCCAGCTAATATTACCCATTAGTCCAATGGTAGTCAGCCCAGCTCGGCGTCTGTCTTTCAGCCTTCACCTCTCAACAATGACTAAAAGTCAGTCTCAGATTTACTCTTGTCTGGTGGCTTTTGGCTCGGCCACTCTCTCCTTTTATGCTCTTCTGTCATTATGGCTGAGGCTGCTGAGCCCAGCTCCAGTTCTGGCATGACACCTGCCCCACTCCCTATGCCTCGGCCCTGAAAACCTCCGCTTCTTGGTAGTCCAATATGCCTTTTGTACAAACACTGACACTCCCCCAGGGCTCTGAGCTCACAGCCCGGCTAACAAACTGAGCTAGCATTAGCTAACAGCAGCTACAGTTGGCAGCAGTTTACTACTGCTTTACTACTCTTCAGAGCTCGTATCTGAAACACAAAGTTACATAGTGTGAGAATAGATGTACTGTACTAATGAAAGAGGCGCCATTCAGCTGATTACAAGTCAGTGTAGCATCAAAATTAATTAGTTTAATGTCGAAAAGTTACACAATGATGTTATTTAATGGTCAAAATGTTGCCTTAATCAGACATGTATCTAAATGTGTATTTTCTTTATCATATTGCAGTTAATATCTAAACTGTTATTTCACTTCAGTCCTGTACTGACTGATAGGATCACCTGGATGTTGTCGTTGTTGCTGTTTCTGCACAAACAACATAAATGTTGCTTATATATTCCTCAATATCATTTTCCACGAGTTTTTCAGGCCCATTTAAGATCGACTAAAGCCATTTTACCCAGAGTTATGGCTATGTTGAACACTGTTTAGCCCATATGTGGCGTGTTTTATTGTTTCATTAAAGAACAAATATCCTTCACCCCCCTGTAGTTTTATAGGTATAATTAGCTGATGAACAATGAGCGAAACACATCTGTGATTTTTCCAGTTTAAAGTTCATCAGCTGTAGTTTTAACGATTCACTTCTCAGCGCTTCTTTCCCACCTACCAGTCAACAGGCCGGCCTGGGTGTCTTTTCACATCAGCAGCTTCTCCACTAATGAGCTGCTGCTGTGATTGTCAGCCATAGCAGAGGCTGGAGAGCTACAGTGAAGTAGAGCTCAGTGGTCGATTTCAGGCGAGTCGACACTGACACTGCAACAATATGTGAACTGTTGAGACGAGAGGGTTTTTTTTCTTCTTATGTTGGAGACTTTGAGGACAAACTGATGAATCAGCTCTTTCAGTAAAGTGCTAAAATCACCAGAAATATCCGGGTTTGCGATATTTTAGAACTTTAATCTATAAATACCTTAAAAAACAAACACTATAAATATCGGAAAATAGTGAAACATGCCACGATAAGTTCCCAGAGCTCAAGGTGATCTGAACAGTCCAAAACTCAAATATTTAAAAAGATAAAGAAACAACAAAGAAAGCTTTTTTTTTTATTTACTCCCACAAGCCGACTTTGCATTCTGGTTTTTGTTGCACGGCTTTATCTTGATCTGCTGCAGACATATCTTGGTGGACACAGACGCGCACACACACGCTCGGCATCTCAGTGAAAGTGTGATGGAATCAACATTGTTGATTTGTCATTTGGTTGGTACGGCGCGAGCGGCTGCCAAACAGCCACTGATACGGTTGCCATGGAAAGAGCGCCGGTTTGGTGCAGAAATCTGACGTGCTGCCATTCTCGGTCTGGTTCAGAGATTCGCTCAAATGCAAGCACATGCAAAGAATGGATAACGCCTGTTATTTGTCAGCATATTCATCACTCCTGAACATTGCAAACTTATCACATTCTCTCCTTTTACAGTAGTGCTGACATTTAGATGATGCGCTGTGGCCGGATTCCCGATAAACAAAGGATACGACTCGCTGTACAATCACTGTGACATTCTGCATCTACCTGTGAAATGTTTCATATTTTAGTGCACATTGACGTTAATGTCACTATAGAAACCAAAGACTTAGAGAGGAAAAGAAAGTGATCCTCCTTCTTCTATTTTTCATCCTCCATAATGCTTTGACAAACTTTGTCTGTTTGAACTTGTTGCTTCTCGCTTTAGCTTCTCAGCAGGACGTCAGAGCTTCTCTGCACTTTTGTTTTTCTTGTCAAGAAAAGTGAGACGTTTGCGTTTTACTCAAAACACAACTTATGTCTGCATCGGACTTTGTTCTGTACTGGAGGCAGCTTTTATTTATTTTTTTTTTTGTCAGTTCTTTGATAGATTTCTCCCTGAATGATCACTTGAATATTTGTTTAAGATGGAGAGAAACTTTATGTTTGGATAGGGACGGGAGAAAATCAGATTTAAAGTGGCACTCACCTGATGACACATGACACATTTAGATTGCAGTAAATCAGCCATGATTGCAGCTACTTTATGCTGCTGTTATTTTTATACCTGCTTATGCTTAACTGTTTCAGGACAACCATATTCTTTGTATGCCGTGTAACGTTGCAATGGTCCAAACAGTCCAAAACCTTCACAATTTAGGAGCTATTTTGTTTGTTTTATTTGTCACAGTTTTGTTGCTGATTCATTTTCTGCTGATCAACTAATGTCGTGTGTGAAAGCCTTTTTTTTTTTTTTTAGACCTGTACTCAAAGAGAAGGTGAAGCCATGTAACCATTAAGAAGGTGTAATTTGTAGCGGAAGGTGTAAAAAGAAAGGACAGAGAGTATGACGTCAATCAAATATTGTCAGTACAGTCCTCAGAGGAGCTCTAATCAGGAATAATAAGTGAAATCTCCTGTGTGGGTGGACCACGGGTGTGCAGGGCCTGTGATAAAACACATCATTAGGTAACATACATGTGCATCATTACCACTGCAAGGCTGGAGATTTTGTTTTTTTTAAAAAGGATGAAATTAACACCTGAGGATGTCTTTGAAAACAATTCCTTTTTCCCATTATTGTTTTTTAATTAAAGGTAATATCTAATATCTATTGTTCCTGTGCAGGAAATGCCTTGACATGATGTGACATGATAAAAATGGCCTTGAAATGGAAGACAATGTCCTCAGTGTCAATCATTTTCTTAACTAATGGATAAGTTGTTTGGTCAATTAAGAAAATTGTGTCTTTAATTGTGTGTTTGTGTTGTCCACAGCCCAAAGATATCCAATTTAATTTATATTTAAATCATAACAGAAGTCATCTCATGATAGGTTGTACAGCGGCACGACAGTTTCCACCACGAGCAAGCACTTGGCAACAGTGGCAAGGAAAAACTTCAGCTTACTGTCGCAGGAGGTGAAAATATTTCAGAAGATGGATTATTGGATTGTTTTGTTGTATTATTATTATCTTGAAACATCAGCATGTTATCATTGTCCTTCTGAACATCCTGACAATAGCATTTAGAAATAAAAAGCAAAAGGGTCATATTATCTAGATCAAGGTTTGGTTTGTCTGTCCTGACCTACTGTACAAAAATGGCAGATCAAAATGGCAGACTCCATGGAAGAGGACCCGCTCTCACTGTAGATATGAAGGGCTCATTTTAAGACAACAATTCTTATATTCAGGCTACTATACTCTAATGAAAACATACTAATGGATATTATATTCCACTCCTGCAAAGAAATACTACTAAATCTTGCACACTGGACCTTTAATCATATTGTTGGAATAATAACATAACATGAGCTGACATCATTTCCCAGAACCGTAAAGCAGTGAACTCTTATCCAAACACATAAAGGCCAGCTCTGAACAATGCACAGTCTCTGCTGAACTGCAGTAATTACAACAATGCCTGTAAGTAGATTTCTTAAGGAAAACATCAACTCCTAAAAAAAAAAAAAAAAAAAGACTAAAGACACAAGTGGCAAAAGAAAATCATGAAGCCAAAAAAGGGAATAAAAGAATTTCATGGCTCATTAGCCATCGATTTCTGTCAGCACGGTTCTCATCGCTGGAGAGCAACATCAGTGTGAGAAAGTGGTTTGAAACATGGAGGCGCTGCAGCACAGCCAGCAGAAAGAGAGAGAGACAGAGAGAGAGTGAAGCTTTGCACAGAGAGGAGTCACTTCATGAAAAATATATACCTCTGCAACAATTAGCAGTACTTAAACTTCTCCACGTTGTCGCCATGACAACACTAAGACAATGTCGGTCAGGGTTCAAGCGGCTACAAGACAACAGACGGCGATGACAGAGAAAATAGAGTAGGAGAGAGGAGGAGTCACGGAGGCAGAGAGGAGAGGAGACAGATGGAGCCGAGGGAGAGAGACGAGTCATCGGATTTGTTTGGAGGAAATTTGTCAGCTGGAGTTTAAATTCATTGTAAAATTATGTGGAGGGCATTGCATTAAATGACAGGTCAGAGTGGGAACAAAATGAGAAACATAGGAGCTATAGGCTTTGATTGATGGTTAGCTATATATAGAGTTATATATAAATAATTTAGATAAACTATATATTCACTCAGTAATTATTTTAGCTGTGCAAACGGCATACTTAAGCAGGTATAGGAGCGTCCAGTGCATGGGGGGGTTCAGACTGTAATACTGAGCAGAGTGAGTGAGTCTCTGTCCAGTTTTGAATCCCGCTGATGAAAGCACAAACTTCTCAACTAAGTTATGAGAGTTACAGAGCATTATACATAATTCCTGAGGCTGTAAAATGGCACAGTGAGCAAATGCCGGGGTAATGTAAGGTTGTGCACACAGTGTAAAGCAAAGTGAGATTGTGCAATTACTGCCTCAATAGCACGGAACAGCAGGAGAGCACCGCCACAGGGGGTGGACACAATAACATGAATACCCAGTTCGGCCTAATGTATAATACAACAATACAACAGCTGTGCATGCAAATGCTAATACGACAGGCCTGTAATGTTCAGTTTTGGTTGACCATGTGGTCAGGAGGTGGTCAGGAGCTGTGCGGCTACAGAGACACGTTTGGTATATTTTTCCGAGCTGTGATAAAATATAAGAGTTCACTTGGAAAACTTTGTTTCATGTCGATGAAGAATAATCAGTCGTTTGCATTGAAACAGGTGCACAAGCAGATTGCCTGTAAGGCTGCGTATGAAAGAGGGATGGACTGTAACCACAAATCAGATTTTTACAATCATCTTTGAGCCTTTGATTTTAAGTTATGCAGATATGCATATTTTTTTACTGTCTCTGGGTCAGAGTCGCAAACTTTACTCACTCTTGAAAGTATAAAGATGATAAAACTCTGTCCACCTCAGTGCCAGCTCAGAATGTCGCAGTTTTAAATATTTCTCGCCTCTGAAGTTTACCTGTTTTGGTAAATCTTCTTCCTCCTCCTCACAGTAATAAAAGTCTACAACTAGTCGAGTGGAGCAGCCACCTCGGCTCGGTCATTACTGCAGCCATTTTATTCATTGAGTTGTCATACAGTGTGTTCACGCTTGAGTGCGACTCCCGCGCCCTGTGGGCCACTGTAAGGTGAATTGTGGGAGCCTCGGCTTACGGCTGAGGTGCTTCTTTCCATGGGAGGGAAAATGAAGCTTTTTTTTTTGATAAGAAGCGAACATACAGCCCGAGGCGGGGAGCAATTCTGACGCCACACAGCCAGCAGATGAAGAAACTACTGCAAATCAAAGGACTGGTTTAATTAATGCAGTTCTTAAATACAGCCAAAGAAAACTTTGACTGACAAAACCCCTTTTAATACCTGCTAAACGTTTACACAATCATTTCTGGAAAATGTTTTGAGGGTTACATTCAACCCACCTACAAATCCAAAACATGCAGAGGACTGACGTCCCACTGAAAATAAGATTAAAGAGAGGGAGAGGGAGAGAAAAAAAAAAATCATATCCTTGATTTTGCATAGCACAATTAACAGTGAGAGCGCAAGGCTGTCAGCCAGTTGTATGGGAGGTAAGACAGAGTCCAGATCCTGTGGAGGAGCCGGGCGGTTTGAGAAGGGTGACAGAAAAGAACAGCACATTCCCACAGCGCTCCTCCTCGCTATAGTTCCTACATTCAAAGCAACACAATGTTTCTTTCACTCTTCAATTGGCTCCCATTACTAACCTCATGACAATGAAAACACTGGCTGTCTGCTACAATAAATCATTCCCTGTTTGTGTTATGGGATGCCTGTGTTTGCAAGAGCTAAATTCAGAAATGTACTGTAGATGCAGTCAAAGAGAAGTTTGACTTCAATGAAAACACAACTTCTTAAGAGGAGAGGGTTATCTGAGGATAAGCTGATGTTTATGTGGGTGAGTCAGGTTACGGCTGCGCAGCTAAAGCAACATTATGTATTATCGCGATTTAGCGTCCCCATTTTCAGAGTGATCAAACTAGCGAGTTGACAACTTTCCCAACAGCCAAACATCAAGCAAGACATAGTAGCCAGCTAATTAACTTACTGGTCCAACAGCAGTCAGCCCAGCTCGGCGTCTGTCTTTCACCGAGCTCTCGCCAATGACTAAAAGTCAGTCCCAGATTTTCTCTCACCGGTTGCTTCTTGCTTGATTACACTCTTCTTTTCTCGTTAGCTTCCTCTGTCTGTGCCCTCTTCAGCCTCTTTAAGGCTGCTTCCCTTGGTCTAAAACACTTCCCCGGTGCGCTGAGCTGGGCTAACAAACTGAGCTAACATTAGCTAACAGCAGCTACAGCTGGCAGCAGTTTACTTCACTGTCCATCAGGAAACCTTGTAAATCAGAGAGATTTTTTTTTGGTGCTTTTAATTCCTCACCTTCCTTGTTATTGAAATCACGGTGGAATAATAGAGTCAGAGCTAAACTTTAATAACACCAAAGTCTTCTTACTATAATGTAAACGCAGGAAAAGTCCTCAGACATAAAGTTCTTATCATTGATTTTCCAGCAGGTTGGACATTTTCTTTTCTCTGTTCTGCTCCCCCAAATCTCACAATGCTGCTGGCAGAATCTTAAAACCGAGTCTACTAATGAACTCATTTGTAGGTCTCTGCGGTGACTTTGAGTGCGTCATAGTTTTTAAATTGTGCTGCTTGTCTATAAATGCCTCAGTAGTTTAAAATACATCTGCGAAATAAAATACACCTGTGACTGCACGTGTTTAGGCAGGAGTGGAAGACACACTCAAATAATTTACTGAAGTGGTGATGGCACACTTTAGACAACACCCAGTTAACTAGTAAAGGAAGGAATCTGGATTCAAACACACTTAATACATTTTAGATGCTGACTGTTGTGTACACAAGTTAACCAAAAATGAATGCAATAAACCCCCTCAGTGTCACATCAGTGTATTTACTGGGTCATCACTGATGCACTGACATGAAAAACAGCACTTTAATGTAACTGCCGGTTGAGGTGGAGCTAATTTTCATTACTTCATGTACTTTTGAGTCGTTAAATCTATAACACAGCGTCATATTTTATAAACTGATCACATTTTTTTGTAAAAACTTGAATGTACAACGTTTAAAATTTGCCTCTGAAGTGTCATAAATGCCTCGAGTAGAGTAAGGATCTCAAAATTGTACTTAAGTACGGTACTTGAATAAATTTGATACATTTCACCACTGTCTTTCTAACTTTTAGCATTTTTTGAACACTTATCTGCTCTTTGATATGTGTATATGTCCCTCATCAAGAAACAGCTGAAGATATCAACAATTTATGTGTGTAGATTTTGAATTCTGGATATCTGTTGATTGATATTTCTATACCTGCACCTTCATTCTTCTATTTCCTACTGCAACTGCTGCACCATAGTTTCCCTCCTGATTAACACATATAATTGTTAATGCTTTGAATTTGTTAAATAGAGGCTATTTATTTAATTCACCCTTGAATTACTTCCTGAGTAACTCAAAACTCTCAACCTTTAATCAGTTTTGTCATTGCTATTAGACATATTAGCAGTGATACCGTTATTTCATTGGTTTGCAGCCATAGGCCTTGCAATTTAGACACATACTAGCTGTGCTTATGCCACTGTATTTCTCACATTTTGACATGAGAAAAAGCGGAAGGATGACCTCAGACCAGCCAATAATTCACCAGTTCAACGAACCAGCTTTGATAACTAGTATTGATTAAAGAGTTTTTAGAGTAGAGCTGAAATGATGAGTCAATTTGACAGAAAATTACTGTTTTAATAAAAGATTAATCATTCCAGCAATTTGTCAAACAAAAAAACAACAACTCCCAATCAGCTTCTTAATTATGATGATTTGCTGTTTTTCTTTTTCTCTTGTGACAAACTGAATACACTTTGATTTTGGACAAATCCACCAATCTGAAGAGGTCACCTTGGGCTTTAAACACCAGCCAGAGACTGGATCTAAACAGTTTATTTACACAGTGTAGACGTGAGACAAACAAAGCTGGACGTGGCAAACTGGGTTTTCCTCACGCACAGGGGAAAATCCTTATTTGTCAAAATGATCTCAGAGCAGGACGATGTGGCGTGGTCTGGAAGGCTGAGCTTCTGATTGGTTGTTAAGGTGCAGGTGAGAGAACTTGAGGCCACAAACACAGAGAGACAGACGAGAAGGACAGAAACAAGGAAAGGAAAAGAGGGGAAAAACACTTGGAAGGAAGGAAGCAGTCTCCACATGCAGCAGTAAAACTAGATTTACATCTTCAATTTAATCCAAACTGTATGTACATAAATGTAATAATCAGACTTCAGTCAAATAAATGAAGAGTCCTGACATATTATCACTTTAGTATGTTGGTTTGGCCAACATGTTTGCAAACAGCTGTCTATTTACATCCATCAGCAGACACAGAGATGGATGATGGAAATATCTGGCTCCTTGGCTGCTGGATGTTCCACTTCCTTCACCAGTTAGTCTCTAACTGTGTGTATGCGTGTGTGTGTGTGTGTGTGTGTGTGTGTGTGCTGTTTGGTGCTGGCCGGGTAGTGTGCAGCGGGTTTATTTGAGCTTGTTTTAAAGAAAACCGGCTGCCTGCTGCACCTGGTTGATGAGAGCGCTGAAGCTGAACCGTACGGTAGATGTGGCTTAGTGCAGAGTGCAAAAAAACATTGAGCTAAAAGTTCGATAAAGGTGCACTAAGAGAACGTTTGACAGTGATTTAATTTGGTATATATACAAATATATTTTTATATTTACGTGTATTAAAACTCGACTTTCCACATACTTTGGGTTCACGCTGAACCTCCCATTATTTGACCTCTTTTCGGCTGGAAATGGAGAACGTCCTTCCTGCTGAAGGTGTATGACACGAGTGTGCGTATCTATCTAGAGTGGCCGGCAGCCTTTGTCCCTCAGCACTCAGACTCTTCCTGATTGCTGTTATTTGGTCAGTCATGGCACCCGCTCGCTGCAATTTACAAGACACAAGAGGTTGTGTGTGTGTGTGTGTGTGTGTGTGTGTTTGTAGAGAAGAGAAAGAAGACGAAGCGGGAGAGTAAGGCGAAAGAGAGAAGAGTGTGGCAATTTGCAGTAAGCACAAGTGTGTGTCTCCCAAATGTGTATATGTGTGTGCGCGGGTGTGTGTGTGTGTGTGTGTAGACAGTTCAAGTAGCAATTTGGAGTAAGCAAGTGTGTGCTTGCCCGTGTGTGTTTGTGTGTGTGTCGACAGCTCCAGCAGCTTTTCGAGTGGCTACTTTGATGTCTGACCCACTTTGGCTGTTGCTGAGTATAAAGCTATTTATTTAGTTTCGAGTGTGTGTGTGCGTGCGTGTGTGTGTGTGTGTGTGTGTGTGTGTGTGTGTGTGTGTGTGTGTGTAAAGCTATTTATCTGGCAGTGGACTGGGAGAGTTTTGCTGTGTATGCTGTTGGACCCCTCAGCATCTGCTGGTGGAGACAGCAGAACATCTCACGCTCTGTCTCCTCCTCCTCCTCCTTCGTTTTTTCTGCTTCCTCTTTCCATCTTCACCATTTTCTTTTTTTCCCCAGCTCCTTCTTCTCCATGTCACTCCTCCTCCTCCTCCTCCTCTTAATGTCTTCTCCTCTTCATGCCTCGTAGTACTCTGTACTTCCATCTTCCGCGTGCCATTAACTCTCGTTAGTCGTGGCTCTCAGCTCTGATTGGCTGAATCTCGTAAATTACCAGATAAATCTTTTTTTTTTTTTTTTCCAGTCCTGCCAGACTTCACTATGAGGTGGGATGCAACCAGAAATAAACACAGCAGTCCAGACTCAGGTTTAAAAGTGCTGTCAGTGATAGAAAAGACACAGCTTCTCTGAGGCTTACGTGGAACAAACAGTTACCCAGTAAAAACGTTCAGAGCTAAAACAGTCTACCGCCCACAGCAGCAGTCTAAACTCTGAAAATAGAGTGCAAGTTGGGAATTTTTGTGTCTTTAAACTAAGTTATGTTAAATTACATTTTACACTGAGCCTTCTATAGGTATTTAAAGAATGAATCTGAAGCTGCATGTTCATTATGTAGTAATTGATTAGTTATTTGGTCCAGAAAATGTCAGAAAATTGTTGATTACTGTTTCCCAAAGCTCCAGGTGACGTCGTCAAATACTTTGTTTACTCCATAACTAGAAGATTTTCAGTTCACGCTCACAGAGAACTAAAGAAACCAGAAAATGTTCAAATTTAAGAAGCTGAAATCAGAGAAATTGGACGCTTTTTTTTTTTTTTTTTAAATCGTGGGGAGCTGCAGCAAATCCCAGCTGGTGTCGGGCGAGAGGTGAGGTGACAGGTTTCCAGTTCATCACAGGGTTGACACAAAGAGGCAAACAACTGTTCATGCCCACGTTCACGCCTAGTGTCACCAAATTAACCTGCATGTCTTTGGGCTGTGGGAGGAAACCAGAGTACCCGGTTTGAACCAGGAACCTTCTTGCTGTGAGGCAACAATGTCAACCACAGCACCAGCATGCCGTGAAAGTAGTTAATTGACTAGTTACTGTAAGTGTATCTGCCAGTTTTCCAACAAATCTCATTAAAGGACTAAAACCAACAATGTGTTCGCCCATTTCGAAATACGTCCTGACGTCTCAACCATGTCTGTGGCTCTCAAACCCCCATGATCACTGGCTCCTGCAGAAGATGTAATCTTGAATTCCGTAAATCTTAAATACTCAATAATTTCCCAAAACAGCTGCTCACTGTAGTTTTTAGCAATTGTTGGGTAAAGAGGAGTAAACGGTGCACTTATTGGGGACTATTTTCAGCGGTGGATGAATCCACATTTGCATTTAGGACAGTTTGGCTCACTGATGTGTTTCTGGACAATAATAAAGCTCTATGGTCGAAGATGTATCACGCTTCAGTAGGATCACTTCATTTTGGGTTTTCCACATTTATAGATAAAATAAAATATTAAAAAGTTAATTTAAAAAGTTCTATAAAAAAAATCTATAAATTAAAAAGTCTGTCGATGAGATGAGCAGATGTCACTTGTTGTTCCCAGTTGTTTTACTTGTTTCTCACAGCAATAGTAGATTTCTTTTCACTGGCATGAAAATAAGATGAAACATATGCTTAATGCAAATTATATCAAATTTGTTTCTTTTTCTTTTGGCAAGTTTCCAGATCCTGTTTTTTTCTTTCTTTCTTTCATCCATTCAACATTGGCTTTGTTTGACATTTGACAAATGAATCTCTCCATAAGGTCCATTTAGCAGCTGTTTTTCTGGACTTTTGTTGTTGTTGTTGTTTACTTTATATACAGACATTTTTTTTTTCGTCTTTTCCTTGTGTGTATTTTCTGCTGCCACTCTGTTGCTATTCTTGCGCTGCAGTTCCCACATTTGTCACGGTGACGTCTCTTTCTTTGAAAAATCTGTCGGCCACAGAAGTGCTCTTTTCTTTGTATGTTCCACCGTGATTGTTATCGCGGGGTCATGCTGACTTTTCTAGAGTTTTTAAAGGAGTGACATCATTTTGATTTCAGTGTGAGAATGTAGTGAAAAATGCCCATCACAGCTTCTCAAAACCCAAGGTGGTTTATTCAGACAGCTTCTTTTGTTCACTCAGTCCAAAGATATTAAATTTACGATATAAAACATTTTGTTTTCTGTAATTCAAAATCCTGTAATCATTTTTATCATTTACGAGTTTAGCTGATGTTTATTTATTAACTATTAGCAAGTCTAACTAGGTTGAGCAGTCAGGACGAGGCTGGGTTTTAAAATTGTTGGGATTAAAAAATTTAAACTTTATCCCAATAATTTGACTTTTATAACTCGCTTTAATACCAGTTTTATAAAATCCATTTCACCAAAACAAAATTACTTTACATATATTTACACATGCAGTTCAAAGACCTGGGAGCAGCTCGAGAAACTCTCTTAGTCTGTGCACTTTACTCAACCTGGATAACTGGACTAAAATAAAGGAATCTAATGGATCTTTACAGTATTGGACTTTATAAATACATATATAACCAACATTAATAAGAAACAGTATGGCAGAAATGTGTCATTGTAGCGTCTAGTATTTCCCATGCAAAGGAGAACAAGGAGAAGGTACGGCACTGAAATGAGTGTGGATGTGTGTCTGAGCTGGCAAAAGACGATGTCTGTAGTACTGGCTAACGACCAACCTTTCACCTTCAGGTGTATTTTTCTCCCTTTACCTGTCTGCCTGTGAGCAACATCATGTTTGGCATCAGAAATACTCTTTGTGAGGAGAGGACACGACACCGCGTCCATCCCGGTAAACGATGTGACGAACGGACTCACCAACGAGCACTGGCTACCTAACAAGCAGCGCAAAGCTCACTGAAGCTGTGTCTCAGTTAGTAGAGTTAGTATACATCTGTGCAGTACACTGTGTACACTGTGTACTTCCTTGTGTAGCATACAACTTACAATTGTACATCACTTTTTTTACCCACAAGCACTTCAGCTGCTTCCTCTGCTGCCATTTTCACAATCCCGATGGTCCCTTCTCTTCCATACGTAGCCAAAATGGTGCGACGGTCAACTTTTTGACCATTATGAGGGCACCATCTGGGTATCTGAGCTTGTGAGCATACTCTAAATAGCAAAGTATGGAAGTATGTGGAAACACAGTACAGGTTATCCATGCATGTTTGTCCTACGTGCGCCTCCATGACGTATAACAACTTTTTCTTGCCCCCTGTGTAGATCTCAGTACGCGCGTACTGCATTCACATCAACTCACTGACACTAATGAGATTCACTCCTTAGCCATCAGATTTGGTGCTGAATGACACTCAAGGCATTTTTGGATTCTCATTAGTGTCAAGCTATTTAGTCGGTGCCATGAAAGTTCGGTACCCAGAGTTTAAGCTTTTGATTTAAAATGGAAACTTCCCTGACAGTCGAAACCTTTCTGACATGAGATGGGATGTAAGTCAGGTCAGGAGTTGAAGGTAAATACACACTTTGATCCACCAGCTCAGCCTCCTCACTCTTTTCACTTTGCAATTTCACTGTCAGACCTCTGTACTGCTTCATGTACACGCTTCATGTCATGGGGAGACGTATTTCTCTCATTTTTCATGAAATCAGTATTCACACCATGCTGCTACCGCTGTCAATCACAGCTGTCGTATTAGTCAACAATAGCAAAACAGGCTAGATTATAACTTTATCAATTATAATCCTGCAGTCAGTGATGTTAAGACATGACAGCTTGCTTTAGTCTGATGTTAAATCAGCCAACAGGATTTTAAAAAAGACAAAGACTTTCTACATTTTGGCCTCTCGTGGCTTATTCTTTAATTTTCTGCTCCTCCAGTCTCCTCGCTCCCTTTATTCTCCCCCCTACATCTCCCTCCTGCTGTCCTCCTCGTCTCTGTGTTTTGATGTAATTGAGGAGGTGGTGGTGGTGCTGGTGTTCAGTTCTTCCCCCTACAGCCAAGAGTCCAGAGAGCAAAACCTCTAATCAGTGATGTCAACAGCTGACACTTTTGCAGCGATGCACCACAGACGCTGAAAAGAAGACACCCAGATCACACTAATTTGAGCAGAGCAACAAAATGCAGGAGGCGTAAAAACATATCTCTATACCAACCCTGTTGTTACTGCATCTACAGTCCCTCTTTTCACTGTTAGTGTGATGATGCTTGAAGCGATGAAAGCTCGAGAGGCTGAGCTGCGAGATGTGAAGCCTCACACCAGCACGGCCGGCTTTTTTATTTCTTTAACGAAACAGGCTGTAACGCAGAAATCGCTCAGCAGATGAAACTCTTTCTCTCTCGCGTCTGTAATAAGTGAAACCTTCCATCAAGCAGTTTAGCTCCAATCACGGCACAAGCTGTCATCTTCTTTTTGGGCGAATTAACATTTAAATTAACATTTATCCGGTCACAGGTGTGCGTTTATTGGGTGTTTAACAACGGCTTCAGCTCAGCCAATCAGAGCTGAGGACAAGGAGTTATCCGTTTTATAAGACATCATTAACAGATGTCACGCTCGCAGAAGTTACTGTCGGCTTTCACAGATCTATTCCTGCGAATGCAAGATCTCGTCTCAATTACTTTGTTACCCTTAAAGGACAGAACTGTCTCCTCTCAGCCTTTTTCATTCTGTTGTGTTGTTGTTGTGGTCATCTGAAGGAGAAAAAGCTGATGAATGAGCAGTTAAATAAGAGATGGAGCTCAGCACTGTCATCTGTAAAGCTTTAGCTCGGATGTCACAGTTCAATCACTATGGATTACGGCTTAAAGAGAGGCTGACTGCCAAAATAGCCTCTATGTGGAACAGTGTGTGTGCATCTATGTGTGTGTGTTGTATACATTTTCTATATATGCAGAGGCTTTCTGTCTTTAATGGTGCATTTTAATGGTTAAATCCATTAAGTGATTTTTTAAGGCTGAAAAGACTGCCCAATGAATATTCTTTACAAAATAAATGCAGATCAGATTGATTCCTTTCTTTTGAGTGTGTTTCACAGCTAATGCCTTACCTCGTCTGTATTAAGTTACATTTCAAGAAACGCAAACGAAAAACTTGATACACAAAGTATCAGTCTCAGGACCACAGTTACCATGACTACTGCATGTTTTTAACATTTTGTTTCTTATTTATTTATTTATTTTATTTTTTTGGCTTTTATTTAAAAAATTTCAAATTAAAAATTAAATCAAATGTATAAATTAATTATATAATTATATTATTATTATATTATTATATAATTATATTAATTAAAGGTCCGGTGTGTACGATTTAGTGCCACCTAGCACTGAAGTTGCAGATTGCAACCAAATGAATACTCCCCATGCTTCATCGCATCTTGCATACTGCCCAGAGGTTGATGCTCAGAAACATCCCAGACACAACAAAATAATAAGAAGCAGAGCACAGGGTCTCTGCAGATACAAACACCACCACACATAAATCAGAACAGAGGGATTATTTTTGTGTGAGTCTTCAGTTACTGACGAGAAGACGAAACATGATCAAGGAGGGCCAGTTTGAGACACAACTGAGTCACTTTCAGCTCTATTACTCTGCATTTCTTCCTCAGTATCAGATCCCCCACTGTGCCAAGGCGGCAGTGACTTTAAAACGAAGGAGGAGGCCGAGTTTCTTTCGAGCATGGCTAATGTCAGTCTGAACACAGCCTTCACTAACGATCCAAATTAATAATTTCCTGAATTATTACACTGATATGTGTCGTTACAGACTGTTTCTGTTAAGTGTTTTTGTTCTAAGAAAATATGCCGTGAACTATTCCACTAACAGTTTTTCCAACATATGGACAGACGCAGTGATATCTCAGCATAATCTGTGCAAACGTAGTATTGAGTCAGGATAGTAAAAAGATGTGAAGACCGACAAATCAGTGCTGCAAAATCTAAAAATGACATCTGGACACTAAGAAAACTACTTAAATGTTGTTGTTTTTTACAACCTAGATCTTGTGTTTTTCACCATATTGTTGAAAATCTCTAACAGCAGTGCTGCATCCCCCAAATCCCAGCAACGCAATTGATAAGGAAAATGTCATCATAACTATAAACTGCCAAACCAGGATCCAGGTTTGGTGGATCAACAACAACAATCCTTTAAAAGAATGACATTAAAATCAAAAGAAAAATGTCTAGGCTGCTGCTTCTTCTGTCAGATTTCGATGTGGCAGTTGTAGCTGAATTTTACTTAAAGTGATGCTGACGGAAAGCAACACAGTATTAGCGAAAAAATCAGCATGTCTGCTCTGAACTTCTTCCTTTCCGCGCAGACGCCGACGTCCTCTGCCCACATTGCTCTCTTTCAAACGCTGCAGTGGGCTCGGTTTTTATTAGGCTAAATTTTGGTGATGGAAAAAAGGGGTGCCTTTGAAAATCACTTCATATCTGAAAGAAAATCGATTCATGAGTCTCCCCTAAACAGACATGCCCATTTTATGCTAATCCAATGCCGTTTTGGGCAAAAACATGCAGTTATTTCTGCACACCGGGGTCTCTAAACGGTGCTGGAGTTGCATAAATTGACTATGGCTGGAAAGCTGAGAATCTTGTGGATTCAATGAGCCCAACTGTATGCATAGGTGTTAGTCCCCATAGTACACATTTAAATAGTGTGACCATTCTTTGAAACTTGACCTCACTGTATAAAATTACCTATTGTGACATCTAGGATAATCACAGCTTCATGAAAGTGTACAACCACAAACTAGAGACCGTTCAAAGGATGGATGGTTCTCCTACATATATTCACAAAAAGGATGTTTCTGAACAAGTTTTAATATTAATGAAAGTCAGCACCTCCGAGCCTGAGGACATGGTTCTTTGCAGGAAAACAGCTGAATACTCCCTCCGGGTTGGGAGTGAGTTTCTGCCCCAAGTAGAGGAGTTTAGGTATCTTGGGGTCTTGTTCACAAACATCAGGAAAATGGAGCATGTGATGGACCATCAGATTGGTTTATTTTGTGATCTATCTATGTTCTAACAATCACCTATGGTCATGAGCTTTGGATAGAGTCGGCCGACATGAGTTTCCACCATAAGGTGTCTGGGCTCAGGCGTAGGTGAGTGAGTGAGGAGCTCAGCGAGGGTGCTTGTATCATAGCTGCTGCTTCTTCACGTTAAAAGGAACCAGCCATGGTGGTGGTGCCTTCTTTGGGGTTGTGAGATCCCCGGGCTGACCAAGAACTTGCTAGAGGGATTTGCTAGTATGCATTGCTGGGGAAAGGGAGGTCTGTAACGCCCTGATAAACCTGCTACCATCATGACCCAACCCTGGTAAAGCAGAAGGAAATGGTCGGATAGACAACATGAATTTTATTTATGGCATTCCCCAAGGTCTTGGTGTCTTAATGTGGCATCTTTTTAAATCAATTTTCACTCAAAAATGGTTTAAAACTTTCATTAAACCTGTGTAACAAATGGCATCAACCCCAAAACTGCTGCAAGAACATTACAGAGCACAATGGACATTATAGACTTCCATCATAATGTGCTTAGCACTTACACTCTCACAGAATTGTGACTAGAAAAGTCTGACACACAGTGCTGAGCTCTCAAAGTAATCTTGAGGTTCCCAGCTTTCAGATGATGTAAACCACTTCTATATGGTATATACTGTTGAACTGCTGTCTCGCTCTAAAGATCCCCTGCTGAAGCACATACTGTTACAGGAGGGAAGGCCTGGAGTGACCAGCACTTAAGAGCAAGATGAAAGCAGTGACTATGTTTCTTCAAATCATATTATAAAGTAAAGTCATTTGAGAGACTGAACCCAGCACATTAACGTCACTTCAGGTGAAGTCTTTGACTGATGTTGGAGCTTCACTGAGCCGACATGCAGCTCTCAACTCTGCCCAGTTCATCCACTCAGCTCTTGAACCGTAATCGCTCTGCCGCTGCTTCCTCTGCTGCTGGCCGATGTCATCGCCACCTGTGCTGACAGCGCTGGCAGCGGCTCAGCAACCGAGGCCAGGAAGTGCATCACCATTTCATCGCTGAACTATGATTAAAACACACGCTTTTTCACTTTGTGCCACGGCGCCACAATCTGTGAGATCTTCATTTCACAGCTGTCAGATGCCAGCAAAAACAATAAAACGCCAGTTGAGCAGGTAAAACGTGACACTTGACAAACGAGGATGTCGTATTAAATATTTAAGCTGAAGGCTTTTAAGTTTGAAGTGTCACAACGACATCTGGGCTGTGATAAATTTCACTAAACCAAAGTGTGACCAAAAAACAGCTTGATACTTCATGACTTTTCCTCATTTTTATTACTTATAAACACAATATCGAGTCAGAAGATGCATTACTTCTGTAAACAAAGACGTCAGACACAGTTAGATGTAACTGAAGTGTCATGTGCTCTCTATCTGTGTTGACAGTTTGCATTACACATTGCACTACTTCTCCCAAATAAGTATTTTGATTTCTGTCATTGGAGTTTTAGAACATGTGTTCATAAGAGATCAAACACTCTTTACATTTAGTTGTCTTTGAATGACTTTTTGGCAAACAAAATTAATAAATCACGCCATCTTCATGTTGCAGATGGGACATTAATGTTAAAGGTACACGTCAAATCTCATGTCCTTTGGGCCAATACTAAACTAAAATAAAGGTAAATTACTTTTTTGTCTTTCACTTTAGTCCTGGATTTATCCTCTGAAGGTATCATCCTTCCTTCCTTCCAATCATTCTTCATCCATCCTTCTCTCTAAAGGAAAAACACCCTGTCACGCACCCTGCTTGTTTCAGACACTTCCTCAGTCAAATGGTTTCGGTCGATCACAGCCAAATCAAGATCCTGCTAGTGATTTCTCTTTTTTTGGCCTGCAGCTCAATGTCAAATCAATTGCACTCCCAGAAAGTCTGAATTTGAATCGCAGCCAGACTTTGCGTAATTGGGTTTCTTCTTATAGAGGAAAAAAAAAAGGTGGTCAGAGAAGTTCAAGACCACTCGGTTATCGAGCAAAGGAGCCGCTCCCTCCCCTTGTGTTGTATTTTCCTCACTCATCTGGCATCCCACGATTGAGTCTGTGTAGTTGTTGAAGCTCACAGACAATACTGCAGTTGTTGGGCTGATTACGGATGATGAATCACTTTACATAGCGCGCGATGGAAGTGCAGTGTAGAGATATTCAATCTGAAATAACCTTTTGTTTCACAGCAACAACAAAAAAAGAAACGATGTCTCCAGGCGAGAAGTGAGACACAATCAGTCATCATAAATGAGCAGGAAAGTGGAAAGGCTAAAAAAACTTTTTAGTTCCTCAGCACTAAAACATTGTCAGCTTTGAAATCGGAGAACGGTGTTGACAGCATGGTGAAAAAGGCCCATCAGAGATTCCACCGACTCAGACGACTACAAGATGTGTGATGCCTCTCTGGCAGCCATGACCCATTTCTGCACAGTAGCAGGAGTGATCAAAAATGTTAGAACAAATGTTATTGCTTTCTGTTGCTTCCCTGTGGTTTCGGGCTTTCTGAGTCTTGACTTCCTGCGAGAGGAAACGTTGGCCCATCCTGCGCAGCCATTACGAACCATCCACTGTGTGTCGGTGCACCGCACACAAGCGAGAGCAATGCCTCGAGGATCACACAGATCCACCACTTCCCTGAAGTTAATGTAGTGATACCACAATGGAATAATGCGTCATCACAAGTAGAAGTCATGCGCTGACATTTTTACTTGGTAAACGTGTGCAAATATTAGCAGTAAAATGTACTCAAAATTAAAAGTGCTCATTGTGAAAATCGGGCAAAATTGGAGAAAAACTGAAACAGTGAAGCATAAAAAAATCTCCAAAGCTGGAGATAAAATGTTTTAGACTCAACAAAAGAGGGATTATATGCCTCTTTACTGGCTGAGAAAACTTTCTAAAACTCTTTGGATGATCTCTAAAAGTAATTTCATCAAGCAGCAGGACGGCCGTTTTTTCAGAATTCATTAAAAAAGTTTTATCATTTTTACTTGACAACAGCCATTTCATGACCTCAACTGAGACTGAATGCAAAGTAGTGGAGAAAGACAAAACAACCATAAAATATCTCAAAGCGCTTGAGTAAATGTTCCTGCTGACACTTAGCCTCTCTGCGTCTTTTTAAGCCTCCGCACACATGAACAAATCGGTCTGAGGACGCTGAAGAGCTTAAAAAGACAAAAAGACGATGACATTGTTCTTCTCTTGAAGCCTTTCATTCCTTCGGCTCAGCAAAGCAAAAAAGAAGTCCAAACAACCTTTCTGTCTTTAGTTTTATCTCTATATTTATCCTCTGGATAGCATGTTGCCTTCATCGCTGACCCAAATACGTTTCCGTAAACCAGAGGGAGAAAGTCTTCTGAAATGTTGTTTCACTGTGATTTTAACAAGTCTGTGATAATGTTTGAACAACATTTAACATGTGTCTCTGCTCTTTAATTGCTCAGCTGTTTTCTCTGATTACATTATGCGAGCACAAAACGCTGAATTTGATTATTTAACAGCTACATTCTGTTGATAGCGAATTACAAAAGATGAATAATAAAGCAAACTGTTGGATTTTGTGAACAGTATTTACACTGACTGCATAACCAATGCGCTATGTTGTAGTTTATTGAAAATACGTTTCCAAATAATAATTAAAGTTAATGTATAAAGCAACATTTAATACTTTTCTACTATTAAATAACAAGTAAATCATGTTGATGCTCAGGTGAATGGTGTCTCTGTATCATTTGTACGTCTGTTATCACACACCACCAACTATTTCACTTGTTTTGGTGAAACTGGATCATATTTTATGATGTGTTTTGAGTTTGAGCTGTAGCTGCTGTCAGCTAATGTTAGCTCAGTTTCTTAGTCGGGCTGCCCAGACTGTGACGGGTTTGTACCACACATGTTTTGGACCACTGGGACGTACAGGAGGTTTTCAGGCCCAACAGGGAGTGGAGCTGGTGTCGTGCCAGAACAGGAGCTGGGTAAGTGGGCAATGTAACCGGGCTCAACAGCCTCTATGGACATAATGACAGAAGAGAAAAGAATGTAGGGGACGCTAAGAAGAGTGACCAAGAAAGGTAAAATGGTGAAATAAAAGGCTGAAAGACAGACGCCAAGCTGGGCTTCTTGCTGTTGGACTAGTCAGTAATATTTGCTGGCTGCTGTGTCTTGTGTTGTTGCACCTGCTAGATGTTTGGGCGTTCGCAAAATTGTCGACTTGCTAGTTTTTATATATGAGAATGAGAGACGAAACATCTTCACTGATCTACAAACAAGTCCGGTTGCCCCAGACTTAACCTTTTTGAAGAAAGATGACTGGGATTATGGAGAACCTTCACAGACCACATTAAAATATTAATGTTTCAACATATTTTGTTTCTTCTTACAGCCACAATGGCTCATTAATGGTCTGAAAGTCCTTCTTCCTGCTGATGAAGCACACAGTCAGCCACCGTCAAGGTTTTCTTAACATGTTTTTGAGTAGCGTCTGTGGTTGAAGCAGAGGAAGAAAACCGTAAATGCACTGCCTCTGGTGCACCGCGGAGTCTATTAACTCAATCACCATGAAGTGCCTGCCTGAGTTGAGGCATCCATCAACCTTTCTGGAAAGTGTTTGGAGGAGAAAAAAAATATAAAAGAATCACAAAGACCACACGGAGAGAGAGGCGTTCAAGGCCGAAAGATTACACACACACACACACATACACTTTTTGAGACTAATTCCACACAGTCAAGTTTTAATGTCAGAAGGCTTCTTGTTGGTTTTTAAAGGTCACTGAAGCAAATTACTGAGAACCGTTGATTCAGTAATAAAGTGAACATGACACACACACACACACATAGACAGACGGAAATGTAGTTCACATGTAAGACACACACACTCACACAGCCCCAGGTGTTGAACATGTTGAGTTTTGACGCTATTTTAGTCATTGAGCATTATGATCCCAGCTGTCGGAGGCCCTTCTGGAGGCACACACACACACGCATGCACGCACGCTTAGTCCCAAAGCATCTGATCAGCTGAGGGAGTGTGTTAGGATTAAAATCCACTCTGAATGAGCCTCTTTCTCTTCTTTATTATGTCACACACACACACACACACAGGGGAAAATAGAGGAGCGTGGCGGTAAAAAAAAAGAAAAAAAAAAAGGTATCGATTCACAGATTTGTGAATCGATTTTACGAAAGCAGGTGATTCCCTCAACAATGACGACAAGACACAGTAATATCAAGTCTACTGCTTTATTTCCATTTTCAGAGTAATTTGTTTTTCTTGATGGATTTACTAGATCTATTATATTAGCAGGGATAATATCTGTGGATATGAGTCTGCTAAAATTAGATTACACAATCAGGATCTCAAGACATTTCTCTGATAAATCTGCGAAAGAAAAAAAAACAAACATGGCCTTTTTTTTTTTTTTTTTTAATGCATTAAATGATTACCAGGATTTTAAAGAACATATGTACAACAGCTTAACATGAGGACAAATTAAGTATGTGTGGAGTTCGTTAGCTAAAATAGCATCAGAGCTTATTATACAAAAACTGGGCCTCATTCAACTGAGGTTTCTCTACAAAAATACATCTAATAACAGCTTCTTTTTCTGCTCTAGTTTACACAGTTTTATCGCAATAATAAATAAAACCTTACGTTCATAGAGAACATATGGTTTCATCCCCTTGTGGTACAGAGCTACAGGGAGATTACGGAGTGCCGTCACACCAGCTAAATATGATTCTGCCGTTTTCTTGCACTCAGAGCTGTTAATTAGAAGAAGTTGTGAGTTTCATGTTGCTACCTCTGTTCATAAACGCCTCACGAAGCAAAAAATGTCAAGTACATCACCCTGGGCGCCATCATGTCACCATGGCGACCTGCCCAACATATTGGAGATCAACTGGTGATGAGTAGTTAACTCCTGGTGATATCAGGAGAGGCTGCGCTGCGTCTATAATGCTCAAACAGTGTGCGTCCGGGCTTTTGGGATCAATACAACTTATTTTACAGTGTTCGCCTGTAGTGAGAGTAAGTGATTGTGATCCGCCCACAAGACCTGCTTCCTGTACTCCAGTTTTTATGCATACTTTTATTTGTTTTTGTTTGTTTGTCATTGCTGCATGCAGCAGAATAATCTATAGTCGCTGAGATGGATAGGCACTGCCAGTTATGCCCTAAAGCCATCACAGCCAGATGTTCAACTTCAGAGGAGCGAGAGAAAAACAATGTGTTACTAAGTGTGGGAGTTACTCTGCACTTCTCTCATCGCTACTCCAGCCGTTCACACCTCTGAAAGTCTGAGCGTCGCGCTGTCAGGAGTGGTTGGATTTTTAAAAAAAGGTGCGGCGGTGTCGCATTTTCTTAATTGTGAGGTATTTCTGCCGCAATTTATGAGACAATGCAGGACGTGTCGAGTCTCAAAAGAGGAAAATTTGAACAAAGAAGGAGGACGGATCTGCACTTATTCACATGTGGTTTTGTCCTAACCCTTAGCTTTACAGGAAAAAATCCACCCTGAGGGGTTGTTCAAATAGAAAAGCTAGGAAGGAACGCTTTGAACCTGGATGATGATTTCGTGAAGTGCTGTGTGGAAAATCACATGTCCAAGTAGAACAAGCAGCCAAAGAATGACAACAGGGGGAAGGGAAGCTTGAAATGAAATAAAAATAGTTGTTTTGTGATTATCTGACAATCAAATCCTTACACTTCCTTTCCCTACATCTATCTACCTCTCCCGGGGACATGGAAGCCGCTTGTGTCACACCGTGAGCTGAATCACTGTGTGTTTTGGCCTTTTGTTTCCTCGGATGAGTCACTAAAATGTAAAGTTATCCACCACATTGGGGTATTTTTAGTGCAGCTGAAATGGAGTCAGATCAACAGTCTAAAACGTCAAGAGTAAAGGTCAGACGCAGGAGTCAATCCCTCACAATCAAAGAACAAAGGCTTATTTCTAAACTTAACATTTTGCTCTGACGTTCAGCAGCCACACAGGGAGATATAGACTGCAGAGAGGATTCAATTTACACACTAACGACAGAACCAGCAGGCCTGTATGCAGCAACAAGACTGCAGCGAGCTGTCTCCCATTTCCATACTACAAACTAATAATATTATTTTCATAATATGCTGTTTTTGCAGCGAGTATCCAACAAATTGATGCAGTTTTTTTTATTTTGTACTAACAGTAAGTGATTCAACGTCAATCAAACTGCCACTTTTAAAATGCCACTGCCAATTAAACTTCACAAAGAGGAGACAAAATGCTTTTTTTTCTGATATTTCTGAGGCGTTCCTGAAGCTGTTTTTCACCCTTATCACCAATCTTCAGGCTTCTTACAGACGTCTTGATTTAGTCTGCGTAGGCTGCTGACGTCTTTGAGTAGAAAGGAAATTAGGTAATGGCTAATTTTGTGTAACGTTGTGTAACTTTTCTACCATAAAATAACAATAATGACTTCGAATCAGGTGAATGGAGTCTCTGTTCGTACGTCTATTCTCACACTAACTTTGTACTCCAGGTACGATCATCCACGAGAAGTATGTAAGCTTCACGGCACTACACCGGCAACTATTTCAGCTGATTTTGGCAATGTTTTCTGGTTTTCCCTCTCATGCTCTCTCTGTGATTTACAGAGTTTCCTGATGGACAGTGAAGTAAACAGCTGCCAACTGTAGCTGCTGTTAGCTCAGTTTGTTAGCCGGACTGCGGTCTCAGAGCACATTATGTCAAGTGAATGAGTGAAAACCTTTTATTATCTTTTATTTCAGCTGGGTAGCATCCATTTACATCCTGCGCACGTCACACCAGATAAATAAAACATGAGACTGAGTTAGCCGTTGTTACATATTTGTCGTGGCTCATTATGTGAAAGCGTGTAAATCTGATCTTTTACATGAAGTTTGCATGATTTCTGACATTTGTAGCTGTAGTTCTTTTAGCCTACAGTAAATGTTAGCCATCAGCACATAAACTATATCGTCACTGATTGTTGTTTTATCTTGTGCTCAAATTGTACTACACATATACTCAATTTAATACTAATTTCGGATAAGATCTGTCAATGTTTTGGACAGGCAGATAGGAACTGGGGAAAATGGACTTCCTGACTAGCAAAACAGACTGCATCTTAAAAAGTCATGCAGGTCATCGGCTAACCTTGAGCTGAGAACAAGAAGTTCACATCAGTCTTAAAGGTCATTCAAGGAAAAGTAAAAAATCAGCAACTGAAGTAGAAGCTCTCAGGGGCGAAGAAAAAAAAATGTAAATTTCATCAAGAAAAAAAAAAGCGCTGCATTTATTCGCACAGATTGAAGATATCTGAGAGTGTACAGTGATGAATCTGTCCTTTAAAGTCACCATAGTTTCCAACATGCTTTAAACCGAGCAAATCATTGATTTAAAATTCAAAACAGAAGCGTTGACTGATTTCTGCGTTGACTGAGGGAAACGAGCCCAGCTGTGTATCCCCACCACGATTCTGCTGGCTGCACACCTGAGGCTCATTTTGAGCAGGATTGCGACTGATGAAGATAATTAGCCATCATGTTTTTTTTTGTTGTTTTTTTTTCAGAAGTGTGAATCAGTGCTTAGAGCGTCTGAACGGGTTGATGACGCTGACGGAGGTTTGACTTTAAGTCAGATTTTGATTTCCTACTTAAGTCCTCCTGAAATTGTTTTCCCCCCTGCTCGCATTTCATCCTCCTCGCTTCTGGTATGCAGGTAATGACACATGAAAGCTGCTTTCGCCAGACAACTCTTTCCTTGGAAAATGGCAAAATGATTTCTTTAGAACAACATCTGTAAGGGCAGAACTGCAGGATGGGGCGGAGGATACAGAGACGGGTGGTGACTCTGCAAAGGGTGAAAAGCTGTTGCTAGGGGATACGGACCGGGGGCATCCAGGAGAGGGATGGGGGATGAGGCGTAAAAAGAGGGAGGAAGAGGGGGTGGTGGTGGTGGTGGTGGTGGCGGGGGAGGAGGCGGCGGAGGAGCTGAAGGTGGATTGAGAGTGAGAGGCGAGAGATGTGGGGAGAACGACGGGAGGAGGTGAGGGTACGAGTGGACGGGGAGGTGCGACGGTGGCGGGAGGAGGGAGAGGTGATGCTGGATGATGGTGTGATGGAAGGAGAAAGAGGAGGAGGAGGAGAGGGAAGGCTGGAGGAGGAGTGGAGCATGGAGGGGGATGCAAGGCGGAGGGAGTGTGTGAGGGAAACGAGGCCTCTTCTCTGGATAGAGATGTTCAAAATCTATCTCCATCCTTCTCTCCCTGTCCTCCTTTTCCTTCTCCTTTCTCCTCACCCACTCCTTCCCCCACTCCTCCTGCTTCTCCTTTACCCTTTTCCTCTCCATCTGTTTCTCCTCTTCCTCCCTTCTCTCCTTCTCAACATCTCTCTCCTCCTCTACCTGCTCTGTGCGTACACTCATGAGCGCGACAGCTTCCGTCACATTCGGCGCCTTAACAACTCGAGCACAGTGATTACAATCAATGACATGATTACTGTTAAAATGATCACGCTGACCACTGTCAGTATCATCGCAGCCGCTTTGATCAATACATGTGTGAGTTTTGTGTTGTGGTGCATCCTCCTCACTGAGCACACTTTTGGTATTAGTCTGGTCCTGACATGTGTCGTTGCTTTTACAGACACGGCTCTCGTCTCTCTGAGCTGCTGTTTTTTCATCCTCTGTTTGCTTGTTTTCATATCGACAGTGGTTAGCGTGAGCATCATTAGTGCTACAGGTGCAAACGTCTTTTGAAAGTGAATCCACAGGTGTGTCCGCGGCGTTGCAGGTCGGTTTGTCACTGTCCACAAGCTCAGGAGGATGATCCCCCTCTTTGTCGTTCTTGTCGCAAGGATTGTCGCGTGTCTCGTCGCTGTTGAGCGTTTTATCGCACCCGCTGTGGTCACTTGGTGCGTTACAGTCACTGAAAGGTTTCTCAGTCCAGCATTTCCTGTTTCCCTCGCCTCCAGAGGGATCAGAGCTTAATGGACTGCAGTCGTTGGCATTGCAGTCGCCGCCTTCGCTGTCATCGCAGCGGCAGTAGTTATTCAGTTTGTCTGCCGTGTCGCAACTAAATGTTCCCTCACTGCTATTTATGTTGTGACACAGACAGTGTTTTGTCCTGCAAAGAAAGTGGCAATCAGTGTTCACCTCCGCCTTGTTGCCCTCTGGACTGCACTCGGTTGCCAAAAGCGTCTCAGTCTCGTTGCTCTTGAGTTTAGGCGCCTTTGTGGCGTCCTGCATACAAGAGGCCTCATCTGCGTCGAGGTTAGCGGTCAAGCCAACAGATGTTCTGTCCTGTCTCTGCTCGCAAATCACTCTCCTTGCTTGTCTCCTTCCTCTTTTCCGTTTCTTCCTCGGTGATTCCCCAGCCTCCGGCGATTCCCTTGTCCTCTTGCCGCCTGTTACCGCGCTCTTCGACATCACTTCCTTTGAAATGGCATCGCTGGGGAGTGTCATCTCTGCGCAGGCTGATCTAATTCTCAGTTGCGTTTCCGTCTGTTGTGCAGAGCAGCATGGGGCTGGGCCTGACACCGGATTGCTGTGTCCTGCAGGTATAGTTTGTCTTTGACTACACGCTGCTTCCCTAAAGGGAGCAGGGACAAGGCTAATCGCTGGATCACATGCCGTTTCCCTGCGAGGCGTAGGAACAAGACAAATTTCTGGCTCTGGCGCTGCGTCTCCACGGGGAAAAGAAACACCGCTAATCACTAGGTTACACACGTTTTCTTTAGCATCCTGAACGGCTCTTATCTCCGTCTTCCTCGGATTCCTTTGCCCTTCCTCCTTCCCCGCCTGTGTATTTCTGTGCATCTCCCCCGTCTCTCTGTCATTCTGAGCCGGGTCGGGCGTAATTGCAGGACAGCATGGCATCTGTATAACAGACCCAGGGACGGGGCTAATCACTGAGTTACATGCTGCACCCCTGCAGAGGAGCTTTCTGAGTCCCTGGCCCCACCCGGAGGCTGATTGCTGGGATTGATGCTGGCTGGCCTCCCTTTTCACCTGCAGACACAGCTGGTTACACCGATTACACCGATTCATGGGAAGATTACTTAATAGCTCTCCTCTCTTGTCATTTCTACCTGCCCTCTCTCGCTCCATCTGATCTCCTCTTATCCTTCTCTCTTCCGCCCTCATCCTCTTTTCTCTTTCTCCTACCAGCCGATGCGCTGCAAGATTACTTAATAGCCCTTTTTCTCTCCTCTCCTCTTTCTCCGTGCCCTCTCTTTTCAATCTCTCGTCTCCTCTCCCTTCAAACACCTGATTCTCAGAAAGACTGCTTATTATCCTTCTTACCTTCTCTGAGTCTTTTCTGTCTGTCTCTTCTGCTCTTT
This sequence comes from Protonibea diacanthus, assembly GCA_028641955.1. Lineage (NCBI taxonomy): Eukaryota > Metazoa > Chordata > Actinopteri > Sciaenidae > Protonibea > Protonibea diacanthus. The sequence goes on along the minus strand of CM053989.1, from coordinate 5,275,000 downwards.
TCCTCCTCCCCCTCTTCCTCATTCCTCTCCTCACCCCTCCCCTCCTCTTCCTCCTCCTCCTCCTCCTCGCCGTGTTTTGAAGGCCTAGCGTCGGCGCAAGGTGGCATTCTGTGGAAACGGGAACGAATTTTAAAGCGGTTTCATCACGGCAGCTGCAGCGGTCCGGAACTGCGCCGCCGCCGCTACAATGGGCTACAACTTCCATAGGATTTCCTGCCTGTCGTCCTTCATCCTCTTCTTCCCTTTCATCTATCTTCCCTTCCTTTACTTCCTCCATAACTTCCTGCCTCTGCTGGCAGTCGGGTTGTTTGATCACGGGCGGCTTTACTCTCTCCCTCCCTTCCACCGGTCCTCCTTTCTTTTCCTCACCTCCTTCCTTGGCCCTGTTATGTGCTCTGAAGTCGTACAGGAGAGGGTTGATGCTATAGGAGATGGAGGGCGACGTCTTTGTGTAGCTGACCATCTCCGACGGCCAGAGAAGAACTCTGCTACCGTCTCGGCTCAGCACGGGACAAAACGGCTCTTTGGGACGGCATGTAGGCAAAGAAGTTGATTTTTTCGGCCAGTTTGATGTAGCAGTGTTTGATTCTTTGGGCTGTGTTTGGACTGAAGACTCTTTGGTCTCATTTAAAACACCAGAAAGTGATTTTTGAGGCTGATTTGTTGTGGGACAGAGCAAATTTTTCAATTCTTGGGCATGGTTTAACTCCACATTGTCATGGGTTTCAGCCTCGCTGCCTCGACATACTGAATCTTTAGCAACAACTGTGCTTACACTGTCAGAATCATGTCCTGATATCCCACTGTTGAAATAAACATGAGTTCCAGTCCCACTTTCACTGCTGACTTGGGCTCCAGTCCCATTGTCATTACATAAGGAGAGCTGGGCTCCATTCCCACTGATAACAGAGTCCTCAACTCTGATCACATTGCGATTACATAAAGAAACCCGGGCTCCAGTCCCAGAGTGTCCTCCAGTTCCCCTCTCAGTAGACGTATTGGCTCCAGCCTCAGATTGCTGGATTGCAGTTTTACTGTCCACACTGCACTGGTTTCCAGTGTCCCAGTGATCCACACCTACACTGTCCACGTCTGCAGATACCGGAGATTTGAGCCGCTGATCTGCGACTTTCTCCGCCGGATCTTTGGCTCTATCTTGCACTGTCACACCTTCTTGCTTCCCTGACAAGCCGGAGCCCTGCCCGGGTTGGATGAAGACGGCAGCTGATTGGTGGAGGAGGACACAGCTCCTTTTGGGGAGCGAGAAGGACACAGGACGGACCCTGCTGGGGACAGATTGGACGTCTGAGACTCCGACGGGTCCACACACTGCTCTGCTACTGTTGATGCTGATGTCTGTTGAGTTAGAAATGGCGGCGGTGGTGGCGGCGGCGGTGGTGGTGATTTTCTTGCTAAAGTTGGCCACGGTAGTTTTGTTGAAAATGGAGCCATTAGTGGTGGTGTTAGTGGCAGTTGTTGGGATGTTATTGGGAGTAATGGGGTTGCTTAAATAATGATGAGCCCAAGGGATCTTGTTAAAGTGGCTGGTTTTGGTAGAAGTGTTGATATTTGTGTTATCAGTGTTCATGTTGTTGTTGGTGGTGGTGGTGGTGGTGGTGGTGATTGTACTGGCTGTAATGGCCGTGGCTGTCAGGTCATTGTAGTCCATTTGGGTCTTGTTGAGGATGCAGGATTCAGCAGCAGCAGTCGTTGTAGTGTTGTTGGTGTCCACTTGGCTGTATGCCCATTGTGTGTTGCTCAGGAGTCTGGTTTCCAGTGCGGGGTCCAGGGGAAGGAAGGGCTGGATCAGCGGGGTTTGAGGCTCTAGATGGAGGGAAGAGACAAAAGGATTAAGGCAACTGACACTGGTTACATTTACATGCAAACCATAACAGGATTATCTGTCTAACCTGACTATAAAGAACAGAGTAGGAAAGGAAACATGTAGAAGAATAGCATTCATTTTTGTAAAATTCCCCATACAGTAAGCTCCTTATGCATTTATTCAGCACTCTGGCTCTTCACCATTCCTCTTTTGTTGCTTTTAACACATCCGAATTTGATGTATGGGTGTAGGATGGATTTAAGAAAAAAACATAAGCACAGAGATGAATGTGTGGCTCACTTAGAAACGGGGTAAAAATAAGATTAAGAATTTACTCTAACATGTAATATCCATTTTTATACATCTATTTTGCAGCACAAGATGCTGGCAGACATTCATCTGTCTATACATCAGTGTGAGAGATGATTCAGACCATTATTTCTTAAGTGAAGGTTTTAAGATTACTCATAAGTCATAAAAGTGATCCATAATGTGCCTTCTTCTAACACCAGAAACCCCCCTTTGTTAAATATTTGAGTTTTTGAAGGGGAGCATACAAATGAATTATTACTCTTCCAATATGAAATGTGAAAATACATTAAACACTCTGAGAGGGGATCGACTTTAAATGCAGTTGTTGAACTTTCCCATTGGTTTCAACTTTAAAATGAGAAAAGAAAACTTTACTGCAAGCTATATATTTTCAGAAAACCTGGGGTGACAATTGATTGTTTCTTTGAAACCACAGGCATGCTGCTGCCAGATTTCATGTTATGCTGTCTTTATTTTATTTTATTTTTTTAAAATCTATCTTACACCCTAAAATTCACTTGAGATGGACTGAAGCGAGCTGATATCACCTCCTGAATCAGAACAAATTCAGACTGAATGGCAAATTTAACTGGAAAATATTCTTATAACTGTATATTCACACACTGACTTTTATACACTTGGCAGTTTATTATAACACCTAACTAAAAGTAATGTAGTCCAATGCAACAGCCCTGTAATAAATCATACGGTATGGTTTTTGTTAAAACTGCTTTAGAGGTGTGTTGATTCAATTTCATTGGAGGATATAGTTCGTGGTGCTGCTGAGCTGCATTGTGTTATACTGAGAGGAAAGGAAAGAAACAACACAAACTTTAGTTTAGGACAGGTGTAATAGACTAATAACTGCGTGCAGCCTTCTTTGGCATATCTTAGTTTGAAAAGTAATAAATCAATAATAAAAAGTAGAAATAAATAAATAAATAAAGGAATGCAGGATATAAATAAAAACACAGGATACAGGAAATAAAAGAAAGATGGACCAATGTGTCGGATTTAATGCAATCGTCTTGTCAATTTGGCATCAGTATAATCTGTACAGATAAACTGTATTTGAATCACAGCTGTGCAGATATTCAGTATAACAGCACTCCCTCTTCTGTGGCAAAATCAGTTGATTATCTCTATAGAGAAGAATAAAATAAACAATGATGATAATAAATAAGTATAAATAATAAAATAACATCATAAAACACTGCATAAAAGCCACAATAAGTAACATCAATAGGATCATATGACAGAAGACATTTTGATTTGTTCAATTTCACCAGTTTACAGCACCACAGGAGCCCGAGAGGGATGAATCATACACAATGAGACTATATTCTGCTTTAATTCCTCATATTAACCATGTTTACTCTCTTTCTTTCACTTAACCCTTCGCCCTGTAAAGCAACAGAGCGGAGCTTCTTTTTCTCACTGTAAACTAAACTACTCCTGCTGTGCAATCAAAGAACAAGAGCCGCGGCGTGCAGAGGCTTCTCAGCACTGACGGCAGTCATGTCAAAGCCTACATGCCGGCTCTGAAGCTACACCCAAAACCCTTAACACAACATCGAGGGAATGTATTTTAGACGTCCACTCCTCTTGTCTAACCATGCCCTGTCTCTTTTGTGGAGCTGTTTACACTCCAGCAGAGCGGGGTTATATAATTTTGGGTGAATACAATAGCTTCTTTTATTCTGGGGCTCTATATTCACTAAAAGGTCAGCGCTGTCAAAACGGTATGCAGTTGGTCAGTGGTAGGCATTTGTGCGACAAAGTTCACCATGCAAAACCTCTGTGCTGATTTACTACAGCAAAGAACTTCTTCCCGAAACTATAACCACTCCTTTGTGTGCATTTTACATCTTCTGCAAAGATTTCAGAGCTGTTCATTTTCTTTTCTATGGTCCGCTGTTAATCAGGATGCTACAGCGTCCTGCAGCAGCAGACCACACACTGATTAATCCCTCAATATCAAGACTGATATCTCCATCACCAAAACCAAACACACGCTCATAAACTATTTAAGCATCTGGGTACATGGCTTTTAAGCAGATAAGAGTGCTTACTTGTTCCCAGTGTGGCGCTGCCTGCATGGATGTCGGCCCAGTTCTGCACAAAGTCCGGTCGGGACTGGTCTGCTGGTTCCACTGCCACTGTGGTGGACCGGAACATGGGACCAGAACCTGGAGCACTAAGAGGTGGAAAGGAAAGGAAAGGAAAGGAAAGGAAAGGAAAGGATGAAAGAAGGAGGAGGAACGGAAGATGACAAGTGATGAGAATGATGAGAGGAAAGAAGGAAAGGATAGAAGGAAGAATAAAGGAGGGGAGAAGAGAATAAGAGGGGGTGTAAGGGGACAAATGAAAAAGGGAGGAGGGGAGGAAAGATGAGAGAGGAAGATGGGAAAGGAGAGGATGAAAGCAAAGGGGATGAAAGAAAACAAATAAAAAAGGACCAAATTAAAATAGAAAGAAGAGAGGAAGGAAAGAGAGGATCAAAAGGGGAAAATGGGAGGAGGACAGGAAGAAAGGAAAGAGGAGGAGAAGACAAGAGGACAGTGGGGATGAAAGCAAGCAAACAAAAAGGAAAGGAAGCAGGAAAAGGATGATGAAGAGAGGAGGAAACGAGGAGACACGTGATGATAAGAATGAGAGGAGAATAAAAGAGGAATGTGGAGTGGAAAGGATTGTAAGAGGAGAGGAGAGGATGGAAGAAAACATTAAGAGGAAGAGAGTAATGGAGAAAAAGGATAAAAGGAAGCAAATAAAGGATGAGAGGATAAAAAGGAAGCAATGCAATGCGAAGATGGGAGAGGAGATGATAAAAGGAAGTAGGAGGGGAGGACAAGAGGAAAGTAGAGATGAAAAGAAATAAATATAATAATGAGAGGAGGAAGTGAGGAAACAAGTGATGATGAGATGAAGAGGAGAGTAAAAGAGGAATGGATGAAAGGATGAGTGGAAATTAATAAAGGATGAGAGACGAGGACAAGTGGGAACAAATTAAAAGGGTAGGAGGGGAGGAAATGAGGACAAGAAGATAGTAGGAGAAAGGAGAAGGAAAAAGGTGAGGAGGAAACGAGGAGACAAGTGATGATGAGAAAGAAAGGAGAGTAAATGAGGAATGGATGAATTTAAGGGAAGTAAGAGGAGAGAGAGGATGGGAATAAATGAGAAGGGTAGAAGAGGATGATGGAAAAGGGGGAGAGAAGAGAAGAGGAAATGTAAGGAAAGGATAAAAGCAGAAGAGGGAAGAGGAGAAGAGATGACACAAGGAAAGGGGATTACAGGAGAGGACATGGGAAGAGGAGAGGAAATCAGGAGACAAGTGTTGAGGAGAGTAAAAGAGTGAAATGAAATAGGGAGGAGATGACGGGAGGACAAGAGGATAGTGGGGATGAAAAGAGGAAACAAGGAGACAAGTGATGATGAGAATGAGAGGATGAAGAGGACAGATGAGAGTAGAGGAGGGAGGAAATGTGAGGAAAGGATTGAAGGGAAAGAGGTGACACAGGAGTATAGGAGAGGATTAAAAGTAGAAGAATAAAGAAGGAAGAGAGGAGACAAGGAGACAAGAGGTGAGGAGGGGCGAGAGGATCTGAAATCCAGCTGAAAATCAATTTGACCATGCCTTTCCTCTCTTTCTTTGTGCCAGGAGCCAAACTGCATTGTTGCAAATCTGGAAACGGCAGTGACAGCCGATACTGATGCACGACTTTGTGAACAGTGAGTGGGTTCAGCCGTCACGACGTGATTGGTCAGAAGCACTTTATCGCAGGGCTGATTATCCCCATTAAGCACAGCAAGATGCATTTTATTGGTTGCTGTGCCAACGCTCGGCGTAACCAGGGAGCTAGTTACTGATTTGTCTCTTTTTCTCTTTTTTATTTTTACTCATGTACTCAATAAAGTGCAACAAACATATCAGTCAGCACATAATGTGTTTTTATATGTGGGCCTACGACGGTCAGCAAGCAGACCTACACTGAAATTCTCACTTTCATGCATGGATTAAGAAGTCAGGGATGTTTGATCGTTTCTTCAGGGACCACTTCCTGCCGGAGACGTGGGTGTCTTCAGGTTTTGACTCGCAGCTCTGAGCTCAAATTTCGCATTCATGCGCTATCGTATATATTTTTGAGAAGCCAAATTCTGCTTTTGGTAGCTTGCCAGATGAACTCTTCCTCATAACGTGTTTTCAGCGAGGAGCAGCAGCCAACTCTACATCATCTGTTTCCAGACCTGTTTGTTTGTTTATCATTTGTCTTGCAGGGTCTTTTTTTTTTCTTCTTCTTCTGTAAGACAAACAGCACGTGATTGCAACACTGTTTGGCAGCCCACTTGAAAGTCCCAGATGTCGGAGCTTCCCAGCAGCACATGAACACACAGAGATATGTAGATCTTTCAGCAACATTAACACACAGCTGTAAAATAACTTTGACACAGCAGGATGTTCCCTGTAATGGATTACGCCTCTGAGGCATGTTTGTAATCTCTGAAATGATGCACATGGCGCTCAGCGACTTAATAATGTATGTTGACGTGTCAAAGTAGGAGAAAAATACAGGTGTACATAGCAAAATTAAACATTTCAGTTCAGGGTCCTGTCAAGGCTTACTGGGACGCTTGAATAGAAGAGAGACATCGTTAACGTCATTAATGACAAATCAAAATGTCGGCTGTGGAGAAAGGACTTCTGGCCCAACCTCCTCTACTTCCAGGATGCTTGAAGAAAAGTCCAACAACTCCACCAAGGCTGAAGTTGTTCTTTATACTGTAACTGTTCGAAATAAACTTTGACATGTGTTTTTTGTTGTTCTGGAGCCCTAAAATAAAACCTGACCTGCCTGACCAGAAAAGGCCGACCAGCCAAAACAATTACTATCACCACCAGAGTGCACGACAAGGACTTTCCAGCAATTTAAACTGATTTGCATGCCTATATAAACACCCAGCAGATACAAAGAGCCATTGGCATTAACTTGGAGTCGTGTTTCAGGTCACCTGATGAATGTGAGTTTACTATTCACTCAAAATTTTGCCTCTGTTTTGGTCTCCACCAGCATTTACCACAGCGTTTTTCAATCCTGGTCGTTGGGGAACACTGCCCTGCATGTTTTAGGTGTTTCCTGCTCCAACACACCTGATTCAAAAGATCAGCTCGTCATCAAGCTCAAGCTGCAGCGGCCTGATAACGAGCCACTCATTTGAATCAGGTGTGGTGGAGCAGGAAACATCTAAAACACTGATCCCCCAAACAGTGATCCCCGAGGACGAGGGTTGAAAAACACTGATTTAGCATACAACTACTGGAATCCAGGTCGACGAGAGTGGCGAGAAATGAACAATGTACGTTAATGGATGCTCAGCTTTGCTTCTAATATTGCCCTGTGGCCACAAGGAGAAATGTCCAAATCTGAGCAAGTTAACAAAGTCTGGTGGGCAAAACGTAGGGCGCGAAGTTGAGTTGGTAACAGACCAAAATAGCATTGCAGCCATGACGCAGTTTGTTACGTTACCCACCTGATGTTTTGATCCTTCTCCCTACACAATCATTTTTCACGCTGCACTTTGATATGCACTTTCTTTTCACTTCTAGGCGAGGCAAAACATGACACTGACACTGTATCCTGTCGTGCATCGGCTGGTATTTTATTTTATTTGGAGTGAGACTGCACTGATATATTATACCATTACATTATTCTGACTCATGCATTAATGACAAAGCAGGATTTTTACAGTTGCAGCTGGTGGAGGTGGAGCTAATCTCGTGATTTACTCGTTTTATTGAGTAATGAGGTTTGTTTTGTCCAACCAAACCAAACCAAATGCTGCAACTATGCAATTGTAGTGGCAGTTGCCAATTAATTTTATGTCAACTGACCGATTTTAGCTTCACTTAGTGTTAGTAACAATGCTTTAAACATCATGTTTTATAAGACCTTTGCATGTAAAAACCTACAAATTAACTACAGCTGTCAGATAAACATAGTGTAGTGGAGTAGAAGTAGAAAGTAAAGTACCTCAAATGTTACATGCTGTGTTTGAGTAGATGTACTCATTTGCCGCCCATCCTGTCAGTTTGGTACCGTATACAGGGGCACGTCACTCACCACTCTCCTGTCGTCCTCTCCTCATCCTTGTGGAGCCTCCTCAGCGCTCTCTCCTCTCTCTTCTCCTCCCTGCGTCTCCTCTGCCTCCTGCAGGCCAGCGCTCTGTAAAACTCCCTCTGTTTCAGCTCCTTGAGGCGCTGAAAGGACAAGCAGGCAGGATTATGATCGTATTATTTTAAAAGGGAGAGGTCAAGGAGCTAAAACTGTAAAATGTTGAATGAGTGAGTTGATCGTGCAGCATTTAGCTGCTGTGCCCGTGAGCTGATCTGGCCACTCTGCAGTTATTTATCTGCTATGTGTGTAAGTATAACATTGTGTATGTGTGTGTGTGTGTCAGCTCTTTGTGTGTTTACGTGTGTGTACCAAGTCAGCCAGTGTCAGCTTTAGTAGAGTCCAGACCAGCTTAATTCACTTACTGAGCTCTGTCTGCAAGCTGTCTGCAAGCCGGAGATACTGATACTGAGTATGTGTGTGTGTGTGTGTGTGTGTGTGTGTGTGTGTGTGTGTGTGTGTGTGTCACAAATAATATTAATAATATACCGGTGGGTTCATATCACAGACAGACAGATGACAACAGACCGACAGACAGCGAGGCGGGCAGAGAAACCGACAAATAGATAAACAGACCAAAATAGACAGACAGATAAAATACAGAGGCAGACAGACAGATACAAACACAGAGGGACACAGAGACGGGCAGGAAGACAGATCAAGTGTGTTATTTTAAAGCCTGCAGTGTAGCCTCAGCATTTCTTAGAAGGTGTACATAGAGTGTGAGGGGTGGACAGGGAAAACCTCACAATAGACTGCAATCTGATGCCAAAACAACTCAAAAAATCAGGCTTAAATCAACACCTTCATGACAGGCAAAGCAAAATGAGCATTATAAGCTTCTTACAAAATACCTGTTTTTCTTTATTTTATATCACATTATATCCTCCTAAATGTATCTAGTTCTATTTTTATTATGTTCTCTATTTAAGTGCATTTTTTTATGACTCTGTCTGTATTTTGAGCTGCTGTAACGAGCACATTGCCTACAGGACATGTAAAATAATCTGTTAATTACAAATAACATTTTAAAATGTTGCTGACAATCACGTGAAAATAAAATCTTCAGGTTGTGCAAGCTCTTACACAACAACCTCTAATAACTGATCTGGGAAAATACCAAACATAATGTAATGTTATAGTGAAACAGCAGCGTGACCTTTCAGGAAGGTCTTTAAAATGTCATTTCGTATGTTTCTCCTGCGGTTATAATACAGCCAGTAAAAATAATTGATTGACCACATGACCGAGCTGATCACATGGATAGCTTTTTTAGCTTCTCCTGCCTTCTCCTGAGTGGTAAAGTAACATTCATTACAAAGCTGTAAACGTCCCTATTTAAACACTGTGTTTCTCCCAAATTCAATGAGATTTAGAGTCTGACAAGTAAACAAGATAATCCACCCTAACAGTTCTAAAAATTGCACATGAATTCTTTTGAATATCAGATATTGTGTCAGCTGGGAGCTGCTTCAGCAGCAATGACTTATAATCGCGTTTGATGAAATACAAAATATTTCAAATGTGAAGTATCATCCAGTGCATTGACAGATAATCAGACAATGGATCCCAGGACACAAACAAATGACATTACGTATTTTAATGTAGGGTTACGATACTTAATGCTTAATGTACTTATGTGTTTGGCCCCTGGGCTTGTATTTAGTAAGTCGGTTTTGATAAACCAGCCCTGATCCATGAGGTTTGCTCCTTCTTTCCTGATGTTGTTATGTAGTGAGCTAGGTTCATGACTAAAACTCAAGTAAAGCCAGTAGTATGTTCTTTTCCGTCACATTCATGAAGTCATGCGTGCGCACAACTCTGTTGTACAAATCTCAATAATCGTTGAACCTGACGCACATGCACGAGTCTCATTTCCACGCTCACAAGTTCGCCATAAATAGATGAAAAAACATCTCTAATCATCTGTTTACACAGAGATACGTCTTCCGCCTCCAGCACTCATTGAACCCGTCAGTGAAAAAAATGTCAAAGAAGACGTGTAGTTAAACTGTAGTGTCGCATCTGTGAGATTCTCCAACAGCAGCAGTACCTGTCATCACGCTCGGCTGTAGCTATTTATAATGCACGTACGGCTAATTCATTGCATGCACTTGTAAACAGTCATCAGAGATGACATGTCAGTCATCATTATTTAACATTAGAATGATGATAAATTATTAATTTATAGAGTTTAAAGCTAAAAAAAATATAGTTAAAAACACAACTTTTAGATTATGTCTTTGTAAAAGTGTGCTGCGGTCTGAGAAGTCCACATTTCAAACTGTTTTTGGAAATCATGGACATCGTATGTTATGAAAAACATTTAAGTTTTACAGTGTCCCGACTTTTTTGAAATCTGTACATTGGAATATCTCCAAACACACTAAATGCTACAGTTTTAGTCTTTTCAGCGTACCTGTTGATGCAAATAATCCCTGGTTGGACATCGCGTTGACCTCCGTCACTGTGAAGTGAAGCCAACAACTGCAGTTCCTTAAACAGCCACTTGAGGCTGGCTACAAAACAAGTCAATCTCCATAGGCCCTGATATTAAAATGTCCACCCTGTATAGTTAGTTATAGCTAGAACTCACCTGTTCAAATTATATTAAGGCTTGAAGCTATGCAGAATTTAGAGTGTGGCTGCTTTGATTGACAGATGGGTGCTGTTACAGGTGGCTTGTTTGAGCAACTATATTTGTTCAGCCCGCCTCAGCAGCGGAGGCAGGACTGCAAAGATGGCATCGGCCACACTTTGAACTGGACCTGTGTAAAAAAAACAACAGCAAAAATGCCCTCCAGGATGCCCTTCCTGTGGTTAAAAACAGATGAAGTACCACAGAGGGTGCCCTTTATATTTTCTTTCGCCCCTTTCCCTCAGACAACCTGAGTCCACCACTGCAGAGCTGGTGACACTTGGTCCTTGAGTTGAACAATGGCTTTAAGATTAAAGAGCTGAGGAGAGGTGCCTATGTATAAAGAGGGTAACAGCTCCTACACAGCTCATCTGATGTGAATGTAGATATCCTTAAAGCAGAGCTAAGAGTCAGCACTTTAACCTCCCTGCCATTGTTTCCTTTTAGATCCTGAGTTCTGAATGCAGAGCTAACAAAACAAGAAATGTGTCGCCTTCCTGCTGCTTATAGATCTTGCTGTATGAATTATATATTCAATTAGAAAAACATACAGCTTCTTTAGGCTGCATAATGTTTTCTCAGTCTCAGTTTCTCAGTCTGATTTGCATCCAGCAGCACATTAATGAGATAATGACGTAGTGTCTCTGCAGACCCCTTATTTCCAAAAGATGACGGGACGATGACTGACCATGAACCAAAAAAAAAAAAAAAAGGGCAGCATAGGTCCGTGTGTGTGTGTGTGTGTGTGTGTGTGTGTGTGTGTGCAAGCTGGAGAATATTACAACTAAAAAAATCATTTCCTGGAAGTGTCGCAGTCTCAAACAATATGCCCTAAATGCTCTGCATCTTCAAGTAAACCTAATAACTCTGACACACAGCTAACTGTGAAAAATATTATGCCTCTTTCATCGCTTGCAAGTGAACAAATGATAATTGCAGCAAATATATTCCTCCCAGCACCTATAATTTTGTAAACACCCAAAACAGCTGCAAGTTCTCAGAGTCGTCCCCCCTCCTCCACGTCCCGCTATGCAAGAACAAACTCTTTTTAGTTAGGCTGAACAAAGAAAAGTGATTAGGTAAGCAGGGTGCATTATTGATAACCTGCGTGCTTTTATGTAATCACTGAATATGTACATTCATTTTAACCTAAAATGATGCTTAGATATCAGCATTACATTAGCAGAGAACATCTGGAATTGCTAAAATCTTTTAAAAAACTTTTTAAAGTTAGATTTATAACATTTAAAACATAGTTTGCTTCCTCCTTAAGTAGGGAAATAAAGTTTAAGTTCAAGCAGAGTTTGGTGACATGGATGAAAGCCAGTATCACAGTATATGCCATTGTTTGTCAAGATGTATGTTATGATAGAGAATTGTGATACATATCTCAGAATATCAATTCTTATGGATATAATATCTAACTGGATTGTCAAATTAAATAGCTGACAAATCACAATTCTTTATCACATTGATGTAAAAATCCAATATTGCCATAAAGCAGTTCTTCTCATTGATTTGTAGCACTGCCCTCAGTGATAACAACGCACCCAGAAGTATTAAAGGGGTAGCTACTATGTTATAAAACAAAGGTTAGTTAGGTGATGCACCATCTCACTCAAATTTGAATTGTTAGTGACGCAAATTGTGGGAATTTGGACGCTGTACCATAAATTCATCCTCAGCACAAGGCGTCTTTATGTTCCCAAGGTCCGATGTCATTGACCATGGGAACATAGGACACTGAGGACATAAGACCCAGGAGAGCACATATATAATGCTGGTGAACATAGGACCTTGGGAACATAAGGCCCTGGAGACATAGGACCCTGGTGAACATGAGACCATTGGGAAGACAGAACAGTGGGGAACATCAGACCCCTGGAAACATTGCACCATGGGAACATAGGACACTGAGGACATAAGACCCTGAGAGAGCACATATATAGAGCTGGTGAACATAGGACCCTGGTGAACATAAGACCATTGGGAACATCAGACCCTTGGGAATGTAGGACACTGGGGAACATAGGACCTTGGGAACATAAGACCCCGGGAAAGCACATATATAGAGCTGGTGAACATAGGACCTTGGGAACGTAGGACACTGGGGAAGAGAGGACCTTGGGAACATAAGACCATTGGGAACACAGAACAGTGAGGAACAAAAGACCCTTGGAAACATGGGACTTTGGGAACATAGGACATAGGGGACATAAGACCCTGAGAGAGCACATATATACAACCGATCAATAAGGGACTTTGGGAGCATAGGACCGTTGGAAATCTGGGACCCTGGACAGTGGGAGAACATAGATATAGAACCCTGGGAACATACAGTTGGACCCTGTGAGATCATATATGTAGAACTGGTGAACATAGGACTTTGGGAACATGGGGCATTGGGGAAATGAGACCCTGGGAGAACGTAGATATAGAAATAGGGAACATAGGAAAATGTTCCCCCTGGGAATGTAGAGTTCTGGCATAGTGCATATTGAGAATTTAGAACACAGGACCCTTGGAGAGCACATATATAAAACTGAAGAACAAAGAATCTTGTGAAGATAAGAATTGTACCACAAGGAGGAACCTGTCTGTTTTTCTCCCTTTCCTCTTCCAATTCTTGGAGAACTGAATCAATTATACATTAAATATGATATTAAGTGAAAAGTATTCATTCATTATTTACATTATGATATCATATTATTATAGTGGATTATTAAGCAACACAATACTGTCCAATGCTGAACACGATACACTCCATATTGTCAATATGCCCACAAATTAAACATATAAAATATACACTAAAAAAGCAAATCTCAGCTTTGTTGTTGGGTGTTCATGTGTCATAAAATCAATCAGTGGAACTTTTCAGTGGTCATAAGAGCTGATGTTGGTGTTGGTGTGTGATTTGTGTCGACCACAGCCCGTGTGGAAACCAGAGCAGTGTGCTCATTGTGGCTCCGGGATGTAATAAATCCATGACCTTGGTCAGGAGGGTTTAAGGTGTTGCGTGTCTGGATAAACCAGATCTCTGAGTGCATTGTTAAGGTGGTGTGACTCACCTGCTTGTGGTGGTGGTCGTAGGAGTTGATGTGGTTGTCGTACTGTTGGTGTCTCACGTACTGCTTATCGCACAGCTCGCAGTAGAAACTGGAGTCTCCTTCCTCCTACAGAGAAAGAGGGAAATGAATAGAAAGGGAGAAAAGGAGAAAATTAAGGTTTAAATAGGAAATCTTTGTGTCTTTGTGGTGATCTTGAGAATCATTACACCATTAACAAGATATATGGCTCTTTGTTTTCACCTAAATTTGTTTCAGTGTTATCCATACAATGGTTTTTATTTGCTGCTGCAAAAAGGTACTAATGCACATACAGGGCGAAATTCAGAAAGTCTTCAACTAACAGAAAGTGAAGAGAAAAACTGGAAGAAAACACAAGCTGAGCTGAATCTCCCTGATTAAAAAAGAAAGCAAACAAAGAGATGATACTACAGGGATGTTGCTTGGCCAATTGTACTTTTTAATCTAGTTTCCTCCCATTGTCTTATATATTCTTTTATAAAACTGTGAAAACATTGAGCACGCAGGATGCAGACTAGTCTGGATTTCTTGACGCTGTAACTGAAAACATCTGTCAGTGTTGTATAACATGATTATTTTCATGACATTATTGAACCGAAGACAAAAATAAAATGTTAACCATAACTTATGACTTATCGTAGAGTTACGCCCAAATCCTATCGGACACGCCTCCATCAAGTGGTGGCTGTGATGCTGTTTAGGTCCGTTCTCCACGTGACTTCAAACCCAAACAGGAGCATTTTAGAAATTTTGCCCGCCAGTCCTCCACAGATTTGGTAATTTTCCCTAGTTTATGTGCTTTAAAATGTGCAAATACGCTACATAGTTAATTTATTTCCCTTTTCCCTGTTTTTATGAGCACAGGGTGTTGAAATCTGACCGGATTCTCTGTGCCGTTTCTGTGTCTGACTTCTGGCCAGCTCGAGCTGATCTGTGCAGATTGACGGAGGCCCAATAAATAATGTCAGCTCAGAAAAGCCATCTTCAACTGAGTTTTAACTCTATCAGTCCCAGTTCAATTGAGGCATGCACGCAAACTGATCGGTCTTTCTCACTGTCAGTCACACGACTGAAAACTTTGATTAAACTCAAGGTTTCAAAACAGTCGTCCACAAACCGATGGGTGACGTGACACACGTGAGGTTTACACTCAGTAAGAGTGGGTGAATAAACTGTTTCCTTACGCCATTGCTCTTGCACAAATGTAAATCATGACTTCAGACTCGTAAAAAAACAAAATGAACAGTGTGTGTGTGTGTGTGTGTGTAGAATAAAGCCGGTTGTGTAGGTAGGAGTGTTGAATTACAGTCAGACAGTATGGGTCATAAAATGTATTTATGGCAAATGTATATTCATCATACTCAAGCTTTTAATTTGTTACCTGTCATGCAGTGTGTGTGTGCGTGTGTGTTTGTGTGTGTGTGTGTGCGTTCTCATAGAGTTTGTCATGTGGAGTGATGCTGTCTCTATCGCTTCCGATGGCTAATGGGCCTTTCAATCACAACTATTGATCAGCAATCTGAGTGTCTGAGTGAACGCGCACAAACAAACACACACATTTCTGCGAACCCACATACAGTACATCCATAGCTTTTAATACAGCAGTTTATCTTAAGCCCACACAGACGTTCACAGATGTAATGCTGGGTTTTACTTTAAGGGCTTCTGCACACACACACACACACACACACACACACACACACACACACACACACACACACACAGACACACACACACCATTAATGGAAGATTGATTTATCTTTAAAAGTAGGGAACATTCAATCTGTGACATGACCTTCAGTGGAGGTCTCAGCGCTCTGTGTGTGTGTGTGTGTGTGTGTGTGTGTGTGTGCGTCACAGTTTGAATAAGTTGGAACTTTTTGTCTCTAAAATTTGTTGAAGCTTCCTGAACTGTGTGGCCATTAGGAGAGGAGATCGAGGGGAGAAGAGGGGGGAAAGGAGGGAGGACCAGAGACAGAAAGATAAACACCGATCGAGACAGAATGAAAATGTGACGGAGGACAGATGGAGGCAAACAGAAAGACAGTGACAAAACCAGAAGGGAAACACAGACAACACTGTTTAATCCCTCATGGTTCCAGAGCAGCCGCCATCCCCGGCCATTACCGCAGGGATCTCCTCCCTCAGTCAGCATTATCTCATCAGACAAGTGATTACTGCAGCTACCATAATTCCATTAAGTAACGAATTTATGTTACATTATTCTATTACAGAACGAAACATTACATTTGCATTATTTAATCAAAGACGGCATTGGTTTGCATTATGTCATTAAAGATGTCGTTGGCTTGCATTAGCCCATTGAAGATGGGTTTTGATGTCCATTAAACATGGCTTGCTGGATAGCTTGGAAATTGCTGCTCAGTAAACTCAAATTAAAACACATTACAATTCAGAAGCTTTTGGTTTACTGCATCGTAACAAAAATACAGGATGTATTGTCCTTGTTACCATGTGAAAATCTCTTTTTGCTTTTTTTAACCGAAGCCCAGAGAGAGTTTTATTCAAGAGTTTCGGAAAACTGCCTGACCCACAGTGAGAATGAATTGTACAAAAACCCACATGACGAATTCTCAGACGCCTGATGGCAAGGTAAAAAACTAACCCCTCAAAGGCCGTACTGTATCTTACAAACTCAGATTTTTAGTCTGGTAAACAACTGTTGAAAAGCAACTAAGACCAACCTGAAATATGTTTTTAAAAAAACTCACTAAACTACAGACAGATTTCAGTTGATGAGTGTCCACTTTAGTCTCCAGAAGAAAAGCGTTTTTTTGGTCCAGAGGCAATTGACAGAGAGTGAATGAACAACATTTTTGATAAATGATGAATCATTAAGGTGATTTATTGAGCAAGATTGTCATAAATGAGTCAGATGTTTTGCTTTTATCGTTTTTACATTGCTGTAAATTGAATACATTTGAGTTTTCGGACTGTTGGTTGGACAAAACAAGCACTTGATGATGCAGATGGGAACTTGTAAATGGGTACTTTTAGCAGTTTCCTGACATTTTAAGGACTAAAAACTAAAACCAACAAACATTAGAGGAATTAGATATTAACATGATTGTTAGTTCCACCCCTCTTCTATTTAGAAATAAGGACAAGTTTGAAATAAAGTGTCAAAATCGATACTACATAATAATTGTTATTCCATGCTGGGGCCTTTCTGTGTGGAGTTTGAATGTTCTCCTTGTGTCTGCATGGGTTCTCTCTGGATAGGTGTGGATGTGAGTGTGAATGGTTGTTTGTCTCAATGTGTCAGGCCTGTGATGAACTGGCAACTTGTCCAGGGTGTGCCTCTCACCCAATGCCAGCTGGGAAAGTCTCCATCCCCTGTGACCCTGGTAAGAATTACAGGGTCACAGGGGAAATACAATTAATGCGAAAACATTGCGGTTCATCACGGCAACTCTGTGGAGGAGACCCACAGCGTCTGTAGATATAAAAAGGCTCATTTCAAGGTAACAAAAACATAATAATTCTTATTTTCAGGTGATTATACACTAATGAAAACATAGTTATGAATATTATAGTCTATTTATGCCATATTCTGTAAATAAAAAACCCGAACTCTGACACACTGGACCTTTTTAATTGGCAGTGTCATTCCAAAGTCGGAGTTTGATTGAAGTATCTGCTGAAACAGTACATTATGATGTTTAGTATGCGGCATATATTGTAAAGAATTAGCAATGTAATATGGATTTGGGATAAGTCGATAGGAGTTGGATGAGCTTCCACATTTTGCCTCAGTTTGAAAGTCACAACACAAAGACAAATGAAAGTCCTGCGAGTGTTAAAGCTTTGATTTAGATGTGTGTGTAAGAACATTACTGTCTCTTTTAGTGGGTAGACGTTTCCTGGACTCCTGATGTTTGATGCAGCGACTCGACTTTGTTGAACGCAGCTGGAAAACCAAAACAATGATCTGAAAGAGGCTAAAATGTGCCGAGTTGGGTGCTCAGACCCAATTAGCAGAACTGAATGTTTCATTTTAACATTGTTTTTCATTCTTACTTGAGACTGAATATAAAAAATATGATAAAAGGAGGAAAAAAGCCATCAAATAATCTACATCTTCAGATGTCTCGCTCGGCTCAATATCTTGAAATGTATTACTTTTGCTGAAACAAAGCTGTCGGCTGTAACTAATTTGATTTTCGATGTCTTATAACTGGCTTGATAAGACTGAAGTGTGAAGACTTGTGAAGTTCAGCTCTTTTTTTCTTCCCAGCCTCGCATGCTCGCCGAGCAGCTCCTGTAAATGACTTTCTAACTGACAGATCTCTTTTCCTCTGTCTCCCTCAGGGTTATGTTCTTTCTCCAAGCTTGTACTTTCTTAACACTAATGACTAACTGCAGCCAGTATGTAGATAGACTTTTTTTTTTTATCAAGTTGTGGGGGTCAAGTTAGGTCATTTTTAATCTTTTGCAAAAGACAGAGAATATGCTCGGATGACATGTTGATCACTTTGTGCCCTCGTGATGTGGCAGTTTCATCACGAAGGACAAGGTCACAACCTTTTCTGAAACCTACTGCGATAACTGCAACTGCGAATATCTGTTGTTAATCAGACAAACAAACTGGCTCTGCAGCGTTTGCTTCTCCTACAGCGGATAAACTTTTTAATTGCTGTTTCATTACACCTCCGTTTGCATATTTTTGAGCATTTTAAACTGCAGCTGCAGGCTCCACAGCCTTTAAGCAATAAAAACAGATTAGTGAGCTTGGTGAAAGGTAGCCAGGAAGGTTACTGGCGAGCAGCAGGAAGAACTGACTCAACCTTTGCGAAGCATATGGACGAGGAAAGCTGATGCTGCTCCTGACCGTCCAGGTCAGCCCCTTCAGGGACGGAGTGAGATCTCTGGGTAACATCTCTGGGTGCAAAAATACAAGAGTAAGAAGAATATGGCATTACTTTATCCATACTGCAGTGTTAGTGCTTAATCTGCAGACAAAACGATGCTTTTTATCAACGCAACAACGTCATATATTTTCTGCTGATAATCAACTTTTTATGGGACTATATGGAGCAATTTACTCTGGAGCTATTCTTTTTATATATATATATATTTATAAATTGCATGCTGTGTGTTTTATTGTGCTGTTTAATTGGTTTTTATTATTGTATGTTTTTCATCATAAATCCTGTCTAGAAACAAACAGAAAAAAAAAACCTTCTGGGACAATAAAGGTCCAAATTAAAAGGGAAATTAAATGAAATAAAAATTAGTGTGTGCATGTGTGGTATCGTGTGCACACATGCATACATACACTAAAGTGTGTGTGTCTGTGTGTGTGTTCACATATCCTCTATACAATCAGAATAAGTGCTTTTTTCTAATTGAAAGGAAAATAAGTAGTTGACCTTTCACCATCTTGTTACAATTTACCAAATGCACCACTCACCTCTGATAAAAGGAAATATTATATTATATTATATTATATTATATTATATTATATTATATTATATTATATTATATTAATGGACTGTTCTGGTCTTCTAGAGGGAAATAAGAGTTTATTAATTTGTTGTGAAGACATCCAGACTTCCACTTGATAGCAGACCAGCGAACAGCGAAACCAGCGTCCGCCTTGTTGTTCAGTTTAAAAGAAACTGTAATCTGAAATGTACAGCAGCTCTTTTGTACAAAATAGGAAATCTTGTGTTTGTATCTCCTCTGTTTGGGTTGAATTTATTAATACAAGGTCTGTGTATGTGCCTCTTGTTCATTTACTGGAAATTGGATGTAGTTCAACAACAGAATGACCTCTCCTCCTCCTTCTCTCACCTGAATCTGAACACACTCATATACAGTAGGTATAACTGGAAACTGAAGTGGTCTGTCATAGAAAATAAGGGTTGTTGTGTTCAAATCTCTTTATAATCCATCTTTCAATATATGAACAGAGTCTGGACTGCACTAAACAAGTTTTGGTTGTTCTTTGGGTAAAGAATGTACTTCAATCATGATGTTTTCATCTCTTATTCCTCTCCAGTTTGAATGTACTTGTACCAAAATATTTGCTTGATCAATGAAATCTAATGTCAGATAAGAGGGGAAAGATAAATACATCACAGAACAGATTTATTTAATAATTTCAACAATTTTAAATACAAATTTTAAAGGACCAAAACAAACAAAGTGCCTCTTGTGTGATGGTACAAAAAATAATAATTTGTGGGAAGGATTTGTCCAAAAATAATCCCCCCGAACTCAAACTATGTAGTCTAAAATGATTATATTTTAAACCCTCTCCTTTATGAGCTAAAGAACCTGACAACCCAGCTAGCCGGGCTTGTGTTTGCATCCACAGTTACCTCAATGACCAAACAGACAAACAGAAATGTAGATTCATTATTTCAGGTATGAGATTCATTAGTGAGTAATACATGAATTACTCCCCTACAAACAATACCTGAAAATATGTAAAGATTCTTATGATAGTCATCAATAAGAGCAAACATGGTGAATAATTAAAATCAGCATTTCAGCCAGTTGCAGATTTTTAACCATATTTCATGTATTATTCATCGTCCATGAGGTGATGGCGAAAACACTGGAGGGTTTGGCTGCTTTTCAAGTCTTTGCCTCTAGGGAGCGCACTCCTGCTCACTCAGCCGCAGGACTTCAGTTCACCTAAACAACTTTTCCAGTTTGTATGCGCAGGGGATCACCTGGATCATTTCACATTTTATAAAATGTTGTCAGAGTCAAAAACATGCTTGTAGAGCCAGAGTTGTGTGCTGAGGGGCCGCAACAAAGAGAGGAAAAGGCTCAGGCTGCTGCCCAGCAGCGGCAGCTCTACTTGGGACTATAAAGGCTGAGTGGCCCTGAGCTGACTGGATGTATTTGTGCTCCAGCTGACTGTAATGCTGCAGTGAGATGTTCATGGACTATCTGTTTTTTTTTGTTGTTGTTGTTGTTATTGCCGGCCCTGATGCAGTGTGTCTGACAGCGGGGGGCTAAAAATGTCCTCAGAGGCAAACTGGGAGCAATGAGCAATGTAGAAAGAAGCAAGAGCTTTAATTAGCGTCAATTAACTAACTCATGAGCTGTTTCTGTAAAGTGACACAACCCAGTGAGCATTAACTTGTCAAATTTAGTTGACAGGTGTTTTGATAAATCTATTTTCAGCAGCAGCAATTCAATGAGAAGAATTAAAATGTAGTCAAACAATAATTACATGTAATACTGACATTTTAAAACTTAATCAAAACGTTAATCCACAAAAAATGGCCCCCAGATGCCCCCTGTGCTAAATATTGACATTTGTATATGTACATGTGTATTTGTTATTGTCAGTTGACCACTTTGCTAACAGCCAAGCATCAAGCAAGTGCAAAAACAGCAAGTCACAGATTTACTCTTGTCCAGCGGCTTCATGCCTGCTCACTCGCTTCTTTTCTCTTTCAGCCTCCTCTGTCAACATCCCCTCTTTTCGCCTCTGTCATTATGTCCATAGAGGCCTGGTTACATTGGCCGTTTGCCCGGCTCTGATTCTAGCACAACACCAGCTCTGCTCTGAAAACCTCCTCTTCATACTGGTGGTCCAAAACACCTGTGGTACAAACACTAACACTCCCCCAGTGCTCAAACTGAGCAAATATTAGCTAACAGCAGCTACAGTTGGCAGCAGTTTTATTTTACTGTCCATCAGGAAACTCAGTAAATCACAGCGTTGATGCGGAGTAGCCAGAGGACATCAGAAAGAAAACTGGAAAACATTTTCTCCTCATTGTGACAACATAGCATGAATGCAAAGCATGCTGGTACACGGTGTTCATGTATCCTCTGCGGGGCAGGATCTTTGAATAGGAGTGCTTCATTTTATGAAGAATGCGGTTATTTATTACACCTGCTAACAGCACAGAGATGCCATCCGCACAATTAGCGCCATGACATGACAACAAAGAAATCCATTTGCATATGTACAAAACTTGCACAGCTGGTAGCTGAAAATTGCACAACTCTTACAGTTTTCATGGCAACTGGAGAGATGTTTTGATCCGGCATCGTTTGTCACACATCGAGCTGAAGTAAAGTAAAGTTTGTCACACATTGAGCTGAAGTCGAACATTAAAGGTACAAAACTCAAAACGCAGTAATTCATACAAAGACGTCTTAAAGCTCAAGAACAGTTCTGCCTGTCTCTTTTTATAAAGAGGGTTGGCTCATGACTTTACAGCATGTTCAAAGGATGGCAACTTCTTCAGAACCTTCATACTCGGACCAAATGTCAATTAAATGTTTAGTCTCCTCTGCCCATGTGCTACTGCGGGTGTGTGACGTATTTATTTTTTTCTGATCTGTGTTAAGGGTCAAGAACAGTTCTGCGTGTCTCTCTCTTTCTAAAGAGGGTTGTCTTGTGACTTTACTTTGCATGTTCAAAGGATGTCAACTTCTTCAGACCCTCACCCACATGCAGAGTGTCAAACACAAGGGGATGGGAAGTTGTGTGTGAGTGTGGGCTGAAGCCCAAAGACGTGAGAGATCAAACGTGTGGCAGTGCCTCTGGCTTGATATTCGTAATGCAGAATTTTATGCATATTTCACAAGTTGTGTTGTGTAAAGAGGGCAAGAATGAGTAACATTTGGAAATGGGCTGCGCTGCAATTTAAACTGATGGTCCTGACTACCATTGACAACAGCACATCCAAAGAAAAGCTTACATAATGTGGACACTGAATTTTAAATTTAAGAAATTGAGTATAAACAACCAAATGTTCGTTTGCTAGAGGTGGTTTTGCAAATTGTTTCTTTTTCTCTTTGATGAGTCAGACGTTTCAGACTGTTTTCCTACATCGTTTTGGACATTTATTGGACTGCTGTCATCTGGTTCAAGTCTAGTGTTTTTCCCTCTGTGCCTGGTTAATTAGAGCAAGCTAACCTAATCATCCTGATGGGTCATTACGTCATTTAGAGCTTTGATTGACCTCTGTCAGGAACCAAGTAATTGCTACAACATTAAAAAAGTCTGTGGCCCAATCTGCAGCGTCCATTAACGGGCAGCAGTATCGCAGGCACCATTTTAATTTGGTGATTTGCAGGTCAAAAGGTGTCTAGTTTAAAACTGTGCTACATTTGGTGGAGTGGTCCCAACAAATTATTCAAATGTGCCCGAACAAATTCAGGTGGAACAACAATTGTACATAATCGTGCTTTGTAGGTAAGTTTTACTTTTCAAAGATTTAAGATGACTAGATATCTTTTAAACCAGCAGATCATTTGATGTGAGTTTTATTTGCGTTTCATCGTGTATCGTACAGTTTTGCAGGAATGAGAACTCTTTGCTCGTATTGGCAATACACAGCAAATATCACGCATACATGATAACGCTCGTCAGATTTCTACGAGTTGTTTCTATGCACTCGTCAACATGGACTTTGTCACTCTTTATACTACATTGCCTGATATCCTAAAGGCTTTTTCGCTCTATAAAACAATAAATTTAGTCTTGGTTTTCTCCTCATATGACTGCAGGTGCTCTTCTAACTCAGACAGGAATATGCTGCGGCTCACGATAAACGGTATCAGCCATTGCAGAGTCAAGCACTAATGTGCACAAGTGCAAGAGATCACAGATCTACAGGGTCACCATCTTGACAGAACCGCTGCAAAAGTCCTGACCTGATTGACACTGCACTTCTAATCTTCCAACTGCGACACTCCGCACAAGGCAAACTGAGCAACAGTTACACCAGCATTAAGGGTGATTCTGAGTGACCCACAACTGTTGTCTGTGTTTCGCCATTATCCAGCTGATATCTTAAAGTCTGACCCGAGCAACCATGCTTTACGAATCGGATGTAATTTCAATGCTGTATTTCCTCTTGGCCCTTTTGCAACAAGAGTCAGCAGGAGTCAAGCAGATATTGCTCTAATATATATATATATATATGAAAATAAAATTATTAAGAAAGTATATAGACGATATAGACCTAATTATCTAAAATAAAGTAATTTGATAACAAGTAATTTGATGATTCTGCTAAACCCATATTATGTTCAGTGACAATGTTTTCAAAATATTTGCAAATATCTGCACGTTGGTTAAGAATCTCGACTTAACGCTTGGTCAAATAAGTGGAAAAATTCTAGTTATAGATTAAAAAAAAAAAAAATCACACCTGTGTGAAAGTCAGCTACAGGAAAGTCACAATTTTCAGCAGCACAGCAGCTGGTGATGTAACTGTTGAGCAGTCCAGTCCAGCGGTCGGTAGCATACCCGAGTCCAGCAGATATGTTTTAAATCCCACTTATTACTTTTTTTTACCATCAGAGTATTAAAAACAGCAGCGGCCATTTTTCAGCGTTGTGCTTTAATTTGTTGAATTTGCTTGTGAGATTTCTGGCTGAGATCTCCATGAAACATCCTTTCTCCTTGGTTGGTCAGCTGTGCAGCAGCCAGTGAATTCACGATTTTTAGGAGCCAATTTGATTTTGTGCCTGCCAAATTATTTTTTTGGATCACAGAAGTCGGATCGAACACAGGTGGGCTACCTTCCAGAGCGGCTAGTAGACCCGACAGACTTCAAAGCCAAAGTCAAAACACACACACACACACACACACACACACACACATGCATGCATGTGCACAGCCTGCCTCCCACACATGTATATACACACTCACAGAAACTCTCTCTGTGTCTTGATGGCGAATATTTCATGGCTCATTTGTCTGAGTGTCTGAACAACAGAAAGCTAGAGAGACAGAGAGATAAAAACTAATGATAGAGACAGGAAGAGAGAGGATGAATAATACAAAGAAAAGATGAGAGGGAGCGCGAATAATAAAAAAGAGAAGATGAGACTGTAGAGGGAGAATGGGTGTTGAAGTAATGATGCAGGGATAACATTCCTCCTTATTGTCTCTGCTTCTCTCTCTGTGTCTCCTATCTTTGTCTTGTTCTCCTTCTGTCTCTTCCCTTTGCCTCTTCATATCTCCGTCTTTTTTTTGTCTGTCTCTCATCTTTCAAGTCATTTCATCATCAGCCACACAGCAGAGACAAGACCAAGTCAAAAATTCCAAGAGTATTTTTTTTTTTTTCACTTGAACTGAGACCTCTTTCTGTTTCACATCCATAGATGGATTACTGAAGGGGCCTCCCAAATATGTCACTGAAAGAGCTGCAAAGAAATGCAAAACAAATACAATGTGAGGCAAAACAGTCACAAGAGATGCACAACCGCCGCAAAGAGATGCAAAACAACTGTTTTAAAAAACAACCACAAAGAGATGCCAAACAAATTAACTGCAATGAGATGTAAAACGACTGCAAAGAGACACAAAACAACTTCAAAAAGATGCAAAAGAGCTGCAAGGAGATGCACAACAACTAAAAAGAGATGTAAAACAATCACACAGAGATTCAACATGACTACAAAGAGACAAAAAAAACTTAAAAGAGTTGCAAAATAGTCACTAAGAGGCATAGAAAGACCACAAAGAATTGCAAAACGACTGCAAAGAGATTCAACATACTACATGCTACAAAAACACACAAAACAACTATCAAGAGATGTAAAACTGCCACAAAGAGATGCACAATGGCTTCAAAGAGACATAAAACAACCACAAAGAGATGCATACCGACCACAAAGAGACACAAAACAACTTCTAAGTGCTGCAAGATTTCTGTTAAGAGGTGTAGAACAACCACAAAGAGATGCACAATGGCCCCAAAGAGACATAAAACAACCATTAAGAGATGGAAAACTGCCACAAAGAAATGTAGAGTGACTTCAAAGAGACACAAAACAACTTCAAAGAGATGCCATTTTGCAGCTAAGAGGTGTAGAACAACCGCAAAGAGACACAAAACAATCACAATGAGACGCTAAATGACCACAAGGAGACATGAAACACCTTCAAAGACATGTGAATCCTCTTCAAAAAGATGCAAAGCGACTGCAAAGAAACCCAAAGCAACTACAAAGCCACAGAAAATGTCATCAAAGATTTGCAAAACAACTGCAAAAACATGCAAAACAACCATGAGTCGATGCATTTTGAGCCTCTTTCAGAGTGTCTTCCTCTCACGTGTCCAGGGGCGGCTCGTCCATGTTCACAGCTGATCATTTTTAAGACCCATACTCTGATTCTTAACAGCAGGACTTTCTTTTACACCATCAATTAACATGCAGCTCATATCCAGGTAGATCCCAGACAGGAATTACCATCATATTTCTGTTAGCCCGAACATTTAATAATGAACCTCATATATATCACAGTGAAATGCACATAGGTGTCCCCCCGCTAGGCATCTTTCTCTCACAGCTAATTTAAAATGACTGGATTCTGGTGTTTGAAACGTCGACTTTGCATCTCCAGGGAGGTCCTTAGGCTGCATGTTACATTTCTTTAACTTTTGAATCTGGCCTTAATTAACACCCCACAGGCACCAGCTGCTTCCCCTTATCAAAATGCTCTCATTGAAACGGCAATCAAATGTGAGCGTTTCCATAATTCTTTTAGTTTGCATTATTTAATTGCAAATAAGTAAACACAAAAGACACTCTCATTGGAAAAGGGAAAGAGTTGCATGTCTTGAGAAACAAATTCCTTTGATAGGATCGTAACATCCCCGAATCATGACTCCTTTCTTCTCCGTCTCTCCCTCTGACCCTCCCCTTTCCTCCTTCTCCTCCTCCTCTTCCTCCTCTCTGCTCTCTCATTATGTGCTGCTTTAATTAGCCCGTCTGATATGGCAACTGGACTTCAGAGAGAGGAAGATAGAGAGATAGAGACAGGAGTGGATAGAGAGATAAAGAAGGAAGTGAAGTGGGTTTTTTTTTTTTTTTTCTTTTTTTTTTTGAAGCCGACAGAGTACTTTGTGGGTTAATTACAGGCTTTTCCACACACTTCTCTTTATTTTAAGAGAAAAAGTGGATGGAAGCAGGTTGCACTGCGATAAAAAGATAAGTAGAAAAATGAGTCATATGACATGTTCTTTACATTGTTGACTTGTGATATATTCATTATGATATTCATATTATATTGATTCAAACTCAAAAGTATCCTCACTAATAAGAATTACAGTGCTTAACAAATTTATTAGACCACCTGTCATAATGTGCTTTATTGTGAATTCACCTTTTTATACCCAGATTTGAGCCAGCTCACCGGGCTTCTCTGAGAAGTCAGAAATTAATCAAGCATAACATTCAACCACTAAAACTTTAGTGTTAAGGAAAGCAAGTAAATAACTAAAATTTGACATTTTAATCAAGAAATAATAATTGGTTTCTTGCTTTATTTTAGTTTTTTTTTTTAAAAAAAAAAAAAAACAGTAAATTTGAAAATTCATGACAATAATAATTATATTTTTGAATTTAAAATATCATTTTGGTTAAAAAGCTTCTACATACTGGTGTATTAACCATCACAGAAACATAAAAAATTATTTTGAAGATTTTAGTAATTACCAGTGCTGTTAATTTAGGAGCAGTTGTGGCATAAACTTTACAAGCACTGTACAACTATTAAGTATTTTAGGAAAAATGGGCAAATTGTAACTTTTTGCATTAAAAGTTAGACCTGAATTTGTTGCAGCTCTGATAAAAATAGCTGGAAACATAGTATATCTGCTGCTGCTGCTGCTGAGTTTGGTCTGAAAATATGTGTGTCAGCCTTCTGACACCATATGTGTTAAACTCTCATTGTGTACGTGTTGTTGTTGTTGTGCCTCAGCATGCTCCCACACAGGCTACCGGATACTGGCCAGATTGCCAAGTTGTGTTTAATGCCAACTACTTTTTAATGGTGATTTTCGTACTCAGTGTGAACTCTTATTATATGGACCTCATGCGCACTCATCCATCCAGTCAGATGAAGCTTTTCAGTGAAAACAAAAGTAACTCTTGGTCAATTTGATGCTCAGCTTCTCGTGTCTGATTATTATGGAGTATATGTATATGTATGCAAAGGTGTAGCTCCTTTTTATCCTGCAGTCACTGATTCGAGTTCACTGCTGATTGTGTTTTTCCACAGTTTTATGATCATTTCCATTGTCATGTTTGTAAATTACACAGAATATCTGCTTTGTTTTGTGCGTTATGATCTTTCTTCTGGTCATTTGTCACTTTAAAGGACACAAGCCCTCACTGACTTCCCACATATGAACGTAATAGACCACGAGTTGGCTTGTGACTCACAAAAAACAACATCTACCGACTAAAACTCTGAGTTGCAAGTAGTTCCGTTTTTAAACCATCCATTAACCATCCAGTAATTCCTTTAGTTATTATGGAATAGGGCCTATTTAGACTAAATTAGGCATTGCAGCGAATCCAGGCAGGGTTATGGTGGGGTCGTGTGTTTATTTGTGCTGAACAAAGCTGCCATGAAACAGCTAGAAAGCATTTTTATTTTATTTTGATGATTCACTGGCTTTTGCCATACCGGCGCTCACTCACTCTCATTCACCGTCTATGTCGCTCGACTGCAGCTGTCTCTCTCAAACCTTCGGACACAAATCATATTTAACCTCTTCGTGTTCAATATATTGCAGCGTAGACGACTGTGAGCCGGACACTGACGTAAAAGCTGGGTACATGAAATAAATCAAGCCAGAACACATCAGGTTTAATATCATAGATTCGTCCACCTCGACTGCGCCAAGATTCAGCAACATTTCTGGCCGACTGTGGAGGGGTTTGACCGGGCTGATCGTCTGATTGGCCAACGTGACAACACTGAGTTGCTTTTTTTTCCCCAAAAGTTAAATCTAGCTCAACTTCTCCTCCACAGTTCACTGCATGTTTTACCTTCACTCAAACAAACTGAAAAATCTGGGTTTTCGCCCCAGCGCATACTTCTTGCAGGTGATCATACCCAAGGGCACAAAGATACATCGTGCAAGGCAGGCGTTCACGTGATTACAAGTCAGTGTAGCATCAACTTGATTTAAAATCTGTTATTTTAAAAGTTATACAATGTTGCTTTAAATCTCTGAAGCTCAGCGGGTGGCATCACCAGGTCCTATTCACAATGTACAGCAGTGTATCACTCTCCGAGCTTTTGAGTCTGTATGTGTGAACATACACAATGACGACATCACCAGGGTTATCTTCTCGGACTAGAGCCAGAAGAAGACAGTCACAGTTTCCACAGACTGAGTGGAAATAACCTGCGAATTCTTGAATCGTTTGTGTGCGGGTTCCTCTTTGGAAGTTGTGTTTTGAGATTAGACTTTTGCATGCAAGTCCATCTCTGAAACACTTTGAACTTTTCAGTGAATCTGCCCCTTTAAGACGAAGCAGACTGAGATGAAAATGAGACAAGCATATTGACATTAATATTGCATCACTTTCAAAAGTGTTTGCCGTGTTGTTTTTCGTGAACACGACCCACATTCTAGCCAAACAGCCTAATCCTATGAATAAACATTGTTCAAATTAGACACACACACACAAACACGCACACACACACAGTGAGTGTTTACAGGAGAGCCCTCATCGCTATGGCTTCAATGCAGGACTCATCTCTCATAATTATGGCAGCTATTTCATGTTAGACTTTATTGCTCACTCCGGATGAAAGAAGGAGGCAGTTGCGTTGCTTTTAATTGAGAGAGAGGCTGAGCAACACCTTTCTTTCTCTACCCAAATGAGAGGCGAAGCGGCTCCAAAATGAGCCGGTGGGTCTGCTGTACGCCCTCCACCTCCACTTTACAGTCGATACAGTGGAAGGCTTTTATCCTGCAGACTACAGAACCACCACAAAGAGCCATATTGACTGAAGATTAAAATGCATTTGATAAAGTGTTGTCAGTATTGTTGTCTTCAAAAAAAATGTTTCAAATGTGGCTTGATGAAGACCTTGGCACACCGTGGGAACACTGGTGTTAAGTGGATGTACCATTCACATGCATGTTAGTAAATGTGTGTGTGTGTTTGTGAGTGTGTGTGTGTGTGTGTGAGAGAGAGAGAGACAGAGGGGGGAGAGAGTGTGTGATATAGCAGGGAAGTATCTGCAGCCAGAGGGCCAGATGGAGACAAATGGATGATCTTTCAAGACAACAGCCCTCCAATTAACACACAGACACTCTCACAAATCACACTCGCTCGCCCCACATCTACACACTCATGCAAAGCAAACAGACACGTGCACACACACACACACACACATCAGCCATAAACACTACATATATATATATATACATGTATATATACATTTTGCATCATTTTCTAATATAGAAATTCAGCCTATGTATGTACATGATGTCCTCCGGCTGCTCTGCCTCAACTCTCTTTTTTACAGTTTTCTGATGGACAGTAAAGTGCCGACAACTGTAGTGGCTGTTAGCTAATGTTAGCTCAGTTTGGTAGCCAGGCTGCCCGGACTGTGAGCTCTCATCTCCAGGGGAGTGTTATTATTTGTACCACAGACGGGAAGAAGAAAAGTTTTTCAGTCCTGGGGGGGGGGGCACGGAGCAATGCTGGCAGGGAGTGAAGCAAGTGTCATGCCAGAACTGGAGCTGGGCAAGTGGGCAATGTAACCAGGCTCAGCAGCCTCTATGGATATAGTGTCAGAGGAAAAGAGACCAGCGGAGTAAATCTGGGACTGACTTTTAGTCGTTGGCAATAGCTTTGTGAAATAAAAAGCTGAAAAACAGACGCTGATTTGGGCTTCTACGTTTGCAGAACTGCAATTTTTGTAAGTAATTTATGTCAAGTTTGTGCAGTTGAGTGCGTTCTTCATCGATCTTCTTAGATGAGGCACATTATGTCTGGATTGGAGTCAGCACATTTTTGGTTGTTTAAATTTTGGATCTCAACGTTTAAGATTTGACAACGCATTTGTCTACAGAGTCGGAGCTGCAGGCTGTTTTAATACTTTTATACACAGTCTGGAAATTCATTCAGCTGCATGTACAGTAAATTCACTTTGTGTGTGTGTGTGTGTGTGTGTGTGTGTGTATGTGTGTGTGTGTGTGTGTGTGTGTGTGTGAGCTGCTCTTGGGTTAGGGTTGCAAAAGGATATTAAGCCTGGAAATTGAAATATTAAGGATCCCAATGTTTTTTTTTTTTACTTATTTATTTTTGTGGTTTGGACCAAGAGGGAAAAATCCTGCTAAGAAATATCTGGTTTCAGTCGGGTTCAGACAGGAACTTTGTGACATGGGTCCAACTTTCTAGTCTGTGTAAAACAGTCTGCTTTTAATTATAGTCATGTTTCAATTCACATTCAGCAGAAATATTCAGTCCCAGGACAGCAAGTATTGTCCATCAGATTTGAGCTGTCTTATTTCTTTTTTATGGTTTCGACTATAGCCTACCAGAACTTCCTGTGATTGTCCGTCAGAACCATCCAATGAATATTTTCACACTGAACTAATATAGACTGAATAAAATATGGACATATATATCTGACACGACAGTCCTGCTTTCCCCCCGCCTCCCAGCTAATCCATATGGATGGAGTTGAGGGCCAAGTCGCAATCAAAGCAAAGGACAAACACGAGAACTGACAAAAAAACAAGTAAAAAAGTTTTTGTTCTTGTAAGTTTCATAAAAGCTTCAATTATTTAGCCATGTCTCTCTGACTGGCTTTCAGAGAGATGTCTAGACCTCCCAGTTTTGACCGAAATGTAGTTTAAAAAAGAAACTGTGATTTATCGAGTGTGAAGCAAGTCTAGCATACTGAAATCTAATAATTGAAACAGGCACAGTTACATATTACATAGATATCTGGAAAAACAAACTTTTTTTCAATCCAAAGAAATGCTGTGGTGATATTGTGTAATTTTCTTACTGGCAAAGAATCCCAATAAAGGCCAACAATAACACGCCTGATATAGTTTATTCCTGTGTGTCATAGACCTCCCTTGTTACTTCCTGTCCTGTATTAATCCACAGCTGACATGAAAATAAACTTTCCTTTTTTTGCTTTTTGCTGCCTTAACCTTCATCACAACTGAGTTTATATGTACATACTCCAGCCAGAAAACATTTGGATGTTTGGAAATACCATTTTGATGCTGTGTCTGATCTCTCTGACAGGAAACATAATCCAATCACCATTTGCCCTAAAACATATCTTGCTGCATGCAGATGCATCTTGACCCACCGCCATTTGGCAGCCAGACATCTTAACTGTATCTCCTCAACAGCTCTAATGTGAGCAATAAGCAGCCTGACATGTCAGGATTCAGCCGTGGTTGTATGGATTTCTCCCTGCAGCATGACCAGTAGTAACGATTTTGGATAGCGGCTTCAAGCGCAAGATCTGGACAGGTTAGCTCTGCTTGTAGTTACACGGCCCTGTCTTTAACCTGCAAACAACTCTTCCCCACCTCTGCTCGCGTTCTCCACCTCCCCGAGCGTCCGTCTAAACCGAAGCAAAGATAGCGTGACCAGGAAAAGGCTTAGTTTCACTTACTACCCCTTCCCTTTCCCGGCACATTTAATAAAGTGACTTTTTGTTGAACCTGAACTCTCCCTTGTTGCATTCAGGGAGCTGAGTTTACTTCCAGCGAGGCCTTAACACAAATACACACTTATATGGACGTGTACACATAAAGTACACGTGCGCACACACACATATATTCTTGAAGCTGATACACCAATCAGTCCGTGACTCTGTATCAGAGTCAGACACACATCCACAGGCTTAGTTGGGATTAGACCACACACACACACACACACACACATATATATATATATATACAGGCACACACACAAACAGATGCTCATTTTGTACACACATCTGCTGTCACACACATACATACAGAGGCACAGTGTTTCTCATTATCATGCATAGTGGTAGTGGTTGCATTGATTTCCACTCTGTCTTAAACTTAGCCCACACAGAACGAGTGTGTGTGTGTTCATGTGTGTGTGTGTGTTCGTGTGTGTGTGTGTGTGTGTGTGTGTGTGTGTGTGTGGTCAGCTTGGCAGAGCTTCTCCAGGCTGAGTGAAGATTATGGCTCAGAGATTTTTCACTTCTCCTCTTTTTTTTTTCTCCTCCCTCCCTGCTCTTTCACTCTTTCCCTCTATTATCTCCCCTCCTCCTCCACCTCCTCCTCCTCCACCTCCTCACTCTTACTCCCTCTCCTCCTGTCTCTTAATGGCTGTTCATTCCATCAATCTCTGTCTTTCGTCTTGAAAAAAAAAAAGAAGGGAAAAAAAAGTGCCGTTAAGGAATTTCTAAGAGGCAACTAGAGGGAATGGGAGGAAGAGAGAGGAATAAAGAGACTGAAAAGAGATGGAGATGAATAGACAGGGAGAGGCCAGGGAGGAGCATGAAGAGAAAAAGAGATAGGAGGAGGGATAGACGAAGACAAGGGGATGTAAGAGAGAAAATGCAGGTGGGTAAATAATGAACAGACAGGCTGAGAGACTGAGGGAGGGAAGGATAGACGGAGGAGGTTTCAGCTAAGATCGGAGATGATTTTGCAAATCTCCACGCGGTAATCCAGTGGAGAGGATTGATGAATGAAGCTGTGAAAAAGCTCATTGCCGCCTTCGCCTCGCTATGGTGCTTTCAATATCCGATGTCCGGCTTCTCGGACGTCAGAAAATGCTGCTGGAAGACTGAGCCGCTCTTCCCCAGGTGGAGAGGTTGTTCAGCTCGAGATCTCTCAGGCATTATAGCTACATTATGGGATGTCTTAACCGTTGGCATTGCTCCATTCTAATTAACTACCTCACGGCGTATATCTGGCTCCTCAGACATTTAGTTAATAGTTTGCAGCAAAGCATGAGCAATCCAATACCGCAATTAGAAAGGTTTACTAACTTCTTGCAGGAGCTACCTGCAACAGAATTACTTAAAGCCTAAACCCATAATGACAAAACCGTTTTTTTTATCTCAGATTTAAGTAATGAATTTTAGAGTAGAATAAATGCGGTTAATCCACTAAATCATTGTCAGCCGAGCCAGCTCCGGCTGTAAAATGTAAGGCACGTATTCGAGCATTTAAATAGTGAATAATAAATGAAATACAGACAATGTGGGACAGTTTTGCATTCATGCATTGTAAATTAATACTCAAGCTTAGTTCTGTTGTCTGAATCAAGGCAAGTAATGTAATATTTTTGATAATAACGTTGCACCAGTTGACTCTATGTATTGTGAATCTGAACCCTTACCTATTTACTGCCGGTTTTAGACTCACTGCTCTCATAAATCCTGTTTCCAGTCTGATAAACCCATCGAACGCTACCTGCCCAGCATCAAAAGACAGTTAGTAACTAGCTGGTAAACATAGTGTAGCATTAAGAGCCAGGTATTTCTCTCAGGAGTTGGTGGAGACCAAAACCTAGCTAAAAGGAGAGTGAATATTAGGCTTATATTAATCATGGGGTCTTAAACATGACTCCAAATGAATGCCAGCATCACATAACAGACATAACTAACATAACACTACACCATGGTGATGACCTAGTAGCCAAGAGTTGATCAGTCTGAAAATAAGAAGACAGAAGTTGAAACTGAAACACTGTTGCAGTGTTTTCTAAAGACGAAATCTCGGTTGCAGATTGCAATCAGCTGAATACCCTTCGCCTCACCTTCCAAGCTTGGCCTTTCGATAACTTGTGTTTATAATTAGTCTGTTCTCCATGGAAGAGAATCCTCTGTTGATTTAAGGGCTCATTCTAAATTCTCATTTTCAGGTGGTTATACACTGACGAAAGCATAGTTATGAATATTATATTTAATTTCTGCCATATTCTGTCTATAGATGCCTCTAAATCTACTGTAACAAACTGCACCTTTAAATGCTGAAGTTTAGTTAACATAACTGTGATTTTAGCAGCATTTTACAGTATATCTGTGTGAAGTCCTAAGAAAAAAAGTACTACATATAGTAAAACATGTGACACAGATACACAGTTAGATATTATCTCGATATTTAACACTGTTTTTAGGGATAAAGCTGGTGATATCCTGTGTTAGCATCATCTGTCACACCCAAAACATTAAACAAACCCAGGATTTGCGGTAACAGAACACGTCGTGACCCAGTTAACTGTATAAAACATGCATCCAAACCACTGTATGTCTCTTGTTAGGTCTCTGGTACCAGAGATCTGGAGAACATATCATTCTGCACAGTGAAGGTGAAACATCCAAGTGAGGTTACAACCAGCAAAACACATTTCTGAGTCAAGGGGTGCCGAGTAGGATGTCAGAGTATTACAGTCAAGTATTGATTGACACATTGTTGGTTTTGGTCTTTTCACAGCGTCTAACATAATAACACCAATGTTACCCTTGCTTATGTTTTCCCACCAACGCTCTGTCGGTCCATTTATTCATAAAACAAAGCTTATTTTCTTACTTGTCCTTTCATAGATTGTACTCCACATGTAGTGTAAGTGTCCCCAATATGGGGAAATTATACATTATACAGTATAACAGATGAACTGACAAATGCAAAGTACAACCTTGCTGCGCCCTACCGAACCCTCTTGTCTCCCGTCTGCACCAGCCATAACTAATTTTTTCCATCTCACCTAATCCCTATACATCTCTTTTTATTCTCTCGCCCTCCATCACTCATTTCCCCTCGTCTACATCTTCCCTCCATCGTCTCGCTCCCCCTTTCCCCCCCTCCTCCCCACCACCACCTCTCTCTTTCCCTTCTTCTCATCCGTCTCCCGCCTCTCCACCTCCCTCTCTACTCCCATTTCTCTGCCATCTTCATATCTATCTCTCTCTCTGTCAGGGGTAGAGGAGGCAGAGTATCATTTAGAGAAGATAGCTTTCGCAGACATGCCGATGCACACGCACACCAGCACACCAACACACCAACGGGGCAAACACAACTTAGCCCGGCTATCTATTGTCTCCCAGTGCGTCTCTGTGTTTGGTGGGCAGCTGCTAAACTAGATGTTATAAAGTGCAACTGGTGCTCTGTTTGGGGAGAGCTTGAGGAGAGAGAGTAATGGAAAGAGGGGAGTAGGAGGCAGCGAAATAGAGGGGGAGAGAGGCGGTAGGAAGGAGGGGGAACAGTGGATAGAGAGAGGCGAGGCGGGGGAGATGGAAACAGGAATGAAACACAGGAAAAAGCAAGGCGGGGGGAAAAGCAATCCTGTTGGCGCTGATAGATTTCTGGGAGAACAATGTTATCTCTGTCTCCTTCTCCACACACACACACACTCAGATGCACACACACACGCACACAAACACTCAGATGCACACGTTGTAATAGAGAGAGCTAACAAATCTTTGTGGAGAAGTACATGTATCCAAAACCTTTATTTTACAACCAAGAAACGCTCTAAAGCCGGCGCGGTAGACTTACAAAGAAGCCGAACCGTCCAGAAATAGAAACACAGTCGAACTCTGCATACAAATCTGTGTGTGTGTGTGTGTGTACTGGCTGTGGCATCTTGGTGTCGGTTTATTTACATTCCACGCTGCATGAGGGCGTGTGGTGAGGAATAAGGTAAACCGAGGGAAGCCGGAAATAGCGGTGACAGAAAATACGAGACAGGTGATATTCAAGCTGTGCTGACAGAGTGACAAAGACAGCTGAGGAAATATTTTTAGAGCAGGTGATTGGTAGAGTTGACCACAAGATGTTGGAAACCGGAGTCGGCACAATGGCTCAGTCCCTAAAGGAATGCTCCGCTGTAAACCTAGTCTTTTGAATATCAAACACTCGTCCTCCTGTAGGATTGAAGTTTGGCTCTGAAATGTTTGTGATGTGCTCCCTCGTGGAGAACGCCAGCTTGGATTCATTAGAACAGTTACAATGGATGAATAGAGGCAACTGAGCCATGGAGAAAATCAACTTCTCTACGGTTGATTTGTATCCTGCTTTCTTCAAATAATGCTACTTGCGGCAGCACTAACAATAACTGCTGGATCCCACCGGCAATGATAGACAATGATTGTGATTGCACCTGAAGCGCAGCGGCTCCTTTCATAAGTGTCCCAGATACGGCTGTTTTATTGCTGCAATCAGCACTGTCAATTAGCACAGTGCAGATTGAGCTGGCCGGAAGTCCAATGCAGAAACGGCAAAGGGAAACCAGTCCAGTTTTCAAAATAAAACACCCAGTGCAGACTTCTGATCATAAAAACAGTGGCACTAGGCAGCATATTTACTCATGGTAGAAGCACATAAACCAAGAAAATTACCAAATCTGATCAAGTTTGGATTAAGTTTATGGACACGACTCAAAATAAGGAGACCAAGTGGCCTAGGAACTTGAAGCTTATGGTAAAATGGGCTCTAAATTAAAATCTGCCATTGAGTCATTGTACAGTCACAACAGTATGTCAATAGTGTCTTATAGAAAGCCAAACCTGGATTTTGATCCAATCAAATCTCAGCTGAGATGCTTACAAACTTCATGTTACTGTATTTGACAACATTGACCATATTCAGGTGGCGGCCGTTGTCCTCTAACGTCACGTTCAGGGTGGGATGCTCGTCGTATTGCTTTTTTCCACATTACAATCCATGTAACTGTCGGGAATCTGGCAAATCTTTGGCATTTCACCACTTCCTGATTGACATCAAGCCATATTTCAAGGTAAAACAACATATGTGAGAACCCATCAGCTACTGCCACCTAACCCTAACATTCAACAACTTCCCAGTACCATTTGACAATGCTGAACAATACAATAGTAAAATAATAAATGAACTCAACACATATTGGACAAAGTAACTTTGGTATTTTTCCATGTTTTTGTGTCAAAGTGACTAATGAGGACAATTATATGATCCTTTACTGAATGCGAGCGCTGCTGCCTGCAGCTGTAAAGCAGGCTCCACCGCTAAAACACATTGATGATGATTATCTGACCAGCTCAGATTGAAAAATCTCTAGGTTTGCTGTAGTCTGGATTTATATGTTCAATATAATAATCCTGGAGTATGACAACGTTCAAACTGAACATACAACGATGAGAGAGTGGATTTTGTTGTATGAGTGGTTGTGATGCTGAGCTGCAAACTTTGCTGGCCCACATATGGTGAGTATTTGATACTCAGAATAAAGAATTTCAGTGGAGTACCTCTTGAACATTCTCACCTCGCAATAAGAAGGTCCCCGGCTGGGTCCAAACATGAACCTCTTACTGCGTGTGTCAAAAACTGGAGCACCCAGACAGTTAAAATACATCCAGGTCAGATGAAGAGGAATGTGTTTGTTTGTTCCTGCAATGTGACAGTACCAAGAGAGACTCAAACTCCTTGTTGCATACAAATGTGTGCATAGTCTTATTTCCTATTAGTCGCTTATTTGCACTCCCCTCTGCGAGGAGGCGGCTGGTGATTAAAGAGATAGCTCTCGCTAAGATTTGGTCATTTGAAGGTCAAAAGACATCGAGACAGCTGGGTTAAAACTCGGTGTGAGTGAACTGTTGTTGTTTTTTTTACTTTTAGGTCACTTAAAACTGTTGTTTCAGGGGCATTTAATGACTATAATTAATATGATTCAGGTCCCAGCTACACATTTAATTATAGTCATTTAAATGGTGTTGAAGATGTCTAACCAAAACACAACTTCTCTCTCTTTTTAACCAAATTTAACTCAGTTTTAACCTTGATGTCTAGACATCTTTTGACTATACACATTGTGCAGGGGAATCTGGGAATATCAGTGACAAAAGCGGTCAACAGGCTGTAGTGAAAGAGCAACAAAGGCAACGGAGAGAATCTGAGGATTTCAGATGGCATCTGATCCGCAGACCACGACCACGAGGCAACGAACCAGACAGCAGGAAATGGAGATGCTTTTCCACGACGCAACACAACCAATCATGCTGCATTTTACACTTGTCACAGACGGTCACAAAGTGGCGGCTGGTGTGTGAAACACTCGACCAGTTTAGCCTGTGAGGCTGCGTACGCTCGGAAGTACAAACCCAATGTGGCGCTTCATGATTTTCTTTTTTTTTTAATAAATGTGGCCTTTTGTCTTTGCGAACCTGTCAGAATTAGATTAGTTTTCCACAGCAAGCATGGCCTTTACACGTATACAAACACACTCCAAGAAATACACAGACAGATGGGCGTAAATTCACACACAAACACACACACACACACACACACTCAGAGATAGACTCAGCTTCCTATGTGTGAGGCCAATTCATTTTGCCACAAGTGGTCCCAGATTGGATCTGGTCAGAGTCCCATTACGCCTCACCTTGGCTGACCTTAAGCTGCCCCACCCCACTCCTAACACACACACACACACACACACACACACACACACACATACACTTATACATGCACGTATACACACAGGCAAATGTGCTCTCAGAACTATATTAAGGTGCATACACACACACATACACACATGCAGGTAGCCTGACACAGGTCAGGTCATCAGGAACAAATGCAGACACACACACACACACATACACTCAGACAGACACACACAGAGCGTTATTGATTGTGTGTAACGTTATCTAGATGGGATCATTTCTATTGATTTAGAAAGAGGAGTCACTCTGATCAATGCTATCTACTCGTCTGCTGTGTCATTAGAGCAGAACCTGAGTGCCAAAATATCTGGCTATCTTTTCTTTCCTCTTAGAAAGGCCACTGTGCAGGAGAAGGGATTACTGGTTTGATCTCAGGTATCAACAGCGTCCCGACACTGCCGACGTGCCCCGGAGCAAGGGCATCTATATGTCATCTGTGTTTACGCTGGCTGCGTTCGGAGGACTTGTACGGAGGGTTAGCAACAACAACGACCACTAAAGGGAGATAACAGAGGTAGTGGATCACGAGGGAAAACGGCTCGTGTCCTTTATAGTCAGAGGAGGGAAGGGTCAACTATGTGGGCACAGTGTGACTCAGATGTGATGAAAGTTGGAAAATGTATAATCCACAATGAATCATCACTGCATCAGCCTGGGATTGAAATTAACTAGAAAATGACAAGTACAAGTGTAGTAGTAGTCATTGTTGCTCAGGGTCTGCAGGTGAAATTTAGCTAGTAGCCAAACACATTTATTTTTTATTATTTCTTTATGGTTAAAATAAAAAAGGACGTTGTATCCATGACAACACTGACAGGAGCCAGTATGAAGCTCGGTGTGGTTGTCATCTTGGTAGTCCTGCCTCTGCTTGGGTGGAGCTGAGGCAGGCTGAATGATAGTTACCCAAACAAGCCACCTGTAACAGTGCCCGTCTGTCAAAGTGCCCACGCTGTTAATTCTGCATAACTTTAAGCTTTAATATAATTTGAAGAGGTGAGTTAAATAGAAATTCAGCCTCAGTAAACATGTTTATTTCTGCTGTGGAGTTGGACATTTTAACATGGGGACTTATGGAGACTGATTCACTTCTGTAGCCAGCCACAAGTGGACTTTTGAGGAACTGCACTTCCGCGTTTTTGGCACTTCCACATTGGATTCATTTCACAGCCACAGAGGTTGCGAAACTAAACTAAAACTAATTATCTCATTTCATCAATTGAAATGTCTGAAAAAAACATACACAATGTATGTTATTCATATGCTGTGTGAAACAAGTGAATCACTGTAAAAAAAACAAAACCATAACCAAAACCTAACCTTTTTAAAGACATACAAACAAACAATACAAATACATACAATACAAAGATATTGTAACATATTTTAGTGCAAATATTGTAGTTCCATGTCTTCATGATAAGTCTGATAAACGACCTGAATTTACCTATAAACTGTAAAATCTACACGATACTATGACGCTTCACTTTCTTCAGGCGAACAAAAAACACAAACACAACATGAGACAGTGGCACGTGCTGCTGACGTCACACCTGGATATCTTATCGAGTTGAAGGAAATGTCACTTCAAGGGTAAATGCATGCACAATGCTTCGCTTTGTGTTGTGCAAAAGGCCACAGATGACCCTTTCATGATAAGAATAAGTGGAGGAAGATAAATCAGCAAAGCTTTCCATGACCTGAGAACATGCTGTCTTTGTTATCCTGCGTACTTGATTTGAGATTCTATCATAATACAGGCAGAAGTGTGATAACGGGAAAACGTGAGTAATACCAGGTGTAAAACAGGTGTAAGAAGCTATCAAGATACAGATCTTGAGATCTGTTGGTACATAATATTGTAGCCCAAGTCACTTTATCCTCTTTTTTCATCCATTTGTGTCATTATTGGAGGATGTTGCCATGGGAATAGAACGTTTCGTCTTGTGGCCACTGCTTGGTGTTAAAGTAACACTGCATAGAAATTGGTATTTTTGCAGCTGTTCACGTGTATTTGTTATGATTGTATTACTTACAAAAACTAGCAAATCAACAAATCTACAAAGCTCTTGCCAAGGACTAAAAGTCAGTCCCAGATTTCGTTCATTTTCTTTTCTGAGCTTCTTCTGTCTTTTTCCGTCGGCTACAATGCCGGCTTGCCCAGCTCCGGTTCTGGCATGACACTGGCTCCGATCCCCACAGCATTACCTCCTCACCCTGGGCCTGAAAAGCTCCTCTTCTTCCCAGTGGTCTAAAATACCCGTGTTACAAACGCTAACACTTCCCCGATGCTCTGAGCTCACAGTCCGGACAGCCCGACTAACTAACAGCAGCTACAGCTCATCATGAAACTCCATGAAAAGCATCACATGGCACACGGGGGCACAAAGTTACATAAAACTGACGTACAAATTACAGAGAGTGAAATAAGTGTAGCATCAACATGATTTAAAATTATAATAACAGTTATTTTATGGTATAAAAGTTACACACCGTTGCTTTAAGGTGAAAGTTAAAATGTAGTTGAGGGTGAAGACTTTATCATAACAGTGTGTCCGTTGGAGTCCTTACAAGTCTAGATATACAAATGCGTATGTGTCCCTCGGGCTGTTACGACCAGATGTGTCCCTTTTGCTCATCATTTTTTGCACCACTGCTTCATAAACTTCATCAAGCACACACTCATTCTCTCTCACACACACACAGACAA
Organism: Protonibea diacanthus; assembly: GCA_028641955.1. Classification (NCBI taxonomy): domain Eukaryota; kingdom Metazoa; phylum Chordata; class Actinopteri; family Sciaenidae; genus Protonibea; species Protonibea diacanthus. The sequence goes on along the minus strand of CM053989.1, from coordinate 5,233,064 downwards.
ACACAGGTTTGTGTTCTAAAATTCATAAATTCAAGCAATGAAACCTAAATTTAAAAACAAAAAAAAAAGCGTCCCAGGATGTTTGAAAGAGTGACAGTCAGAGACACTGAGTGACTCAAACACTAAAAATAATTCGTCAACAGGGTGTTATCAACAAGCTTATGAAAAGTCTATCAGTTAAATATAATTTATTCATTCATTCAGTCACAGTTTCAAGGGCCTAATCAGAAATTACTGCTGTCATTTACAGCTTCATTACCAGTTTCGACTAATTTTATTTTACTATGACGGGAGGCGACGTCGCTTCCTGACCTCCAGGTGTCTTTAGTCTGAAATGTTCCCTCGAGTATCGGCAAAAAAATGCTTAAGGATTTATCTCGTATTCCTGTGGCTGTGAGGACATGACGTTCGCACAATGACAGGAGTGAATACTCTCCCTGTTCACACACACAGTGTCGCTTTATCTCGCTCTGTATCTCTCTCTCTCTCTCTCTCTCACACACACACACACACACACACTGCAGAGTCGCCTCCAGTCAAGCGTGTCTTATTGGCCTTCTGTTTGACTTCCTATTCGGCTCAGTGTGTGTGTGCGTGTCTCAGTATGAGGGTGTGAGAGATCCAGATGGAGATGGGTTTATAATCACGGGACAGTTGTTGTTTTTATTATTATTTTATCGTTGTTTTTACTGCTCACTAAACTGAGAATGAAGAGTGGCGATGGGAGGAGAAAACAGGGAGCAGAGAGGAGAGGAAGCAGGAGAAAGTTGCAAAGGTCTTGTTGAAACAAAGAGATGTAAATAAAAGAGAGTAAACAGGAGAGAAAGGGATGAAGAAGCGATAAGAGGAGGGAAAAAAGGATGCAAATGAAGAGGGGTGGGGGGGGGGGGTGGACAGAGGGGAAGAGAAAGGAAAGGAGACAAAGGTTACAGAGAGGGAGGAGAGGAAACAGGTGAAGGAGGAGAGAGAAAGCAGATAAGAGGTGCAACAAATGATGATGGGAGGAGTGTAAGAGGAGGACAGGTGGAATAAAGACAAAAATGCCAAAAAGAAAAGACAAGGAGGAGAGAGGAGGGAGTAACAGATCAAGGTTGCCAGCGCCTTGCTGAAAAGGAGGAGAGGAAATAAAGATGAAAGGGAAAGAAAGGAGGAGAGAAATAAAAGGACAAAAAGAAGAGTAGGAAGCAAGGTTGGAGAGATGAAGGGTCCAAGGAAATTAAGAGGTTTGAAAATGGGAGGAAGAGGGCAGAATGAATAGGCAAAACAGAGGAGGAGAGGAGTGATGGGAGGAGGAAAAGACATGGAGGGCAAAGGTACAGATAAGGAGACAAGAGAGGGAGAGAGGACAGAAAAAATGAGATAAGAGAGCGAGAGAGAGGAGCTTAGTAAAGTAAAAATGAAAGGTGACAAATGAAAGGAGGATGAAAAGTTGAAAACAAGAAGAGGAGAGAGGAAGGAGAGAGGAGAAGAAACTGGAGGAGAGGGGAGTGATCTCGTAGAGAGGAAAAGGAAATAATAATCATAATAATAATAGTATTAGAGGAGAAATGAGTAAAGAAAGCAAGATGACAAGGGGAGGAGAAATCAGGATAAAGAGGAGAGGAGTGGAGCAAGAGGAGAGCGGAGAGGCGACAGAGGGAGGAAAAATGGGAAGAAAGCAAGGATGCCAATGACTTGCTGAGAGGAGAGGGGAGGAGGAGAAAATGAAAGGAAGGGGAGACCAAAGGAGTGAGAGAAGGAGCTGTCTTTGAGAAGAGAGGAGAAAGTGCTGTACTGTACTTTATACTTGTAATCCATTACATTTCAGAGACAAATATTGTACTTTTTACTCCACTACATTTATCTGACAGCTCCTTCTTTCACTTTTACTTGTGCTTTTTACTTGTACTTCTCCGCTTGTCCAACTCCGGCTCTGGCACAACACCGGCTCCAATCCCGTCAACATTACCCCTCGCCCCGGGCGTGAAAACCTCCTCTTCCTGTTGGTCTGAACGTTTGTGGTACGAACTCTAACACTCACCACATGAGCCCAGCTAACAAACTGAGCTAAAATTAGCTCGCATTGGCTAACAGCAGCTACAGTTTACCAAAGTAGTTGGTGTGTGTGATTTAGTATTACAAACTTCTGGTAATCGTCAACAAGTCAGTGCAGCTGAAATGTTTTACGGTGGAAAAGTTAGACAATGTTGCTTTAACGCAAGAGACTAATGTTGTTTATGTTTGTGACTGTGATTGTCACCATGACGATGAAGGTCATCTCAAATGAACAAACTTATTTTTAACCAAAACCATGATCTTTGCCTTAATCACAGCCGTGTCACATAATGAAAGAGCTGGTTCATCATCACAAGAATGGTTCTTTACAATTTTTGGAGGTCACACACAAATTATGTTCTCCAGTCTGTTCCAGAGGCCACGGACAGACGACCTATTTTAATGTTTTTATTTGGAGGACTCATTGAGTAGAAAAGTGAAAAGAGAAAAATGAGTTAGGGCAATAAACAAGAAAAGCCAGATTGCAAATGTTGAGAGTCACGACAAGACAGAAAAGGAGAGTAGCTACAGGAAGTTACAACTGTCTTTCTCAGAGAAGAAGAGATGAAAAACTTCTCATAGCAACGAAACTTTCCTTCTCACTTTCTATCTCTGATCCTTTCTTTCTTTCTTTCTTTACTTTTCTCCATCTGCTTCCATTTCCTCTGTCACTTTCTCTCTTTTCTGATCCTGTATTTCTTTCTGTCTCTCTCTCTCTCTCTCTCTCCGTCCCTCCCACCACATTCGCAGGGTTCATCTAAGTCGCGTTGACGCCCACTCACCTCCAACATGCTACCTCAGTTTCCATGGTAATCGAGTAGCGACCGTGCTACATAAATATATACTTTAACATTCAGCAGTCCACAACTCATTAAGAACGTCTTCGGATGAGAAATTAAATCTCTCAGGTTGTTGTTCTTCTTAAAGGGGCCACATGATACACTGCAGTGTGTTTCCGTGAGGTTGTAAAAACAGGAGCTGCTCCACCGAGCTTGACGTGACGATAAATGTGACCCAGGAGGGTTTCAGAGAACTAGTTCACGACTCGTTAGAGCATCAGAACAAAGCTTATTTGGATATAAAAGCTCGGAAAATGATTTCCATTCAGCTGTCTGTGAAGCATCCCTAACATGTGGGTGCTAACAGCCCCCGTTTCTGCTCCTTTCTGTGTATAAAACTTTTAGATAATAAAGATAATAGTAGTAAATATATTGTGACTGACATCATGACAAACAGACCCGCCTCCTCGCCTCTTTCCTCGCTCGCATCTGCTCCACCAGCTTCTGTATCTCAATGCCTTTTTTTCCACATAAATGTTTTTTTATTGATTTTTCTGAAAAAGCCTTTATTCATAAACATCCTCTAAATAGATTAGCTTTTAACTTAACTTCACTTCTCAGCTGGAGATCTGGAAGTTATCAAACAGGCTCCGGGTTCTGGTTCAAACACTCGAGAGATTGTGAAGCTTTCTCATATACTTCTTCATCATCGTGTAATAACTTACAACAGACGCCGAGGCTCAACACTCTGGTGTCTCTTAATAGTTTCAGACCTCGTTAAGGACGTGATTCATCTTGTCCATGCTCTTGACTAACACACTGATGCTTTTGAGGAATACAAATTATCTTTTTACTCTTGTTCTTGACTATTATTGTTAGATGTCTTACCTTCTTTTATCACGTCGTCTGTATATTTATGTGTCCTGTGCAGTAGGTGGTAAAATTACTGCACATTGCTTTAACATACATAAAACTCTCATTATTCTGTAAGCATTTAACAGCAGCATATGTCTTAGCAGTTGGCTTGTTGTCAAAGCCTAATGGGAGTTGGGCGTAGAGTCTAGTTTCAGTTGCAGACGTAGGATTTTAAATCTGTGAAGATTTCATGGAGCAGAAGCTTGTGGATTTTGCAAAACATGTTGTTTTTTTTGGGGGTTTTTTTTCCAACCCCGAAGTTGAACTAGCCATGAAGCAGCTCATTAAGTCTGGTTTTGGTGATTTGCAATCTAAAACAAGTCAAGGTGTCAAAAAAAATTAAAAGTTTGCCTCGGTTAAAATGACCTCCAGCTTACATAAAACACGTAGGAGCCATTTTCACTTTTAAGTGTGTGTTGCGTGTTTTTTTTTAATCAGTATTCCTTATTTTATTTTGAAGAAACCGGGATGTACAGTATGTAAGGATGTTAATTTATTCAGGTTAAAGGATGTCGTTGCTTTGTTAAGAAAAGCACACGGGTTTTGACCCAACGCCCAGACGCCTGTTTTATGTACTTGTGGTTTTTTACATCCTGTGGAAGAATGTATTTATTTTTAGTGAGAGGGGAACAGGGATCCACTAATGTCATGACTAAAGTAGAAGTGGAAGTGATTAGACACGCCTCAGAGAAGAAAGGATAACTGGACATAATTCTTGGCTGTATGAATGTGGAGTGATAGTCACTCTCGCTGTGGATGTATTTTGCTGTGTGATGAGTCTATTTTCAGCTTCTATGGTGTGCTACTTGAGTAAGATTCTCTGGTGTTCATAATCTTGACCAAAAGGACACAATCAAGTACAATTTCTATGTTCGTGGGTAAAAAAAAAATTGCTGCTCTTGTATGTCCGTTTGATAATTTTGTTTGAATTTATTTATTTCATGGTTATTACATTGTCCCTAATCCATCCCTTTTAAAGCAACGTTACCTTGAAATGAGTTTCAGAGTGTGACACCACTGTGTCAATATGAACAGATGTAAACGTGAATTACACGTGAAAAGCAAGCAAGCAAGGTCAACAACAACAGACATGGCAGCCAGCTAATATTACTTACTAGTCCAACAGCAAGAAGCCCAGCTCGGCGTCTGTCTTTCAGCTTTTTATTTCACCAAGCTCTCACCAACGACTAAAATTCAGTCCCAGATTTACTCTTGTCCAGCGACCTCTTGCTTCTTAGGTTCCACCTCAGCGTCCTTTTCAGTCCTTTTGCCTCTGTCATTATGTCCATAAAGGCTGCAAAGCCCGGTTACATTGCCAGCTTGCCCAGCTCCTGTTCTGGCACGACACTGCCACCTCTCCTTGTGTCTCCCCAAGGCCTGAAAACCTCCTCTTCTTCCCAGTGGTCTAAAACGCCTGTCGCACAAACACTAACGCTTGCACGGTGCCCTCACAGCCTGGCTAACAAACTGAGCTAGCATTAGCTAACAGCAGCTACAGTTAGCAGCAGTTTACTTCACTGTCCATCAGGAAACTCTGTAAATCACAGAGAGCTGATGCAGAGCACAGTACTGCTTTATCAGGTGGCTCAGGAATAAATCTAATACATTATGAATGGATTTAAATGAGATTTTCATTTATTCTTGGTCTTTAGGCAAAAGTGCTTATTAGTTATAGTAGTCTGTGTGCGCAGTGCAAGTACTATATAATGTATATATATGTCTGTGAGAGAGAAGAAAGAGGCATGCAGGGTTACTTGTTTTGCTGCTATTCAACAATAAAGAACATGTTTGGAACAATTTGTCTGCTCATTTAGCCTCGATCCTCCTACTACTGTAGTACTGTGGGCGGGGGAGAAAAGAAAAGAGAAGCTCTGGACAGCTTCCAGGATCAGACCCAGGATCAGACTCTTGAAGACTTGTAACAGGTCGGATGGGGACAGATCTTAAAAATCCCTGCATCACTATACCTCTGTTTTGTCTTAATTATCAGGGTAAAATATCATATATATTTTTTGGAACGTTTGATAGCCACCGCTAATATTTTAACCCTATCTCGCCAGCAACAACAAAACATACCATTCCTCATCGCTTTTATTATGAACGATCTATTCAGCTTGTCAGCATCATCGTGGAAAACATTTTTCGTCATTGCTTTTGTCAGTGAAAAACACTGTAATTATTGTAAATATGATATATGTAGATTTTTCACGCCTAATGAGTGCACATCTCTATTCTTTACTATTCTTTATCACACGGCAACAGGAATCTTCGAGTCTTTCACTGAATCGTGATCAGCTGAACTCACTAAATAAGAACTAAGAGCTTTATGTGGCCATTCGTTAGCATTTAAACTGCCACAAGGCCTGGAAATCTTTTATTCAAAGTAACTGATTCACAGTCGAGGACAGTGTCGACTGAAACAAAAAATTTAAGGCATCAGTCGTTTCAGCAAATACCCCAAAACCACACGTGTAGTTTAAGTTTGAGCGACCTTCTTACAGAGCAATAAAGTTCATGTAAGGAGGAGGTTTCAGTGGATAATGTTCATTTCCTGTTTCCAAACAACAATCAGCATTTTTGGCTGCAATTGTGCCCCAATCCAAAGATTTTCTACAGCAGAAGATAATATATTACAATCCCCGCCAATTATATGAAAAGCTATACACTTCCTGTCTCCTAAGTGAGCATGGTCTCCTCGCAACCCATCTCCCCCGATCTTCGTTTGGAAGTGTTACATAGATCGATGAAAGGAAATTGTGTTCCACCAGAGACTGTTCAGAAAGTTACTTAAGCGTTAGTTTAGTCATTATAGATCAACTTTGGTGAAGCGGTGCAGTGATTTAGTACCGACAGAGAGGGGAGACATCTGTGTCGCCAGATCTCACGAGTGTGCGTTACTGCTGAGACAAAGACAGGTCTTCAACAAAGTAAAATTTCTCCTGATTTGTGTAAATTGTCATTGTAGTGTCAGAAAATTCAGAAGATATGCGCCTCGTGGGAACACCTGGTAGAGCGTGTGCCTCATGTATCAAGGCTAAAGTCCTTACCCGGGTTCGGTTCCAGCCTGGGCCCTTTGTTGCGTGTCATCCCCTCTCTCTTCACTGAATTTCCTGTCTGACTCTTCAGCTGTGACTATCAAATAAAATGCCAAAATACCTTAAGATAAGTGGCTGGTGAGTCCAATATTTCACTTCTCAGATTAGAGGCAATAGACTCAGGATCTGCTGCTGGTCTCCTAAAGTGGAACAACAGTGACTCAGGAAATACTCTGTTCTTAACCGTCCTGACCACATATTTATTATCGCCACCATGACAACAAAGGTCTCTAACCAAAATATGATATTTCTCTCGGCCTGACCAAACCTTAAACACACCAATATCACATCATAAAACAGGCGTCAGATTGGATAATTTGGAGGACTTACTAATTCAGCATCTAAAATATGTGATCTGCTTAAAATTACATCATAGAAACAAAATTATTCTGGATGTCTGAAGCTGAGCTAACATTTTACACAAACTGTTTTTTGGAGATATTTTTTTAGCTTAGTGGCAGATTTGAAACTTCATGATGTCCCACATGCATCTCCCCCCCCCCCCCAAAAACCCAACAAGTTGGTTCAGCCAAGCAATCAGAGTGTGTCAGAAATTCACACACACACACATACACACGTATAACACACTGCTGTGTCACGCAAACACACTCATGCGTGGAGAAGATATATGTGCGCGCGCACACACACACACACACACACACACTTGCACTTTATCTCTCCCTTTGGAGCAGATGGCTCCACAGTCATAGCTGATGTTTCACACATCAATGAAGCACACCATGTACTCACAACTACTGAATACACTCTCTCTCTCTCTCTCTCTCTCTGTCACACACACTCATGCCATGTAAGTCACAAATACCAAACACACCCGTGCTTGCACACGCACACAAGCGTAACCACTCGAACCCAGACGGGCCAACCGTTTCACTCACACACACGCACACACACACACACGCACACAGTGTCCTCATTGGCGTTAATTTATGGAGTGAGGAGCCATGTTGTTGGCGACTTAGCTCAGACCTCAAAACACACACACACACACAGCTGAGAGGCAGTAGGTTATAGTGTTGTATTGTCATGGGTGTTGTTAGGCCTGATGTCAAATAGCCGATAGCACCAAGTGAGAATATTGCACCATAACCCTCCGGCTCGAGGACGTTATTGCTTTTACAAGACAGTCAGCAGCACCTGTGCTTTTAATTGAAAACACTCAACACTAAATACTGACTTCCGATAAAAGAAAGTAAACCAAAGCGCAGTTAAATAGCGCTGTCTTTTATTGCTGGGGTTAAACAAAACCCCTCCTCAACAGCAGCTCCACACATCCGGCACCAGGATGAGCATTACCACAGAGAGAAAATTAAAATGCTCAGAAGGAATCTGATGTCAACTTTTTGTGACAAGTAGGATGCAGAAAATCAGCGATATTTAACTTAGTGAAATCAATGTTTCTATAGCAACACAACTCTGGCTTCACTGATACTGGGAAAGGTGTGAAATATTCCCTGACAGCTGGTGGGCTATCATGAATTAATGTTGCCGCAGAGTCACCGTGTGAACTACCTGATTACAAAAACACATATAAACACAAGAAGAGAGACAAACATGCACAAGGAAGAGCAAGAGGACTGCGTTTGCATGTATGCTCGCCTCTTGAATGCTTTTAAATATTGTTTAAATAAATTAAGACTTTGGACCACCCAGTGTGGGTTTGAGACGAGTCGTGTTGACAGCATGAATAGTAACACAGAGAGACACGGGCAATGTGCCCAAATATCTTTGGCACATTTGAGCAATTAAGGTACAGGCAAGGGAAAAAAAATTGATTTAGGGTGTTAGTGATTTATTTTCCTTAAAGAGTATGCAGTGTGAGATCTGTTTGCTCTCTATGCAGCAGCTCACCACTCCAATAATAAATGTCACACATTTCAGGGAATTGAGATTAAGTGCAGTTAAGAAACAGAAAAGATGACTTGGACATGATATTTTCAGGTGTTCCTTATGTTCTAAAAGTAGAAAATGAGAAGTAGACATTATTAGGAATAAAGCAGAATTTATACTTGCGGTAATAAAATACAGATTCGTCATTTCAGGCTTTGCATTGCAATAGAAATGTGATTTCTAACATCATTATAATATTTTAAAGCATTCAGTATATATATATATATTCAGTTATACCTGATATTTCTTGACAATGAGTTTTGCGTTTATCCTTTAATTTATAATATACAAACATATGTTCTGTTGTAGCTACTCAACAGAGAGGTTATTATATATTATTTCTAGAGTATCACAATGTATGATCAGGACTGTCCTGTCCTTGAACAGATGGACATGAGACATCAAACGTGTGGGATAATGTAAGTACACATGTTTATTCTATTTATGCAGATGATACATTATTGTTATGGGGGTTGTTCTTTTATTAATTTAGCGCCTGCTTTTGTCCATAGTGACTTAAAATATGTTAATAACCTCGATAAAAAACAAGAGCTGGACGTCATAAAACCAGCATATACATTAAAATATATACTTGGTGTTTAGAAAGGTTCAAGAATCTGGAACAAGTAAGAAAAACACATTTGCATTTATATTATTTGTAGTTAAGGAGCTAAGATTTAACCAGTAAAGGTCCTTTAAGTTTATTTGTGGTGATACTTTGGTCATAACTGAGAAAACATGAAAACATGTTTACATAAACATGGGAGTGAACTTGAGTCATTAGAGTTAAAAGGAAACTGTAGACAGTCATCCATCTCACTGATCTCCACACTCTCACTTTACACTCTTTTGGCATCAAACTCTGCTGCTTATTTCTGTTCATGTCACTCTAATGCAATCCTTTTGTGCTGGTGCAAACACATCTCTTTCATTTTCTGTGCACAGAGCATGTGAATTTTTAAGACATGACATCGTTTCATGCAATTTCATCAGACTTGCCTGCGCTAAAGAACTTGGAGATAAAATTAGCTCGGGAATATGAGGATCCAAGGTGACTGGTGATAGTCATGTGTGGTTGTTCGCCAATTAAATCTCTTGATATAGCTTTCTATTCCTGGATTAGGTGACGAACAGAGTTGAGTGTGTGCCTTTGAAATGCCTCCGTTTTCTTCTGTGGGTAATTAAAGAACACTTATTTATGGTATTGTGTTAGCAGTGGAAACTTTACCTTATGTTTTCTGAGTTTGATATCATCTTAACACTTCTGGAAGCCCCAACTTGGTAAAGGTACTACAATGCTTCATTAGTTTGTCATCTATTTAGTGAAGCACAATAATTAATGTGTTAGAAGAGAAGTAAGTGAGCATCTATTTTTAACTTGACGGCCTTTAATGAGGATTTTTTTTTTTCTTATGTAAGAACAAAGGAGCCATCAGATATTTGAGATGAAAGCATCAGCTGTTTGAGAAAATACACCAGGAACAACATTTGCTTACTTTCAAATGACAGACTTGAAAACAGTGTGATGATCTTATGTAAAATATGCATTAAGGAGGTTGTGGGCAGGTTTATGGGCAATGGACAGTCATTATTCATTTAAAACTCATTTCTCAGCCCAGCTACTATATGTGAAAAAAACTTTACAAGCAACTCCATACCCACATGTCACATTTCCATTGCTTAGAAATACAAAACTTAAGGAAGTGTGCTGGATTTTGAAGTAGAGGTGTGCGCGGGACAGAATTTTCAGTCCCGCTCCCGCCCGCGCCTACCATATTTTGTCCCGCAAGATGTGGACGTTATTTCTCACGAAAGTTCTTTCCATTGGCTTGGGAAATTAAACACGCTGAGCTTAGCTGAGCTCTCCACGGACCGATCCTTCACCTAGCGCACGTAGCGAGGGTGTGCGGTGCCAGGCGTTTCTGCCATGATTGGAGATTTCAAACACGGAAGAGCGGGAATGAATTGTCTGAAACGTAAGTGAGATTAGACCACATCCACAAATTTAGGCATCTTAAAATGTTTTTATTAATGCCAAATAAAATATCCAGCACAAATTATATATGATAGACATAAATTAATCATTTATACATTTTATTTTATACACGTTTTTAGTTCGCGGGACTGCAGCTTATCACCTCTCCTGCCCGCGCCCGCAATGAGCTTTCAAAATTTGTCCCACGCCGCACTGCTTTGTGCCCTCCACTCCCACGGGAGTGCAGGGCACTATTTTGAAGCCAATTCAACATACTGGCCAAACTGCATCCTGGTCCAAAAATACTTTTTCCTATAAGCTTACATTGTGAAAAACGCAGCCATTAAACAGTGGCAACATTTTCTTGGGCCCCCAGAATTTGATTCATTTGAAGCCACATGATTCAGTCACTTAAGTGAAAATAGGCATAAACCTGCTCAGTCGGCAGAAGTTTCTGGTGCGCTTGCTCTATGGGCCGCACCATGCAGAAGATTCTGGTAATTTTATGCCTGGAAGTTGAATGTTTTTGGCTTCATGCACCACTGAGCAGTTTTCACAGAAATGAGCAGAGCCCTGCCTCCAATGCTGTATCCATTTTTCCTAAAAACATCCATCCAACACTTAGCTTAACGTAGCACCGGTGGCTGCACACAACACTAACACTAAGACTAACCTCCAAGCTAACAAGTCCAAGACCAGTCTCCCAGTTCAATGCACACAAACAAAACTGGTGTCAATCCATCGAGCAAGAGAACCGCCCAAAATAGCCAAGAAACGGAGATAATTAGGATCAGAAACTGTGATCTTATTATCAAAATTACTCATCACCACGATCATTAACCAAGTAGTTATCGTCCATGTGAACCATGTCAAGGTCCCTTTAAAGAGGAAGTCACAAAAAACATGATATTTTCCCATGTCATGCCAACTGTTGCAAACAAATTTGCCAAAAAGCTCCAAACAAGGATAATCATTCTTTTGCTGCTGCTGTCTGAAAATACTTCTATGTGTCATTCTAGCAGAGTTAAATTTGGAAGTTAAGAGGGGGGGAAAAAAAATCCAAGTGTTCTTGCAAGTGACCACACACTCAGTCCATAAAAATATGATCAAGGATCTTCACTGAGAAGAGCCACGTGTTTCGTTCAGCGCTTCATCGGGCTCATGAAAAGCTGAAATGTGCCAAAGGCTGCCGTATTTCTTCTGACTCTGTGTTGCAGTTGTCAGCACCAGACCTTTTTCTCAGTCCTGTGGTAATCCAGATTCACTTTAAACCCTAAATAATGAAAAGATACTTTGCATGCTGTGTTCCTGCAACCAAACACCGATTTTTGTTACTATTCCAGTAAAACACACAATAAAGCAACACAAACAGTCGCAGCTGCAGAACTCCTCAGCGCTGCCGCTGGCTCTTTTGTGTGCCTTCTAGTTAATTGCCGGCTAAGTCAGATGCATTGTTGATTTACTGTAGGCCAGTCACTCACACAGACTTATAGCCCTATCATTCCACCGTGGGATGTCATCATAATTTATGATTTATGACAGCTATTAGATGTATTTACATAAGTAAAAATGAAATATGATCTGACAGTGGGATCCGACGAGGCAGAACAGAAGACATGGAGCCTGTGTTAAAATGATCACTGTATCACCCAACACTTGATTTATTTCTAATGATCAGTACATGAAAAGATGAAAACAGAGGTTAAAGTTGCATTTTTGGTTTAATGTAATGTCATTTTAAAAAGGAGTAGCTCGTGGTTCATGTGTAATGAGCCTACTGTAGCACTGCCCTCATACAACCTCTTCACGTCTCATCTGATGTCTCTCTTTAAGGCTTTAAAGGAAGCCTGTAGTTGAGTCTCTACAAGGAGTTGTTGCAATTATGTTTGCATGTAACGTTCAATAAGTATGAAGGAGAATAAGGTACGAGGTTTAGTTTCGTTTAGTCATGACTCATCTGGTCAGCTCAAATCTTCCCACACAGCTTGAGGACTGCACATATTTCTCTGAACTCATTTTAATTCTGATTTTTAATGAAATTCACTTTAATTCTTCAACAAGTTGTATCAAAATGTCCTCCAACTGTACTTCAGTGAGTGCCAAACAAGCTTTTGGTTGTCAAGGTTCAAACATGTGCATGAAACATGTGGCTCCTGCATTCGTTTGAGAGCGCCCGGCTGTAAAAAAGCGCGTTGACCGTGTCAAACTAACGATAAATGTATATGTAAAACCTCGACTTCTTACTGACCTCAAACACTGAACACTTAAAAAACAAGATGCCGAACATGTTAAAGTGCAGACGCAGAGCCAGAGGAGCTTTCAGTGTAAGACAGGGGAAATTCCCCAACCCCCATCTGCATCTTTATGCCTCCAATACCAAGTCAATTAACCTAATGGAAGTGGCAATTAATTAACTCGGCAAACACAATGATTAAGGACCTGACAATCAAGTGAGAGGGAGTGGTTTAAGTAATGCTGATTTAGAGGTAAATGCTTTAAAAAAAAAAACATGCGCATGCTCTGTGGATCATCTTGAATTTATGTCAATTAAACAGGTAGACACTTAAACTTTTCAAAATAAAAGCACCTCAATTTGTTGTTTTTTTTCTGTCACACAGCAAACTCGAAAGCAGAAAAACGAAGCTTAGTAACGATCGGGCGCGAGACCTTACCGTGTTTCTTTGACCGTTGGTTCCTATTGGTCCTCTGAACACCCCCTTGATGCTCCTGAGCTGTCCGTCACGCAGGTGGGTGGAACTGATCACAATGTAGTAGCACGCCATTGGATTTGACTGAGTTTTCTGAGCCGACCTAAGTATCTACGTGAAGAAGAAAGTCTGTTTCCTCTCCCTCAACTCTCTCCTGCTCTCCTCATTTCTTCTCTCCTCCTCTGTTTTATAAAGTCGAGGAGGGATGAAAGGGGAAAAGGAGGAGCGTAGTTTCCCCCTCACCACCACCACCACCACCTCCTCTCCCCGCTGCTCTGATTTATTCTTTCTCTTCTTCAAGTTTCTGCCGGTGACTCTTTGACTCTGCCTCCTCTCTGCTCATCTTCCCTTCAGCTTCTGTCTTCTTTTTAAATATTTCACCCTCTGCTCCTCCTTTCCTTCCTACTCTTGTCTTCCTCTAAATGTTTTTTTTATTCCTCTCTCTCTCTCTTTTTCTCAGTTCCCTCTAGATTCCTTTGTCTCCCTTTAAATATTTCTAAGTCTTTTTCCTCTCCAGATATTTTGCTCCCATCTTTCATTCATCAATCTTTCCTTGTCATTGACTCCCTCTCTCTCATCTTTGTCTCTCTTTCTCGCTGAGTCGAAAATTTCTTCCCGAAAATCTCAGCCTCTCATTGTTCAGCCTTGCAGTTCCTCTAACTATCTCCCGTCCGCTGCCTCCCTCTCTCTTCACTTCACAATCCCTCCCTCCCTCGCTCCCTCTTTTGTTTTCCCTCTCTATATCTCTCTAAGTGGAGAGGAGGGATACTTTTTCTCCCCTCCTCTCACTATCTCCCCATCTCCTGTCTGTCTTTGTTTCTCTCTTTTTGCCTCCTTGTTAGTGTGGAGAAGAAGTACTCAGTCTTCTCCTCCCTCTGTCTTTCTCTCTCTCTTTCTCTGTCTGTCAGAGCCGGCGTGCAGCTTCCTCTCAGATGCTCCTCTCCTCTCCTCTGCTGCGCTGCATGTGTTGGCTCTCCTCCCTCCCTCCACCTCCCTCTCTCTGCTGATCTCTTGCTCTGTGGCCAGCAGAGTGGTTTGCTCCTCAGTTACCCGCGGTTACCATCTGCCCTTTTAACGCATGGAGTGCTGACGCTTGCTCTCTCCTCCCTCTCTCCATCTCCATCCCTCCCTCTCCCTCTCTCCATCTCTCTCTCTCTCTCTCTCTCTGCCTTCCTCTCCTCTTGCTTGTCTTTCTTCTCGCTTTAATCATCTCCTTCTCGCCCTCCTTCTCTCTTTATCTCAAGCCAAAGGAGACAAGCTCCACCTACTGGTAAGCAAGAAACATACAGAGAGGAAAGAGAGTCTAACAGCAGGAGGTATTCTTAAATTCCACCCATGTTGTCTGTGAAAAACTGGATTTCTATCATTCAGTAGATATGAATACAAGCATGGAGCTGGTAGGGGTTTGGAGACTTGCTCAAAGGCGCTTCAGCTGTGCGGCTCAGATGTGTCAGTTTAAATCCTCGTTCTGGTTCTTTGACTACAGAAACAAACAAAATAAACAGAACAATGAAAAACACAAATACTGGACAAGATGTGAGAGTAAAGACCTATGCCTGACTTTTAATTTTTTCTTGGGCTTTCATGTTATGGCATCTCGAATTAAAAACGAGAAAACAAGGGGCCCCTCAGTGGATCACCTGGTCCTTATTGTAGCAACTTGCTGCATGTCATTCCCATACTCTCAACCCTGAAATTCCTGTCTAACCATGCAGTTATTGCTGCCAAATAAAGCAGAAAATGCTAAAAAACAAGAACACAAAATGACGTATGGCCGTTAACGACAAAGCCTGTGATGCTGACTTTCCTACCAACAGTTAACGTTTGTTTCTTTTAATTGTTTTCATTCAGATTATATTAAAATTCACTTAGGATCTTTCTTTGTCACCAGGTTTCAACTTTACTTCAATAAGCTGTTTTTAAGATCAGATTAGGAGTGTGTAGGTTCGAATCTAGCACCAAAAATGTGCATAAAACTGTGATCATGTGCATGTCCTGTTGAAAGAGAGCACACAGCCGTGTCAAACTAAAGATAAACGTATATGTAAAACCCCGACTTCTTACTAACCTCAAACACTGAACACTTAAAAGGCAGGAAACAAGATGCATGTTTACAACATGTTTAAGTGCATACACGGAGGAATGGCTCCTCTGGCTTACCACGCCTTTATCATGCCTGACTTATAATCTTCTCTTGGCTGATATGGACGAAGCAACCTCTGATCATCTTTACAACAAAGCCTACCAACAGTCAACGCTAGTTTCTTTTAATCATGACAATTATCTTTCCCTGAACGTCATCGTGGCAGATGAGCAATCCTATGAATTATTTCTAAAAGTGATAAATGTTCTATTGATATGAGACGTCGGTCATACTGACTCTGAGCTTGTTGCTGAAAGCAGCTTTGTACAAAAACATTCAAATAAATCCATAAATAAATGAACTAACTATAATGAATAAAACAATTCGACGCTAATGCTGTCACTTTTTATTCAAGTTCGATGTGCCGTTTAAATGCATAAAGAATCACTGGAGACAGCCCTGTTCTGCACGGAAAATAAGTTTTTATTGCTTATGTTGCTATTTTTTCTTTGCAACTTGTTTTTTGAGATCTGCAGACGCAGCAACATCACTGCACACAAACTTACAGCTGACTCTATCAGGACTTGAGGTGTTCAAGCGCATGAACAAATGAATCTTCTCAATGAACTGGCAACACTTGATGATAACTGTCACTGACTGGAGCTTCGAGCAGATGAGCTCCTCTCTCTGGTGACTGAAAGCGCTGTCGTCAGGTGAGCTGTTAGTCCACATAAACCTGATCTACATGAAACAAATTATAATGTGTTTCTTAAAGATGCAGTGTGCATCAGATATCGCTCCCCTTCCAAACAGAAGAATCTTGGGCCACAAAAGTCCCTTCGACTCTCTGATTTACAGACTTTCCTGATGAATAGTAAAGTAAACCGCTGCGAACTGTAGCTGCAGTTAGCTAATATTAGTTCAGTTTGTTAGCCAGGCTGCTCGAACTTTGAGCTCAGAGCACCAGGGGAGTGTTCGTTTTTGTACCACTGGGGAGAGGAGGTTTTCGGGAATGCTGACGGGGAGTGGGCCTGGTGTCATGCCAGAACCGGAGCTGAACAAGTGGTCAATGTAACTGAGCTCAGCATCCTTGTAACTTCTGCAAAGGTTGCAAACAAATAAACACAGCAACCCAAATATCGAAGGTAAATTATTTGAAGTTCATGTTAAAAGGAAAACTGTCCATTTACATCGCAGACAGCATTAGAGAGCTGTAAATTCGGCAAACAAGTAAGTACAATAGGTCAAAGATGAACCCGCAAGTAACTCTGCAAAAGCTAATGGACATTTATGGCTGACAGTTTGGCTGATCATTTTTAAAATTATTTTTTTATTTTATACTCTAAGTGGTTTGAATAATGTAGCAAAATTGGTTATGCTGCTGTGTCCTTTCATTAATGCGCCTGAAGCTGGTGGGTACATGTCATCTCAACTGATCTTCGAGCTTAGACGAAACAACTTCTGCTGGTAGTTTTGGTTCCAGTCTTAAAAGCCTAATTTAGCAGGCGATCTAAGGTTCCTACGTGATACAGGGGCAGAGGAGGTCAGAGATAATAAAGCACTGTAGTGCTTTAAAAACAAGTACCAAAACTTTACGATCGGTTCTCTACGGGAGGCCAGAAGAGGGGACTTACTGCATCTCTGCTCGGATGAAGCTGGGCAGGCAGGCGAGACACAGGTGACTCACACAAAAATAAAGATGGTAAGAAATAAGGGCAACTAAAACAGACTCCAGATCCTCAAACGAGAGAAGTCATTTTAGGTAAGTCGAGTCTTCTTTTCGGCTCAAAGGCTAAATTGGATGACTCTTTTAATCCAAAGAAAATTACAGTGGAGTCGAGACAATCTACCATAATCTCTGATCCACAAAGCCTTTGAGATGGAACGCTGCATGACGACTTATTCTACCTCGGCTTATGTATTTATTTCACTGCCCTCCAGTTAATCCTTTCAATTTGTAGGTAAACCTATGTTTCTTTTTTTTTGTCCTTTATAAAGACGGAAATATACAAGATAAATCCAGGGTAGAGAGGGAACCCAGGGGCTCTTATCATTCTTTTAACTCCATCGTTGGTCCATCTACATGTAATCTCTTATCGGTTTAGGCGTTATATATTTTGCTATAATTATAATTTTCTTCTCGCAGAACTTATTGATTTATAAAAATGGTTTGGTTGTCTCAGATTTAAAAGGCTCTTAATGCTGTATTTCTATTCCCAATTCTCCTCTCTGTTCAATTTAACTTACAAAAGACTAAGACTAAGGAATTCATGAAAATGAATTATGGTATAGAATTAATTAAAACATTTCATGTACTTGTTCAATTTTTAACAAAATTTAGGCCCCATCTTACTGATGACTCAAAATTCAGATTTACTTATGATAAAAACAAGCAAAACAAAAACATGTTTAATGGAAATTTTAACCTTTACTGAGAAAATGACAACAAGACACGAAGCAGGTCCTGGCTTGACTTCCTTGTTTTTTGCAACAAGTTACCTAAACTTAACCACAGAGGTGGTAGATCACAAAACGCTCGCATGAATCATTTCAGGAGGCGATGACAAACGACTTTTTCTGCCATTAAGGTGTGACAGTTACAAACGATGTATTTTGTTGTTTAATTTAAGAAGACTTGTTGCTTTTGTGACGTGTGTGTGTTTTTGTTGTTGTTGTTTTTTTTTTTGCACACGTTCACAGTTGATTTATTAGTTAGCTCAAGCAGCGGCAATCTATGAATATATTTATAACGTGTCATGAACACAACCATGCCCGGCCCACCCACAAGTCAGCACGAGCTCACATAAGCCAGATCCAGAGCGTATGTTGTGTATACAATACAAATTTAAGATGAAGGCGATCAGATTGCCTGACCTTCGTGCTTACAACAAATTATAAATCGTGTACTGTATAAAGTTGGAGAAATCAAAATACACACTGAGTAAACAATCTTTTTCAGGCATTTCAGACAAAGTTTGCAAACATAAACACATAACATAAACTGAAACATCCACTCCAGTTTCTGATCATCTGTACACCAGAATATTTCAATATTTTGTGTGTGCATGTGTTTAATTAAACACTGATGTGATATTTTCATGGACATGGTGTGATCACACCTTGTAATTAAATTATTGGGCACACCGCATCAATTACTCAATTTATAGATAATGTGTGATGTGCCATAACAGCTCTGCTTGACATGTGCCCGACAGGTGTGTTCACGCTCTCAGTGTTACCTGAAGGGTTTAAAGAAGAGAGCAAAATGTCTGTTTTGTTTTTTTTGTGTGTGTGTGTATTATTACACAGTACTTAGAAAAGAAAATAGTAACGTGCATGTGCCTCCTGATGATTGCACATCCCAGCAGGACCTCGTTAAGTGAAAGTGCACCTGAAGACCTTTCGAGCAACCTGCAAGGCATCGCTGCATTCCACTGCAGATTTGACTTTCTCTTAAAGTGCACAGTCATTAATGTTGAGATTAATCACACCGGAGTGTGTTTGTTTTATAATATTACATTATCCAGCACTGATGAGAACGTCCACCATTTTCTTTAATCTTCATCTGTAACACTTACTGCATGTGCGTTTAAGTTCCTGTGCTGAGATTGCTCATTTTCTGCCGTCGCGCTCAGTTTTCATTCAGTGGGAAACAAAACAAATCCTTCCTTGTGTTTCTCACTGAATGACTCTGAATTACTACATTTGCATCGGTGTTGGCTTGTCGAAGGATTTTCCTCAACAGGAAATTGTCAAGCCCCTCCAGAGTCTCTCTCTGGTTTAGTGACCGAATATTGTTGAGAAAATAAGGGACACAGTAAGAGGCTTATCTGATAAATTTCCTTCTACTTTGGGTCCCATGATCCAATACTGCAATAAGCTTAAAACCCTCCCATCGGCTTCACTAGATTAATTTTACGGAAATACAAATCTAACTTTTTACTCCCTGTTCAATTATTCCCGTAGTTTATGCATTGGTTTATACTATATATCCATACAAGTTTGTTTTTATTTGTATGAATGTGTAAATTCATATTTTCCCCTTGTGTCCCATTATGTATGTTTTATTATTATACATATTCTTTGTTTGTTTTGTCATTACAATGGTGAGATAATGGGGGTTGGTGGGGAATTATAGGTCCTGTTTGGGGGTTGAGGAGATAAGGAAGAAAATCATTAAAATGTGTAATAATATTGTAAAAATGGCTGGTTTATTTAATAATACATCACACACACACCCATGGGGGGAAAAAAATAACAGATATGCTAATGTGTGTGGAAGAAGACGAACGAAAAACAGAGTGCAAATACTTTTGCAGTTAATATAACGTTCAGAATACCCTCGTTAACAGAAACACCTTTGGGTGTTAAGTGCAACGCTGTCAGCATCCTGTTACTCGTGTTCACACTCCATAGGCGCTAACTGTACTATCTGTAACATTAACAGATACTTCATTTGAACCATTGCCTCCATGATAGTAATTAGCTGGCGGTTCATGAATGACCCCGTCAGCCAGTACGATGAAGCAACCGACGCCAGATCAACAACCAGCCAGCTAACTCCTGCGTCGCTTGAGTTACAGTTGCAGTCGTTAGTTACACCTTTGTTTTGTATCGATACCTCAGTCATTGTTTAAGTATAACTAAACCCTCAAACAGATTAAAACCAATTGGTATTTAGTATCATTGTTCGTTGATTCAGGTCCACATCTGGACATTTTAGTGTAAAGTGGTTCAATTCTACCATAGTGACCTCCTCTTACAGCTTGAAACTTGGCTCGACTTGGTTTGGTTGTCACATCCTTTTATCATCATCCACAAGCTATACTAGGCAAATGAGAAAATCATGGAAGGTCTCATTTTAAGTTACGTTACAACCTGCCCACCCATTAGTTTAAAATATAAATTATGTTGTAAAACATGGCACCTTTAATTGTTTTTTTTTCTGGTGTTGGTGCACCACGATCCAGTTTTACTACTAGTTGGCAAATAAGTCTCTGAAACTGCACTGAACAGATGAACTGTGTTCTTCCAAAAAAATATTCCCTAATTTGGCGTTTTGATGATGGCAACAGAGAGAGCCATCTCACGGGTAGATCCAGAGTCTCCCATAGGTGTTCATTTGGGTTGAGATCTAGCCTGCCTAACATACTTTTCATGCTCATCAAAGCATCCTCATAGTCCTCATGCCCTGAATGTAAGCATTTGAATTTTTTATGTTTCTTCGCTCATTTATTAATTTTCTCCTTCAATTTGTCACTCGTCTGTATATCGAAATACAATACACATGAACATTTATGATTTACATGTGATAATATGCACATAAAAAACACTATTTGTGTTGGTATTCATCTTTTTTTTTCTTGATTGCACAGGGAGGCAATCCAGAACTCTGCATTTTGTACTTCATCAGTTCATCAAATTTAATAAAAGCTAACAGGCCAGATAGTATAACGCTTGAGGGAAACTGATTCAACATCCTGTATGTAACCTACATCTGTCTGTTAATATGCTCATATTGAGGTCTGCACACAGAGAAATGGTGGTTGGACCCCACGAGACCCTGCAGATGGGACAGCTTGTGCCATACTGTGGTCCGTCACTGCCAGACGGTAAAATGTCACAAAAATGTCAGGGGAAACCCAGTTGGCTTCATGGGCGATACTCTTCAATGATACAGCACTGAACAACACCAAAGAAAAGGCCAAACTCCCCTACACTCAAGTACTGCCACAGACTGCATATTGGCACAGTCGCCATTAGTGAGACCTTAGTTCAATATTTTATCTGCCCGTTATTCAACTTTAGGCTATAACAAGCAGAGTTGTGTGTTTATTGGACAGTAGTGTAAACATATTGGGGAAAAAAACAAGCTGTGAGGCCCAGATATTTAGTTATTAACAGTGACAGAGGCCTGGTCTTTGCAATCAGTCCATGGCTTTAAAGGCGTGTTAAATAATCTATGACCTTTATAGGACCACAAGGAATTGCAACCAATTTGGCAGAACTTACCTCCTCCTCCGAGTGTCTGGCACAGAACCAACCTCCACCCCTCCTTTTCCCCCCTGAGCGACGGCAGCTCGCAACTGACACAAACTACAAAGCTGCATTTTCCAAAAGGGGTCGAATCAGCTCTCTAATGACAGCGAGAATCCCGCTCAGATGTGTCTTTTGAAGAGGTATTAGATCAGGAAGCGTTCTAGTTTCCGTATGTATAGCCTCAAAACATTGGGCGTTAAATCATGGGTTCTGAGATCAGTCATATACTAACTCTTCTTGTCGGTACAGATCCAACCCCTTTCCTGCCATTCCCATCGCTTGACCATCTCCATCTTTTTTCTGATCTCCCCGTTCCCCTCCGTTATCTATCTCCACTCTGTCTTTGCCAGATCTGCCTAGATTTCCAGTGTTTATTCTTCCAATCTGATTCTGCCTGTCTGACCTACTACCTGACCCTCAGTTTGATGATTATTTGCCGGGCCCCTTATTAGATTTGTTCACCTGATCTGACTGTCCTCCTGGTTTTGACCCTTTCCCCGTCTTTTTGAACAAAGCAAATTTGGACTGTAAGACGTGCTTTTGGGGTCAAGTTTTTCTGGGACATTAGAACTTTCTCACTGAAAACCTTATTAAAAGATACAGAAACGATCAAAATGTGATGTGACACCCTTGAGCTGTTAATCTTATATACAAAGCTTTCCAAGGTTTTACTGAACTAAAGGTAACGGCTTGAAC
Source organism: Protonibea diacanthus (assembly GCA_028641955.1). Taxonomy (NCBI): domain Eukaryota; kingdom Metazoa; phylum Chordata; class Actinopteri; family Sciaenidae; genus Protonibea; species Protonibea diacanthus. The sequence continues at coordinate 5,210,832 of CM053989.1, read as the reverse complement.
TAACAACAAACCGAGTAGTCTTGAGCGAAAATGAATCAACAAATCTTTTTGAACAACTCTTTTTAGTGTCTGGTTTGTATCGGGTCATCATGTCAAACATACCGAGTGGTCACTGCTCAGTGTCAACCCACTCATACTGCCAATGCCCACTTGCCAATATAATAGGGTCACTGTGCCTATTATGGTGGCACAGTCGCTCAGAACATATCACAACCAATGGATGAGTAGGAATCTGTCGTGGTTTTGGGTTTTGGAAAGAGACTTTCCTTGAGCTTGTAACTTCACTTTCTGACGGTGTTTCCCATCAGATTATCTATTCCAGCCTGATCAGTTTCACCTGCCCTTGATTAGTTTTCACCTGTGTCTTGTCATCTTGCCTTCACTTGTGTATTTGTTTTCCTTGGTTTCAATGTAAATTCGTCTTCCTTCTATGTTCAAGCGATCCAGCCATTCCGTGTGTTTTCTTTTCTTGGACCTTATGGACTTTGGATATCGCCTACTTCTTTACAGATTTACCTGTTTGGACTGCCCTCCCTGGTTTTGAACTGAGGCTGCCCAACAATCCGTACGCTTCTGTACATTTGTACATTTGCTTGTTAAACCACCTCTGTAGTCTTCATCTTGTCCTTAGTTACCCTGCTTGAACCGTAACAGAATCATTGCCTTGAACAATGACGATTTGATTCAGATCAAGTCTATAACATGTTTGTTCAACTTACATAGCTTTCCTACCTTACATACACCCTAAATCAATGTAATAAAATGAATATTTTGTCATTGTCATTGTAAACTTATACATGGTGATTGGTAATGTATTTAAACAGGCAGTGCTTGCTGTTGAATGTGCATGTACCATAACAGAGTGTTGGAAATCGACTGGAAGTAGCCGATTCTGTGAAAGAATCCATCTGCCCATCACTACAAACGAGGACAGCCAAATCCGGAGCTGAGCTTTGCAGTGTTCCCTTAGCATAGAGGAAACTAACAAACTTCATAGTCAGTGACTACAAATCTTTAAACTGAGCAAAGCAATTTAAATTGGGTTGTAATTCACAACTCTGGAGCAGCTGCTCCATTGTGGAAGAATGGTATCCATCAACAGCAGAACAGCTTCAGAGTTAGACTCCACTCTGTCACTTTTTCAAACAGTGTATCCGTGAAGTCGCCTTCAGTTTTCCGAAGAGCCGTTTTTGAAGTTCAGAACATCTGGCTCTGGCCGTCACCATGTTGGTAGTCCTGCTTTTTTTGACAAATCCGTAAAGATGTGGATCATCTGCAGACCTGAGGTGGGCTGGATGACACTTGGCTGCTCAAACAAACCACCTGTAACAGCACCTGCGTGTTCAGTATACATAATATTAAGGCTTAATATAATTTGAATGTGTAAAATGAAAAATGAACTTGTATGTCATGTATTATCTATAGAGACCATAAACATTTTTTGTACCATTGAACTGCAGTTTTTGGCACTTCTGACTGTCTTCACTTCACAGCCATCAAGGTTGCCTTTTAGTGTGTACACACTACATATTTAAATCTGATTAGGTACTAAATACTAATGCCAGCATACTAACATACTCACAATGATAACACAACATTTACCATTTTTACCATCTTAGTTCAATGTGAGAATGTTATGTTGTATGCGGGTTTTTGATTAAATTAGACCTGAGGATAATGAGTGGGACATGGCTGTCATATTCATAGCAATCCATCCAATAGCTGTTGGAACATTACACTCAAAAACACACAAATGTCAGAGGAGTGCTAGAGGAATCACCAAAGTGACCCAAATAATTGCGTATAAATTGCAATAAATTACGTGATATTGCCATCCCAAGAGCCATAATGCTCCTACACTTCTCCTACAGCTGCACAACAATTCAAAAGTTCCATCTAAAAAAGAACTGACTATTTAAAACCAGACAAATCTCGGCATCTGGTGAAGTAATGAAACAGTCACAATTATTATTCATAACTGCAGTTAAATTATGGTCATTATGTGCTTTGGGGCAGTAAATGTCATGTTTATTTTATGTCACTGTAACTTTGCAGATTATATTATGTAACCCAGAGCATGTATTTTCTGTTTCTGTCTTAGCCTATAAAAGGAAAACTTGCACTAAATGTATTTAGACATAAGCGTGCAGAACATCTCTCCTACAGTTTGGACTGTTAACGCCAACATCTTGGACATGAATCAATAACAATAACTGTCTGTAAATGTTCCCAGCTGGGTTAATAACAAACATACATCTAGACTTTGCTACCATTTAAACAGTGAAGATCAGGATATGATATAGATTTGTGTGCTGTGAGTTTGCAGCGTCACAAACGCATCCCAAGCGGTGTGTGTTGATTAGTGTGTGAGCCAACTGGATCCTACCTCATTATCTATCAAGCTAATTACAAGCTAATTATTTCAAGGGAGCGAGGTTCGCGCATCAACTTTGCAAAGTTGTTAAATTGATAGAGACAATGTAGCAGTGAGGGTAATCATTATAATTGATGGTGTATGTGTTTGTGTAGTGAAAGAAATCAAGCTGTACCTTAGGAAAAAAAAACTGGTACGTGTTTAATTAGAAAACGATCTATACTGCAAAGAAAATAAGTGCCTTGAAAATTGATGAATCTAATTGGAAATCAGTTTCTTAACAAAGCTGTTAAGAAACTGTGGAAACTGTGGAATGAAAGGCAGACACAGCTTTTTACATACTATGTGTATTTTTAGGCACACTCAACACAGGCAAACATACGGGGCTAGTACATGAAATTACACATGACACACCGAAAAAAGATGTTCATCACATGTAAGAAAATTCAAATATAACAACTTCACTATCTGAGCAGCTCCATCCACTGAGGAAAACACAAGTTTGACCTTCATGATAATCATCTGTGTTCTTCCAAAATTAGCCAAACAATGTTTAGTGAGACATTTAAAAATGTAAATATCTTCCTCTTGCAATTTGATCCTCCATTAACATTTTCATTTTTTTTTTTTTTTAATTAAACAAGATTATAACCTTTAGAAAATGTTTATCACGGGTAAAAGAAAAGCCTACACCTGTCCAGTGTGTAGGATTTAGTGGCAATTAGTGGTGTGTTCGCAGATTGCAACCCCCTCACATTTCAGTGCAAAAAATGTGAAAGGTCTGTCCTGGATTACTGTAGAAACATGGTGATTCGACATGGCGGACGCTCTGGAAGAGGACCTGCAGTGTCTGTACATATAAAAGTCTCATTCTAAGGTAACAAAAACATAACTATCCTGATTTTAAGGTGATTATGGCTATATTATATTATATTCTATTTCTGACATATTCTGTAAATAGAAGCTTACAAATGTATCAGATGTTAGTGTAATGTGGAAAGACTCACTGTGACAATAATTATTACCAACTCTGCAGTTCTCTGCAGTGCGTTTAAGTGTCTTTCAGCTTATTGTTTTGGTTTTTATGGACCACACCTTTTCTGTTTTGGTTCAGTTCCCATCAACAGGCAGCTGGATTCACTGAAAAAGCTTTAAAAACCCACTGTACACCCCCCTGCTCAGCACCAAACAACAAACAGAAATAGATAGCTGCTAGATAAACTAGCTGTAGCATTTAGCGGCTAAAGATCCAGATATTTCCCTCAGGAGTTAAAAAAAACAGAGTGAGAAGCCAAATATTGAACTTGCTCTGTATTTGCTGGATAAATAGGCAGCTGTTTACTACTGAAGTTCAGCATGACAGCCTAACAGGTGACGATATATCAGTATTGTGTTTAGAACTCGTTTCTGCTGCTCCCAAGTGGACAAAAAAAAAAAAAAAATCAATTAATGCAGCTTTAAGGTTTGTAGCTCTGTAGTTGTTGGTAGAAGCCGGGGTTGGGGCGAATTGAGGGCCTCGCCAGCTTCACCTGACTGTATGCATCATCAAATGACAACCCCTCCTTCAACATCAGGTAGCCAATCACGATGGAGGAAGAGCGTGATACACCTGCGTTGCAGTGGACCAGCACGGCACCATCCTAAGGGGAGAGAAACAGAGAGGTTAAGAGGGTAACAGAGGGCACGTGTTTAAGTGATCAAGTTAGGAAAAAATAGAAGAAACTTGGACTGTCACCTGAATATGAAATCACGTTGCCATATAATGATATGGTACGTTCAGTTGACCAGCAATGAATACAACTATAAGCTAATTTATAGATTTAACCAGTTACCGCATGAGTACAAAAGGTGAATTCACCTTAATAACAAACTTATTTTTCTACTTATCCTCAGCTGTACAGTTTTATCTGCTGAGTTTTTTTCAGATATCCATCTCGATCAATCGAGGTAAATGTAATTTGCTGGGTTCAAAACGTTGAAAAGTGACATTTAAAACCTCGATTGTGATGGTTGTGTCAGAACTTTCAGAGGATGTTATCTCAAATATGAAATTATCTACGTGGTTAGAAAACACTGAGTAGTTTGTGAGTGAGTAAACATGCTTGTTTTGTCATTTAAACATTAGAAACGTTCAAAGAAGTAGCACTGTGACAACCTATTTCTATACTATGCGACTATCTTCTATATATCTTTTATTTAATAATCTATGCAATTATTTCATGTGTATATATAACTTCTATTTCTATTATTTCTTTAATTATTCCATGTTTCTGTTGTGACAAGCGAAAGTCTATCTTATCTTTAAAGGAGCTGTGTGTAGGAGTTAGTGCCATCTAGCGGTATGGTTACAGATTGCAAACAACTGAACGCCTCTCACCTCAGTATTTGACAAACTTGGAAATAAAAGTATGAAGGAGAAACTATGGTGGTCGTGAAACTCACAGAAAACAAACCCAGATCCAGTATTTAGTTTGTCCTTTCTAGACTACTGTAGAAACATGGCGGACCTGCGATGACTCTAGATATTTAAGACTTAATATCAGATGATTACATACTAATCGAAACATGGTTATGCACTTCTGCCAGCTAAATGTTACACACTGAACCTTTAAATAATGTAGTTCACCATGTTGACATAACGCATCTTAAAAAATCACAGCTTGGAGAGTTTCGCTGCATTTTTCCTGGTGAAAATCTGTAAATTTCTGACTTCCCAGCGTCTCTGAAAGCAGCATTAGACAGAGCATGTAGGGCAAGTTGAGACGGAATAAATCTGTATCTGTGTGTGTGTGTGTCAAAATTTGCGATATGATTAATATTAATGTTGATGTAATTATTTTACTGCCTAGAGTGCCTGGCTGGAAATGAATTTTTTAAATTCCAGCCACATCTTTAGACAATGCACGCAGGCCCACGGCTCAGTTCTGAAGCTCAGCATATTGACACATTTGTCTCTTTTATTCATCACGGAGAGGCTCCCATCACAGAATAAAATCTCTTTTTCTGGCTACGATGGAGCGGGACGGAAACTGCAAGCACACTTTTTATTTTTCACGTCAATCAATACTCATTGAGGGGAAAGGACATTTAAATTAGTTTTGTCTGCACGTGCGGCTCTTTGGTCGCTGTAATTGACATGTTATCAGTGTTATCTGTGCTTTCATTTGGAAATATAACACAATCAGGCAGTTCCTCGGGGTGAAATACAATCAAATGAAGCACATACAGAGAGGTTGTACCAATGGTATCAGTCTTTTATAAGTTCCTATCAATCAAAAAGGTTTCTCTGCTGCTTTATATTATTTGTGCTGGTGTCTGCAGTCACTGTAGTTACATCAGTTCTTGTTTTCTTTCCGTTAGAAAAAAAACAAAAAAACACAGAACAGAAAACTGAAAATTGCCTGAGCAAGATAATCCATCACAGCGAACATGGAGACTTAATTTGGTTTTGTCAGAGTTTCTTGTTTTGCTGTTATTTCATTGTGCTCGAGTTGAGCTTTTTCATATCAGTGCTCACATCACATTATGTTGTGCTTACGGTCAATCTCCTGACACACACACACACACACACATACACACACAGAGGAAGAAATGCAAGTCTCTGCCAGGAAATAGCCCCTTTAAAATGTTCTACATACAGCACATGAAATGACTGAGGGGGAAAAACAAAGAATATTTTGGCTTTCCACATTAAATAACCCGGGCAAGGTCTTTTAATAGATATTCTGACCATCCGCCTCGCCTTTGTGCTGAGTTACAGATAACCGACCGCCGTAGATGTGTGTGTAAATGCATCACAGTGAGGTAGCAGAATAGATGAGGGCGCACACTGACATGTTAAATTAGCTGGCAGTTATAAAAGATGGCATTTTTAGGCTGCACGAACCTCCTGAGAGAGAGTAGATACAGAAATATTTTAATAGATTTGATGCATTTTTTAAGCTGGCAAAACCATGAAATTGTGGTGTGTGTTTGTGTGTGTGTGTGCATCTGTCAGATGTACTTGTAGTTTACTCAGTCACTTTCCACTTTACACCAGTTTTCAGGAGAAGATATTATACTTTTGCTTCACAATATTGTATATTGCACTGAGATTTGCAGTTCCTCAAACGTCCACTTGAGGCTGGTTACAGAAGTGCGTCAGTCTCTATAACCCCCCATGTTAAAATGTCCAACTTCACAGCAGAAATAAACATGTTTACAGCCTGGTACAGAAAACAGTTTTGGTCTCTATAGCTGATTTGCCCGTTCATGACAACTGTACTGAGGCTGAATTTTTATAGAACTCACCCATTCAAATTATATTACAGTTGATGTTATGCATAATTAATAGTGTGGAAGCTTTGATTGACAGGTAGGTGCTGTTACAGATGGCTTGTTCGAGCACCCAGGCTTCAGTTCTGCCGATGACTCACGTCTTTGCCATTTCTTAGATTACTCCACTGACTCTATACGGTAAATATGAAGGCAGTGGGTGGCTAACTTAGCATAGCGTAAAGACTGGAAACAGAGGGAAACAGCTAGCCTGACTCTGCCCTGAGGTAACAGAAACTGCCCACCTAACACCTCTGATACTCTCAGAGTAATATGTTGTATCTTGTTTGTTTAATAATGTGTAAAAATGACAATTCATAGTTTAACAGGGGTTTATGTGCGTTACTATTTCTTGCCAAGGACCAGTTACCATCACTGCAGTAAAATAAAGGTTAGCTGGCTGCTGGCTTCATAAAAATGGAAGTAAAATTCAACAGAAAGGGCGTATAAAGGTGTATTTTACATTAAAGATTTGATACTTTACATAAGTTTAAATAAACAATGTGTTTCCTCAATGTGCCATGTGGATGATTACATGCTAATCATATGTGTGTGTATGAGTGTGTTTACCTGTTCTTGTGCATCATCTATGAAGCAGCTGCATTCCCCAAGATATGAAGTGATGTCTGTGTCCGGGAGGTCCAGGATCTGGAGCGTCTTATATACAAACTGATCTAGGAACAGGTTGGTGACTCCATAGGCCACATTTAGCACATGAGACACCTGGCAGACATGAGAGAGAGAGAGAGAGAGAGAGAGAGAGAGAGAGAGAGAGAGAGAGAGAGAGAGAGAGAGAGAGAGCCATGAAACACCCAGAGCAAAATGACCCCTGAGCAGTGACTTGTCTTAAAAGCTGTTTTCGCTGTGGCAAGAGAGATATTCTGTCAGCCATATTGATGACATGACACCACCTGAATGTGACTGAGTGAGAGGGGCAGGAAGACAGAGCGAGGCAGAGGGATGTGAAAGAAGACAGATGGCTTCAATTAATTTTACAGTATCTGTCTACTTTAACTTAAATTTAGCATAGCTCAGAGGGCTAAATTCTCTCCTGCTTTAAATCTCAGTATCATACAGATGTGTACTGCTTGTAACATCTTTTGTCTTTAGGTTAAAGGATAATGGTGATATTCTATATGTTTCTAACTGTCAACAAATCCAATGAAAAGACCAAAAACTAGCAGTTTATGTGTATCCAAAACCTGATATAACTTTGTCCCCTGTGCCATGGAGCTCCATTGTTATCCAAAAATTGGGTGACATGTTCCTCATTTGGACTCAACCCCACACACATCATCCTGTTGCCCCAAATACTCACCAGAGCCCCAAATCTGGAGTAATCCACAGCAGAAAATAGCCACAGATAAATCCACTCCTTATTAATCTTTGAGTAACATTTGCTATTTTAGGGTATGGAAAACAACAAAACAAAATAAAACGTATAAAAAATGTATACATCGTTGGTTTTGGTCTTTTCCTGGGTTTTGTTGACAATAAAAATATAGAATAATGGCAGCCTTTCCGCCTGATGAGACCACAGGATGGTACAGAGCACATTTCATCACTAATATCCTGGCTATAAAAAGACTTTTGGAAAATCCTAGTTATATGTTTTTTTAAAAGAAGTTTACTCTTTAGTTGACTGAAAAAAGATCTATATTTGTTGTCCCTGGTCAGATGTTAAAAAATACAAGCTAAAAATAGTCTATCTTATCTTAAATATTAAGATAAGACTTTAATGATCCCACACTGGAGAAATTCACCTGTCACAGCAGCTCGTATACACAAGGCGGATACGAAATTACTCAAAAATAAGAAATAAATAGAAGAAAGTCATGAAGTCATGCTGCTGTTAAAGAGTCTGACAGCTGTTGGAATGAAGAAGAGCTCTTGCTGAAGGAGCTGTTTAAGGCTTCCGCTCCTCTCATGCAGGAGGTGAGAGGAGGTGTTCATGATGGATGTCAGCTTTGCTAATATCCTCCTCTCCCCCACTTCCTCTGTGGAGTCTAGAGGGCAGTCCAGGACAGAGATGGACCTCTTTGTTGAGTCTTTTCCTGCCCCACCGTCATTTGTTGCTCCTTTCATTCATTACTAAAGATCTGATAGAGCAGCTAAATACAGCAGGGTGGACAATATATTACAATTATTGATACAATGTTATGGTCTTCCTACAGAGATATCATTTAATGTTTATTAAATGCTCTACTGGTAAGAACAGACCTTTTTACAAATTATGATTTGAGCCCACTGCCGGGTCCCCTGAGCTTTAATATCTATCTGTGAAGCCCTGGTTGATTTGGTTATTAGACAGTCAAAGGTTTCATTCCAGAAACAGGCAGTGAAGGTATTTGTAATCTCTCCAATTCATCATCCTGAGACTGCACAGGCAGCAATATGCTCGTGCCCGGGAGCAACCACTGCAGAGAGGAGTAGTCACATTTCTCTGATGTGGAGAAAGCAGAGCTGAGACTTACTGTAATCATTTACTCCCTCTACTGAGCTAAACTGTCACTGCATGAGTCATGAAGCTCCTCTGGCTATTGGCTGGTTGACGCAGACCCGCAGGAACACGCACACCTACGTGGCTGCCTCTAATCTCATGTCACTACACATGCCATCACAACAAGGCAAGGGCATGCCCGCTCTATTGATCCGTCTGTACTGACCTTATATCTCTGTAGGGTGTCAATGTCGTGGGCTGCATCCTGAGAAGCTGAAAAGGCAGAAACAACTCAATGAGGAGACAGACAGGAGGGCAAATGTGTCTTTAAAAACAAGATTCCTGCAGGCTGATAATAATTACTCAGCTTTAAAATGATCAAATGCAGCTTCTGCTTCCTCCTTTACATGAATATTCATCAGCAACTACCTTATTATTTTTACATGAGAGAAAATTTACCACTTACAGTAACTAAACTTTATAGTACCATCAGTTTTATGGAGATGACGGCGATGCTGCTGCTTTTATTAAAACAGTTTTATTCATAATGAAGCGGCAAAAAGTCATTTATCAAACAAAAGTGCCAAATTGGTTGTTGGTTTGATTGCTGCTTGAGCAAAATAAGTCATATAAAGATGACGCCCAGGGCTAAAGCTCTAAGACTCTAACCCTGCCCTGCAGTTTTATTCCTGATAAAAATAAACCAATCGAGACTCTGCATAAATACAGACAATTCAGTGGTGTAAAACCTCAGCAGCAGACGGCAAATGCTGCAGGATATCAGCACCTATATCACTTAGCAGGAAAACACTCACACAGAAGAGTCTTTCTGGATAGCTGCAACACTACAGAAGGAGGATATCAGTCAGCGGAAAGCAACAATACAACGGCTTAAAGCGACAGAAAAAAAAAAAAAAAAACACAAATCAGACGGTTTGTACAGTAGCCCGAGGCTAGGCTTAAAAACTGCTGAAATAAACATTCAATATTATCTACAGCTGCAGAGAAGGAAGTTTATGATTTTCATGGAAAGGCGTCAGCCTCCAAAACAGCAAGAGTTTGAGTTTGAGTGACTAATGCAGCAGCGGAAGCAGGTCAAAGACTAGTGAAGGAAATAAAATGAGAGAGAACATGCAGCAAGCCGACCTGATTCAGCTGAGAGAGGCAGATCATGACTGAAGGAGACAGTTAAAACCGAATGAGCAACAGTCACTTTCAATTTGTCAAATAAGTCTCGGTGAAAACAGCAGCGCTGGTCTAAAAAAGCGGGAGCTGGATAATTATGTGACATACGGGCAGGAAACAGAATATGAAGGCAGGACTTCCTCCAGATTTCCACAGTGGATACTCGCTGTCTTCAGTTCACGGCCTTCAAAGTAGCAATATTTGCACTCTTTGCAAGCGGCCAGAGCCACTTTCACATAATGCCAAATGCATGGTGTTGAGAAGAGTGTCTGGAAATAAGCCAGCTCTGGCCCATGTGCCTCATCAGTGCCAAAGGAAAATTTTTAAACTGACACATTTGGGAAAGGATGCAGGAACGCCAGGATTTTTATCCTTATATCTCAGGCATCCTTATTCTGTTGAGTAGAAGAATTTAGAAGTAAAACTTTACAGTCTGAAAATCCTCTTCTGCCTCTCGTATTATTTATTGCCGTTGCACTTATCTCAATATTCAGTGTTGTTTAAGTTTTCACATGAAGGATTAAATGCTCTTTTGTGGGGTTAGATTCTCCTACATCAATCTGCAAATATATCTAAAAAAAATATCTTTAAAATGTACTGTTTGAAGATTAAAGAACAAATTCCTCAGTATAATGCAAGTTTGTTTGTTGTCCTCTTTGAGGACACAAATATTGCAAATAATAATTCAATATTTTTGGAAAAATGCTCACTTGCTCGCTTGCAGACGGCTGAGAAGTTGAGAAGATGGAGACCTCTCTCGTGTTTTTGCAGGATATATGAAGCCAGCAACAGGGTTCACTTAGCTTAGCACAAAGAGTGAAAACAGAAGGAAACAGCTAGCTCAAACAAAGAAAAGTAAAATGGTAATTAATGAAGTTTAGAGGTGCAAATAAGCAAATCTATCTAAATGATGTCCTGTCTGTTTGAAACAAGGCTTCATAAAAAGTCATATAAAGCTGACATTTTGGAGAATGTCTTCATAAGAAAGCAATAAAATGTTTTATTAGGTTTGGTTCATATGAACTTTTGGTGTTTATAGTGTAAAGTTGGTCAGATTTTGTGTTATTACTGGGCTGAATATTTTGGATTATATACTGTATATTTCATTATTGTTCAAGACGATTGAATGAGTGTGCAAAACTAGTAACTAAACCTGACTAATAATAAATGCCAGGAGAGAGACCTGGCTGCACCTCTAGCCAAATAATCGAAATTAAACCACAGAATTAAAGTCAAACTGTCACAATGAATGCATAACAAAATAATGACTCACTGGAAATGACCACTGCGGATGGCAGTATATTATAAATATTACATAGTGAAATCAAGGACTGCAGAGCTGATCCTGTAAGGTCCTAACAGGGATGTGAATAGTTATTAGCAGTGAACCACTGTATAGGAAAGAGTCACCTCTATTGAGCCCAACAGATGTAATATTTTATTGATCCCTGCTGAGAAATTTTCTCTTTGATTCTCTCCTGCAGAGAGGTCAAAGCACACCTAAAGCCACAGAAGTGAACAGCATCCCAGAGCTGTGAGGGGATTCAATGTCAATGTCAATGTGGCTCAAGGACACTTCAGCAGGACGGACCGATACATGCTGACATGTGAGGGTGTCAGCCCGCATCCTCTAGCTGAAGGGTACATCGCTATGATCCCTGAGACGAATTCAAGATTAATGACATTGATTTATTCGTTATTTTATTTATTTATTATTCGGAACAAACCATGACCGAGTGCCTTTGTCGACTGGAATACTGAAGTGAGACACATCAAACTAAAACTGTCGATTAAAACCTCACAAGCTCCAGCGAGGTTTTCCCCGCTGTGCTGCCATAAAGACGCCGTAACATCTGTCTATGTAAAATGGACATGAACCGTATCGTTATTACAGAGCTGGAAGTAGTGGCAGCACAGATAACAGCTGTTGGAGTATGTATAATATAATAATATAGCTATATATTATCATGTGTGACACCGGAGAAAGTTCCATTTGTTAAAAAAGGCTGAAAAATAAAAGCAAAAGTTTGTAAGAAGTCGATAAGTGAGCCTTGAGATTAGAATATTTTACCACAGATACACAAGTACTTTTTTAGATTTTAGTTTTCAATCAAGACATTAAATTCAGACCTTTGTCTTTACTCTTCAATGTTCAGCATAGTTTGAATTTTAGGTGAAAGTCTTTGTTTTTGTGTGCTTGTAGTTCTTTAAATTTATTCTGAAACAATATTTTTATCGTCCTCCTACTTTTACCTCATAAGATTTTTTGGTAATTAGCTGGCACATTTTCTTTGTGCCCTTTCAAAGTGACCAAAGTCATTAACTCATACTCAGAAAACTTACATTTTTAATTTAAGTCATGAGTGCATAATTCACAGACTCTTTCTACACCTGGTAGTAGTGAAAAATAGTGGCAGTGAGTAGCTCTAATAGCAACCCATGTGGTACTTGTGGAAGTGTCGATTAGTACTGTATTTATTTTATTTTGGCCTTTACATGTTTGAAATAAAATGTTCAAATCAAAAAAATCATCTTCAGTGATCAGAATACTTAGAATTGTGCCATGTAACAGCCCATTTACCATTTAGTAACAATTGACGGATTAGTAATAATTCTTAATAATAATATTGTAATAATACTCATTTGTAGACATAGTATTAATCGTAGCAGCAGTAGGAGTTTTAGTTTAAGAAGTGCAGTCGGTGGCAGTAGCAGATAGTAACAAAAACAAAAAGTGTAGAGCAGGCTGTACATTCATACTAAGAGAATTTAAGAGGTTAGAAACAATAGTAATAATAGTAGACTTGCACTGTTAGTGGTAGTAGAAGTATTAAAAGTATTACCCAGCAGTAAGAAAGGTCTAACGACACCAACTTGAAGGTCCAGACTTTTATCTACTACAAATCCACATCCACTTCCCTCCTCCAGCTCTTCAACCTGCTCCTCGCCCTCTCCTCCATCAGTCCTCCTCTCCAGCAGCTTCCTGCCTGTCACCGTGGTAACGTGTGTGCACTGTTTCTTCAGGCGGTTTTTGGAGAAGCCCTGGATCTCCTGAGCCAGCGAATGCATCACAGCAGCAGTTTACAGGAGTCAGCTGCAACAAAACAAAGACTATTAAAGAGGAGGCATTAGACTGAACAGAGCCATATGATCCGTTTATACCTGCAGACACCTTATATACCCCATAAACAACCAGCAGACATACAAAAACAATCAACTGCTTCAGTAGAGCAGGTTTATTTTTAACTTAGGTTACTTTGTCAGTTGATTTATGACATTTTAAAGTGCACAAACGTAAGTTTTTGGTGCATTTAATCCTAACAGCTACCCTATGCACAAAATGTGAAGCACCTTGACGTGAAATGAGGGCGTTAACGTATAAAACATCTGTAAATAATGGCTGATTTTGAAAAAAACACGGAGCTGTGTCGTTTTCCTGCTTCGTGAACCCACCTGCTCCTAAATGTACTGTATTCTACCAAAAATCCCCTCAGAGTCAGATCATCGCTGCTTTAAGCCCGCATACATTGCATGTACATTTACATATACAGCTGCAGTATTTCATTTCATGGAGGATTGGTGAGAAACTCGGACGCTGTTGCAGGAATCGAGGCTTTAAAAGACCTGACAGCTGAGTCGGAAGCTGCGTCAACAATGTGAGGCGTTCACTGACTCACAGTAAAATAGTAAATGACACGGACACACTAATCCTTGCTCAGGGTGTGGCTGATAATGGTGTAAAGTTTTGCTTAATTATTAACAAATCTAATCCTTTTATTATTTAGAGAGCTCTGACTTAGAAATGTAGACTTTGTTGAGGTTAAACTAAACTTTTGAGCTTTTAAACTGGACAGTACTTGCACTTGGACAGAGAAGAAGATCACAATGGACAGGTTTATTTATAATGTTACCACAAAATTAAGATGCAGTGATTAGTCAAAGCAGGTCCTGACGAGTAATATTACTAAAATGACTTGTAGTGCGTGTGGCTTTAGTATCCTGTTGGAAAAAGCACTAAAGGATAGTTTGTTCCGGTGGCTTGCATCAGTAAAACAGCAGCACATGATCAAAGTGCAAGATTAAAGAAGGTACATCAATCAAAGAGAGAGACAGAGAGAGACACAGATGCACAGCAGCAGCAAATCATTTCACTAGTGTCTACGTATCAAACTGATATTGAAGATATTTAAGTAAATTCAAATATTATTTTAAATCACATTCAAGCGATCACCGCGCACAAAATGTTGCAGATGGTTTGATATGTTTTTAAATTATTCTATTTCAGAGTGGTGCTAGCACCATAGTTTGAGAACCAGTGAATTAGGGAATACCAGGATCCAGGCTTTTTTACTATAACCGAGCGTACGTGAACGCAGCAGGAGCCAGCCTCGTTGTGAAAACCAGGACAACTCCTTCATCCCTGTGACCGAAAAAAAAAACAGGCAGGAGACGGAGGGGTGGAGTACAGGAAGCTATCTGAACATGGGCGAAATCTAAATCTAACGCCATAAATCACAGCTTCTTCATTTCATTTGCGGGCTGCGGAGGCTGCGGAGGCTGCGGAGAGATTTGTGATATTTTATTTTTTATTTTGTTCATTTTGTCTGGATTCAAATTGGGAATTTTTAACCGAACACGGCGAGAAGATGTCTCGGGGAGTGATCCAGCCCAGCCAGCAGAAACTGGCAGAAAAACTCACCATCCTCAACGACAGAGGCATCGGGATGTTGACCCGTGTTTACAATATCAAAAAGGTTCGCACACACACACGCAGATATATCTCCATTAACCACGCAGGACTCATTATATGGACACCTGCACCCGAAATCAGTGTCAATACCAGCGTCAGTTGACAGTATGAATGCTTGATTTAGCTAGCACCGACTGTTACTCCAACGTTAAGGGCAGCTAGATTAATTCACCCCTGATATTTGATATATTAGCCATTAATAATACTCTTTAAAGAGATATATATGTGCGTCAACGGGCACTTACGTTATCCTAAATATGTCCCTTTAGCATCCCATGGAAGGAAGCAGGCTGTAGCCACAAGCTGTCGCGTTAGCTTGCGGTAAAGCCGACCGTTGGTTGGTTTTTATACACATAAACTGAATTTAAATTGTGTTAGAGACAAATGTTAAGGCTTATTGTGAGCACTGTGGCGACTGTATATCAACCACAGATCACAACAATAATCAGAAACCGTCAAAAGAGGTGATATCGGCAAACCGTCAGGCCTGCAGCGGTGTTAGCATTCGGCTGGTAATGGCGGCGGCTAGGTAGCTAAGCTAAGCTAACCAACCGCTAAGCTGTTGGTTCGGGCGTCGTCTCTGCTCCACCAAAGAAAGCCAAAACATGAAGCCCACCACCAAAAACACCAAACCACGGATACAAACCGCAGCTTAGATGCTTATTAGTTCAAGCCAGTCAGTCTATCTAACTTAGTGTTTTTCACCCGAGCTGACAGCTAAGCTATATTTAGCCATCTTGCTAAACGTTTGTGATGAAAATGAAGCGAAAGTAGCAAATAACGGCTTATTTTATACGAATTATTTGCCTTTTATTAGATTAATAATTAAAAATCTTATCGAATACCTTCAAAAAATTACCCAGTTTATCAAACAAGCCTAAAACATGAAGTGCATTGCATAAAAATATGATATAAATATCAATAAGTGCGTGTTTATCTCTTATTTTT
Source organism: Protonibea diacanthus (assembly GCA_028641955.1). NCBI lineage: Eukaryota > Metazoa > Chordata > Actinopteri > Sciaenidae > Protonibea > Protonibea diacanthus. The sequence continues at coordinate 5,194,821 of CM053989.1, read as the reverse complement.
TTTATTTTTTAACAGCTGTTTTGCTCACTAATCAGTGATGCAGTTGTCAGTTGATCAATTAAAGGTCCAGTGTGTAACATTTAATCGGATCTATTGACCTAAATGGAAAATAATGTTTTTAATTAGTGTGTAATCACCTAAAAATATTAATTGTTATGTTTATTTCCTCTTTTTGAATGAGCCTTTTTATATCTACAGAAGGAGCGGGTCCTCTCATATGGAGTCCGCCATGTTTCTACAGCAAGCCAGAAGGGACAAACCAAAGACTGTGCTCTACATACAACCTTTTCACAACTAGATGACAATAAATTTTACACACTGGACCTTTTTTTTAAGCTAATTATTACAGCACAGACATGTAGCATTTGATATTTGAAGTCCCTCTAAGTAACACTGACAGCTCGTTTTTCTCAATACAGTGCCAAAAAAGTCATAGTAACATAAAATAACACATTTATTAATGTTACTGACTCTTTAACTGTGTTGCTCAAGTATTACACCAATGGTTTGTGTGTGTGGGAGGAAAAAGAGTAGTGGATCTGTTTGTGTGGGACTAGCCTTTGTGCCTGAGTATGTGTGATGAATTTAAAAAAAGAGGGAGAGCGAGAGAAAGAGGTCAGTCATATCCTACCAAAGTTATAGAGAGCACAGAGTAGACATTAAACTGTCTGAAAGCCCATACTGTTTCCTATTTATTGGCCTAAAAACAACAGTAAAATGTGGCTTTACATTGTATTTTTTGTTATGAGACAGTATGAGTAGTCAGGCACGATCACAGAGATTTTGCTGCTGATTACTCTTCTTATAGTACGCCCTTCCTTTCCTCCCTTTCTTCCTTCCTTTTTCTTTCTGTCCGTGCCATCATCATCATCACATCTATCCTGATCTGCCTCACCATAAGGCTTCTGAACATATCCACCCTGATATTGTGTTCCAATGTTTTGTGTTTTTGTTTTTTTAATTCCTCTTCCTCTTCTTTGTTTTTGTTGTTTTTTTTTTACCTTGTGATGTTAGAAAACTTTCCAGCATCCAAATATCTTACTGCATCCCAAAGCTAGAAATGAAAGAACTGGGACAGTAATCTGTGATGCAATCTGTGGGCTCATTCTGGAGAAATTTGGACGCCAGTTTAATCTTTTTTTTTTTTCTTTTTAATCTCCTGAAATTCCCACATAAAGCTGCTCACAAAGTTGTCTCTAAGTCCTCATCAGCGGCTTTGTTACGTTTCTTAATGAACACCCAGGTGACACACTTGCTCGTCTTGTTTCTGCCTTTGGGAGAGAGTAATTCATGCTCACTAACGGTAATATCATCATCTAAGATCACAGCTCTTTTCCATCTTAAAGCATATTCACTCATCACACACCATCAACTAGCTGCAGAAAACCTTTTAAAAATCTGTTTCCGTAACAGTCACCTTTTTAATTAATCTTGGCTGAGTGGCATTAAAGTTTTTGTTTGCTGTGCTTATCTTTCAGCCAGAGGACCTTCTAACATCATATTTTGTCTTGCACACAGCGCTTAAAGGGTGTTTATTTTCCTTAACCTCGCTTACACAGTCAGTTAATAACCCCCACAGCCTCCTTAGCTAGTGTTCAGTTATTAAAACACATACACCTATCAGATGAGTGCAGACCAGACTCGACGTTAACCAGCAGTACGATGCACTGACGTGTTGGATGTATTCACAGCTTGTTGTATAAATCCTAAACAGAAACTATGCATGTCAAGCCTTAAAAATGTTTTTCTTTAAACAGTGTGAGAGAGATGTTGATTAAACTCAATGTAGCTTGGTCCAGGGTCCGTACAGAGTCTTGAAAGTTTAGAAATTTTTAAAAATGTTTTAATAAATATGCTTGAATTCAAATATACTCCTTTTAAAAATTGCTTAATTTTAAATATAATCTGGTATTAATCAACATAATCACACATGCAAACCAAAAATCTTTTAACATTTGAAATAAAACAATCCAGCCATCATGCATTTGTTGTCTCTCGGCTTGTTCCACTGTCCTCAATTCAACATGTTTTGAATGTGCCGCAACCACCGGAGCTAAAATCGCAGCCGTTCTAAGACAGTGTTTGAAACCCCACCAGAAGTGTTGCGGTCCACTTCACAAGCCTCCCAGAAATGGGTCTCTGCCCGGCACAGAGCAGCTCAAGCTGGCCAAAAGTCAGACACAGAAACAGCATAGAGAATCTGGTAGTTTTTCAAAATAAAAACAGTAAAAACAGTATAACTACGTGATCCTGAACAGTATAACTATGTAGCATATCTATATATTTGGAAGCTTCTTGCACATAAAACAAGGAAAAGTGACCAAATTTGAGCAAGTTAACAAAGTTTGGTAGTCAAAATGCTTCAGACATGCTCCTGTTGGGGTTTGAAGTCATGTGGAGAACAGACCAAAAGAGAGTAGCGGCCAAAACGTGACAGTAACGTGCCCGGTGGGGTTTTAGCTCAACTCATTAAATAATCATGATGAAAACATACAATCAAAGTTGATGCGAACAACATAGTGGTGACAATATACTTTTATTTCTGTGGATATAAAGGAATTCTGTAAACTTCCAAACTTGCAGTCGAGGTAACAATTTAGATATGATGATAAAAGCTTCAAGAGTCTGGAAATCTTTACTTTAGTTTCCTTGAAAGTGCTTGAATTTCATCTTTGAGAAGCTGTACGAACCCTGTTGTTCTGCTTTTTGTTCACATGTACCATGAAGTGAAATGAACACCTCTCTGACACAGTGTTTAGGGGGAATTTGAGGACTTTAAATCGCCACCCTTTACTGGACACACAGCTGCTCTTATTAAAGCACATAAAGCCGTCTCCCTCTCTATTTCCAACAGCTCAGTCTCCACTATTCGTCCGTTATTTTCCCAATAATGATTGTTTTGTTTTTTTGATGACGCAGCGGGTTGTGTGAGATCAGGATATTCGTCTTCTGCTGGCTGTGTGGTGCCAACATTTCCTCCCGCCTCGTGCTGCACGCTTACCGAAGCTGTCAGAACACTAAAACCTGCCCCTGTCTGTTTCCCAGAATGCACTGGGAAAGTGTAGCCTGGTAATAGGTTTACCTGTGGTGGCTCTGAAGGGACAGTACCTGCAGTCACACATGAATAATAAAGTACTGGGGGAAAAATTACAGGTTGACATTTAATGAAGGGCAGCCCTGATTTACCGGAGGCGTTTTTTTTTTTTTTTTAACCTTCATTTCTAATTTCAAGGATATTTAATGAGCCGTTAACGGCAAATCGGCCAACACCGCCATAAATTTCTCATGGTCTTCCAATGGAGTGTGTCCCTGAGAAAAACGCAGCACAAACTGAATTTCATCAGACTGTTGGCACATTTAAAATATATATTTTAATATGTGCAGTTGTTTACTTGAGGGCTGTGAGTATGCAGGTTTGTGCAGACTTTCAGCCCTCCATAGCACGACTGTACATCTCTGTTTAGATGGTAGGAGACTTCAAAATGTTGCTGAGGGATCCCATTTTCTTTTTGGTGCTCAACACATCGCCTACTGAGGAAATACACACTGAATTTAGTTCAACATTTAACATGTTGAAAAGGATTAAATGAGATTAATTGTTTGTCTCTAAATGAAACTGAGAGTAAAATATGACTGGAGTGTTATTAACTCTCACATTTTCTCTTGATGTTTGTTTTCCTTAACTGTTTTCATGTTCCTTTTTTTTTCTTCCACTTCCCAAGAAGAAACTCAACAGATAAGAAAGCCGATGAGTAAACAGCGTGTAGTTAATCATGCATGCCAGATAAACAACCCGGTCAGGACTTTACGCCGTTATAACACACTGAAAATTGGATGGTGCAACTTTGCTTCACGTCACTCCAAAGGCAAAAAATATGATTAAACCAAAGTCTGATCTGAAGCACTACACCACGTGTTATTTTACTTCCATACTAATTAGATCGATGGCTTTGACTGTCTCATCATGGGCTGTAATCACCTAGAGATCCTTATTTTCATCATTCCTGCAGTTAACTACTCAAACCTACACAATACGACAACGTGATTGGAGTAGGGATGCACTGATCTTGCGTTAATCTGTCCTGATACTGCGTCTCTACCTAAACCGTTACTACCAAACTAATATCAGGCAGGTAAAAATAAATGTAACGAGAGGTCAGTGGACAAATGATGTAAAGGAGACACTTTCTGAATACCTAGTTTAGCATTTTTTTTTACTCTTCAGCGATCGCCTGAAGATTTAGGGAAACAGCCAGTGTTTCCGGTGTAGCCAGCGGTCATCCAGAAAATAGATATTGGATATCCGTGCTGAGGCTTCCTCTGTCTGAAACGCAAGAATAACAGGACAAACGTTCAGCTAATCCCTTTTTTAACAAATATCTGCTAATGAATGCAGATACCTGAAAGCTAACCCACTCACACGTCATTGGTCAGTACACTTCCTGTGGCAAAACCTTCACTGGGCACTCGCCTACAAATTCTTTGCGTAGAGATCATCAGCTCACATATAAACCCATTTTGATATACACATATAGTGTAATATAATTAATTGGTCCTGCCCTACGTAAAAGTAGCACATCGATCATGAACCATTAAAGACTTGAGCAGTCAACATCAGTTTTGCTCTGTTACAAATATACGCTTTCAAATTTATCATGACTACAGTCCAAAAACAGCACAGTGAACTTACAGTTCAATGTTTTTATCAGCTAGATGGGACGTTAACCTGCAATACGATCTACGTAGTATTGGATGTATTCACAGGATGGACATGCAATCATGCATTATGCAACAGAAACCACCCCTGTCAGGCCTTTAAAAATGTTTTTGACCTGAGCAGTCAACATCAGTTTTGCTCTCAGCTCCCCAGACGACAACACTATTTTACGTGCCACTTCACCACCCACTCCCTCTTAAAGTGCCACCACAGTCTGACTGGAACACAGTAGGATGCTGTCGTTCTTTTAAAAATAAGCGTTTCATGTCGCCAACGTGGCCACAAAATGATGAATTCCAACATGAATTGGAGCGATCACCGGCGATGAAGCATTTCAGCGCTTCAGCCATCAGGGACTGCTCGCTGCATTTGTCAGTTACTAAGCAACAGCCATGGAGGAGAAACGTTGCAAGTGGCCAAACTTTGATTCACACCGTTCACTTCATAAGACAGACACTGCCGCTGACTGTCAGCCATATTATTTCACACTCTTTAAAATGGATGTGTTATGTTCAATGTGTCTGAGTGTGTAGGTCGGGATACGACAGCCTTATGTTGAAAACAATATGGTCACATGTTGGTGCAGCATGTGTTGTTTTTTTTATGTGTTGTGTTAAAGAAATGGCAGTGTGGCTATCCCTAACTAAAATCTCAGATATGCAGCTGTGTGAGAGTCTGTGTGTGTTTTTATGTGTGTGAGTGAGTGTGTAGATCAGTGATCCAGCAGTTTGTCTGGGTGGGCTCTTTGTTTTGATTTCTTCTCTTCTTCTCTCCGTTCCAATGCTTCCCCCCTCTCCTATGCAGCAAGGACAAGTTTGGAAGGTTTGCAAAGTTTATCACCTTCCACTTATGAAACCCCACCTTCCCCCCCCTTTTCACCTCTCCTCAACTCCTTCCTCTTCCTCCTTTTCCCTCCTCCTATCCGTCCTCCTCCTCTTCCTGGCTACCTGTACTGATCTGTTGGTCCTCTCCTTTGTACCTCACTCCTCTCTTCATGTTTGAATCTGTAATGCTGAGAGTAAAGCTGGGCTCTACTCACCAACCCCCCAGTGGAAATTCAGTGTTATTATTCATTTGCTTATAATACACTTTATTTTTTGTGCTTTGTTTGGGGAAAAGAGTGTTTTTATTTCATTTTACCCCAAGCTAGCCAAACTAGATTAACCCTTCTTTTGTTGAATGCCAGAAATATTGAGTTATGAATATCGTACGTACCTGACAAAACGGGTGCGTACATTTGTGGCTCCAGACATGGTACTGATAGTTCTGTATTCAATCTGATTATCAGAAATATTAATTCAACATAGAAATGTTAAATATTGTTTATCTGGACAGCGTTTTCTACTTTTTATTAGTCACCACAAACTCATCAATCGCTGTGAAAATTATAAATTAATTGATTTGGCAGGTGATTTATCACTGCATCATCCCAACAAGCACTTTTTTCAATGACAGTTTAATCCTAAAATTTCTTTACATATTGGTTTCTGGCAGAGAAACGACCTAAGTAATGCTGACAAACATAAAAGTATGAGTGAAGATCACCCTGTGTCCAGCAGCCAGTCCAGGCAGTCAGCCAGCTCCTAGCAGGTTGTAGTGGTTCTGCTCCTTAATCACATGAAACCATCCATTCTTCGGAGCTCCTCTGTTTCTTTTCTTTCTTTTTGCAGCAGTAAATCCCTTACAGTGTGAGGAACGACAGACAAAAAACTGCTTGACCACGCGAGGAGGAAGTTTGTTTTAGCGTGGGAAAAATACGTGCCATGTGGTGTTTGAATATTTCATCCAGTGATCAGCAGCCATAATTAGTTTTCAGATGTAGGTTATCCCGGCACAGTGCTAGCTATTCCACAGTCCCCTGCCATATGCTGGCAAATGTTGGTGGATGGGGAGACCCTTTGAGAAGCTCAGCTGCTAATTGCTACCCGGAGTGGAGAAACGATGGCGGAGGCAAGACTTAAGATCTGTTCTGGTATCCAGGCAACAGCTCCCTTACTCCTCCCTGACCTCCTACTGATTCTCAGCTTATTCCCATGCCCTGTTCCTTCATTCACCGCGTCCCTCCTTTCCATCCATCTTTCCATCAGCTCCCTTCCCACCCAAACCCACCCCACCCCACCCAAACCAAACCCAGCCAGCCAGCTTAATGCACTAGCCACCACCAGCACTAATGGACAATGCCACGCCATATAAATGACAGAAAACGAGTAGAAATAAATAAATCCTGATGCTTTTGTTCTGTAACTTTACTTATTGGAAGTAAGTAGGTTAGTTGAAGCTAAATCTATCTCTTTTCATGTTTTGGCCCATTTATTATAACTCATGTATAACTTACAGTACATAACCATTATCCAAAACAGAGGTGTTTACCTTGAATGTCAGTGTTACCTCTTTGTCAGTCATGTTACTGTCACCTGTAATGCAGACAGTGATGAAAACTCCTGTTTTTGTTGCTTTCAAGTGTTTGTGGGAACTTCTAATATCTTAGAAGTATCACACCCTCGAACCATAGTCTGAAAATCACACCAGAAATATAAAATAATGATTTATTTTGGTAGTTTGTTGCATCATAAAATCACTGTTGGTCCGTTACCCACAAGTCTTGGATGTTGGAGCGTCCTACAATCATTTGAATGCACCAACAAGTAAGTAAATAAATAAGTTTATTTGTAGAGAAGTAATCTTGAGAATCAGAAAGTGCTTCACAAAATTAATAAAGAGAGCAAGTACAAGTTTTCAGACTCCGGTTTTAAAAGTTGACCAACCTTAATTTGTTAAAGCTAAAGGTGACAGAGTTTTGGCTATAATAGCTTTCTTTGACTCTGGGCTAAAACATGGAAAACATCTGTACAGTCCTTTTTAGTCAGCATACCAATGTTATGTAGTAACTGGACAGTGTTTTTCACTCTGCAGTTCCCCGGCGTGAGTCAAAGGGTAACTACATTTTTAGTGGCCAACATAGAGACTAGTCTGTTGTGTAGGGTGAGGCTAGTGGTGTGTCGTCATCAGAAAGAGCACTGTGTTAGCAACGACAGCAACAACAAAGCTTGTGCTTTTGCAACTGCATGGATTTCACAGTCACATCTTGATTCCTTGTTTCTCATTGAACATAGTTTGAACTTCAGTCTGCGTCTCACACACCTGAACAGATTTTCTTTGACCAGTAGCTGCCGAGTAAAATTGACAGTGTGCATTGACGGCTGTTGGAGGTTGGAAATCTGGTCAGGTGTGCGAGAAGTTGGGCACAAGGAAACAAGCTGAGACTCAAGGTCCGGTGTGTGTCATCGATGGGTATTGAAATCATGTTGGTGTTGTGTGTTTTTTTTCTGTGTCAAATCCCTCCCCCAAGTGTTTTGTGTGCGAGACCCTGCAGTCGTAGTGGGTGTGTTTCATGTTTGTTTTAGTGAGTGAGTACGCTGGGTTTTGGCTAGCATGATACATATCGTTTAGTTGAGTTTTCCCGAGAAGCAGCTATCCTTTATTTTTTCTTTTCCTGTCAGGATAATTACTCGAACTAATTAAACCTTTTTTTTACACCATTTTGCATCTCGTGTTGAATTCTAGCAGATGCTAAACTCGCAGTTAAAACAGCAACGTCCACAATCGTAGTAGTCATAGGTAGTCTGTAAATTTAAAGGGTGATGAAACATCAAATCCTTGAAGGCAGAAAAGCACTGATTTCTGTGGGTTGAAGGTTTTAAAGTCTGTTACACTGACCACACCCATCGTCAGCAGACACAACGCAGAATGTGACTGCAGTGCAGTGCTTTCTTTATTAAAAAACTCCACTGCTACACGTCAACAAGTCGAATCTTCAGCTTGTGTGTTTCATCACGTTTTAATACCCGGGTTTGTGAGTTACCTGCTGTGTGTGAACTAGCATGTGTCGCAGTTTTCTCGAGGTTTCATTTTGCACTGGCTTTAAATGCTCGAAATGTTTCAGCGCCATGCAAACTGAAATCCACACGGTTTTCTGGTTGTGGTTCTGTTTCCAAGCCTGTTGGTTCATTAGCTGTGGTGTGTTTTATCGCAGGGTCAAACATTACATTTAATAGTTCTGTGTTGTAGATTTTATTTTATTTTTATGGCTTTTTTTTCCCTAAATGTGTGCTTCCACTTTCTAAACTCAAACTTTAACCATGAGGAACTAAATCCTCAGAACGGTCAAAGGCACTGACCTCTTCTAGGATTGTTCCTCTGTGTTGACAGCCAACAAAACTTTATACATTCACTCTGTTTATGGCACTTGCATGCATGGACCTCACATCTTCCTCACCATTCACTACTACACTACCCATAATGCATGAGCGCTGTTGCTTCCTGCCGGAGTCAGGGCAGTCAGGAAGTCAGACAGCAGCACCTCTAGTGGAATAAAACATAGAAAATTGAGCTCACGTAGGCGCAGATGACAGGAAATATTCAGAGGAAAGACTTTCTCTCTCACTACTTGTCTCTCTTTCCATTTCTCTTGAATCATTTCTCACTTTTACTTCAGTTGTTTTCCTCCTCTGTGTTTCTCTCTCTCTCCTGTTTCATTCACTCCCTTCTTCATTCTACCCGTCCATCACTCAGCCCGTCATGCAGTGGTACTAACCAGTGACGGCCTCACAGACAGTGTTTGAAACTGAAACCCTCTCATTACCTGGGACTCCCTCAGTGGTTCTCCTCCTCTCTGTGTTGTGGAAAATGTCCGATGTAGATCCAGTCAGTACAACGTAAACGCAAATTTGCAGACAAATCTTTTATCAGAAGTATAATTTGTGTTTTAAATCAACATTTCGGAATCAAGGCTCGGCTCTCTGCGTCTCCACAGCTCAGCAGCTGAGAACCACTGATGATTTCAGTCTTTTTACTACAGTTGAACCTGGTTTATCCAAACATGAAAACAGCGTACCTCCAAACTTAACTCTAATCTGCCCTGCCGATTGTCGTTCTCCTAACTGACACGTGCATCTTAATGGCAAATTAGACTGCACAGGTCACAAGCGTCAAGTTTGCATGCATTTGTTTTCATGTCTTGAATACGCCTCTGGTCTGGAAATTTCACTTGGTGTCTCATTCACCTGAACCCAACCCCTCCTCCTCCTCCTCTCATATCCTGGGCCAGGATAAACCAGTTTTCACTGTAAAGCACTAAATGTTTCCCTGGTGATGACCACACATCTAACATGCCTGACCATGAGGAGATAAATGTTAGAATAATAGAAATAAAATCTAAATCAGAATTAGAGCTGAGGTGTTTCAGTAGCAGCAGTGTACTGCTTGTACTTACCTTTTTCTTTTGTTTGGTCTCTCCTCACTTCTTCTTCTTCTCTCCTTTCCAGGCATGTGGCGACCCCAAGGCTAAGCCCTCCTATCTCGTCGATAAGAACTTGGAGTCTGCCGTTAAATTTATTGTCAGGAAGTTCCCTGCTGTGGAGACACGGAATAATAACGTAAGTACGCCTGCATGTACGTCTGCGCTGCGTTTGTGTGATACAGAGAGCAAGAGAGTGAAAGAGCGTCCGCTCACTGGTGTGATTGATTTTTGCTTTAACACATGCTGCACTTACACAATATTCTATATCACCAGTTCTCGGAAAAATGACGGATTTAGCCTGAGCTCTTCAGCTTCACGGAAAGGTCTAAGTGTAGCTGAACAGATCTGGAAAATGCAAAGAATACACACATTATTTTAAGGTAGCAAATGATGCACTAGTTATTAAAAAGTCAGGGTTAGTTTAACTTGCATACAAGCAAATTACTTGTGTGAAATTATAATAGTTAATATGTTCTGTCATAGCCAAATCTCATCTATCAATCTCAACAACAACACAAGTTAATGAAAAAAGTGAAAATAGTGAATTTATATAAAAGCAAGAAAACAAAGCAACTCCTCATTTTTTATGCTTTTACTGCTAAATTCCACTGAGCATGGATACGACGTGTGCACCGCGGCCACCAAAGCTAATCACGGCCGCTCAAGTAAATGTTTGAAACCGCACCAGAACCCCCACAGTCGGTTTCACAAGCGTCCCAGGAGCGGACGTCCGCAGAGAAAATGGCAGCTGTTCTATTTTTCTATTTGGACGCTGCGTCAAATCCGCACAGAGCAGCTCGAGCTGACACAGTAAACGACAGAGAAGCTGCTCGATTTTCAAAATAAAACACCCCGTGCAGCCGAAAGAGAAACAGCTTTTGCAACGTTGTAGCATCTTTACATATTTAGAAGCATAAACTGATTAAATCGACCAAATCTGTGGCGGCCACGTGCCCAGTGGAGTTTCCTAGTAAGATGGCAAATGGTGCAATAGTTATTGAAAAGTTGGCCTATTTTATTTGACGTACACGCATATTACTTGTGTGAAATTGAATCTACAGTCTCAATATTGATTTATTATTCAATTAAGTGATGATCATGTAAACTTTTAAATGTCACAAAACACCATCACAAGTGAAAATACTGAATTTATTTCCAAGCAAGAAAATAAAGCAGCTCCTCGTTTTGACTTTGATTCGTAGTTCACCTTTTGTTCGTCATGTGACTGAATGTAGTTTTACATAACAAGGAGAATCTTAATTTAAAAACACCATTTAGTGCAGTTACACGTGTGTGTGTGTGTGTTTGTGTGTGTGTGCGTGCGTGCGTGTGTGATAAGTGAACTAAACCAAGTCATTGCTCATCAAATGTGTCTTTTGGCTTTACTTGTTAGCTTAGCTCATAGCTTCTGGCCTATGTGTTTATGTAAAACTGTCATTTAGCAAACAGCTGTGTGCTCGCGCGTGCGTGTGCCCGTGTGTGTGAATGAATGTGAGTGTTTGTGTGTGGAGCTAACTGCTTTATTCAGTATAACTGTGCAGAAATTGTCCCTTACGTTGTTTTCTGCTTTGTTTCTGTGTTTGTTTGTGTTCTGCATGCTAAACTTGGCTTATACCGGACTTGTGCTTTTTGGTAAGTTTATGTATTTTAGTTCACGTACCTAAGTTTTGTAATAATGTAATTTTTTATTTTTTTGTACCTGTTTTTGGAGTGTGTTTTGCGTTGCTCTGCTTTTTTTTTCCTCTCCTCTCTCTTTGCTGGCGGCATTTTTTACTTTCTATCCTTCATCCACTGAGTGTGACTGTGTGGCTGGTTTAACTACCCGGTTTGCCGGCTGGCTGGCTGCGAGTTTGATTCGATGGCTGGCTGGCTATTTGAGTGACGGGCTGACTGCCTGCACTAAGGAGTGTTTTGGAGCGTATATACTAATTTGTTTTCTGTCAGCTGACTGTATTGTTCAGTCAGTTTTTAGCGATGGTCCACTAGTGTGTGGACAGGTTTGAGGTCCTTATGTCTGCCTCTGTAAGTTAGCAGCAGAAGTTTAGAGGAATCGGCCATTCAAAATGAGGTAAAAGGGCAGAAACCACTTAAAAAATAACAGTAAAACTCATTCTTTGGGTCAGTTTTATCTCCTTGGTGCTGCAGCACAGTCGCACACTCTCTACACTTGTCATTTCTTACACTTTCCACTTTATCTCCTCGTCTGCACTGGTTAAAGTTACAGTTTTGATCTGAAACACACACACACACAGCTTTGGGGCTGGGTTAAATTTACATACAGTATGATTCAGTCATTTCTGTCATGTAAATAGAAGCTGCTTCTTATTAGCTAAAGATAGAGCTTTCACATTGCTTTTACACGTATGTGTATATCCTCCAGCTTGTTAAAAGATTGATGTGACAATCTTTTCAAAATTATTTTAAAGTCTGGCTTTTTTTAAAAAACACATTACATCCACAGCTTAACTTTTCCAGACATCGACAGGTACAGAAAAAGGTTTTGATGCTTCGTTCACTCTTTGAATTTCCCGTCTCACTTCTGTCTTTAAACTCTGACTTGTAGAAAATGCAGCCAAGATGCTATTGGGTGAAGCGCCGGCTCAGATTTTACTTTGGTCAAACATTTTTACTCTCTTGTACGTTGAACTTCAAACAGGAAAGTCTGCGCACCCTCAGACTTTTTATTCTGAGTCTGTTTCCAAACATAAATAATTAGTTTTTAAAAAGTTTAATGAAAAAAAAAAACATTCTAATTAAGTAAATAAAGAAATTAATTAAAAAGAATAATGTCACTGTCATTATCGCACGCAGACAATATCTGTAGTGTTTGTAAACAAATATTCAAATGAAGGAAATGTTGTACCAAAGTAAAATGAATAAAAAATGACATTTCATAATCTATCTTTGTATCTAGTTATCTGTGTTTCTCTCTGCTTGTAGCCATGAAGGAAAAGTTTTACTCGCTCCGATATCACTGAATTATTCAGCAGCAGTACTTCAGTTATATCAGCTTGTTGTCAAGACAAAATTAAGAGAAACTAATGAACTGTATTGATCCCTGAAGGGAAACTTTTGCAGATATTTCTCGCTCTGGTTTTTGTAAAATGTGAACCCGGCCAGAGTTTATCAGAGAACAACCAGTCATGTGTTAGTTTGGATCTCATCAACTGTTTGATCCGCCACTCGTAGAGTTGGCTAGTTGAATATTTACTTAATTAATGTAACTTGTGCATGAAATCATTCTGCAGCACAGAATCAAACCACAGTCTGGACTTTAATTTAGCTCAGCCTGATTTTATTAATAAGTGGAAACATTTTAACTAAAGTACCGACAAAAAGCCAAAAGGGGAGACGCAGTAAGTAGTCACAGATTGTCTTCATTACTGCGCTCGGAGCAAACAGGTTTCACTGATATATTTCAGTAAGTCATATGTTGTTATTTCAGTGTATTTCGTAACATTTCTGTTGACTGCGTGCACTCTGCCGTGTTTACAGCAACAGCTGGCTCAGCTGCAGAAGGAAAAGTCTGAGATTCTGAAGAATCTGGCCCTCTACTATTTCACCTTTGTAGATGTCATGGAATTCAAGGTAGGAAAACAAACACACATGCACACACACACACACACACACTCTCTCTAACAGTATGTGTGAAGGATTATATGGTGTTAATTGTAATCCTTTATCAACAGGACCATGTGTGTGAGCTGCTGAACACCATCGACGCCTGCCAGGTCTTCTTTGACATTGTAAGTGCTGTTAAATGGAGCATTGTCAAATCCACTCAGTGGCCACTTCAGGAGGTCAAATCTAATGCAGTCCATTAAAACAGCGTGTAAAACAAAGCTAACAGTTTTGATTGATATGGTTAGAGAGTTGTTTTTTTAACTATTTGAATTCATCAGAGGCGTAACAGTGTCATGTTCTGGTGTTGTCGTTATTAAGAGGCGGGAGGCAGTATTCAGTCTCTGGTTCTTTAGTGAAGATCTCTCTGTGGCATCAGCTGTTTGACAGCAACAGACTCGGCTCTCCTCGTGTCATTTGGAAAAAGATTTTCCTGCATCTCAGTTAAAATACAATTTATTCTAATGTAATCGCTAATTTGATGCAAAGTTCTGTTGCGTAGGTGAAAACGATATGAAAGATACTAAATATAACAATAGATAATCATGATAGTAAATTAATAAATTAAATTAGACCGTGAGATTAAAGAGAAACTCAGGAGTCATAAGATCATGACAATTTGTGCACTTTCAACCTTATGTCTGTTTTTTCACATTAAACTTGAAGGCATAAAAATTCAAATGAATGACTTCTCTGCGATTTTCACACTTTGCTTAGTCATCTCATGGGCTGGACCGCGCTGGTTCTGTCTTTACGTTTGACACCCTGTCTTAAAGAGTTACTTTAAATTCCCTTCGTCCATATTCTTTTCCTCTACGTGTCCTGACACGCTGTCTTGAAGAATCCTGCTGACATTTTCTTTACTCGCTCTCTTCTCTTTACTCAGCACATCTCATACTTATACAACAAAGGGAATGTTGAGGCGTATTCACACTTGGTTCTCATCCTGCTACATGTAACGTTTGCATAATAGTTATTAAACTGTTGCTCTCCGCTGCAGAGATGAAGAAATGACACTTTGGTCTTTGTTTCCTGTCAGACGGTGAACTTTGACCTGACCAAAAACTACCTGGACCTGGTGGTGACTTACACTACTCTGATGACGATACTGTCTCGCATAGAGGAGAGGAAAGCCATCATAGGACTGTACAACTACGCCCACGAGATGACGCATGGAGCCAGGTGCCCAAAACTCACACATACAGCTGGACTCACTTATTATACACACAGAGAATATTAAGAATGTCTGAACCAGCCATGTGTTGAAAAGTCAAGTGACTGACTGTGTTTTTCTGTCATAACATCATGCTGTGTGTGTGTGTCACAGTGACCGGGAGTACCCCAGATTGGGCCAGATGATTGTGGATTACGAGAACCCTCTGAAGAAGATGATGGAGGAGTTTGTTCCGCATGGAAAGGTGGGAGAGCTGCGTGAATATTCAGCATCACGTTCAAACTTTTTTTCTTCTTCTTCTTCTTGTCTGTAAACACAGAGTCTCTCATTAAAATGGCACCAAGTGAAGTGTTTACAGTGTGATTTCTAGTGTGTACCGTAGTTGTTTCTACCGAGGCACAGTTGCCATAGCACCTGTAGTGCCACTTTTAGATCAGTCAGTCAGAGCAGAACAATTTCCTGTCCTGTAACTGGGAGCTGAAAAATCGACTTTCTTACAGACAAAATAAAGTAGTATGGGGAAAAACTTGTTTATGCTGCGGATTTAATTTCCACAGACTGATGTGACAGCTCACTGTACACTGTTACAATAATTTTGTATATCTCTAATGCTATAAAAAACTTCATATTTTATTCCCTTTATTACTCTCCTCGCTCCTCTCTTCTTTCCCTCCGTCCCACTGCCTGTTTCTCTCTCTTCATCACGTCTTTCTCCTCCTCCTCCAGTCCCTGTCAGATGCTTTGATCAGCCTTCAGATGGTCTATCCCAGGAGGAATCTGTCCGCTGACCAGTGGAGGAATGCCCAGCTGCTCTCTCTCATCTCTGCTCCCTCCACCATGCTGAATCCTGCACAGTCAGACACTGTTAGTATGACGCAGACTGCACTGAATAGATCTGATTTTTAATCATAGTGTTTGATCTAAAAGGGGAATGTTTTTTTTACCTCCCGTCTTTAGATGCCATGTGAATACCTGTCACTGGACACAATGGAGAAGTGGATTGTTTGTAAGTACTGTACAAACAGGGATTTCAGACCTTCTGTGCTCCTGTCAGGGCCCGTTTATTCACTCATACATTCCTCTTTGTTTCCCTGTCCAGTCGGTTTCATCCTGTGTCATGCGGTGCTGAACAGCGACGCAGCAGCGTTGTCTCTGTGGAAGCTGGCTCTGCAGAGCTCCACCTGCCTCTGTCTGTTCAGGGATGAAGTCTTCCACATCCACAAGGCTGCAGAGGATCTGTTTGTGAACATCAGAGGGTAAGCGCAACTAAAAGAGAGGTTTGTTTGACACAAAAACACAAATATCTTCAGGTTCCAGCTCCTGAAATGTGATGCTCTGAGTTACATATCTTTGTGGGTTGACTGTTTTTGGGTTTTGACCTGCTGGCTGGACAAAAGAAGAAATTTAAAGACATCAATAGGGACTCTGATACATTCTTACCATATTCTCAGATAGCAAAAACTCACAATGCACATACATACAGTATAACACAATTGTTCAGTACGTTTTTGCTCTTTTAACACGTCTTTTTTTGCTTGTGTGTTTTCCAGATACAACAAACGCATCAATGACATCCGAGAGTGCAAGGAACAGGCCCTGTCTCATGCGTATGTACATTATTTCCCTAATCCCGTCACGTATACCTTTTTTAAATATTTCACATTTTCTGATTTATTTCATTTGCCACACTTTGTTCAGTTCTTTTCTCTGTTTCCCGTCTTTAACCGTCATTTCAGCTCATCCTCCAGCCTTTAGTCTCTCTCTCTCTCTCTGGGAGTCTCACACAGAAACATCACCCTCCTCTTATCTTTATCCCTCATTCATTTTTTTTTCCTTTGCTGTTGTATCCTCCTCTCTTTGTCTCGCTCGCTGTCTCATCTCTGCTTTTTTCCCTCATTACTTATTCCGTCTTCTCCCTTTCATCTTCATTCTCATTCTTCCGCCGTCACTCGTCATCTACTTACTTTTGTCCTCTTGCAGGATTGTCCTGAAAATGTCAAAATACCGTTTAATCTTGATGCTTGTGTGTTTTGATGCTCCGCTCTGACTTCCTCTGTCTGTCTGTGTCTCTGCAGAGGCTCGATGCACAGAGAGAGACGCAAGTTTCTCCGATCAGCTCTGAAGGAGTTGGCTACTGTTTTAGCCGATCAGCCTGGACTACTAGGTCCTAAGGTAATTACCACCTTAAACAGCGAAACGACACATTCATTTACATTAGATTCAGCTTTAGAGGAGCTGAATGAGCAGTACTTAATACCAGCTTGGATAAGAAATACCTAAGGTCAGTGTTGTAGTACTTGAGTCTTGTCTTGGACAAAGAGAACTTAGATTTTATTTAAAGACTACAACTGTGGGGATGTTACCGGTGTTTCTTATTATTCACCTTATAATGTCGGGTTTGTCCCGCCACTGTTAATTAACAATTAGCTGAAAATACTTCGACACTTCAGACGGAAGTTAAGTCACACTTGTCAGCACACCGCTGAAGAGTAAAGAAATGACGGTGAAAGCGGCTGAGAAACAGTTCAAAAAGTTGTTCTACAAGTTGTGCGGCACAGAAAACTATTAAGTGAGTTTATTGAGTTAAATATATTAAATAACTTGATGATTAAATAAAAACAAGTCTTCCAGGTCTGCTCTGAAGAAAGGTTCTGAAAGCTTAATAGATCGTATAAAATATTCCTCAGTTTGGGTAAGTGTTTGGCTGCACTGATCATTGAGACTTAAATAATATCTAATACTTTCATTTAAATCATTTTGTTTAATTTAACCAGATAAGAGTCTTGACGTGGCCAAGAGGGCAGCATAAGAACACTATTACAACCATAAAACACACTCAACACGAACAGATCAATACAACTACCACGCTCTACAAACAAATATAAAAGATATCCAGTCAAATACCACCTTAAAATGTTAAAAATTTCAGCTTAAAGGTCCCCACATTATGACTTTTTTTCTGTAGGAGTGAGATCCAGCATATCACTATTAAAACACTGCAGTACCACCTTAAACTAAAGCTGCATAAATCTCTGTTTATTGGCCGGACAGATTTTTAAAGCCCCATGAGTTCCAGTGGCCAGATGGAGACCCTCATAAATGTATAACAGAATATATTTGCTAAGCCTGACTGACTCTGTAAACATATTGCATATTTAGTTCAGAGATTGTGAGAATGCGGTTGCTGCCAACTGCTCTCTGTAATTTATCTTGGAGTTTTTGACCTTTCCATTTCCCTCCTCAATATCTGTGTGTGTCTCTCTGCCTCTTTTGTCCCCCGCTAGGCGTTGTTCGTGTTCATGGCGTTGTCGTTCGCCCGTGACGAGATCATCTGGCTGCTTCGACATGCAGACAACATCCAGAAGAAAAGCACAGACGACTTCATAGACAAGTACGCCAACATTTACACGCACACACAGATGTACAAACAGGTGCATGTTCACACCTGAAGTAACACAATCATTGCATACTTGGCTTATTTGTCTATTTGGCTGCTTGTGTTGCTTTAGGTTTGTTGATGTGACGTTTGTGTGTGTGTGTGTTTTACAGACACATAGCAGAGTTGATCTTCTACATGGAGGAGCTCCGAGCTCACGTCAGGAAGTACGGCCCTGTGATGCAGCGATACTACGTCCAGTACCTGTCCGGTTTTGATGCTGTGGTGCTGAATGAACTGGTGCAGGTATCTAAACGCACATGCAGAGCTCCGCTTACACACTGAACACACACACTCTTACACAAAGGGAACATAGCTTTGTTTGTCTTCTATAAAAATTAACAAAATATATATCTGGTTTTGGACTGTTGGTTAAAACAATTTAAATGTATTCAAACATAACTTTGGAAAACTGTGATGGATTTTAGTGACTATTTTCTAAATGTTATAGACCAAACCTTTATTATCCAACCATTCTTATCTTAATGTATTGATGAGCATCTGATGCCACAGTGTACCAGCTGAGATTGTTTTAACATCATAAATTCAGTTTTTCTAATTTAGTTTTCTAAATCTAAATAAGATTCTGTTTTCTGTACCAAACATCTAAACACTTTATCAGCCGTGCTTCCTTTTGTCATTTCCGTCAAACTTTTCCAATGCGACACTTCAGAATTCATCTAAATATATTTGTGGAAACACATTTAAAACAGAGGCCATGCTAATTAAATCAAAACTTGTCCATGCTTTTCATTAATTGTTGAAATCTACACGGACAA
Source organism: Protonibea diacanthus (assembly GCA_028641955.1). Classification (NCBI taxonomy): domain Eukaryota; kingdom Metazoa; phylum Chordata; class Actinopteri; family Sciaenidae; genus Protonibea; species Protonibea diacanthus. The sequence goes on along the minus strand of CM053989.1, from coordinate 5,175,795 downwards.
ACGTATCGTTTTATCTTTCTAACCAATTTTCTGTCTTGTCTTTATCTCACAGAACTTGTCTGTGTGTCCAGAGGATGAGTCTATAATCATGTCTTCATTTGTCAACACTATGACCTCCCTCAGTGTCAAACAAGGTAATCTTTTACTTCTTGTATTATTAAAACGAGGAGGAGTATAGCAGTATTGCAGTAATAGTACAAAGTGGCAGCTGCAGTAGTTTAACTCATACTAATAAGATTACGTTAACTGGACACATGTACCAGAAGCTTCTCTGGTCCAAAGTTTTAATAATAATGTATGTGATTTATTTATTTATGTATTCATTTTTGATTAAATTGTTTATACTTTGTCTTCCAGTGGAGGATGGAGAAGTGTTTGACTTCAGAGGCATGAGGCTGGACTGGTTCAGACTGCAGGTGTGCACATTGATCTAGTCTTTTTTTAAAAAACCTTTTTCTAAAGTTAGTGTACATGTTCACTGTTTCTAATGTGAATCTAAATGATCTCTTCAGGCCTACACCAGCGTCTCTAAAGCTAGTCTTGGTATTGCCGATCACAAGGAGCTCGGTAAGATGATGAACACCATCATCTTCCACACAAAGATGGTGGACTCTCTGGTGGAGATGCTGGTGGAGACGTCAGATCTGTCTATTTTCTGGTGAGACCTGCAAACAGACACATTAACCTGTGAGCGCACACACAGACTCAGATATATTTTGATCCATGTGTGTATATCGCTGTCTCCTGTAGCTTCTACAGCCGTGCGTTTGAAAAGATGTTCCAGCAGTGTTTGGAGCTTCCCTCGCAGAGCCGACACTCCATCTGCTTCCCTCTGCTCTGCACACACTTCATGTCCTGTACACATGAGCTCTGTCCCGAGGAGGTAAATACTCCTAAATACTACTAATACAATAATACACATAATAATAATCAGTAATAGTTGTAATAAAAAGATATTTAGTTTACAGCCATGGAGGACTAGAAACCAGAAGATATTCACATCTGAGAAGCTGAAATCAGACATTTTTCATTACTCAGTGATTAATAAAATATCAGTATTTAGTGATTAAGTTACCTTTGATTAATCAACTATCAACAGATAAAAACACATCAATACATCTCTCCAGCTGTCACTGTCCAATGAAGCAGAAAATGAAGCAAAAACATCTAACAAACAGTTTTATTGCTCTTTTAATATGATGATATGTACTTTTCTTCCTCACAGCGTCACCACATAGGGGACCGAAGCCTGTCGTTGTGTAACATGTTTCTGGATGAGATGGCCAAGCAGGCCAGAAACCTGATCACTGACATCTGCACTGAACAATGTACACTCAGCGATCAGGTAGGAACACACACGCACACACACACGCACAAAGCCAGCCATTTAACACATTTTGGGAATACACACATTCACTGTCTTGCCAGTAGTTGGATGATGAGATCAATGCCTCTCACATACTTGTCTGGTGACTATAAAGCTACAGCCAACATCTGGTTAGCTTAGCTTAGCATAAAACCTGGAAACCGGAGGAAACAGCTAGCCTGGCTCTGTCTAACTGTTACACATACCACCGCTTCTAAGACCTCATTTATTTAACCCGCACAGAAACGACAGTTTGACGTTTTAAGAGGGGATTATATACTGGACTCTTTCTTAGCTCTGAGCAGTTGCCAGGCAACCAGTGGACACTCCAGTGAGTTACTGGTCCCAGCTGAAAAATATTCTGAGAGTGGTATTGATCAGATGTGAGAGTGGCATTGATCTTCTTGTCTAACTCTCTGCCAGAGAGCGACTAAGTGCATTTCCCAAAATGTCAGACTATTCCTTTAAGAATGAATGAACTGCGCTCCGGGAGTGCAGCGCTCTGCATTTTTAACACCACCCGTCTTTAAGAAGTTGAGTGACACCAACAACTACATGTCCTGATGTTCCGAGAGCTCAACGCATCCAAAAGTAATGCCTGTTTGGAAGCAGCTGGTGTCTAAATGTAGAAACGTGTCGCAGTTCTCACAATGGAGAGCGAGCTTAAAGGTGTTAAACAGCTTTTCTACAATAGAGCCGGTGCACAGATGGAGACCTGAAAGTTTTCTTGTGCTAACAAACTTTCTAATGTTCCAAAATTTGGCAGAGCAGCAAGCCAGAAACACATGGCCTTTTATACCCATCACATAATATTAATGCTGTCACATGAATGAGTCCTTTGTTGATGCACGTCGTTAAAACTTCTTAAATTCACTCAGTCGCTACTTTCACGTCTTACTTTCAATAAAGCTTCAGCTCTAAGAACATCAGCCAGGCCATGAATAATCGCTCTTTCTCCATCTGTCTGTCTCCCCCGTTTATCTGTTGTAGCTGCTTCCCAAGCACTGTGCGAAAACCATCAGCCAGGCCGTGAACAAGAAGAGCAAGAAGGCGACGGGGAAGAAAGGAGAGCCGGAGAGGGAGAAACCAGGAGTGGAGAGCATGAGGAAGAACAGACTACTGGTCACCAAGTGAGTTAAATTAACTGACACGAACACAAACGGCAGAAAATTAATTTTCATTTCAGGGAACAAAACCCTCTCCCTCCTCTCTCTCTGTGTCCTTTGTGTCTCTAATATTACTATTGATTCTGTCTGAATTATTAAAAATAGTTTTTATTGTTCGGCTAAATTCCCATTAAACATCAGTCTTTGTTCATGCAGTCGTAATAATTCTCATATAAACAGCTCAAATCGTTGGTGCATTATCTTTTTGTCCATATTGAATCGCGCTGTTGTTATTTTGCACCCTCTATATTATTGTTATCACCATTTCCCACGCGTCGGTGGTTTCTATTTAAGCACTGGAGCTCTAATATTGTCATATTTCTGCTCCTCCTCCTCCGTTTTTAATATTCTTGTTATGTTTCCACACACAGATGATTAATACTTTTGTCATTTCGACCTTCTTTTCTCCGCAGTTTGGATAAACTCCACACAGCGTTATCTGAACTCTGCTTCTCCATCAACTATGTTCCTAACCTGGCCGTCTGGGAGCACACATTCACACCGAGAGAGTACCTCACCTCACACCTGGAGATCCGATTTACCAAGTAAACATACGCCTACATGCATAAATCATCTTTAAGATCAACTTCTTTTAAAAAGCAGATAATTTGAGCACGTTGTTTGTAAGTGAGTGGAGGAACTATGTTAAATCTGACTGTCCTGTCTGACCTGTCTGTAGGTCCATAGTGGGGATGACCATGTACAACCAGGCTACTCAGGAGATAGCCAAGCCCAGTGAGCTGCTGACCAGCGTGCGGGCCTACATGACAGTGCTTCAGTCCATAGAGAACTACGTCACCATCGACATCACCCGAGTCTTCAACAACGTCCTCCTGCAGCAGACGCAGCACCTGGACAGCCACGGGGAACCCACCATCACCAGTCTCTACACAAACTGGTACGTTTGCTCGAGTCCTGCGAGGTTAAGAGTAGGACTAAAATATGTAACCTGTACTGAGAAAGTATTTTGGTGTGTGTGTGTGTGTGTGTGTGTGTAGGTACCTGGAGACGTTGCTCCGTCAGGTCAGCAACGGACACATCGCCTACTTCCCTGCCATGAAGGCCTTCGTCAACCTGCCCACAGAGAACGAACTGACTTTCAATGCTGAGGAGTACTCCGACATCTCCGGTACAAACACACACGTGCACATAAACTATGTTAAAACATCATGTTACTGATGGACTTGTCTTATTCTGACTGCTGCTGTCATAATTTGTGTGTTTTCAGAGATGCGTTCTCTCTCTGAGCTGCTCGGCCCTTACGGGATGAAGTTCCTCAGCGAGAGTCTGATGTGGCACATCTCATCACAGGTCGCCGAGCTGAAGGTACGTACATACAATCACAGACAGAGACTCAAACATATGAAATACAGACTTTCAAACTGTAGTGGAGGAAGAATTCAGAGCTTTGACTGTACTATACTAATTAATAAGAACCTTTGAGTGTGAACCAGTTTGCTTCTATTAGTTTAAAATCTATTTTTTAATGAAGAATAAAAATGAAAAGGATAATTTGATTGTATAAACATGAAGTCACAGTTTGATTCGATGCTAACTGTTCACGTGTTTGTCTCCACGTAGAAACTGGTGGTAGAAAACATGGAGGTGTTGACCCAGATGAGGACGAGCTTCGACAAACCAGACCACATGGCCGCCCTCTTCAAGAAACTCACCTGTAATTACACACACACACAGGGATACTTTGCACCACTAAAAATTCCCAGCACTGATTTTAAAAACATTTCTGTATTTTCTTGTGTTGCTGTAGATTTGTGAACGATTGTTTTTAAACCTTTAATAATAATAATAGTGGCAAAGCGGACGTGACTGAGGGGCAGTTAGAAGTCACTACAGAGACTCAGCATGAAGCTGCAACCAAAAGAAAATACACACAAATGAAATCAGCAAACTAAATTTACTGCTAAATTAGTTTTGATTAGCGTGTTCATGTGCTGCACTGATTTACCAACCTGTTTGCCAGGCTGACGCTTCATTAACAGTCTTATCTTCTGTTTGTAGCTGTGGACAGTGTGTTGAAGAGAATGACCATCATCGGAGTCATCTTGTCTTTCCGCTCCCTGGCACAGGAGGCTCTGAGAGATGTAAGACACACACACACACACACACACACACACACACACACACACACACAACAACCTTTGACCCTTTTGACTTCTTAAAATGGACCAAGAGGAGTTAACATGAAGTCACACAGACAGACGGGAAACTGGACGACTGATTGGATCTACGTGGGGGAATTTAACTCTAATGTCTGACAGCAGTTTATGCATCTTTAACGTCCCTAATGAGTTAATGTGTTCTAATATTTATGTTCTCTGGTGGCAGAGACAGAAACTGGTTCTAAACATTATTTGTGTTAATAGACTGCAAATAGACCACGTGTTATGAATGATGACTAACAGGTAGAGATGCAATGAAAAGGGAGGCGTCTTGTACAGATATTAAAGAACAGCAAGAAGCCCAGCTCAGCGTCTGTCTTTGAGCCTTTCACGAATTTCAGGAAGCTCACACCAACGATTAAAAGTCGTCCTCAGATTTACTCTTGTCCTCCGACCTTGCTCACTCTATCTGGGTTTTTTTTTTTTCCCAGCGTCCTATTGGGTATCGTAGCCTCTCTTCATGTGTGGAGGCTGCTAAGCCTGGTTCTGGCACGACACTGACCACCACTCCCCGTTCCTTTAAACTCTAAGCAAGGCCGAACCGAGTTAAATAATTTACTTTAGCTTTCTGTACTCTGGAAATTCTTTGACATATTTTATGAACCGGCTCATCAAACTCCAAATGTCACAAGTGAAATAGTCGGTGGTGTGTTACACACTTCTCCCAACCTGTAGACCAAAGTTACATAGTGTGAATGACATCACATGTCAGTGTAGCACCCTGATGATAGTGAAGCTCTTGTTTGCTTTAATGAGCTGCTGAAGTACAGGAAGTAAGACACAAGCACAGCAGGCTGCAGTTTTACCTGCTTTTGACTGTTAAATGACTTTTCAAGATCAGTCGATGTCTAATTAATGTGACATTTTTGAATATTTTCAGGTCGTTTCTTGCAAAGTGCTGATGCTGCATCACTTTTTTTTTTCTCTCCAGGTGTTGTCCTGTCACATTCCTTTCCTGGTCAGTTCGGTCGAGGACTTCAAGGACCACATTCCCAGAGAGACGGACATGAAGGTAAAACACACACACTTAGAATAAAAGAACGTCTTCACCTGAGGTCTCCGTCCTCATGTCTGTATATGAATCTTTGTTTCCAGGTGGCCATGAATGTCTACGAGCTGTCGTCAGCAGCAGGTTTACCCTGTGAGATCGACCCGGCTCTGGTAGTGGCTCTGTCCTCTCAAAAAAGTGGTGAGACCTTAACACACACACACACACACACACACACGCTTAAATGCAAACTGAACTCAGCCTCACAGCTCATCTCCTGCCCCTTTCAAACATTCACCTCTTTACGCTCCGTCTCCCGTCTGGTCACTTTAACATAAAAGTCACGACAGCAATCTCAGCAGGTCGGACCTGAAATATTTAACACGGCACAAATCTGAATTAAACGATGTCGGATTAATCGAAAGGATGCAGCAGCACAAGGTTAAACATGCACGGAGAGCGAGATTAAATGCGCGTCTTATACCGCCTTCTGACATCCTTGTTGTAAATGATCAAAATCACTGTCAAACGCTGTGATGGAGCCGTTTTAAAGGTCCAGTGTGTAAGATTTAGGAAGCTCTACTCACAGAATACGGCAGAACTGCCACCATCTATGTGGGTACTGGATTTTCTGGGTTTTCCTCATACAAAGGATGTAAAAACAGTCACCGCCTAATAAATCCCATTGTTTTTCTTTTAAAAACTCCAGTTTTCATCGATTTCTTTTACTAACACAGCTACACAGTAGTGATGCACGGGTCAGAGAGCTCTCTTCACCGCCCCCACGGCAGAGAGAAGATCTCTGTTACATAAACAAATTGTTTCAAACATGTTCTTTATCATTGTATGGCAGCAAAAGAAGCAACCCAGATGTAACCCTCACATCTCAACGCTGTGTTTTCACGAGATGTAGCCTACATTTTTAGGTCTGTCCTGGATTTATTAGAAACATAACTGAGTCCACAGTTCAAGTATTTAACCGAACAGCTGAAAGTGTCTAGCAAGTCGAGCCACAACCTGTGAATCACTTCCACACAGTCGCTGTCCAGACGAGGATTTTCTGACCAACTGTTTTTTCGCATGTTTCCAAAGTTCATTGGTTCTAAATGCAGAGATCAATACATGATTATCCAGCACTTTCCATACAGCACGTCGTTTAACGCTCGTGCAGGCTGTGAGAGAGCAGAAGACACTCTTCTTCCTCGTGTTTAGAGCTCAAACTGACTCTAATGTGATGTTGTGTCTGCAGAGAACATCAGTCCAGAGGAGGAGTACAAGATCGCCTGTCTGCTGATGGTTTTCGTGGCCGTTTCCTTGCCAACGCTGGCAAGCAACGTGATGTCACAGTACAGCCCCGCCATAGAAGGTAAGACGCCGTGCGAGGGAATGTTTCCTGTCTTCAGATTTTTGTTTTTCTCGCTCAAAATGTGGCTAAAAACAAACAAAAAAAGTGTTAATGGCGCAAATGATGAAATCTGTTTTTGCTAATTGTCTCAAATTGATAACTCGATTCATAAACAATGAAAATAACGAGCCTGATGTCGTGGCTTAGAACAAGTTGAGAGTGTGAGAGCGGTGCAGGAGGGGAAAAAAAAAAAACAGGAAATATAATTTACTGCATCAATGGCATGAGACTGTTGTGCATGTAAATGAGATAGACCTTGTGCCCTCAGATTGATTCATTTGTGTGCGCTGGAGCCACATCGTCATCTTCATTACGTACCCTTTTAAAATTATTAAATTATTAATACATTTCTAAAGGTCGGCTTACACAGCGTGGCCTGTCTAACCTTATTTTGTTGCGTGTATTGAGGTAAACAGATTTATTCAGTTAAATAAACCTGAGGTTCGGCGCGACGGAGACACAGTCTTGTAGTGAAATGAGCCTTTTGATGAGGTTTCGAAGAGATTTGTCACTCAAGGATGAATTATCAAGACGTTGCCTCCTAACAACCTTGAAATGAAAGGCGCCATTGTTAATAAGGGACATTTGAAAAGGATAATGAGTTATAATGGGCTCCAGCATTGTTAGTATGCAGACTGCATATTGGCCGACAATTGGTTTTCCAACTGCAGATCTGAATACGAGGCGCCAGCGCAGCCGCACCGACCATTTTGTGAACTTACAATTACACAGACATGTTTCTCACAGTCACACACACACACACACACACACACACACACAGATACTTTTATATGCGTCTCACATACACACATAATGGCAGCGTGAAATGCAAAAATGAAAGCCGTAATCTTCTCCCCGCTGGACGGACACTTCCAGGTTTTTGTATTCTGGAGAATTTCTCTGCTGTTGAAAGTCTTAAAGAGGCTCGCGTGTCAGGAGTTAATTGATTTTCATTTACAGGGGACGTCTTCATGTTCTCTCTCTAACAATGTGTGTTTGCTGCCCCCTACAGGCCACTGCAACAACATCCACTGCCTGGCCAAAGCCATCAACCAGATCGCTGCTGCTCTCTTCACCATCCACAAGGGGAGCATAGAAGACCGCCTGAAGGAGTTCCTGGCTGTAAGATGGAGATATGTTTGTCAAAATGTTTAAGCTTGGCTGAGGTGAGCGTGACTTTAATTTTGATTTTAAATAAGGAAGAATAGTTGGAGAGGTTTGCAACCACACCATCTCTGTGAGATGGAGACACTTTGTTCCATCACACCCACTCTGTGTCACCATAGCAGCACACATCGCTGTCACATGACAGGTGACAACAATAAACAAACCTCAGCAGCAAGCTTGTTATGTAGAAAAATAACAAATAAGACAGATATTGTTTTCTTTCTAACATGTTTTGTGTGTGTGTGTGTGTGTGTGTGTGTGTGTGTGTGTGTGTGTGTGTGTAGCTGGCCTCATCCAGCCTGTTGAAGATCGGCCAGGAGACGGACAAGATGACGACGCGTAACAGAGAATCTGTCTACCTGCTGCTGGACATGGTGAGGGAGAATGAATGAAGCCGCATTCACTCCTGTAGTTTGGTTCATTTGGTCCAGACCAGGACTAAAAAAAATCATGTTTGTTTGTTGCCTTTCACTTCTGGTTGAGATGTTTTCTTTTACACTCGCTTTTTACAAACAGCAACATCAGAACAATAATGACGAACACTGAAAAGAAAGGAGACGTTTGTGCAGCTTTAACTGTGATCACAACTAAAACTGCACAAGGGACAAAGATCCTTTTCAGGTCACCTCAGTCCTGTTCAACTCAAGTTTAATGAAGCGCACTAACCTGACAAACACACCAGGGTAAGGAAGTAAGAAGGAAGATGGTTCTGCTACAGATGCATTATGACTATTCCACCGGGATGCGTTGCAGCTGTGCAGCAGCAAATGGCCGTTAAAGACACTGATTGTCATCGAACCAGAAGTACGTCAGTTTGAGTTTCATTTTATTGACGGACGCCGTGTCAAGCGTCAAAGAGCGGATCGAGCTAGCCTGAAGTCAGACATAGAAACGACAGAGAAACTGGTTAAATTTCAAAATAAAACACCCTGTGAGGACTTTGTAGAAACAGACAAAAGGAAAACTCATGAACTACTTACCCTCATGGCAGAAGAAATGACCAAATCTGTTGGTTAACTAAGTCTGGAGGGCGAAACATTTCTGACACCCTCCTGGTGGGATATGAAGCTGCGTATAGAACTGACCAAAACCTCGCTGTGGCCGTGGTGGGTAGTTTTTAGTCTCTAACAGTGTGTCCGTTGTCTGTGTGTGTTTCAGATCGTGCAGGAGTCCCCCTTCCTGACCATGGACCTGCTGGAGTCCTGTTTCCCCTACGTCCTGCTGCGAAACGCCTACCACGCTGTCTACAAACAGAGCATCAGTGCTAACGCATAGACGCACACTAAACGCACAGCGAAGGCCTACCATACTGTCTACCATCAGAGCGTCAGCGCTCGGCATATAGACGCATACACACATCATCGAACACACACTAAGAGCAAACACTAAAAACAACAAACTAAACACACTAAACTATGCCTACAATGCCTCAACGTTCTATTCAGACGATATGTACACAACACACTAAACTCAGATTTAAACGACGATCCAAAACAAATACACTAAACGCCAAAAGAACATGCAGTGCACAGAAAAAAACACTAAACACACACACACACACACACACACACACACACACACACACTAGCTGGATGAAGTTGGGGGATCAGTGTCTTTATTTTAATCATTGTACTTTTTCATGATGTTGCCAGGGACCATAACCATAGCAACACATAATATACCATATGTTTGGTTGGTATAAAAGAACAAAAATATAAATATATAGTATATATATAGTTGACACTAAAATATTATTTTCTTTTGTTCCTTTCTTTTGTTTGTTTTTCGATGAAAGATTTGAGATTTTTAGTGGCCAGCTGACAGTTTCTACGTGGTGGTGGATTTGGATGCTTATTTTGGGAATGCAAATGACGTGACGTGGGTTTGTTTTTTTGATTTTTACGGAGGAGGGCGGTATGAGGATTCCTGTGTTGATAATGAAAGACATGTTGCTTGTTAATGTAAGTTTACACTCGTACTCACACACACACACACACTGACAGACAGACAGACAGACATCCTGAGCAGATATAAAACAGACGTGCACACTTCACATCGCGACATTTCATAAGCGAACACACACACACGCAAACACACATTTGTATAACATGGTGATGTTTTTCTTTCTTTTACAAGCTAGTCGTAACATGAACTTTTTGTGGGTAAAGATATAATATCTGTATTCTACTTTGATGTGAACTGAACTCTTTGTCTGTTTTTAATGTTTATGTTTTGTTATTTTTACGATGACGACAATGATGATGACGATTTGCCAAATGTGTTGACACTAAACGTTGTATCAGGGCTTGGAAGTGGTGGATGAGTGTTTGGGTATTAATTAATGGTCGAAGCGCCGTTATTAAGTGTTGGGACGGTTCCGACTCTGCAGCAGCTTGGTTAACAGAACAGAGGACTTTTACAGCGGGAACAAACTTAAAATAGTGCAGTAGCACCACGGTATTCACCCTATGTACACCTGCAGATATTCCTCACAGCTGTTGTTAGTCCACGCTCCTGATTAAGTCAAGGTCCAGTAGGTGCTACTCTTTTTCTCCTAAGCCAGTGCAAAATATAATTTATATGATATCCTATCATTTCTGGTCTGAAAAGAAGATGAAAAAATTGTCGTTATCGAAGGAAATTCAGCTTTTCTGTGTCTCATTTTTACATTCTCGTAGTGCCGGCCAGAAGCAGGCCGTACTGAAGCAGCCGGAGTCGTGCCTTGCTTAAAGGCATCTTAACAGCAGCTGTCGAGGGTCCACCACCTACACGCCGTGGGTTAGTTAAATGTGTTAACTTAAAGTAGATTTAACCAATTCCTCCACAGAAAAACGGCGAAATCCTAATTGATCTCAGACCTGTGAACGTCTACAAAAACCTGGAGCTGCAATAAGACAAAAAATAAAATGTATATACACACAAACACACACTCTTGGTGATGTTTTCACTGGATTCGTGAACGGCCGATGAACTTTATATTTTCCTGATGGTTGTACGGGACCTCTTAGGACAGACAGACGGATGACTTTTACAAAGTGCGGTATGATTTCTTTTTTCTTTTTGTTTTTTTAATTTCTCTCAGTCAAGGTGTGGCAGGGGCTCCATAATGACACACACACACACACACACACACACACACACACACACACACACACACACACACACCCAAACCATGCTCTCTTTATGCCAGCCCTCTGCTGATGTATTACTAACACCAGGGCTCTGTCTGAAAGCTCATACTGCACACTTTTTCACCACGGACTGTTAAAAGTTATAATCCAGAAGCAGAATCTCATTCACGGTATGTAGCAGGAATACAGTAAAATGTCCACAGTAGATTTCAAGTCTGTTTCTACTGTGTGTTTTAGTCAGCGGTGTGTATTATGAGCGTGTAAGGACGGATCCGTGGACGCATTCTGCCATTTGATGTGGAATGGTTGCTGTTTCTGTTTTTTTTTTTTTCTTTCTAACCTCCTTCTTTTCTTTTGTGTGTGTCTCTCTGATTCCACCGTGTAACTTAAATGACATGAATAAAATAAACTTTAGGGCTGTGTCAGACCTGAGCTGTGAGTGTGTGACGCTGCTTCGTGCACGTGGACTCTTGCTGAGACGTGGTAAAAGTAAAAGAACGGGGTAAGTGGTGACACACTTTATAGTTGATGTTGAAGTCCAGCTTTGTTTTTGAGTGTATAACCAGTGCATGTACCTAAGTCCAGTTCTGAGGTACTTGTAGTACTACATCTTAGCGGTCCTGTCTCTGCTGCCTCCCAGCTAATCTAGAAATCAGCAAGCAGTCTGTAACAGCAGCACACTGTTAATCGTGCATAACTTTAAGCCCTAAGATCATTTTAAAAATTGAACGGGGAAATGTGTAAACAGGCTGTAAACATGTTTATTTCTGCTGTGAAGTTTGACATGAGCCTGTCTCAAGATAATATATATAAACACTGATGGGGCACCATTCTTTGATTTCCACCGTGTGCTCTTGCTACTTTTACTTCAGTAAATGATTGAATACTTCTTCTGACTGCCTTTAATGCGTGGACCACATCAATATTTACACAGCACTTCAAAGTAAGATGAAGTTTTCTAAAACAAATATGCTGTTTAAATACTGCACTAATGAGTACATTTACAAAACAAATATTAGGTCTTCTTGGTTTTGACACGCAATCTTTTAACACTACTTAAGTGCTAATTTTGTCAAAATATATAGTCCGTTACCTTTTAGAGACGAGTGACTGACTTTCTCCCGCTCTGACTCCTCTCGCAGCTCCTTAATGTGAAACTGTGGCTCAGGCTGCACGGGTACCAGTCATGAAATTCATCCTCATTCATAATTAAAAATGTTCATGATATGTAAACTTGAGCAACATGTATGTATGCATGTAAGGAGTGGCCAAATACAGTCAGTATCATGTGTACTACAGTTAGAATAAACAACGGTAATTGGAGTTGTGGTATTGCCCACATGTCTGTCGTATTATCAGGAGATATACCCGGTATGTAAAGTGTTGGATCGAAAGTAAAGTTAATACTGCCACTGACCCACAGGCCGTCTGTAGGAGCCATTTGTGTGTATGTTTTGATTTGACCACCAGAGGCAGTTTTAGTTTTGGGTCACTGATTGCAGATGGGCATCAGGTGTATGAACAGATCAGTTTAGGTTAGTTTTGGGTAGTAGGTGGAAGGATGACACACGATTTTTACCGTTTAGCCACAAGGCAAGAAATACCACCATATACCACAAAGTCCTCCAAGTGTAAGTACCAGCATTCATGTGCAGCCTTTTAGTAAACAACAACAAAGAGCCATAAGCCACAGACAGCCACTACACCCTCATAGGTCAGAAGTATTACGTTATTTTGAAGTGATAGATGTTTAAATACTTCATTTTGATCTTCCAGTTAAATTCTCTCCATGACGGGGCCGTCCTGTTATAAAGTTTGCTTTGACAGCCTTATTGTAAGATTTATGTTGCAGCACTTAACCCTTTTCTTTGTGACATTAGTCACTCCTCAGTCTTAGCTGCAGTAAGTCATGGGCTGGTAGATTAAATTGTTAACTATTTATTCAGTGGTAGGTTTTGCACAAAAAATAGTCCAGATTCATCATCATCTGGAGCATAGAACTTAAGACCAGCTATTTAAAAACAGTCCTGCTGTGTCCAACAGGAGCCAACAGGGGGCACAGCAAGAAAACTAATGCCATAATAATGAAACAAAGAAACATGGAAATCAAAAAGCTACATTCTTATATTGTGGGGTCTATTGAAAGTCAGTGCTGTCGTTTTATTGATGTTGTAAGTCACAAAGATACAAATACAAACTCGATTCATCGAAATAATCTGATTTATTACTCCGTCCAGTTTATTTAAAAAATGAAGAGGTGTGCTGTCTCAACCATAAACTTTGCATAGGTGGTGCAGAATCTGTTAAACAACCTGATGAAAGACACAGTCTGTGTTGTGAAACTCGTTCTCTATAATCAAATATGACAGACCTTTTCCACAGCAGACGTTTGGCATTGATGATGGTCCAAATCCATCTGAGTGCAACTGTTGTTAATGTTATTAATACTAATAGATGAGGAACACCCTCAGCGACCAGGAACCTTAGGATCATCTCTTACCCCCATGTGAGTGCGTGTGCTGTGAGGTTATACTTTCCAAAAAGTACAAGAACTTTTGGGCTTGACGTACCACAGGGCCGGTTTGTTTTTTGTTCATTGTGCTTCGACTCATTGTTGATGTGTGGTTGGAAAAAGCAATGACTGTTTTTTGCGCTCATACATCATCAGACTAATTTGGCTAATCTTCGCAGGGCTTTAGGCCGCGGTGGAAACACAGATGATAACCGGCTGAAGGAACCTTCCAGGGACTAAAAGTTCTTGGTACTTTGGATGGATACGAATGTCAAAATGTCTGCTTTGGAAAATGTCTGTCACTGTACAAAGAGAGTATGGTTATACTGTTATTCCTGATGGAACAGTGGACGTTTTGATAACTTGAGACGGGAAACATCCAAGAAGTTGAGCTGTTAAGCGACGTAATGTATCATCAGGTAATATGGTGGTCATGTTAATAGTTATAGTCATGAAATATTTAGTTGCTACTTGAATATTAACTCAGCGCATTTGAAATATTTTCCTGTGTCTATTTGTTTGAGTGAACTGAGACAAAGAAGTAACTATATCTGCAGTTAATTAATCAGTTTAAGCAGTTATCTAATTAGTTGTTAATTGTTAATTGTTTCCCGCCAAAAGTGTCAGAATGCCCGCTGTATAACTGACGGTGGATTTGTTCCTCTAGCTGAAGGGAAAATCGGACTTCCGTCTTATTTTTTTAACTAAAACAGGGCAAACAAAGCTTTAAGTTTTAACTCTGAGTGTGAAAACACAGCAGTGACAGTTTGTGTGGCGTCATTTTGAGGTGAACGTGCTCAGTGAGGTGAGTCTGCTCTCACAGACGGACTGTTTCCAGGTCAGCTCATCTAAGAGCGAACCCGGGCGTGCTGGTTTGATTTCTTTACCTACTCTAATTAAACATTAAGTGCTGTCTCAATAAACTGCACAGAGGTCAGTTTTCCCATTCATCAACAGGGGTGGGGCTACGCTCAAGATGGACACCAGAGAGTCCGGCCAGAATATCAGAGATGAATCGTTGCCTCGTCTGCGCTGAGATGTCACTCGTCCTGAGGGTTGGCTTCCTCCTCATCCTCCTCGGGTACGGGACTTTTCAGCTTACCTACACACACAAACATCACTCAGATTTAACAATATTGAATTATGTTCTGTTAAAGTGTGACACATCTAAAGTTGACAAGCCCAACTACTTAAATTATCTGCAGAGAAAAAGAAAATATTTTACTTTTTACTTACCTGCATTTATTAGACAGCTGTCGTTACCTTGCAAATTCAGATTATTAATACAAATCGACAAATAAATGAAGATGTACTGTTTCAGTTTAAACCAAAATCTGAATCATTAAAATTAGCCTCACTTTTTGCAATATTTGCAGCCCCCATTCAAGATGGAAATATCAACTTAAATATATTTCTAACTAAATACATCAACCCTCAGAAAAGATGATAAACCATATCTGTATCCTGTACATGTCAACACCAACCCTCAGGAGCTGTGACGTGAAGTCAATGCCAAAAACTGCAGTTCCTCAAACGTCCACTTGAGGCTGACTCCAGAAGTGAGTCAGTCTCCATAAGTCCCCATGTTAAAATGTCCAACTTCACAGCAGAAATAAACATGTTTACAGCCTGGTACAAAAAACAGTTTTGCTCTCTATAGCTAATTTCCCCGTCCATGACAACTGTACTGAGGCTGAATTTCTATTTAGCTCAACCAATAAAATGATATTAAGGCTTAAAGTTATGCAGAATTTGTAGTGTGGCCATTACAGATGGTTTGTTTGAGCACCCAGGTGTGAAGTCCACCAAAGGTCTGCCGATGAGCGATTTCTTTGCCGACTTTTAGATTGTCCATTACCTTTATTCCATCGACTGAAATGGTGTTGGACTTTTACAGGATAAAACTAAAGAACTGCTGGAAGTAAAGGTTGAACAGCACACCACAAGTCCCATTAATAAATCTCTCAAGTGCACGTTGGACGTAGTATCAACAGGAAATACCTGCTGAATCCTGGATTAAAGGAGCAGGACACAAAGATCCACGAGAGAACGCCAGAAATGACTCAATAAATGAATTTAGTCCAAGATAGTGATGAAATAAAAAAACACATAACGTGGTTAGAAGTTTGAACAACTCTACATTTCACATGCGATTAAGATGGATCTTGTTTGTGTCTTTCTTCTTGCAGCGCGTCCCATCTGTGAACATTTAACCTCTCGGGGGCCATGCACATGCTGCGTAAACCTGCGCACTCATTCACAAACATGTACACAACATTTCAGCTGTTAATGCAGCGAGAGGGGGGACGTTGATCTCCAAACAGTAGGGTCACACAGATGTGAGGAAGGCAGGCATGTGATGCTTTTTATTGCTGCAAAAATAGTGCGCACAAACCAAAACATCGTGTCCTTTCTTTTCCATTTTTAATCTTCTACTCGTCATGTTTTAATCTCTTAATGGTCCCCTCAATGCTCTGTTCTATTCCCTGATTGGTAATTAACTATCAGATGTTCTGATGTCCTAAAAATATTTTGTTTTTCATGGAGGGTAAATATGTTTCATAATGGGATGAACATGAAGCAGAACTTTGATCTCGGATAAAAAATACTCAAACATTCAGGAAGCGTTCCAATATAATACATCTTTATTCACAGCCATTTCTACACAAGCACCACCGTCACCTACAGTCCTTTTAAATTTAAGATTTAGTGCATTTAACTTAAACCTCTATGTGCATGAGTCTGTATGTATGCTCGAGGGAGTGAGTGAGAGAGAGAGCAGATCAAAACATACGGTACGTTATGTCGCGTAAGAGTGAAGCAGTGTGTTAATGGGGGATCAGATGGAAACAGCAGCGGTGAGCAAGGTGGGAAGAGTCGGTTATTAAGAGGACAAAGAGGTGAAAGTGAGCGAAGAGTGGCTATCGGGAGACGGAGTCCGGACTGGACGCTTCCTTTTTGTGGTCACATGACAAATCTGAGAAAGATGGAGAGAGGAGGAGGAGGTGGAGGAGGAGGAGGGTAAATGGAGAGAGGAAGATCATGCAAAGCCACAAGAGGAGGAAAGACAAGAGAGACAGAGGAGTTAGTTCTGTTAGCAGTCAAGAGGTTCACAGAACACAGTGTTATTATAGAAATGTAAACATGAAGTGAGTTATTACTAAGTGTGTTAGTAATTGTAGTGATTAAAGGTACATTTCTAGCTTTTCCTCCATGTAGTCTTGTTGAACGCACCCCAAAATACACAGCCTTAAAGCTGCAGTCATCTATTTTTGGCAACTAGAGCTCCAGATTTATTTTATTATTCATTTAGTGTTATTTACTCTCCTTATAGCTGCATTTTCTCTATAGTTGCTGGATGTTTTGGAGCCAGGCAAGTAGTGTAACAAGTACTTTCTAATTGTACACGTCAAAGGGAAATCTTTTTACGTCATTACTTTTATGACAGTTTGTGAATTAACATGTTTGTTTATAAAATATGTTTTGGCATAAATTACTACAGCTGGAATGATTGAATGAGTCGATTGAGAGAAAGTCAACAGACTTTTTTTCACAGCAGCCATTTTGACATGAAACAGGATCAACACAGGTGTTACCAATGATGCTAATTAAGGTTCCATTCCATTTATCGTAGCAGGGCCCTTCCAGTGAGCTAACATGCACCACAGCATCACGCTGACTCTGTTTGACCTGAATGGGACAGCATTATTGGAAACACCTGTGTTTACCAAGCGGCGACCTCTGTGGTTGTGAAGTGAAGCCAACAGAGGCCGGCCTCCATGTTGAAATGTCCAACTTCACAGCAGAAATAAACATGTTTACAGCCTGGTACAAAAAACAGTTTTGGTCTCTATGGCTAATTTCCCCGTTCATGACAACTGTACTGAGGGTGAATTTATATACAACTCACCTGTTCAAATTATATTAAAGCTTAAAGTTATGCAGAATTAACAGAGTGGGCGCTGTGAGCGACAGGTAGGTACCGTTGCAGATGGCTTGTTTGAGGACTAAAGTGTCATTCAACCCACCTCAGGTCCGTCAATGAGCCACGTCTTTGCCGATATTTAGATTAAACGGGAGGCGGAAGAGGCTGGACTACCAAGACCGTGCAGCCAGTGTCATCACGCTCTGAGCTTCACAACAGCTCCTCAAAAACTGATGACGTCACAGAGACGACGTCCATTCTTTATACTGTCTGCAGTGTTTACTTTATTATTTCATCCCAGAATGGCTGCTGTGAAAAAGGTCTATTGGCAACTATACTATATGAAAACATTTTGTAATTCCATGTGTGTTACTCATGTGAATTGCTGCTGCTGCTTTTCCCTTTTTAATTAGTATTAATAATTTTATTTTTTGAATAATTTCAAAGTTTGGACTGTTGGTGAAGATTAAAGCCAATCAATCAATTCATAATCAGCAAATAATAAGACACACCCTGTTTTTCTATTAAAGCATGAGTCATAATCTAATGCCATCATATATAATGATATAACAGTCGCAGGGGAGACGTGCTTTTACATTTTCCTGATTGTTCTCACACACTCTCAGACTTTAACGTGAAACACAGTAAATGCTTCCTCCTCTACAGTTGGTTTATCAGGGCTTGTTTGCCGCCTGCAGGGGTTGATAAGGGTGACTCGGACATCACAAAGAGCTCAGAGAGACGAAAAATGTTACAGACAACTCCTGTCATGTTATTAGATTCAGTGCTGGTATAAAGAAAACTGATTAACGTGGTTTTAAGTCTCTTAGTAATTTTTATTTTTAAATTTTAAGTAATGTAATTGAGAAAAACTATTTCTTTAGTTAGTTTTGGGGAGATGTAATTGAGCAAATTAATCTAGTCGTTTCTGGTTGTTATCGAGTATAATTTTATCAGTGAATGTAATACTAGTATTTGTGTTTGGTGTGTGTAAAGCCGACTCCAGAATAACTTTGAATGGGAAGTAGCGAGGCAAACATTGAATCTGAAAACTGTATCATGTATTTTTGTTACTTCCATCATCGTGTCATTGAATCTGTCAAAACTCTGATTTATTTTGGAGTATCCTGCCGACCAAAGGTGTGTACGTTTGGCAGTCTAAAAACAAATTACCCCCTGAACTGTTGCTCTCTGCCACTCCTCTCTCCTGGTTGGCTAACAGCAGACTCGCCTCATTCCCATTGGTTTCCTCTGGCCCATTGTGAT
The DNA here is from genome assembly GCA_028641955.1 of Protonibea diacanthus. Lineage (NCBI taxonomy): Eukaryota > Metazoa > Chordata > Actinopteri > Sciaenidae > Protonibea > Protonibea diacanthus. The sequence goes on along the minus strand of CM053989.1, from coordinate 5,156,689 downwards.
TGGCCCACAGGGAAGCGGTGGCATAGAGCTGTGCCGTGATTGGGCTCAGCTGGCCATCTGTCTCACAGAGCCCCGCCCCAAGAAGGTGTTGCTCCACCCCCAGTTGAAGCTCTGAGGAGAGAAGAGCGCCTCTAGTGGAGAGATGCTTCAACTACAGACATGTTGCAAAATAGTTCGGAATGAGCGCCGAAAACAACAAAATGAATCTTTAATTTAGACCTCAAACTGAAAAATTATAAATCGAACTGAACCAGAAACTAAAAAAGAAGAACTAAAGATTAACAAAACAGTCCGGCAGCTTTCCCTGACGTCTCATAGAAACCATAAACATCTCGCTCTGCCAGGAGGTGTTAAGAGGAGGAATTTGTCTCACTTGTAGATGTTTAGCAGTTCATTTAGGGGAGAAAGTTGCTGATTTATAATATAAAATCATCTGCAGTCAACCTCCAATATTGTTCTGTGGTAGCTATCTCAAATTATAGAGCTATTATAGCACCTTTAACTATGTTTTTAAGGTGGTATTTCTCTTGTAAAGTCTAAAAACTCCAGCTACTTCCTCAGCAGTGTTATATTCATAGCTGTCTGTCAAAACCTCCACGTCCTGAGCCAGCAGCAGCTGAATATTTACATAAAAGATACCAAAGTCTGCTTTAGAATAAAATTAAAGGCCTTATAAGTGCAAATAAAAACTTAATTTCAACTTTAATGTGAAAAACTGATCATAAAACGCAGTAAAACTGCACTAACACTTTTCTTTCTTCCTCCCCTGATCCTACAGTATGTAAATACAAACATTTGGTGCATAGGCAGTTACTCATGTGACTATTAGCTAACTGGCCTACACACACACACACACACACACACACACACACACTCAGACAGGATCAATAAAAGACCTTTTACTGTCTCCACTTCCCGGAACCACCTCACTGCTGCACTCCCTGCCGGAGAGCGCTCTGCACGCACTGTTTTTCTTTCTTCCTTTGCTTTTCCCATGAAACCTGCACCTTCTCCCTACAGACTTATTATAATGGAGTTTTCCGTCTGACATTTCAAGTCAAATATATACATATATATGCACGCTGTAGGGAGAATATGAAGGCTTTGCTAAGTCAGAGAGGCCGCAGCAGCACTGCTTCTTCTCTTCTGGGCCCTGTAACAGTTTTTATAAATTATTCAGAGCAAGGCGATGATAACAAAAATGACAAGATAAAAGCTATCTGACAGGTGCTCTGTGGACAGACTGAGCATGGAAGCTGAGCTGTTGACAACTTTCTTTTGTCAAGCAAAGAAAACATCAAATCACGAGCGCAGAGACACCCACACACACACTTCTACCAGTACTACCACCAATAAAATAGCAGATCAAATAAGTAGTTCCAGTAAAAACTGTCGGCCGTGACGTGCAAGGGCTCTTATTCTGAAGATTATTTTCAAACCTTTGAGCAACACAAACTAAATTTCCTTCACCTCGATTGTTTTCGGCGGAGGTAGATCATTTTTAAAGTAGATTTCTTCCTCATATTGTCACATAGACAAGCTGTTTTGTTCCCTCAGTCCAGAGTTTAAGAAACCAAACCATGAGAAGTAAATGCAACCATCCCCCATCGCCCTGCCAGCTGAGCCGACTGATCTGAGGCAGACAAAAAAATGACTAAAAAAACAAAAAGTGGGAGTAAAACCAGAATGTCCGTCCAAAAAGCAAACATATAGACAAGCACGTTACTGAGGAGAGGAAGGGAGGAGGCTGGTGTGTATACAGCTGTGACAAAGGTCTGGTGTGTGAGATTTAGAGACTTTAAGATGAGCTTCTTCAGAGGGAGCCGCCATGTTTCTACAGTAGCCCAGGACAGACGATTGGACACACTGGCTCTAAATAGGATCTTTTGCAAGTTTTGCAGCCACCATAGTTTCTCCTTCACACTTGGGCAGTGAGGCAAGGGGTATTCAGTTGGTTGTAATCTGCAACTATACATCTAGATGCCACCGGATCCTACAGTTTCACATTTTTGTTTCTTTTAAATATATTTAGCTTCTCGAAGAAGCAGTGTGTAGGATTTTGTAGCATCAAGCAGTTTATGTTGTCGATTGTAACCCCCTCGCCTCACTAAAAATCCTTCCTGCCGTGACGTGAGAAGTTGTAGTAGTTGCCAGGCATGTGAAAAACACTTGGTTACTGTAGAAATGAGCATGTATGGCAGGTTTGACATGGCAGACTGTGAAAGAGGGAGCCACGGTGTTGATGTAGATATAAAAGGCTCATTTAAACTAACAAAAACAAAAAAAAAAAGTTCTTATTTTCAGGTGATGAAAACAGTCACAAATATTATATTCCATTTTTCATATTCTGTAAACGTAGACCTCTAAATCTGACACACCAGACGTTTTCCAACTACACGCTGCTTGTTGGACCTGTCACGCCTTGAATCGACTTTGACGGCGTCCAGTGTCTGAAGGACAAAAGACGGGTCTGTTACTAATAATCCAGACTTAATGCATCTTCAGCGTGAAAGACATGCAGCATGTTGCCAACAGTCGGCAGCTTATGTCTCTTCTCTGTACTGTACTCTGTACGATGTTAACAACCGATTCTGAGCAAACTAAAAACTTTCTATCAACGCTGCCACACGCGCTCAGTGGCGATGGCTCTGTTGGTTCTGGTGTTATTTGCTCTGTTGTTTTTAAAGGCCATTTTAATGCTGATGTTAAAACAGTAAATTGCAGAGGGACCTGCACTAAGATGCACTAAGTAAATCCTCCTCATAATCCTCTCCTCAGGGAGACATGGGCTTCTTGCAGAGAGCATCTTTTCAGACATCGGGCTGAAAATTGTTTTTTTACCTTTCATGGTGGGCGGGGCGTAGGTGCTCTGCTTCCTCTGAGCACCATCTGAAGCCTGAAGAGAAAACAAAGAGGGCAGTGAGCTTCAGAAAATGGTGATCTGACAAATCTTCTACAGCCAAACATTGAATGTAAAGAGGAAGGTCCTTTTTACTTAAAAATAAGAGACAGGATAGATTGTGATGTCCTTTTTAATCTCATTTCAGTGAAACAACATCGACTTTCCAGACAAGCCATCATTTATCTGGCAGATTGTCTGTCCCCTGACTGTCAGCTGGGACCTTTTTAATGTCAGAGAAATGTGAACGATACTAAGAAAGTATTGATTAACATGTTTGAGTTTGTCTTCGTGTGTAAAATTGAAGCTCATTCCCCCCGATGCTAGCGACTCTAACAGATCAGTGTTTACCTGCTGGTAGTTTCCCCACTTCTCCCTGCGTCTGTACGTGTAAACAACATTTATACAAACCTGCGACTCTCCGCTGGCATTGTGTTGATCTCCAACATCTGCGGGAGAGACGAGACAGCAGCATTGAGCTCTTTCTTTTTTATTGATTTGTCACTAGCTGATGTTTTGCAGCCTCACGAGCGAGAGCTCGTCCAAACTGTCATTGGGTCTGCTAGTTCAACCGCGTTGTTCAGGTCGGGTTGCGGGCTTTAATCGTCTTGTTTCCTCTTTGGCCTGAAGCCGTGCCGTGAAACAGCTCAAACAGCTTCCAGATAAACTCCATAGGAACAGAAGAGCACTGTTGTAGTCTGTTAATTGTAAATAAAGATTGCCAGTACGCACTGCTGAAATTCCTGGAATCAGTATTGAGCAATTACACCTTTTTAACACATGCAGGTGATTATGGATTCCTTTAATAACATGGCTCAGTACTTTCCCAGCTTCTTTGTGGCCATCGTTTCTACGCAAGTCTTTCAAAATGGATCACAAATGTACAGTTTAAGCGTAAATATCCTTAAAGAGTGATTTTGTTGGGGACTATTTTCAGGGGTGGATTAATCCCCATCTGGTGCTCCGGTGTGTGGGTTGTTTGTGCAGCAGGACTGTGTCTAGTACGTGGGGTCAAAATTAACTAATTCCAACTAATAAGCTCGTTGTGGATGTTTTAAATGACAGCCGTAAACCGTACGAGTTTCAAATGAACAACTTCCCAGAGGTTCCCTGTAGAAGTCTTATGTTACTTAACGCCCCTTTTTAAAGTGGAAAACTTCCAGAAAATATCAAAATACTTTGTTTCAAGGCAAAGAGTCACTTCTTGTGTTCACAGCTGCCAGCTGGTTTCACAAAAATATGAAAGAATCAAATTAAATTTGGCGCTCGGATCAACCTCGAGCAGAGGAACGCGTCTGGAGGACGTTAAACTGAGAGAGAGAAGACAGTGACGATGTCTTACAGCCTGTCCATGTTCATATTTACAGTCGTCCTGCTGCGTTTGATACAGACATAATTCTGATTTCTCTGAGAAACAAAAAAAAAAAAGTCTCCGGAGGGCCAGAAGAGCTTAATGCAACTTGTACTGGAACCAGACTCACTGAGCTGAGCTCACGAAATGGAATCAGGCCGATTATTCAATCAGTCAGTTCCTGTGTAGAGGGATTTATAAGGGCTGAGAGCCGACACACACACACACTCACACACACTCTCACACACCCTTCAGGCATCCATCAGTCCAGTTTGAACACTGAGATCACTTACCAAAAGCTGCAGCACAAATCTAATAAAGGCTCCATTATAGCTGCTGCTTTTCAGCTCTCTCCATCTCCTCCCCCCCCCGTTCTTCCTCTCTATACCTACATCTCCCTCCATCTCTCTCTCTCTCTCTCTCTCTCTCTCTTTGTGTCTTTGTGATGCTCTTTCTTTCTCTCACCTGTGCCAGGTTGTCTGTAGATCTGCAGGGTGGCAGGAGTTGGTCTTCTGCGACGGATCTGAGGTAAACACACAAACACACACACGTTTCCCCCTCTGTGCTTGATAGGCTCGAGTATTCGAGTAGTCATATTCATTCAACATATTCGCATTTATCACGATCACTCGCTGTTCAGCTGTATGGACCAAAGATGGCTGCAGACGAAGTATTCAAATCAATACAGCATCTTCATGTTTGCGAGGCTAACCGTAGCCCCACCCTTATTTAGCACTCAGTAATTTAATGCGAGTACTCTAACGTGCCCGTGACTCACCTGTTTTCTTTGTCCCACGGTATATAATTCACTGTAAACATATGGTCACCACCTCTGTTTGTTTTAGGCCTCTGTGTGTTTCTTGACAATCTGCGCTGAGACGCTCGTGTGTGTGTGCTAATGCATTTTAAACAAACTCATGCCCCAGTAATTAAGCTTAGACAAATGTACACATAAAACTCAATTAAAAATACCAACTGGAGCTAATTGTCCCAGTTCTTACACTGTAAAAACACACAATTAAACAGACTCCTGCGTATATGTGTGAACTTAATCGAGAGCGTGTCATTAACTGCCTGAATACTTCAGGCTTTTAAAGCTTTATTAGTCCAAACATGACTATCCACTTATAGGTTTAGTACAGTCACTTTCCCACACACTGAAATACCATTTACTAACATCAGCAGTTCAATCGTTTTTATTTTTCTACATCGTTCTTTTATAAAAGCCGGCTGTAAAAGGACTTTTGGATTCATTTTTCCGATGTTAACAGAAAAGCATCACCTCAAACTCTTTGCCGACTCTTCCAGTACACCCATATTAACTACATGAACCAATGCAGCCAAAGTAAAGGTCAGATTTAACTCCTTGAATCAAAACGTGCTTGGCTCAGAGCTCTGAGTCGATGGAAACGCTGCAGGAATCTAAACGTTTGTCGTCATCTTGGACGGCAGACTCGGTTTACAAGATGGTATCTCACAAAACCGTCGCTCGAATGTGACTTCTGTCTTCTGAAATGTGCTGACGGTTTCCAAAACAGGAGCTCCCCAGACAAGCACACAGGGGCCCTAATCTGTCACCGTTCATTACCAGCTTCCTTAGAAATGAAAAACTTCCGGTTTGCATCAACTAAACAGTTCATAAAGACGTCAGCAAAGCAGAGACCAGAGCTCCAACACTTACACCTCACACAGGGCTGTTTTGAACTCCCTGTTGTAATGTTTAAGCTCGTATGAAAGACCAGCTTCTGTTTCTTTTTGCAGGAGAGGAAAATTACACCTCAGGTACTGTTCTGTGTGTTTTTTTAATTTCTAAATTGGCTTTTCTGACACTGTTCCGTTAGTTGTTGATGTCACGTGTTTTCCAGAATGCCTTTGAAACCGTCCCCAAGAGAACAGGCGTGAACTTGTTGCAATCAGCTGCAGATCATCTGTGACGGTGGTGAATTTTGATAGTCACATTTACATCATCAGCTACTTGGAGGAAGTGAACAAGGAAAAGTACGTGCGTACATTTATGAATACTGGGACTGAAACTGCAGTAAATATTTAAAGAATGCAAAATAAATCACCACTGGTTGTGTTTTTTGGGTTTAATATAGTTTCATAGGGTGTTTTTATGATGTTATTTTTTATTTCTCCACTCTGTCTGCTCTCAAACACTCCAATATTTCCCCATTTGAGTTCCCTGCCACTGCATCTAAAAACAAACTAACCAGCAAAACACACAAAGCTCTTAAACGTGTCACATGCATAGCCGATCAAATGTGGCGTTCCCATTAAACACACACGCTGTCACTCACGTACACAAGCAGCAGTTTTCATAAGGAGGACACTTATGCACACATACGGGTCTGCACCCACACACAGAAAATTCCAGACAAGACTCACAAGAACACAGATAGAAGCCCCATTCAGCCCTCACATGCATGAACCCACACCGTCCACCCCACTCCGTTGCAGCGCACACATGCTCAGATTCACTCACATGTTCGGCGGCCTGCGGGTCCAGCTGTCCCTGCAGCGGAGGCACATCAAACTGGATCTTCTTAGGACTGCTGGGCTCCATTATTACTAACTGAGAGATAGAAAGAAAGACAGACAGAAAGAGAGAGAGAGGGAGAAAGAGAGAGAGAGAGAGAGAGAGAGAGAGAAAGTGTGTGTGTGTGTGTGTGTGTGTGTGTGTGTGTGTCAAGGAGGGAGGGAGTAGAGATGGAGGGAGTGGTCTTCCCTCGGCCGATGGGGTCCATTATCACTAATTGACAGACTTAGAGGGAGAGAATTGTGCCCTAGTCATTGCAGCATTTTCCAAAACATGCACTCTGATGCAGGATGAAGTAGTGTAATAAAGTCAGACGTGTGTACATGACTTGTCTTTTTTAAATCTTCTGCACTGTGATAACCAAAAAGGCACAAACACACGTGCTCAGTGTGATTCAAACACCTCTTTTACTTCACTGCTAGCAGCCACATGTAGCGCGGGGTCAGTCTTACACTGTTAAGAATATGGGCTTTGGTCTAAGTGCACATTTATCTTCATCATGTTATGATTGACGTTATGATTTCGATGACAGAAAAGACCACACGAGACGCACAAGAGAGTCTGCAGCCGTGGCTTTTAGTTCAGTGGCTTATCATGCTAACATTTGCTAATAAGCAGTGAACACAATACAGCTGAGTTCATTCGTTTGGCTAACGCTGATCAGTTATCAATTGCTAATATGGTCATAAATTAGTATCTTGGCAAGGATGATGATAGAGCTAGAGGACAGGTTAAAGGACCATTGTGTGGGACTTAATGGCATCTAATGGGCTAGTTGTTGATTACATCCCCCTCGCATCACCCTCTCTTTCCTGAACAAACTACAGTGGTCGCAAAATGCATGACAAACTCGAAATTTTGTCTGCTCTGGGCTACTGTAGAAACATGGCAGTTCAACTTGGTGGACAGTCCATCCAATAGCTCTTGAGACACTGAACTCCAACCTCATGGTGGTGCTAAATGAGAACTCAGGTGATCAACTAAGTCGTTAGGACTCATCCTCTGGGAAACACAAAAATCTAGCTGATGCTAAGACAGTCTTGTAATCCATCAGCTATCATCTGACAAGTCCCTGGGCTCATCGACCAATGTTTTGGGTCTTTTGGTGTAGCCAGCGGATATCGGGATAACAGACAAGAGATGCCAACATCATGGTGGTGAAAAATCTCAGTGGGTTAATGAAGTATGTAGGGTCCATCCTCTGGGAACCAGGAATGTCTGGTTTCATGGCAACTCATCCAATATTTGTTGCGATATTTTAGTCAGCTGTCGAGCAGCCAAACAACCATTGACCATTACTATCTATAGAGCCACTGTTGAAAATTTAAACACATACAATACTCAGTGGGATGTGTTAAACTAGTTTGGGTCTATACTGTTTGACGAGGAGCAAATTATCAGCGGGACATTCAGTCAAAACGATTGTTTCATGACTGAACTCATGGTTTGTGGCTCATAACAGATAAACAGGTTTGACTGAACACTTAATATTAAAAGAACAGTTGATTTAATGGAATTTATAATGAGCTTTTATAGTGTAGAGGAGGTCTGGTGTAAAGTAAACATGAAAACACTCAGAAAATTGGTTTTCCTGGATTCCAAAACTCACTTCATAACACTTCACAATGAATCATGGATAAAGAGTCTGAGTTAGTTTGACTTTAAGCAGGCATCAAAGGACGGTGTCTAAAATGATCAAATTAATTGGATTTGTCATATTTTATGTATTTGGGTAAGGGTTCAATTTCCTGTCATTTCTATTTCCCAACATGAAGGTTGAAATCCCGTTTCAAAGCCTCGTCCACATTACCAGAACTAAATTGTGTCTATTAAACACTTTATTTCTGTATTTTTATTGGCGTAAACGCAGTCCAATTATGTATTACGTCTATAAAATACCCACCATATCATTTTTTGGTCAATAAAAAATGACAGAGGAGATGATATCATGTCCATAATGGTAGCTGCAGCCCAGAGCTTATGTATCTTAACATTATTTCCATTGTTCCCAGTTTACCGTAAGTCCTCAGACTTAGGAGCCTCTTGGGTGTTGTAAGGGAGAAAAAAATGTATATTTATATGGAAATCCATGTGCACACATCCAAGTGTGCTCAGCAAAAACACGTTTATAAGGACGATGAATTATATAATAAAAGCCACAGACTAATGTAAATATTTTAACGTGTCCGGTACATCCTATGTGACTCTTATCTTGAGCTGTAACTCAAGGAAAACATGCTGTGGCACTTTTTAAGTACAACCCCATATCCAAAAAAGTTGGCACGCTGTAAAATATAAAACAGAAAAAGAGAAACTGAGAAATTTTATTGTTTTTGAAAAATGAAAAGCCCATTTTTGAATTTGACGTCCGCAACACGTTTGAAAAAAGTTAGATAGGGTCATGTTTACCACTCCGTTCACCGTCTCTTCTTCTAACAACACTCTCTAATCGTCTGCGAACTGACGAGTCTTTGCTGTAGTCATAGATATGAAATGTTTTCTTCATTCTTACTTGATGTAGGATTTCAGCTGCTCATCAGTTCAAACCTCCTTTGTCGTATTTGACGTTTCGTAATGCGTCAAACATTTTCAATAAATGACAAGTTTGTACTGCAGGCAGGCCACTTTAGCACCTGGACTCTGACTACGGAGCCACGCTGCTGGAATACGTGCACAACGTGGTTTGGCATTATCTTGCTAAAATAATTAAGTCCATCCCTCATAAAGATTTGATCTCCTTGGCAATGTATATTTTTTTCCAAAATCTGAATATAAATCACTCAGCATCAGTGGTGCCTTCACAGATGTGCAGGTTCATGCATCATGTCATGTGCGCTAACGGATACTGGCTTTTGAACTGTGTGCTGATAACAAACTGCCTCTCCTGTTTTGCCAAGAGGACAAACGTCCATGATTTCCTTTTTTTTTTTTAGATGTGTAGTTGGCGTTAAATTTAAAATGTTAAAACGTTTCACCATTTAGTAAATTATGTTATTTTCAATTAAATATGACAACATGTTTTTTGTATTTACATTTTACACAGTGTTGCTTCAATTTTTTGGAAACAAGGTAGTATTGGCTGGTATTTCACAATTAAATACTGTATTACATCAAACCTTTTTTTTTACAGAATTATACTGTAATATCCCAGTTTTGCATTCCTGGTGCATGTTCAGCTAGCTTTGCTGACTATGTGACCCAGAAAGGCTCGATATGGTTAAGTGCATGCTTATAAACTTGCGGTGAGTCACGATTAGCTTGAGATTGTTAATTCACCACAGTGAACGTTTTGTCATGTGTTAATGTTACAGCCTCCATGTTAGCTCATGCATTCTCAGTGAGGACTGAGTCGGCCATCAAACGGCAACATTTTTTAATGTGATAAAATGACTTTACACCGACTCGATCTGTATGCACGTGGTGAGATTTGTACACAGGAATCTGCAGATTGAGATGTACGTTTGCAAATAATATTCTCACATAAATACCCCCATACTTATCAAGTATCAGGTGTACATGAACAACTATCAAGAGTCCCAGCTTAACTGCACATCAGTAGCATCATATCACTTTGGCTAAAAATAAAGCAGTTCTTCGCTGATGAGTTTCCAACTTTAAATCTTAAAAGTTTATTTTCAGAGGAGGTGAAAAAGTGTATTGATGGATGAAAATCTGATTTTTTTCAGCATGTTTTGTTAGAAAAAGTTGACTCTGAATGCAAACAGAAATTAGAGGATAAGAAAGTAAAGAAAGAAGTGCTTCTCTTCTCTCTGTGTATCTGCCATTTGCATTTTCAACCCCCAACTCTTAAACCTGCATCTTTTGCCACGGTGACATCAGCGTGTGTGTGCGTGTGTGTTGGCAGTCGTAGTGGAAACACTTTGTCTCAGTGGAGACATCTGGAGAGACTTAGTGGCTACTGTAGGTGGAACAAACCACACACACACACACACACACACACACACACACACACGCACACACATCGTACAAAGAGCCTCTTGTTTTTTTGTTTTTTGTCTATGTGGTTGGAAACTGTCCATCTCTGCTCTGTGAAGGTGAGACAGAAAGACTGTTGTCTGTAGCAAACAAACACCTGCACCCCAGTGGCCGCCATGGTCGACTTCTCCTGCTTAGGACATGACGTGACACTCTGGGTACAGACCCACGTTAAACGATGTTTGTGTGATGTACATAAATTACTCATAAAGAGTCCCTGTTATATGGCACGGTTAATCGTAGGCCAATCTTGGAACCATCGGCTGTTGCCTGGCAGCAATTTAGCTTCAATAGTCGATGTTACGGGGCTTCCGGTCTAGCAAGCAAACATCTAGACCTGGCCTAAGACTTCCTCTTCCCCGTGCTGGTCATTGTTTACAATATTTATATGCATATGAGTGCAGATATGTACTTAAAAAGCAAAATCATCATCAGACGACAGCCAATGGTTCCAAGATTATGTTTTGGTGAATGCGTTCCGCCTCTTTTGTACTCCACATGGGCTGTTAACCTGCATGCAACCACAGCCGGCTCAAATTTAACAGACTACAAACAGAAACCAGAACACTTCTGATACCAAAATCTTGCCTACAGATTGTGAATCAACACAACTCTGCAGCTCAGAGCAGCATTAAGCTGAACCTTTTGATTGATTGATCACCAACCTACCCTTAATTAAATGTGGACAAAAATATTCTGTATGGTAACCGAAAATCTTACTTCAAACAGAGAGAAATGTGAATAAATATAGAGGCTGATGCTGGGTAGTTAGTTAGAGACGAAGTGGGCAAATTCACATGCACAAAATTATTTATTTATCCAAAATACATTCAACTTGTTGGAGTTGGAGTGTCAAAAGGAAGTGTACGGTTCTTTATTTAATGTTTGATGGTTCCTTTGTTTCTTCTTTCTGGAAACAAGTAGTCAAAAGTATAGAAAAGTGTTTGCATGAACCACTGCCAGAACCTCCCCCACGGTTATCCGGAGAAAAGTCTCTGTGATAATTAGCAGGTGCAGCCAAGTAGCTTCTTCTTCCCAAGAACTCGACAACTATTCCCAAATGCTGAGCGTTGTAAAAGGACAGATCTTCAATGGTACCCAGCCAACATCTTCTTGATTGCTGAGCGTGTCCTGTGTCCCCTCATAATCAATTAAAAAGATGCTCATTATCTGTGTAACTGTGCATGACTGCAGTGACTCCAGTATGGAGAGTGAAGCTGCATGCTGCTGCAGTACAAGCACGGTTGTGAATGGTAATATCTTTGAGGTGCATTGAGTGTCGGGTGGTGTAACACAGGAAGTGTGTGCAGGAGTGGTGGTGGTAACATTTGACCCTGAGCTGAGAGAGGAGGAAAGTGTTGCGGTTGTTGTTGCTGGTGTTGATAAAACTGCTGATGTGGTTGTTGTTGTTGATACTGGTATGACAGCTGGTGTTTCTGTAATGTTGGTTGTGACCTTTGATTGTTGATTCCTCCTCGCCCTCCCTCAGTTCTCTCCTCCTCCTTCTCCTCAGTCAGCTGTTGTTTTACGATGTGGAAAGCATCCTCGTCGTGTTTCTCGACCTGTAGGTGGAGGGTGGAGACGACAGTTTGAGGCCGGGGCAGGAGGAACAGAGGAGTGAGGCGAGGGGTAAAAGAGGCAGGCAGGGAGAAAGACTTGACAAGTGGAGCTCTTTTGGTCGCCTCCTTTGTGCTGCTTTGATCTTCCTGGGCCTCCGACGACTCCTCACTGTCTCCACATACAGGAGAGGGCTTCTCTGTTTCAGACTCCTCAAGTATTTCTGATGAATCCTTCTCAGAGTAGCTGCTGCTGGAGCTAGACTCTTCTTCTTCTGACTCTACCTCTGGTCCGGAGTCTTCGGCTGAAGAGCTGGACTCGCCATCGACCCCCTTCCAAGAGATAGCCTTATGTTTGTAGCAGTTGTTACAGCGAGACAGACCGAGGAAAACAGGGCCTGGTTTAGACTGGACGGAGAGGGAGACAGTCAGCTAGTTGTTAAGAAATATACACAGTCATTTAGTGAATTATATATAGCTCAGTATATAGCATGCTTTAGCATCACGGTGGAGTGTCGAGCTCCATCAAAGAACGACCGAACACTGACTGAAACATTTTCTGATCTGCCACCGTAGTTCAGTTGAGAGGAAGTTTGTTTTAAAGGTTAAAAGCCACAAAGTCAGCTGAGGTTGGGTCAGCAAAACGCTTTTCGTTTCCTGTTTCCTGATTCCCAATGACAGTAAACTTTGGTTTCCTATAACCGCAAACGTTCCCCGAAGTGGTTATTACTGTAACCATAAGGTCGAAGCTCCTCTAACCTCAACCCGAACCATGATGTTTCTCTAAGCCCTTACCAAATTGTTTTTGTGCCTCAGCATAACCGAACCTTAACCCTTGTTGATCGTGGCGCCAGATCAGAAAACGCCAGCGACACCTTTCATGTTTGATTTGGATGTGTGGTCGCTTAAGTCATTATTTACACAGTCACCGGAGATCGTGTCAGGAAAAAGAAAGTTTGTTTTAGGCATCGGAGCCAGTAGAACAAAGCTGGGTAACACTTTTCATTTCAACTGTTTGGCTTTCTATCTGTAGAGTTTATGTGACAATTCATGAACATACTCTGTGCCTACACCTGCCAAACAGCTGAAGATATAAAAAGTTATTGAAATATCACAGTTACAGTCGTGCCACACTGAATTTATGGTCTTGCTTGCACGGTTGAATCTTTATAGTCTCTGCCGTGCTGATTAACACCAGCTGATTGGTTATTCAGATAATTTTCTGTTTAAAGATCTGGCTTTGTCCAGTTTTCAGTATTTTGGTAAAATAACTGTAACAACATAAACAGTCAAGTGGAATAAAACTTCTTTTTTGAAGAAAGATGACCTGAGAACTGAAAACCTTCACTAACAAATCTGATCTGCTCTCCTGCAGCTTCATCTCTCCTGTGGCAAATAATTCTGGGTGATGACGATGCGGTGTTTACATCTATTTGTACAAACCAGCAACCTTCTCATCTCACATGTTCTCAAGGTAAGAATTGTCTTTTACGAGTTGTCTTTGGTGGATGGGCACCGTGAACCTTTCAGGGTGTTTGTCCAGCAACACAAGGTGTCAAAGTAGAAAAATCCAAAGCACCCTACATACAAAGTAGAACACCACTTTACCGAATCATATCAAATTAGTACCAAATAATCTCTACGGTAGTATCATTCAAATGTTCTCTGTCCATTTCCATCCACTACTGTTATACAATTACAGGACAGTGTGTGGTGCTGATGTTCCAGGGACGTGTTATTGAATCATTGTAGAAGAAGAGGCAGTTAAAGGAGCTCCAAATGATGCGAAACAACACAATTCACAAATTGAACTGAGAGATTTCTTTGGCCTGTCATATAAAGTAGAAAAGTCTACCGTTGGTTGGCTTGGCCCGTCAGCGTTCTCGTCCTCTGTGTTCATCCTCACACCTTGCAGAACCCTGCTGACAAGAAAAAAAGTAAAACATTTAATTTTTTGAAGCACCTTTTTTTTAAAAAAAAAAAAAAAAAAAAAGTTATAGACTGACTGAAAGAAGCAAAAGAAGGAGCAGGATACAAAACCTTTTTCAGTTTCAGTTTCCAGTCACAGTGATCATGCTGGTCTTCTCGTTCAGGCTGCAGGTTTTAAAAACACTACTCGTTATTTAATGAATTATTAAAGACACCAGCTAACAGTCACATTTTCATGAGCTATATGTAAGAATCATTTTTCATTTTTCATTTTTTATAAGTAGGAACATTAAACAGTTATTCCCTCTGTTTACATGAAATATTCCATTTTAAACTATTTAATTCCCTCTTAAGTTTTATTCTAAGTCATGTCTACGTAACTGCTAAATGTTTGCCTATGAATACCTCCTAATAGTGTTTGTGCTTTTCAAATAGTTTACAGGTCTTCTCAGCCCAAAGCACAAACACAAGAGGATGTTCCCATCCCGCACGTACACACTGCTGTATGTACAGTCTGAGGCGTGGATGTCACGCAGTGTTGCAACAACTCCAGTGCTGAAACGATCGATTGATTATTTGGTCAGCTCGTGAGTGACAGATAAAATAATCTGATTAATCAGGTTAGTCGATGTCCAGCTTCAGGGCTGTTTTTCTCTCTCGTGTCATTTTAAACTGAATATTTTGGACTTTTTCACAATGAAAGTAATCTTAACTCTATATGTCTGATATCCAATGTGACAAAACTGGTCTGTAGAGTGACTGAATGTCAGACTCCGCTGTGGTGGAAGAAGTACTTATACAACACAAATACTGACAAAAATATATAGTGCAGGACGCAAGTATAATCAGAAAAATGTACTATTAAAAGTAGCCGATGCAGTAAAATGTCCCCAGTAATACTATAGTTCATTTTAAACAGGACGATAAGTAATTATTATTTTCATTATGGAGTAATCTGCTGATTATATTTATCCATTCAACCAGTCGATGTTTAGTTTGTAAAAATTAAGAAAAAAAAAGAGAAACGTTGTCTTAATTATGCAGATCTCAAAGTTTTGTTTGACCGTCAGTTAAACATTTTAAAAAATACCTTAAAACTTTAAAAATTTAACGAAAAAGCAGCTAATTAGTTCTCAGACCAATTGATTAATCAACTAATAGTTTCAGCTGTATTGCACCGTAAAACTCTTTGGTAGTTAAATTTCTAACAAATCATCATATTTTATAAACTCTTCATGTTTTGTTTGCAAAAATCTGTCAGACAAATGTAGTGAAGTACAAAGTAGCATCAAAAGAAAAGGAAACGGTTGTTATAGTGCCTAAATAAATGTACTCACTCATACTTTACTTTCGTGTCTTCACGTCCAGGATGCAGTCTGTCTGCCGGTGGTGTCGACAGCTGCTTCACGTACAATCATTTGTTCTTGTAAATGAGCGCGCGCACACACACACACACACACACACAGACACACACAGACACACACACCCTCTGTAAACACGCAATGGGATTGTTCTCCAGGCTGCTCCACCAACTGAAAAAACCCATCTACCGACTGTCAGCGATGTTTGATTTATTAGTATTATTTATATTTATTGACAGAGCAGACGTGTGAATACACACCCGGATATGCAAACACACACATGCACACTTTAATGGACAATAAGAAGCTTAAATTCAGTTTAAAATATTTAATTTTATTTAGACAATGAAAAGTCTGATACAACCACACACGTTACTTCGTGCAGAGACACTTGAGGCATGAAAATCTCTCCGCTGGTTTGTCCGAAAAACTGAGCAGACATTAAAAAACAATAAAGAAAATATGATTCAGTTGTCATTCAGCAGTTTTAATACAGGTATTTGTCCTCTTGAGATATTTGTGTTGCCTTTTAATAATCCCACATTTTGGCAAATAATGAGATATAATGAATGAAATGAGAAGATTGATACCACACAAACCATGACAGGTTACGTTTAGCCCTGTCCAAAGGTTAGAGAATCCAGCCACCAACACTTAAAGCTCATTATGATGTTTAATCAGTACAAATACAGACTGTGGTTTAATTTCCGGGTAAATATAAAAGTAATATC
Organism: Protonibea diacanthus; assembly: GCA_028641955.1. Classification (NCBI taxonomy): domain Eukaryota; kingdom Metazoa; phylum Chordata; class Actinopteri; family Sciaenidae; genus Protonibea; species Protonibea diacanthus. The sequence goes on along the minus strand of CM053989.1, from coordinate 5,140,327 downwards.
AATCTTCTAACTCTCCGTAAGAGAGCAAATACGCACAATTCATTAAAAAAAAGACAATCTGTTCAGGATAAATTCATAATGAAGGCCATTAAAACTTCATATACAACCTGTTGCACTGTTTTAAATGCGTTATTCTTAAATTAGTTGTTTAATTTTAGTTAATTTGGAACACTTTGTAACATCTTCACGAGCTCCTGCAAGCGCCGCGAGTCCAAAATCAATCTTGTGTAACAAAATCTGACAGACAGCAGGAATACAAATGATCATTCAAGGATAAAATATGCAACTACCACGCTGTCATAATTATAAAATCACAAGTTAACTGACATCAGAAGCCGAATATGGACCTAACGTGTGAGGAAATTAAAAGCGCAGTGTCTAAACAGTCTGACTGAATTCTTGTTTTCACTATAAACAGCCTCTGGAGAAATATTTCTTCACAGTACTTAAAGAAGGTGAAGGAAGGTGAAGGAAAACAGGCGTTTCAGCGTGTTCATAAATACTGAACACACGTTTTGGTTAAATCTATGTTTACATACTGTTACTGTTACATATAAGGCTGCTGCAACATTCTTTCAAAAATAAAAAAAAAAGAGACACAAAAGTTGTTTTTTAAAAACATTAATATCACAATCATCATCACTGTTATCCACCACAGTACCTTTGTCGTTGTAACCTTTATTTCAGAGCACTAACATTCAAAAAGAAGGACTGTTTTTAACTTTTAAAGTGCAAAACAACCACACTTATGTCTGGGGAAAGTTACTGCACTACTGTGTTTGGTGCATTTATTTTATGCTCTCTAATAACTGAACGTGACATGAAAATACCTGATTGTGGTGGTGAAGAGATTTAAGTATCTGCGGTCTGTTTGTTTGGACATAAATCTCTAATCCCAAAGAAAACACATCAGAATATTAAAGTGTCTTAAAGCTAAATACAAGTGTACTGTAGCATCAAACGTGTTTTTGGCGCGTGAAGGAGTGCAACACGTTACAATGTGTTTACAGATGAAGGTTCTCCACGGAGAGCTTAACACGTGTCCATAAAGGATCAGTGTAGTTTGTCCTCAGCTCAGTCTGCATTAGTCACTGAGCGTGACTGTTTACATCACGATCTTTCACTTTGTGTTCAGATGAGGTCTTTCGCACGCTCGCAAACAGCAAAGCACGTCACAACTGTGTACAGACTTGAAGCAACATTGCGTAACTCTCCTGCCATAAAATAACAGGTTTTAAACCAGGTTATCAGGTGATTGGTGTGTCTGTCATCCGTATGTCTGTTCTCACACTATGTAACTTTGTGATCATCCATGGGAAGTATGCAAGTCACCAACTATTTAGCTGATTTTGGTGAAACTGGATCATATTTTATGGAAAAAATGCCCTCTGATGTCCTCCTGCTTTAAACTAAAAGAAAACTGCTGTGCTGGGGGAGTGTTAGTGTTTGGACCACAGGTGCTTTGGACCACCAAGAAGAGTTTTTTTTTTTTAGGGAATGCTGACGGGGAGTGGAGCAAGTGTCGTGCCAGAACCGGAGCTGGGCAAGCGGGTAGTGTAACCCTGTGCCTCTGTGGACATAATGACAGAGGAGAAGAGACCAAGGAGGATGTTGATGGATGAAGCTAAGAAGAGAAAAGGAAAGACAGACGCCGAGCTGGGCTGACTGCTGTTGGGCTAGTAAGTAATATTATCTAGCTGCTATGTCTGCTGTTATTGCACTTACTTGATGTTTGGCTGTTAGCAAAGTTATCGACTCGCTAGTTTTTGATCATAAGTAATATAATCATAACAAATTCACGTATACAACTGTCAATATTACACCGCAATGTTGCTTTAAGAGGCTGATCGTTAAAATCACAAAAAGGCATCAGTATGTTCCTCCACTAGGTTTATCATTTTGTACCTGAAGATTGATTTGTCTTGTAGCAAATGAGACGCCGCTACACGTTTCTGTGGCTGAGATAACAACTGACCGAGACATATTTGCAAACTGCTACCTGTACAAAAGGCGTCATCTGAACTCACAGTTCAAAGTCCTCTCCAAATTCATTCACGAAAGCACTTATTCACAGCGGCTCTTACAGCTCAACACACTGCAATAAGAGACGGCATCTGCAAGTAGATTAAACGCCATCAAATACAGAAAACGTTTCAAAATTTTGTCTGTTTGTTGAGCTTTCAGAGCCACCGTACTTCATTTCAGGGTCACATTTGGCTGAAATTCATAACCACAAGACAAAGAAACACTCAATACAAACATTAAAAGGCAGTAACTTGCACACATTCACGCCTGTCTGTACTTCATAGACTCTGTTCATCTCATCGCCCAGCAGAAACAAACACGAAGAGGAGGTTCAAACTCCTCCAGCTTGGAGATCTGCAGATCAAAACACTGTTCTGGCTGAACTGTGGAGAAGAAGCTTGATGGCACATTAAATGTAGATCATTACATTTGTGCAACCTTTGGCATCTGAAGACCAGAGCACCTCAGCTCTTTGTGTGTACTGAGAGATAACCGGCTTCAAACCTGCAGAGACGCCGTTTATCAGTCTGGTTTCATCCTCAGCTACACTCTTGTTATATCAGTAACCTCAAAGACAGAAATCTGACAGGAAGAGGGACGGAGTTCTTCTTTTTACCTTTCAGCAGGCAAGCATGACCGCGGAGGCCTGGAAGAAGAATGGACGAGATGCTTGGCAAGGTCCCAAGGAAAGAAAAAGTTCTTGAGATGGCGGAAAAGGCAGAAAATACTGTACGAGAAGATGCTTTTCTTTCACGGTTCACATTGAAACGTCAAACCTCAAAGGAGAACGTGACCTCAAGAATTCAAGATTTCCTGCACGCCCTCGGGTTCTTTGACAGTATCGAGCAACGGCATCTAATCTGTCCAGAAAACAGGAATTCACAGTTCGAATATTCATACCGTGCCAGGGAACGTCCTATGTTCACATTTGTGATTACAGTCCTTCTGAACTCCAAGGAGTGTGTCCATAGTGTGAATATGGCTACCTGTTGAAATACAAAAGGATGACACTGTGGCATCCTCTTGTTTCAGTGTGTTAAAGCGTCAAATCCAGCTTCTATGAGATCTTTACTGCTGTGTTTTCTCTTACCGGCGTATAGTGTGCACCTGAAACACAGTAAAAATGAATGATGACTCCAAAGTGTTTGACTTCTGAGAATAAACACATGAAGGACGATCCTGGAGGAAATGTCGGTCAACCCATCCTTGGTTTATTGAAGATCTCGTCAATATCTGGACTAGAGGCAGTCACTGATACCGATCTTGTTCCTGGTACCTCTCACAGAGTCCAGCAGTTTTTTTTTTTTTTTTTTTTTTAGATGGCGGTCTCGTCTTCAGATGGACAGGTCAGTGTCTGTGTCAGTGGGTGTGGTCTTTGGGCTCACGTTGCCGCCTCTCTCTTCAGGAATGGAGGACGAGTCGCCGTTGAGACTGGAAAGCACACCTGGAACACAAACATCAACTATCAGAGGTGGGTTTCCTTTATTTAGGATGCTTCATATGGACAGAGAAAGTGCTGTCAAAATCTCACTTTACTAGAAGAACACAAGTATAATAAATGTATACATAAATGCAAAGTGTTGAATGCAGTATAATAATGGATATTAATACAGATCCATCAACACAGAAAAACCTTTTTAATATTGTCAAAGTGGAGCTGAGTTTAACCACTCATCAGGGGAGTGTATTTTGTAAACTTATTTTTCAGCACACAATTTTTAAGTATTTGTTCTTTACTTACAAGAAGTACTAGTAAATACTCAGTTACATTCCACCACTGATTAAAGTTAGCAAAGACAGTAGCAGTGTTCCCAAGAACAGCATTTTGAAGTATTGAAATTTAATAATTTGAGACGACACTGTTTGACCCATGTTAATCTTTCTTGAATTCGTGACCACTTAGATTCTCCATAGATTTACAGTCATTTTTTGAGGTGCCGCTCTTTTAATAGCATCATTTTGTTGTGCTCCCTTCTTCTAGATTTCACACTGGAGAACTGGCACCACCTACTGCTTATCTCATGAACCGAATAGCAAGTTACAGTACAGGAGGACATTCACTTCTTGAGTTCTAATAAGAAAAGTTGGGGGAGGGGTCTTACGTTCAGTGTCATAAACAGAGCTGTCGGAGCATGTCCGGTTCCTGCGCTGAGTTGATCTTTGACCTCCACTCAAGTACTCCTTTAGCACCCCTGACCTGAGGGGAGCGAAAAGGAAAGATTAACGCTTGAATAGAAAATTTTTCGCCTCGCTCAGCATTCAACATTAAGTGTTTGGTTTCATACATATAGGACTGAGATTGAGTTTATTTCCCATCACATCTGATTTTTTTCTTTGTAAATGTAAAAGTCCTCTGTGTGTGACCAAGAACATCCATTAAAAAAAACATTTTGTTTTGTTGTAAATACAATCTGTGCTTCACCACCTCTGTCCTTTGTTATTTCAGTTTAAGATCAGGTGAAGGAGGAGATGTTTGGTCCCTCTGAGGAGATAAAAATCACAGTTTGCACTTCTTTTCTCATTTTTCCAAGAGATTAAAGTTATCAGTGATAAATAAAAGGAGTTGCAGCATCTCGTCACACGCTGTGCCGGCTAAAAGTCCTCTAAAACTTTTGTTAAATCTTCTCACAGGTAAAAAGATGAGGATTCTTGGATCCTCACTGCCTGAGTTTGGTTGTAAATGTCAATGAAAATCCTGAAAATGATCCAGACTTGTTAATTCCCCAGCTACATTATAATGTCACAAAACATAAAAATCAACCAGTGTTTGTATAAGGCATTCACACCATGTGACATTACTAATGAAATTATGTACACAAGCTTTCCTCCATGTGACATCAAAGCTATTTTAAAGACATAATCATCTAAGACTAATGAAAAACACATGTTGTTCTTGTGATGTTACCGCTCATGACAAATCCATTTTTCTTGTTTTCAAGTCTGTCTGTTAACAACTGTTTTGCTCCGTTTTGAGTTCTTATTAAATCTTATTACCCAGACTTCTTCATTTCCCACCTTACAATGTAAATGTTAGCGCAACTTCCTAGAAAACTCAACATGTACACAACCACATGTCACATTCACCATGTGACATATGAAATTATCTACAGAGGCTGTTTGATGAAGTGACATCAAAGCTGTATTTTAAAGCCATGTCCATTATCTGAAACTACTGAAAAATACGATGTTCTTGAGACGTTAGAACTCCACATCCATTAACTTGGAGGAATCTCTGAAATAAATTAATTTAAAAACATATAATACTTTAAAATATTACGCTAGAATGTATGTACGTTTTACGTTAACTTAGCAAGGGGAATAAAATGAACCCTGCAATCATGGCTCCAAACCGGAAATATAAAATACAATATATAATCTTTTAGGGCTGCAGCTATCGATTCTTTGTGAAGTTGAGTATTCTAACGAATATTTCAGCAATTAATCAAGTAATCAGATTTTATTATTTTTTTGAATTTTAAATAACAATACTATTGCATAATGTGTGACAGAAATGACAGGCCTGTTAAAACCAAACAACTGATCCCAAACTTTGGACATCTTTTGCCTTTTACAGACGGTCTCTCCACTCTCTTCCATAGTGCTAACTTTTTGAGTGTTTTGTGTTTTACTGTATACAGGAAAACACAGTCGTACTTCAGTGTTTTAAAACTGTCTTAAAATAACAGTCAGCTGCTGTCCTCAATGGCCGATAAAAGATCTGTTCGTGATGTGAATTCAGTGTAAACGATGGGGGACATTTGAAGTCAATATAAAATATAATTAAGTGGATATCTTCCAGAACAGCGGCTTTTTTTAGTACAAAATGAAATTAAATTCCCAGTGTTTCCTTGTTGAGCTGTGGTGGAAGGACACTGACACAAAGAGGGACTTTTATACTTCAAACATTGAAAATATTCCACTTGATTTCACTGACTGAGACTTCTGCAGCTTCATATTAACTCCAGATTAACTTCTCCCATCACATGACATTGATTCAGGCTGTTATGGAGAGCATTGTTTATAACAGCAAATAAAACCTGTTTATTGTTCACATGACTAACTGACTATTGTTTTAAAACGGGCTTGAAAGAATCTGAACCCGTCCTTCAAAGCTGACATGACATGTAGTATTCAAGGTGTTGTAATGCTGCCTCCTGGAGGCCACAGTTAATAGTAATTCAGGAATCCTAGCAGACATGCATTGTTTTTCTGTTATTTGCACAGCAGATTTGGAAGTTGATCTTTATATAAACATGAAGTCTACTAAACATTACAAACATATCTTTTTAATCTGTTTTAATATGAGGTAATCCTGCCTTACCTTCTTGTTTTTTGTGTTTTATAGTCTTTTTTTTTAATTTGTGTTTGAGCTCAGAAGGAGGAAGATCATATAATATGTGTCTGTGTGTTATAACTCACCTGTCAAAGCTGTATGTTCCAGGGTGACTGATTGACCTCTTCATCTGGTCGGGAACACAGAGACGACATTCATTTCAGTTTTATGACACATTTGCACGTAATAAAAAAAAGTGAATAAAAACTAACAATGTGGCTTCAGTGAACGTGTGGCAGGGCAGAAAAATGGTCACTAATGTCTATATGGTGAATCACATACAGCTCCATAACTCTTTGTTTCTTTGAAATAACTGGCTGTCATTCAAATCCCACAGTTCATTTTACCACACTGTGAAGATGTCAGTATGTTTCTTTTGGTTCAGTGTCACCAAAACACATTTATGTAGACTTACTGCACATAACTTAGCTAGAGGAAGTGTAATTACCCTTTCAGGAGGTCGGAGGTCGGGTGTTAAACTCTGGTTGGCCAGGGTCATACACTCCTCTAATGTCCTGATGAAAGTTGCACAGGTTGCACTGAGCAGAGAGGCCTGGAAGGAGGGAGGGGACTTGAAACTTCAGTACAAGTGTTACAGAAAAATACTATTAAAGACACGAATGTGACAAAATCAGTGTGGTGTTACCTCTGAGGTGGGCGCCGCCTCTGTGTCGTCACTGTGCTGGGATTGGATCGTTTGGACCTGCTGGACTAGGAGGTCACAGTACAGACGAAGTTCAGACATCTTCGTCTTCAGACAGTCAGGACCTGATGATGGACACACACACACACACACACACACACACACACAGTTGAGACATCTTTGTTTAAAACATCACAGTAAGCTATAAATATATTCAGTGAGTCAGAAACAGAGACCTCTTTTATTAGAGGAAGTTGTCAGTTATGTAAACCGCAGTCATTTTTACTTCTCCAGTAATAAAATGTAATAACCACAAAAACTGCTAAAAAAAAAAAAAGTGTGTCACTCGCTTGACACTGCAGATTTTTGAAGTCGCACAGCCTTCCTTTTATTGGTACATTGCTAAATATATCATGTGAGCCTTTATTAACTACTGACCTCTGCATTTAAATATCAGCTTTTATATGAATATTTATGGAAAACACACAATGTAAAGTATGCAACAGTCGATTGATCTTACCAAATGATTTCTTCCCTTTTGGTTTTTGATGAAAAGTAACATTTCACCCAAAACGTATTCCAAAGTCAACTGGAATTTTTTTTTGTGTGTGTGTGTTGGTGTACTGAACTCGTATTTGTGTCGAGGAATTTTGTTTACTACCTGGGGACTGGGCTAGGTTAGTTGATTTTGTTGATAATTGAGAATTTTAAGAAATAACTCTGGGTACCTTTGTGTTTGTGGCTGTCCAGAGTTCCAGCTTTGGACGAGCCTAAAGCCACCAGCCACCTCTGTCTCTCTGCTGCGTTCACAGCTCGGACGTAGAAATGCTGCTCCCCGGGGATTATCAACTCTAGACGTGTGGGATCTGTCGGATGAACTGAAATATAGAAGATATGAACAGTGTTTTTACGTTGTATGGTACCGTGAGGGAGGACAGGCGAGGTGATAAGCGGCGGTCTAACCTTTAATGTCACACACGGACATCTTGATGGATCCTTTGCTTCCTTTACCAACGTCGTCCTCGCTGTCATAGTAAGAGATGACTCCGTTCTCTAAGACGAACCAGCGCGGCTGCCAGCCTGAGGACAGGAAACACAAAAATTTAGATACCAAATATGTGTCCTGTGTGACAAGAGATGAAGCCAAAAATGTTGGCTCTTATAGTATAGTATATACTTTAATTGTCTATTATTCTGCACAGTCTTTTCATTATTTGGTCAATAAAATGTCAGAAAATTGTAAAACTTCTGGTCAAAATTTGCTAAATGCAAAGGTGACATCTACAAACTGCTGCAAACACAGATATTCAAATCATTCAAATCATATTCAAATTATTCTCACACTAGAAAGGCACACAGAGCAACGATAGTCCTTTTTCTATCACGTGGTTTCTCACTTTTCTATACCAATGACCCTCAAATAGCAACACGTCTTTAAAAACACACTGACAGTAAGTCACAGTTTGGTTACCAAAAGGGAAACCAAATTTACCAATACTAAATTTCACATTGACAAACATTACACTATTATGTGCTAATCTGCAAGCGCCACCATTGTATTATGTCTGTGTATATTACAATTAACTTAGCTCACAGACTTAACAAAAGTTCAAAATAATGTGCGTATCAGCTCTGCTCAGCTCTCTGTCAATGTTCTCCCCACTAGCAGAAAATCTAAATCTAGATCTCTAAAGAAAATAACTTTCCTGATGTTTAGTTTCATTATCAGCCTGATTCGTAGTCACGTTCTTGACTGTAGCATATACATGAGCTCAAATGTGACACAAATATCGTAAACGGAGGTGAAATTAGGTTAAAAAAAAACTCTGCAATCGTGGCTCCAAATAGGAAATCAGGAGCACAGCTTTACACCAAACTATTTTATTTGTAGTAAACCTTGTGTGTGAACTGTTGGCTACTACACGGCTGTATTTTAATGTCTGTCGTCATGGTGGTACTTTGAAAGCTTTGATACATTCTGAGGCAGTACGTGGTGTAAATATGACGAATATTTCCTGTACACAGGTGCATATGAACATCTAATTTTATTTCATTTACTCTGCCATGTGTTCTTAACTCAAGCTTTTATTGCATTTTAGTGCACTACCACATGTTTTGTTTTTTTTATCATATCCTTTGGCAAACAGTGCTCTCAGCATCTCAGCTGTTTCAGCTTTATGGTTGATTTTATGGCACTTACTGCCAGTCTTCTTTTAGTTTAAATATTTGAGCATGTTAACAAACTACATGAGCGCAGTAGAGTCAAATAAAAATGCAACTGACTCTACTTCCTCGTCCAAAAAGTTTAAGGAAAGCTGGAGGATTTTCACATGACACTCATTCAGAGGTATAAAAATAAAAACAGAGCTACAAATAGATTAAAAAAAAAACTATATAGGATTAAATCAGGCTGTAAGCAGGTGATTATTGGGGTCATTACAGCCATGAGCTGCGTCCTCTACCACTATTATTTATAGACATGCCACGCTGCCATCATTAAGGTCAGCTGCCACTGTAGTAGTTTCTGTGTTCGTGTTTATCAGGAGATAATGTCTCATTACTCAACGCCATATCATAGCAGACCACATATTGTTAAACACATAAGTGAAATCTTGATATAATTATAGTTATTAGGCTGAATATGACGATAACAGCTTGAATAAATGAGCACTCAACCAGAGCTAGCGTATAGCTTGTTAGCTCCCGGTTGTAACGGTTATATTTGCCCTTTAAAGAGGATGTCTGGCGGGCTAACAGCTATGAGTTAACAAACACAGGTGTTAGACAGTCAAACAGACCACTCACCTGTCATGTAGTTCGTCCATTTGTACAAAATCCCCTCCATGGTGTCGCTTTACATCGGCTAATTTAGCGCGCTAGCTTCCCCGTTGTAGCTCCAAGCGGCTAACGTTCGCTGTAACGTCTCTCACGAGCGACAGCTAACGCTCAGCGCGAGCTCTTCTGAGGAGGCGCGAGCTGCTGTTGTTTGTGGTCGCTGAGAGCTGAGCGCGTGTCTTTTTTTATCATAAGTGCAGTGTTGGCATGATATGAAAGTCATGCTGAGGGTTTTTGTTTGTGCTGAGCTGTTCGTGAACTGACAAGCTGCTAACTTGTGGGCAGTCAGCTGATGGAGGGGAAAAAATGTCAACAAAACAGCAGCTTCTCTACGGAAGACCGCAGGGGCCAATTCACAGCTGTCACTAACGACAGACAGACAGACAGACAGACAGACAGACAGACAGATCTCTCAGTGTAGATATACAGATATGGGCATACATACGGCAAACAAGGATGACGGCAAGCTTGACAAGGTAAACATAAAAACTATTGTACATGAGGTAGGTGGATACAGTATGAACTGGATGAGTAGATTGTGTATGAGTGATAATATTTACATGTTTTAAAGAACAAAACTGAATTTAAACAGTGGGAACAGCGACTCATTTATAAGTACAGGATGTACTGAACGTTTGGAATTTGTAAGGAATCCAGATAAGATAGAGAGAAGATGTGGCTAATGGAGGTTGTGTATCTGGAACGACAGTATGAGTGTGTGCATGAACAGAATGGACAAGAGAGGAGGAATTAAATTACATATAACTATATAACTAGGGAAAAACTATAAAGAAAAGAAGAGAACATGGTGAGAGGTTATGTTGATTGTTTTATTTATGGTGTGTTTAGAAGAGTCCATATTTCAGAGGAGTTTGTCCACCACAATCACTTGTTGTTTTTCCTGTTGTCCTTCAGGATACAGTTCTTTGTGGCATTTGGGTATTTCATACAGAAATTGATTGTTTGGACCAGTTCCTTTCAACGCTCTTCTTTTGCTTTTGATCAGTTATTTCTGTTGAAAATATTCCAAACTTATAAGCAATGATTGGTTTGGGTCAGAAGAGGTTTAGAGAAAAAAATTCAGTTTTGTTTTATCTTTCGTCAACAGATAGAACAGCAAGGATGACTGAAATGTTATGTACTGTTTTTAATATCTGAAAAGAGTTTAAAAGAAAAGTCTGGTCCAAGTCTGGCCCCTGTAGTTCAAATAGACAAAAACAGTGTTTGTGTGTCAGTGTTATCAGTGATGAGTATCAGAGTTGACATAATCAACATGCAGCAGCTGATATTTGACCTGAAGCTTCAGACTGGTTTAAACTTGTTTATGAAAGTGTGACAGCCGACGCAGAAAACTAGCAGAGGATTTAACCCTGAGCAGAGTGATGAAGCTCAAGAGAAGAAACTGAGTAAGTGGAACTTTAAATTAAGTGGAACTTTAAAACATTATAACAGTGATACATACACAATGATACTTCCCAAACAAGCTGCTCAAAGTTTAGCTGAAACTACATTGCTTTGTCGTTTAAATGCTACACATAGAAACATATTTAACATTCTAAAACAGACGAAAAGACTAATGACTAACCCGTCTGTCTGTCTCTCTTTATCAGGTGGCTGCCAATTTTTACCAACATGAAAAGGTATCATACTCAAACTTCATACTCATTCTTGTGGTACTTTATTTTTTTATTGTCTTTAGTTGAACATTAAACAGACACGCCTATAACTCTATAAAAAAACTGAAATATAGTCTGGACATTGATACTGGACTGCTGTTTGGACTTTCATGTTTTAGTCTTTTTATGAAGGCTCATATCACATGTTTGAGGCCTCTGTTATTTAAAGTGCTCTCACAGATCAAATGATCAGAGAGCTGTCTCAATAACTACCAACTTAAACAGATTTCAGTGTGAAGAAATCATGCAGCTAGCTTAGTTGAGGACTAAAAAATAAACTAAAACTAAACCAAAAGAATTCCCTTCCTGCTGGTCTTTCTCTCTAGGAGAATCCCTCAGACACCAGTTTCCCCTGAACCTGGACCTGAACCTGAACCCAGCTGTGTGTCGCTCAACAGTGACTGCTCTCATGATCGTGAAATCAATTTTAAAGGACAAAAAGACTCTGCTCCAAAGTAAGCTGAAATTACATTTGAAATGTACATGACAGGTTCCCTGTATAACTGGTCTGATCTGAAACATGGTCAGTATGAAATACACAGACTCATTGAAATTTCAAATTTCACCCCTTAAGTGTTATTAGTAGATATAGGAAGATATTTTTTTCTTTTTTGACTTTTTAAAATTAAAAAAAGTTTCAGTTTTAGGCTGCAAATCAAAGTCAAAGAGCAATTTTTAAAAGCCCATGGAAGTGACCATATATGGTTCCTTGCCCAATAAAGGGTTAAAGAAATGAGCTGTACAAAACTACTAGTCACCTGTGTAAAAGAAAATGTTGTATGGTAAACCGGAAGAGTTTGCCAGAAATGAGAGACCATAGCTTCTTCTTTGTAGCCAAATGTCTGGAGGCAGAGGAGAAGTTTGGGTGTGTGCCAGTCAAAGGGGAGGGGAGGATCATATGAAACACAAACACATGTTTGACTTTCACTTTTTAATGTCACATGGTTGAACTGGCAGGACATTATGTGACATCCAGTTTTTAAGGAATTTAATTTCTAATTAAACTGTTTGGATCCTATTTTTGTGGAAAGCTGCTAGTTTTCTCCAGCAGCTGCTGAGGCTAAAGACTAAAAATGAATCCTTCCTGCTGGTTTTCCTCTCTGTGTGCTAGTATCCCTCAAGGACGAGACTCCTCTGGACCTGAACCTGAACCCAGCTCTGTGTCGCTCAACAGTGACTGTTCGCATGATCGTGAAATCAATTTTAAAGGACAAAAAGACTCTGCTGCAAAGTAAGCTGAAATTACTTACTTAATATTTAAACAACAACTGAAACATGGACAGTAGTGAGTAATCAGCCACTTCCTGGCTAAAACATAAAGTGATTTTTTGTTTTGTTTTTTATGTAAATGTTTCTCAAACTCTTTACACTGCATAACACCTCAGAATATATTTTGGCTCTCACCAGTTTAACAGATGTTAAAATACAGTAGGCTGCCCGTATTCGGCTAAGGAAACTACCGAAAGTGTATCCTCTCAAATAAACAACTGAAAGTGCGTGAAAGAGCTATGGTGCAAGTGACTGTTTTTTTTTTTTTAAAGAAATGAGATGTACGAAACTACTAGTCACATGTGTGAAAGGCAATGTTGTATGCTAAAGCAGAACTGGCAGGAAATTATGTGACATCCAGTTTTTAAAGGAATTTCTAATAGTTTGGATCCTATTTTTGCGGAAAGCTGCTAGTTTTCTCCATCAGCTACTGAGGCTGAAGACTAAAAAATGAATCTGTGTGCTAGGATCCTTCAAAGACGAGACTCCTCTGGACCTGAACCTGAACCCAGCTCTGTGTCGCTCAACAGTGACTGTTCGCATGATCGTGAAATCAATTTCAAAGGACAAAAAGACTCTGCTGCAAAGTAAGCTGAAATTATATTTAAAATGTAACTGACAGGTTGATTTTTGTAACTGGACACCTGATCCGCAGATTGCTGGAGAGTTGCAAAATTACCAAATTTTATCAGTTTCCCGCAGCAGAGATTCTGTATGATTCCGTGTCCGCACGGAGTGAACAGCCCAAGATGGTTGAATGTTCTTGGGTGTGCCCTAATAGCTCACCTGAGTCCTTACAGCAGCAGCCGGGGCTCAATTCTGACACCGGACCCTTTGCTGCATGCCCGCTGACTTTTCAGCTGTTTCCATCAATAAAGATAACCAAACCCCCCCCAGAATGTTTTTTTAAATAACTTTCCTATGACCCTACTTAAAACTGTTGCTGCCGTCCGTTATTTACGGTGTTGTTTGAATCTGGCTTTCGTTAGGATCAATCATGACCGAACGTAACAAACCTAACTAAATGCAATGGTGTGATTAAAAGACATACGTCTATGGTGTAAAAATAATGTGACCTACATCTTTATGATTCCTCTGTAGAGTTAACCAAAGGAACTTAAAGGTTCTCAGTGGTCAGCCTGCCCAGAGGCATCAAACACACCTGGACACTACATGTATGGTCTGTACATCTGTTACATTCACAATAATCTTCTTGCTGCATGTTGTAGATGTTGTTGATCTGATGTCTGGTTTCATGATTTTAGTCTGATAGCATCATTAATATGATATTCAGTTCCAGCTGCTGGAGGAGAACATTGTGACTTTTGTGAAGAATGAGCTGAAGAAGATTCAGAAGATTCTGTGTTCAGAATACCAAGGATGCTTAGAGAGCCAGATGGAGGATGAGGAGGAGTTGGGTGATGAGGAGGTAAAGCAGAGGAAGAGGAGCAAAGAAGCATTTCTGAAGATCACACAGCACTTCCTGAGGAGAATGAAGCAGGATGAACTGGCTGACCATCTGCAGAGCAGTAAGAGGATTTAAAATACTGGATAAATGACACATTTACTAAAAAACAAATTATATTCATATACTCATTCTTTGAGGAAATTAAATGTTTAAGTTTTCCTCTGTCTTATTGGTTTTCTTTGTGGTGTGTTCATTCAGGATATCCTGTTCCAGTTTATCAGTATAAACTTAAATCTAACCTGAAGAAGAAGTTCCAGTGTCTGTTTGAGGGGATTGCTAAAGCAGGAAATCCAGCCCTTCTGAATCAAATCTACACAGAGCTTTACATCACAGAAGGAGAGACAGAAGAAGTCAATAATGAACATGAGGTCAGACAAATTGAAACCTCATCCAGGAAACTAGAAAGACCAGAAGCAACAATCAGATGTAAAGACATCTTTAAACCCTTACATGGAAGAGATGAACCAATCAGAACAGTGATGACAAAGGGAGTGGCTGGTATTGGGAAAACAGTCTTAACACAGAAGTTTGTTCTGGACTGGGCCGAAGACAAAGCCAACCAGGACATTCAGTTCATGTTTCCATTCACATTCCGAGAGCTGAATGTGCTGAAAGAGAAAAAGTGCAGCTTGGTCGAACTTGTTCATCACTTCTTTATTGAAACCAAAGAAGCAGGAATCTACAGGTTTGAAGAGTTCAAGGTTGTGTTCATCTTTGACGGTCTGGATGAGTGTCGACTTCCTCTGGACTTCCACAATGCTGAGATCCTGAGTGATGTTACAAAGTCCACATCAGTGAGTGTACTGCTGACAAACCTCATCAGGGGGAAACTCCTTCCCTCTGCTCGCTTCTGGATAACCACACGACCTGCAGCAGCCAATCAGATCCCTGCTGAGTGTGTTGACATGGTGACAGAGGTCAGAGGGTTTACTGACCTACAGAAGGAGGTGTACTTTAGAAAGAAATTCAGAGACAGGAAGCAAGCCTGCAGGATCATCTCCCACATCAAGACATCACGAAGTCTCGACATCATGTGCCACATCCCAATCTTCTGCTGGATCACTGCTACAGTTCTGGAAGATGTGTTGAAAACCAGAGAGGGAGGAGGAGAGCTGCCCAACACCCTGACTGAGATGTACATCGACTTCCTGGTGGTTCAGTCCAAACTGAAGAACGTCAAGTATGACGGAAGAGCTGAGACAGATCCACACTGGACTCCAGATAACAGGAAGATGATTGAGTGTTTAAGTAAACTGGCTTTTGAGCAGCTGCAGAAAGGGAACCTGATCTTCTATGAATCAGACCTGACAGAGTGTGGCATCGATATCACAGCAGCTGCAGTGTACTCAGGAGTGTTCACACAGATCTTTAAAGAGGAGAGAGGGCTGTACCAGGACAAGGTGTTCTGCTTCGTCCATCTGAGCGTTCAGGAGTTTCTAGCTGCTCTTCATGTCCATGTGACATTCATCAACTCTGGAGTCAATCTGCTGTCAGAAGAACAATCAACCTCCCAGAAGTCTGAAATACAAAAAGACAAATCTGCAGAGACACATGTCTACCAGAGTGCTGTGGACAAGGCTTTGAAGAGTCCAAATGGACACCTGGACTTGTTCCTTCGCTTCCTCCTGGGCCTTTCACGGCAGACCAATCAGACTTTTTTACAAGACCTTCTGACACAGACGAGACGTAGCTCACAGGTGAATCAGGAAACAGTCCAGTACATCAAGAAGAAGATCAGTGAGGATCTGTCTCCAGAGAAAAGCATCAACCTGTTCCACTGTCTGAATGAACTGAATGATCGTTCTCTAGTGGAAGAAATCCAACAGTACCTGAGATCAGGTAGACTCTCCACAGACAATCTCTCTCCTGCTCAATGGTCAGCTCTGGTCTTCATTTTACTGTCATCAGAAAAAGATCTGGATGTGTTTGACCTGAAGAAATTCTCTGCTTCAGAAGAGGCTCTTCTAAGGCTACTGCCAGTGGTCAAAGCCTCAGATAAAGTTCTGTAAGTATACAGAGAGCTAACCTTTATTTGTCACAGTTTAAATACAGTCTGATTTACTTGTGATTTATTTATGTGGCAGCCCCATCACTCTAACATCTCTAGCAATAACTGCATGTCTGTGGGCTGTGTGTGACCAGTAAAGACCAACAAAGTAAGTCTTCTTCTGTATTCCTTCTTACTTCAGACTGAATGGCTGTAACCTCTTAGAGAGAAGCTGTGAAGCCCTGTCCTCAGTTCTCAGCTCTCAGTCCTCTTGTGTAAGAGAGCTGGACCTGAGTAACAACAACTTGCAGGACCTTGGAGTGAAGCTGCTGTCTACTGGGCTGGAAAGTCCACACTGTACACTGGAAAATCTCAGGTCAGGATTCATCAACCTGTTCAAATGATGACTGTTTAAATTGATGATGATAAACATTTGACATGCGACACACAAGAACTTTAAGTTAGTTCCCGCTTAGTACCCTCAGATTATGTGAAATATATTGTTTTGCATGCTTGCAGGCTTTCAGGCTGTCTGATCACAGAGGAAGGCTGTGTTTCTCTGGTCTCTGCTCTGAACTCAAACCCCTCTCATCTGAGAGAGCTGGACCTGAGCTACAATCACCCAGGAGACTCAGTAGTGGAGCAGCTGTCTGCTAAATTAGAGGATCCACACTGGAGTCTGGACACTCTCCAGTATGGCTGTTGCAGCAATCAACCTTATTTTCACTCAGTCCTAGATGGACAAAGACAGATTTAAACATTTGATTTACTTTTCTTTTTGTTAGAAGAAACTGAATCTAAAATTAATTATATAAAATATAGTGTGAATAAGTCAATGAGTTGTAAGTATAGTATGTATGTAAGTACATTTTGTAGAGTATAATAAACCTGCGTAAAAGAGCAAAGTATTGTCCATGTTTCAATGTTAAAAGATGATCTGATCAAACACCTCCTTTCAGGGTGGAGCCTCATGGAGTCCAATGGTTGAGACCAGGTCTGAGGAAGTGTAAGTTCATGAAAACAAAGCAGCACACATTTAAGCGTCTTCAAACTATCAATAAAAACATGATAGATTAATACCTCCATCTCTTTTGTGTCTTATTGTCTCCATCAGATTTCCGTGAACTCACACTCGATACCAACACCATGAACGGATTCCTCAAACTGTCTGACAACAACAGGAAGGTGTCACATGTGGAGAAGAATCTGTCCTATCCTGATCACCCAGAAAGATTTGACAAGTGTCCTCAGGTGCTGTGTTCAAATGCCCTGACTGGTCGCTGTTACTGGGAGGTCGAGTGTAAAGGAGAAGTTTTTATATCAGCGACTTACAGAGGAATCAGCAGGAAAGGAGACAGTGATGACTCCTGGTTCGGCAGGAATGATCAGTCCTGGAGTCTGACCTGCTCCAACTGTCGTTTCTCTGTCTGGCACAATAACCAAGGCACCTCCATCACCTCCACCTCCACTGCCTCCACCTGCTCTGTTTCTACCAGGGTAGCAGTGTATGTGGACTATCCTGCTGGGATTATGTCCTTCTACAGAGTCCTCTCTGACACACTGATCCACCTCCACACCATCAACACCACATTCACTGAACCTCTTTATACTGGGTTTGGGTTCAGGTATGGTGTCTGGTCTGACTCCTCAGCATCTCTGTGTTCTCTGTAGGAGGGAGAGTCTCCTCCTGTTAGAGAAACTTTTTATTATCTGCTGACCAGATAGTTCAGTCTGTACATGATGACACAGCTGATGTTAGTTAGTGGTTGTAAATGCAGTTTAGTTGTTACTTTCTACAAGAGTCAGAGAATATCTTTACCATTGCACAAATACGAGATTATTTTTGCAGTATCTCTATTTGCTGGTATAAAAACAGGTAAAAATAAAGCAATGTGCAAAGCAAAAACAAAACCAGTATAGTATGTGGATGTGTACTAATCACTGAAAACTGAGGTTGATTACAGCAACTACCAGTGTTACCCCTCAGATTATAACCATTTAACCACCACTTGTATATCACCTGGTAGCAAATTATTTCATGCTTTTTACATTATTTGTGCTGTTAAACTCTACTGCAGTATGCATAATGCATGTACTAAAGAATAAACAAAGAATATACAGCACTTTGTGACACAGAATGTGCTTTGTTTTTTCACAGGATTGCAATACTCCTAGCCAGCTTTGCTTGCACGTTTTATATGTATGTATATATACATGAATTTGGGCCTTTTTTTTTTTTTTAAACAGTGCATAACTCTGTTTATGTGCTGGGATCCTCCAAACTGGGTGTGCATTGACCGCCATTTAATGTAGGGAAATACACTGACTATGGATAAGTACTTCATCATAACCAAACTATCCCTTTAAACAAGGAGACAAGACTTTACACAAATAATTAAAAAATATAAAATATAAATTGACAGTAATCAAATCAAGCCGATTTTCATAATTCTTAATCTCTCTTTATTGCATTAGAACATACATTTCTCATATATATCTATATATATATATTTTATAAATGTGAATTTGTACACTACAATCTTTTATTGTAACATGTTAGAAAATACTCGTAACGCTCCAAAAACATAGCACTAAAAACAGTTACCAAACAATGATTATTACATTTCCTCGTTTTTGTTTTGGCCACCAAGAACAGAAAAAACAAGATGGCAGAGATGAAACTATCGATCAGGAGAGAGGAGGGGGACCACACAGTCGGACGCAGGCGGTCGGGCCTTTTTGCGATTTTTAGTGGCAGCCATTTTGTAACCAAACGGACGGGGATGGAGGAGGGAGGAGGGGGTGTCTATCACAACAGGTACAGAGAGGGAGGGGGAATATGAGGTGGAGGAGGAAGCGTGGACAGTGAGGAGCATCAAGCAACGAGACGGCCGAGTCACTTGTAACCATCTAAATGACAGACGAACAGAAAGGTGAAGGGTCCGATCACACAGGACGACTTTCACTGCAGCCTTCACATTCAGTCTGCAGTTTATATTTAAAATCCTGTGCTCAGTGTGTGCTTCTGGAAGTCGTACAGCTCCATTCGTAGCAATAATCTAACTAACTTAAATTTAGTCAAATCAGACTAATCCTAATTTCCATCAGATGTAGGCAGCTGCTCTCAGTCCACAAACTCGATTAAACGGCTCCTGCTCAGCCAAAAAGTGGCTGACGGTGAAAGTTCAATATTTAGCAACATAATCCTTTGAAGAGTTGGTGGAGCAGATTATGTTGTCGATCGTGAAGGTCAAGTAAACGTGTCACTTCACGTTAAAGACGACTGAGACAAGTATCTGTAAAGACTGCAGTGAGTCAGCCTGCTTGATCGGGTCCAAAGGCAACCATGTTTCTTCATTAGCAACCAGCAACCAGTTGCACCAGCTGTTTGTAAGTTCAGACTTAGCCTACTTCTCATAGATTGCAGATGAATGCCCACCATGAGGTGGGTTCTGCCTCTTAAAAGGAAGTTTTTCCTTGCCACTGTCGCCAAGTGCTTGCTCACTGTGGGGATTGTTGGACCCCAGAAAATATTACAAAGAGTACAGTCTTTGCTTTTGATTGGATGCAGCTACAGCCGATACTAGAGCCTCAAGTAGCAAAGACGTTTCTGAAGTTGTAACAGTGCAGCTCAGAACTTAAGTGAGTTACAAAGAGCTGGTGCAACTCAATCCAACAGATGTTAGGCGGAGGAGTCGGATGCGGTGTAGTTAAACAAGAACAGCAGCATTAAGAATGGATGAAGAGTTACTGAAAGCAGGGTGAGCGGGGTCGGTAACAGCAGCTTTTTTTTTGTTGTTGTTTTAGTTGTACCACAAAAGACACAGCAAGCAGGTGGAGATAGAGGTGGGTGGGTTGAGACCAGCATGGGAGTACAGTATAACCATCTAACACACAAACACACACACACACACGGCGAGGCTAAGGTTTAAAAACTAGTGATACAGACACAACGACTGGCACTGCAGGGAGGCGGGTGGACGGGTTCAAAGGACAGATATATCTGCATGTGGATGGACGGAGGGGGAGGAAGAGTAAGAGGGGACGTGAGGCATCAAGGAAACGTTTAAGATTCAATCCCCCCCAGTCTTCAAACACTGCGTAACGTCACAGAATGATTGTCCTCTTGAACATACCTACCCTCCCCTCCTCATGTACGCTATCCCTCTTTTTTTTTTTTTAAACCCTCCTCCTTCTCTCTCATCCCCCATTTTACTTTTCACACACACGCACGCACGCACACACACATACACACAAAACCCTGTGACCATAAAGGACATCTATATACACGTGTACACACACACTCCCTCGCACACGACACGACAGATTTTTTGACCCAATAATACGACTGACTGGTTTGTTAGCAGGAAGCGGAGGGATTGGATAGTGCACATGTTGATTATAGCAGAGCTGAAAGCTGGTTGGCCAAGCGCACAGACACGGCACATCCGTTTACTGATATGACAATCAGTGCTACAGTGGCACAATGCAACTGTACTAATGCAAAAGAAATAAATCAATATTAACTGTTGCAATTATTAAAAATGAAACTTCAATTTTTTCCCCCACCATTACTCCAAGAGATGTTTTTTCAGATTACCTTTGAGTCTCTCTAACAAAAAGGAAGAATGTCGGAGCTCAAATGATAAATCAACAAGTTGCCTGACTTTCCTCAATTTGAGGAGAAAAATTGCTGAGATTTACCTGCTTCTGCTTTTCTGTTTTTTTTTTTCTGTCTGTCTTTGGATTTTGAGTTGTTAGTTGAAAAAAAAAAATGTTTTGATTTGAAGAAAATTGTGATTTTTTTTTTTGGCATTTCTCACAATTTTCTGCCATTTTATAAACCAAACTATTAATGGGTTAATCAAAATCACATTAATCAATAATGATGTCAGTAATTTCAGCCCTAAAATAACATTTTTATAGATTCAAACAGATCTTCTTTGCAGTCAAAAGTACCAACGTTTAAGACATCTCATGTTTCCTTACTTCATTTCCTTCCTCTTCCTCCTCCTCCTCCCTCTCCACCTCTCCCTCAGTGAGCAGTATTGTGGTGTTATGATGTTAGGTTCCTAAGGCAGTATCACAGTACAGTCCATAGAGAAACAACAGCAGTACAGAATTACACTGGCCTGCCCAGAACCTTACATCCAACTCAGGTGGGACACTGACGGCGTCTGGATTTCTCTTTTCTTTGTTTTTTTAAGCCTCCGGTTATATGGTTTACTCTTTCCAAAACGGTATGTTGTAGCCAAGCAAAGTTGGTTGAGATTTTAGCTGTTTTTCCTCTTAAATGACTACTGAACAACAAAAACAGAACGCAACGAGAGGGAGGAATAACAAAAACACTAAAAATACGCATTAAAATCATCTCCTGCGGTGCCCTGGTAGCTCAGCGGGCTAAGGCACATGCCAAGTTCTCGCGACATCATTGGTTTGAAACCGGCTCACGACCACTGTCGCGCATCACCCTCTCCGATCACACTCCACTGTGACAAACAGAATATTGTAACGCCCGATAGATGCACTCATGGCCATTTAAAAATGAATTATTAATCAAGCCACAAGATTTGTATGACCATCATCATCATCATCATCTAAGACTTTAGACTGACTGTACAATATCAAATCAGCCAGACAAGAACAGGTCAGTTCTATAAAAGTTAACCCTCAGTACAGTTGTCGTGAATGAGGAAATTAGAGACCAAAACTGTTTTTTGTAGGAACTGCAGTTTTTGGCACTTCCGCATTGGCTTCACTTCACTTTTTGGGTTTGGGGCTATTTACTGGGAAAAACATGAAATCTGAAAGTCACATTGGGCTCTAAAAAATAATGATGGGCATTTTAAGGACAATAATTTGATTAAGAAAAGACGAGACAATAATAAAACATACAGATATTCTACACTTACAGGGCCACAGTTATTTTAAACAGACATCAGTTGACCCAGATTCTACTGCAGCTCTTGCCATCATATTAAATTTCGACCTACTCGCATCATGTCTGTTGCTGAAGCACAGTGGAGTGTGACGTGAACCAAAAAGACATTTTCTACAACACAGAGTTGCTTGCGACTGGACGTGCGAGGGGAGGGAAAAGTCTCCTGCTCTGATGACGAGGGTCTCTTCTTACAACAACTCGAGGCCTCCAGTAAATTCAGTGGCACAACTCTCAGATATAGGGTTCTGGGCCAGAGCTGGGCCGGGAACCGCCCGGCATGATGTGGGTTGGTTCTGGCACTGAGGTAGCCAATTTTCTGATTGGTCTAAGCACAGGTTAAAACCGGCCAGGGACGGCTCAGACAGCTCAGGTTGCCTATTTTTCTTTTTATGTCGTGTGATGTTGAGATGAAAGAGGTTTAACTATATACTATGACTATTAAGACAGTTACCTATTACTAACAAGTGACAACGACTGGAGCCACTGGAGCCTCCAGGAGTGCCAGAACCAGCCCAAATGTCTCTGGTTTTGGTGATATTGTAGTGCGTGTGGTCTATAGTACAGTAGCATCAACACAATGGTCCAATAGACAGATCAGATAGAAGATATCATACAGATGGTCCAATACAGTTATAGTACAACATCTATACATCAACTATACATTGTGCGTTTTTTTTTTCCTTTGTTATATTTTCAAGGGGTCTCAGGGGTTAGACTTGGTCACCATTACATCACTGCTGTAAGACGGGGAAGGGGGTCGAAACAGTGGTGGGCAGAGCCATCGATACACAGTGTTTGATCATTATAATCGTACCAGTGTTAGTGCTGCAATCCTGCTGCTTGGCGACTGGTGTGGAGGACCCACCACTAGAGTATGTGAGTTGAGTGAAGTGGCAGTAATAGAGCAATAGGCAAGTTTAACGTTTCATAATTTAGAGGTAGAGTTCATTCAGCAGCTGGAATCAGTTCACTTTATGCTTTGTGGGTCACTTTTTAGGGTCAACACTGCAAATATGTTGCAGTTTCTGAATTCAACAGCAAACTTTTTCATGCTACATTTAGACTTTGTGCCTCAGCGCCATTTAACAAACCAAACTAACAGAAAAATCTTAACCGTAACTTCATTAAATATGAAGCATCGTTGATTGTGAAAATCAAAGTTTTCACCAACCTCTAACCTGCACTGCATTGACGTAGGGACATCACTGTTGGGTGTGGTTACAGGTGCAACAGAGCATGTCTAACCATAGGAAGAGAGAAACCAAAAAGAAAAAAAAAAAGACGCTTCTCAGCGTGGTACAGTAAGTTGAGTCACTCTTTCAGGGAGGTTCTCCTATCTTGTCATAACTCATTGTGGTGTTAATAGATATTTTCAAATGTGAATACACAATTACTACTACTAACTAGAACTTGTCTAGTCGTCGTAGTACTCCTCAAACGCCTACTCCATGTTTGGCCCATCACCTTCGTCCAAATCGGACAAAACCGTTTCCCTATCATGCTGATGACTAAACCCTTAATATGTTTTCCAATTAACCTCATCACCTGTATATTTTTTAAACCTTTATATATGTGGCGTTATGTGCTATGTTTGGAGTGAGAAATAACACTTGAACCTTGCATTTTTCCACTCACATACCCTGTTAGAGAAGAGGCAGCAACAGGCTGCCACAGTCCAACCTGACCAAACTGTCTGTCTATCCATGGCTCTGGTTGCCAAACAGGGTTTGGGTAAAAGGGCGCAGGAGTTACAGGTTAAAGGTTCGGTTTTAAGGGGTTAGGACACTTAAAGGGGTAAAAGGGTTAAGGACTAAAGGGGTTACAATACTAAGGGGGTTCAGGAGTCTGGATGATGAGGTGTTGAAGTTTGGAAATGACAAGTCAAGGTTTACAGCGATGAGAGTTTTACCGAGATACAGGATTTGAGAGATTTATGGGTGAAGAGGACACGGTTAGTATGAGTCTTATGGATCGGTAATGTTAGGATATGACCGTGGCCTCCGTAACTATAGCAGGGTCCTCTATGTCAGCTTTACTTTGAACCATCCTCAGCTCCAGCTGGGGCGGACTGGGCCTCCGACCAGGACCTGCTAACTCTGAGAGAGAGAAAGGAGACAGAAATGCAGAGATGAATAAACATTTATATTGTCTGTTACCTGCTGCAGTACCACAAGTAACAGAGTAAAGTGACAGCAGCAGAGACCTGCAACAATATAATAATAATAATCCAATCCAATTAGAAATTAAACATTTTAAATCTTGGGAAATGAGTTCAGAGATGTGTGAGTGTAATCATGCATCTCATTGCCTGCATGTGGTGTGGCAGCTAGTATGTTTTTGCCACTAGATGGTGATGTTATCTACATCATGCACTGTATAAAACACAGATGTAGTATCCGTGATGTCACCAACAGTTTTCTTAAAATCTGTTGTAAAGCCTAGAGTGCGACCATCTTGGCTGTTCTGCCTCTGTCGCCCTCGGCGAATCTAAAAATGGGAGTTACGTGGAGCTAAGGTGGCTGAAAGAAGCCACCTGTCAATCACAAAAGCCATGCTCTTAATTATGCATAACTTTAAGCCTTAATATAATTTGAACAGCTGAGTTAAATAGAAATTCACCCTCAGTACAGCTGTCATGAGCGAGGAGATTAGTGTGACATGAAGAACTGGTCTGATAAACTGTAGCACACTAAATATAAGTCGTGTTTTGAGTGAGTTCCATTAGGTGCTCTGCATCTAAAAATATAACCCTTGCGGTGTTCACAATTATCAGGTTGAATGATGTCAGAAAATTACCGGACAAAAATAGATCTTGAGGAAGATCCTTGAGGAGGAAGCAGTATGAACTGCATAATATGCATTTTTATTTATTGGATCATTGGTTTTATTTCACCGGCCTCTGTGGCAGGTGGAGGAAATAAAGTTGTGATAGTAAAACAGGAAAAAAGCTCGAGGCTGGGGTGCTTGGTCTGTCATTGCAGATATACTTATTATGTTTAGAACATACAGACAGCAGAGTTGTGTGATTTGAATGGCTGACCCACTAAATCACAAAGTCTGTGTCACCACAGCTGACATAAAAATTGGCATCACATTAACGATTAAATTGGTTTTAGCTCTCCTGTAGATCTTGCTAGTGTTTGTCTTCTTGTTCCATTTTGGCATTATCCTAAACAAGCCCTGCTTTTCTTACCGTGAGCGTACGAAATGGTCCTCTGGATAACGTGGTGCATCACTGAAAAAGTCTTCTCACAGGCCATCTGAGAGAGAAAGAAAGCAAGAAGAGTGAAAATAAAGTAATTTATGCTTCATGACTCAGCATTTATGTCTTGTCTTTAGGTCACCGGGGTTGTGTGTTTGAATTACAGGGGAGCTTGGATGGACTTAGCTTCCCCAAAATGAGACCTGAGCTCCCCCAGAAGCTCTGGCCTGGTCACTACAGCTAGTGTGTTTGTACCTTTAGGTCATTAGGGTAGTGGTGCGTCCACGCTAGCAGCATAGCAGCAAACAAATCTCCAGTTCCTACAAAGACGGCGTCCACTTTGGGAACTTCTATTCGAACTCTCTGTGTCGTCCTGCTGCCGTCTGGACGAACTGAACACCGGAGCAAACACACGACATGTTGAACGGTTCATTTTGCTTGGCTAGCCTCACAAATATATACACACAAACACTCATTTGCTTATCACGTACCATGGCGCTGGCTGCCCAATGACACAAGGAAGCGGTCTCCAAGTCTGGAGGGCAGATCAGAGGAGGTGATGACCACTGTGTCTGGGCCCATAGCATGGAGAAGGTCCATAACCTGCAGACAGACAGTGAGTGGGTTAGAATCAGCTTCTAAAGTGAGAATCAGCAGCTTATAGTGCAATAAATAATGCAAGAAAGGAAAGTATGATTAGACTGTGTGTGATCTGTTACCTCCACAGCATCTTTCTCTGTGCTGATGTTTTTCCCGGTCAATAATCTAAAACACAAACGTATTAATCGGATCATTAGGTCTGCAACGGCACTGTAACAGAAACACTGACAGTGAAGCCAATAAACAGAAAATCTAAAAGACGACTCATTATTGAAACCCTTAAACATCTATTTCTACTACTTAAGTATACGTCAATAGGATTTAGTATACAGAAAAACATAAATTCTGATCCTGCAGGCATATTAAAACACCACAAGGTGGAGCAACTTGACAGTGAAAGGGATAACTGAGTTGAGACAACTTCAACCGTGGATTAATCTTCATGATTTTTAATGTAAGTCAAGGCAAAATTAAAAAAGGAATCCAGAAAACATGAGAAACTTCTTACATGTGTCCATTGCGATAATTAAAATCCAAATGTAAAACTAAATCTATCACCCTGCTGGATGCCCCAGTAAGTCCATCATTACAAACCCATGCAGGTAGTGTCGTAATCAAACCTTTATCTAAAGATACCGTGTGTGTTGATGCATCCAGTATATTTCTATTTGACGTAACTGTGCGGCCATAAAAACACGATAACTTAACGTTGGACAAATAGCTTCAACTAGATTATACGATATATTCCCACACAGTACTGGATAAGTATCTTTCAAGCTATGCAAATCATACTTTAAAAAGAGCAAAACAAGAAAGATAAGAGGCGAGCTGAGGCAGTTAAATCTTTCCCAAATTTCTGGATGCAGATAATGAGGGTGTTAGATAACAGCATGAGTGGCATTACATAAAGACTGTGTTCGCTAATGCTTCGCTAGTCACACACAGTCGCAAAATCACTGAGGTGTACGTAATATAAACTTTACCATGAGTGTAAACACTTAGGATTAGAGAGATGTCATGTTAGAGACAAACTTGTACTCACTCAGCCTCAAACTGGTTAGGAGTAATGATGTCAGCGACTGGAACCACCTTGTTCTTATAGACCGGGTAAAGATTCTGAGGAACGTACTGTGGAACGAGGACACGCAGGTTAGTGTTAAGAGAAAACACACAAATAGAGCTCTAAAGGACGGGCAACACACACATAAATGAGTGGGCTCAGTTAATTCTCTGATCTTTGTTTTAAATTATTAAGCACTGACGGACAGAATATGATCTTAATCCCTGAAAATGTACATTTGCACACACAGAGTGAATCATTGTGTATATGTAGTTGTGTCAGATCAAAATAATCCATCTGTCACTGAGAAATGAGCCTTGTAACACCCCCCTCCAGAACGCTAACACACTAAAACCCTCCCACACACATTAAAAGGAACAAAAACGCTGCTTCAAAAATCTATAACGACAACAGACATTAACGGAAACACATACAGAACACAGAGAATCTCACCATAGAGCCGTGATCACCGAGGACGGGGTCACATACTGAAATGACAGAAAAACACTCAGAGTCAGACCTGTGATGCTCCAGTGATCATCACATTGCAGTGATGGGAGGCGTGACTGACAACTGGATTTGGAGACGCGAACATTTTATTTTGAAAGTCTGCATTGTGTTAAGGACAAAAATGAGGACAAAGTGCCTGCAGGAGCGACCAACGCACTAATGCCTTTCCTGTTACTACACACTTAGCAGCTTACAAAGATAACATGGGGAGAGGAGTCGCTAATTTCCAATCAAGTGCATACGGAGGCCTCAAACCTGGCTCTCTACTAACTTCTAAAGCTATCAAATACTCAACTGTATTCACCAGCTAGTTGGTAACTGTCTGCCGAGTGGTGACGGGCAGGTACAGTGGCTTTATCAGAGCTTTTTCAATAAAAGCAGCTGCCTGCTGTTCCTGGAGACAAGATTAATAACAGCGGTGAGGAGAAGAAAAGTAGTGGGCTGTAAAACACTGGTCTGAGGGTAAAATGATACACAGTGCTGAGGGGGGCTGTGGAGCTGGGTGATAATTCTCTGTGAGTTTGTTATGACTTAAATGTCTCTTTTTGTCAGTCCACAACCGACAGATATTCAGTTTAATATGATCAAAAACAGAGAAAAGCAGGAAACATTCATGTTTGAAAGGCTGAAGACATTATCTGACATTTTCCCATGAAAAACCACCTTAACAGTTAATCGATTATCAAAATTGTCCTGTCAAACGACCAATCAAATAGTCAAATAATTGTTGCGTCTCTCTCCTTTTTATGGATGCTCAGATTTATCGGCACCCGATCGTCATCAGTTGATTTTCATCAAAAATATGCAATCCAGAGATCGGGATTAGTGTTTGCGACTCACAGATTGTGCAAAACGATCAATAACACACGTGGTGTTGTTTAACCTCTCTGTGGTGACCGTGCAGACACAGAGTGGCGACATCCAGTCAGGACGACAGTGAAGCTAACAAAACAGGGACTTACTGATCTAGCTATCTATCTTAAGTGGATCACAACATATCAGGTATGGAATTAATCTGCATTAACATCTACATCTTGCTACCTGCAGCTGGACATGTATATCGGTGCTAAGATTATACCTGAGATTTGGTACCAAAATAATATTTCTTCTTCTTCTTCTAGACTTTTCTACAACCAGACTAAACAGTAAGCATCCTCACCAGCGCTGCTCTCTCCCTCTATAAACTATATTTTATTGCTCTCTCCATTAGAAATGTAAAACCAGACTTGGACCAGCAGAAAGGTAAATTATCCTTTCATCACAACACAAGAGCCACAATTTATGTAACATCACAGATAGTGAATACACACAGACTCTGTCCACATGAAGAAGTAAACACATTATGCACGTCACCCCCTGGTTATTTATTATTTTGAACAGTGGCAGTAGGTCTTCACTATATCCACTAACACAGTGTCTACGGGCCAAGCTGCAGCACCCTTGATTTGAGTGGAACTGATTCGTGCAACATGAGATGAGAATCCTCCTGGCTAGAGAGAGAAAGAGACATTCGCAGTGAGAACTGGATCTTCTCTGAGGTTTACATCATTAATTTCACGGAGCTACTTAATGTGAGAAAACTAATGAGCTTGTTCGCTGGGTTATCACTTAACCCGTTAATTTGATCCTGTGTCACTGTCCCACATAATCTTGTGTTTCATCATGAGTCTGAGTGAGTGTGGTTATTGTTGTATTGTGGAAGGGGTCTTGAAGTGACAAACAATTATTACCTGACTATGCGGCTCTACAGTTTTTGAGCCTGTTTTAGCTCAAACTAAAATCAGCTCCCATAAATCCTGTTTCCAGCGTGTCCATTCTACAAGTATTCTCATTTCATTAAGTTTTTATTCATTCAAACATATATAAACATAAAATTAAACTTGAAAATAAACAGACAGTATATCCAGCGTACAACAATGTGATAAATCTTAGACATCTGAAACAACCAAAATATCTAAATAACATTTGACGCCGAGTCCCAAAAGGTCATATATATATAATATATATATATATATATATATATATATATATATATATAAATAAAAAACAGCCCCATGCCCTCTTAAAGTTTTAGAATAGAAATGAAATAGAAATAAAGCTGAATTGTCACTTCTAGTGACTGTGTATCGCCACACACACATGGCATTCAGTCTTTCTGGTTTTATCGCAGCATCATTACTATACTGCATAGAAAAGTGTGAATTTAGACTACATTTATCTGCTCCGGCTCATCAAGGTAGTGATTTAATGATAATAAAGTTAGAGCTCGCCAACAACAAATGCGAGTAACACCAATTTAAAAACTACAGTTTAAATGTTCAACTTATAAGACCATGTGGTGACTTACCATAGACCAGGTTAGGGTTGGCTCTTTTTAGCTCCTGAACAATATCCACTACCATCTCCAAGAAGGATGTGTCTCTGGTATACCCTGAATACAACACACAGTGATACAAACATTATTATAGTCATTATTTTCTGTCATTTTACATAGTTACGCCTACTTAGTTTAATTATTTTACCACTAAACTAAGTAAAACCAAGCTTGTGTTGACAAGACTGAAATGGGTGACACTGAAACTGCAGGAACTTATGAAAATGTGAAAATGTGGTGTTGCAGTGCAACTCAACTTTTCTTACACAAAATTCATGTTGCTGTTAAATCATCAACATCTAAGTACTGAATGTGAAGAGATAGAAGAGACTGGAGGGAGCATTAATGCAGAATTAATTTAACACATAACCTCAGGATGATTTAAAAATCTCTACATAATAACATCACCTGAACACGAAGCCAAATGTAACTGCAGAACTCCAGTTACAGATGGTGTCGTTTTGTAGTATTCACCTGTTAAAACATAGTCATACTGGTGTACGTTGTTCAGTTTGATTCCTTCGTAAAGAACATGGAGCTCATCTGCTGTCAACACCTGGCCTTTCCAATGAGAATAACCTGCAGAGAGGAGAGAGGAAGAGACGAGTTACTGTGTTTGCTAAGCTGCTGACTCAAACCCTTTGCGAGGCTTCTTCCAATCGGGTGGCACACACACACACACCATGTGCTCATTAAAACCCCCTATATAGATGCTGACACACACATTAACACTCCTTTACTCCTGTATCGTTTTCTACAAACCTGATCCAAATCTTTAATTTGGTTTGTCTGGCCTGGTTGGGGCATTTCATTCCAGTTTGCGGACTAAACGACAGCACAAAAACATGCTGGTTGTCACTTGTTACTTTTAACTACAAGACATGTGATGGATGGTTGTTGGTTTCAAACTATTCCACTGATCTACAGGTGGGAAGATGTGCAGCAATGCTCCAACAAAGACGAGGAAGAAGAAGACTAGTTAGCGTGGCGTAAACGACACAGAATTTAAAGGACCACTGTGAAGAATTTTGCGGTGTAGTTGCAGATTTAATTTAACGTTATCATACACTAATGAAAACATAGTTATGCAAATTATATACCCTGTTCATGACAACTGCAGTGTGAATTTCTATATTACTCAACTGTTCAAATTATATTAAGGCTCAAAGTTATACATAATTAAGAGCGTGGCAGCTACCCAGGTTTCATTTAGCCCACCTTAGCTACACCCACACTCCACCACGTCCTTGCCCATTTTTGGATTAGGCCAGCGGAGACAGGACTGCCAACCAGAGCCACCACACTTTGAGCTTCACAACAGCTCTTCAGAAACCTGTGGGTGACGTCACGGAGACTGCATCCTTGTTTTAATCAGTCTGTAGTATTTTTACACTCTTGCACTGCTGTTTTTACTTCTGATCTGGGTACACTGAGTCCAGCTTGTGAAAAAACATCCTTTCCAAACCTTGAAAACTTTACTCTGACTCTTTTAGTTCATGTGACTCCTGCTTGTAACAGAGCAGTGGGTGAACTCAAATGAACTAAACAAAGAATTAAACTACGACTAGGGCCAAAGAAAACAAACTGTGTGTGAACTCAAAGAGATTCTCAAGATGTACACACACACACACGTACACACACAGCAGCAGCAGGTCTTAGTGCAGCCTGCAACCACAGTAATTAGCAGTCAGGGACCAAGGAGATGCTGGGGAGGACGAGAACAAACACACCTACATCGTGTGTGGAGGAGAGTATTGAGTTTGTGTGCGTGTGTATTTGGGTATGCATGTGTTAAGTACTGTATGTACCCGCTTGGACGTACATGTATGTGACGAGAATGCCAATGTGAGCACGTGTTCGTGCACGTCTGTCTGCGTATGACATGTTTGCTGCAGGCCGATGATGTCGCAGCTCCAGGTGAGTCACAGCCAGGTCACGTGGCGATGGTGGTGGGGGTTCTGGTTGCTAAGCAACAAGCCGGGAGAAAGCCAAAGGGGCTAAGAAAGAGAGATGAGCAGTCAGAGAGCTGTGTGCAAGTGTGTGTGTGTGTGTGTGTGTGTGTAAGAGGGGGAATGAAGGCAGGCCTACAGATAAGAGCTGCTTCTGTCGTCATCACTCGCTGCTGTCGCAATTCACAACGCCTGCTGCTGTTTACTGCTGCGCCCTGTCGCTCCCTCTCCACTCCGTCTGTCTTCCTCTCCGCCATCCGCTGTCTGTCTCTCTGATTAAAAAAACAATCCTGTCTGTCTTTCTCTCTCTATTCACCTTCTCTGTCCCCATCGCCAGCCGCCCGCTCTGCCTCTCATCTTCTTCAATATGTCACACCAAATTACGCACTCCCCTTCGAAGAAATTGCAAACGTTGGCTTCCAATATACAAGATCTGATTAAGGAAGCGCTAGAGTCCTGGGCGTTTTCATGTTAAGGTCACTGAAATGAGCGTCGCCACAGAGGTGAGGATTTCTTATTCCTGACATCGTCCTCAGCTTTATCACCCGCTACTCTGTACGTGGGGTGATGTGAACAGTGAGCATGAAGCCTCTGATTAGAAAAGTCTTTCTTAGCTTAGTTTAATTGGGCCCAGAAGATTTAAATTGAACTTATATTTCATTTGTGGTGACACAGCTTGTAGAAACAATATCCCATTTACCAATTCATGGACGCCACTTTGAACCAGCTTTACTACGGTCCATAGAAGATAGTTGCCAAAGAACAGTAAGCCTGTGGATTCTCCCAAACAAACATTTTTTTGTCAATCAGTGGCATCTGTATATAAACCTGGTCAAGAGAACCTCTCATGAGGCGCCAGTCTGTAACATACTCCATAGAGCTCAAATGTAAATACAGCATACAAACAAGGCCCGCGCTCGCCCACACGACAACACTTATCCTACAGTACACCTACAATTATGCTTACCCTTCTGCAACATCACAACAGATCACTTTCTCTATTTTTAAACTCAACATCATCCATTTCAATAAAAACTGAATGATAAAACCAACGTGTAGACTAGGCTGCTGTGAAACCAGATGTTAAACAGCTCGCTGACTTTTGCTGGCTTGAAACTGAATGCCGCTGAGTCAGGAGTGATTATATAAAGTTGGTTCTGATCACTTGCATTCTCATACTAGACCAAATGAAAAACTAGACAGCTGCGACATGAGGGGAGGAGGTCAAGGTCATGCACTCTGTACCACACAACACTGTAAAAACAACAACAAAACACAAAGAAATCTATAAATACCACAGTTGATTAGTTCCTCAAACAGAGCAGCCACCCACATGATTAACTACATACTTTTTCTGCCTTTTGTCACAGAAAACTGGCGCCACAAAGGCAAAGTATCGGCTGTTTTTTAAGATGAATTAAATATCTCAAACTATGGAAACATAACAGGATCTCTGGTGACTTAACAAATAAACAAAACTTGGGAAAACACATTCTAAACTTTGTCATAATGTACCGACACTGCGAGGATTGCTGAGTCTCGATTTTGCTTGTATCCACTGTGAAGCAACAGCTGGGCAGATGTGTTTGTTTTCACAGCGCTCGGTTGAGTCATTCTTCAAGTTCAGTTTGCATGATTAACATGAGCCGAGGCCATCCATCAGTGCGAGATGGGGGGGGACGCAGTGCAGATTACTCATTCATGAGACTGAAAATTAGAAAATCAAAATATTACGAGTAAATGTGACACTAAGGGATGACGCAGACACCCTCTCTGAGCCAATCATCAACAAAATGCATCATCAGATTATTGACATTAATAATACAATGTATTGTGATCATCTTGGACAGGGTACTTTAGAGATTTAGCGCTGCACATTCATGAAGTTGAAGGGTCAGTTCAGATTTACTGAGCTGTATGGGGTACTTATACGTAGTCAGTGTATCATCCACAGTAGACAGAGGTTGGCATGACCCCAGTTTGTAGAGGCTGACAGGAGGACCAGCAGAGAAGCAAAACAATGTACTGCTGTGCTACCAAATGTATCGTAGCCACCTAAGTGGTTAAGTGCATTTAGGATATGTTCATCACTTTACCTTGCTGTCAGGCAACACTTTTTTGATGAGACACTGAAGCATTTAATTCAGTCTGTGCTCTCTTCAACGTGAACAGACATCATTGACAGAAACAGTCATTTTACATCACAGAACACAGGAGTCGCTGGTCCACCACTGCCTTGACGTTGGTAACACCGTCGATTGAAGCCAACGCTGTTCTTTTGTGAAGGGAGTCTGGCTTCGGAGAGAGTTATAAGACTTAATTTGTCCGAGGGAAATGGTGCTTTTGATAGCAAAGTAAAGCAGCAGAAACGTACTAAATATAGAGTACACACAGAGTGATTAAGAGGCTAAAATATGTTCTGTTGCTGGCCCTATCCAGCTTCTGTGCTGATTTTCCTGTCTGTTTCTCCAAACTGATGGCCATCTACTGACTATGGGTAAGTACCTCATTCAACCCCACTTCAATAAACACAAAATAACACTTAAAAAGGTCAAAGTGAATGGAGCACAAACAGATATTATACTTTTAGTCCCTAAAATGTCTCAAATCCCTCAAAAGATCTTCTACCTACATCCTTTTTGCAGTAACTAAGCCAAAGACTTCATACAAATGTTTACACATGCTGAGCAGTACTCCTCCTGATGAGTAAAATCAGTGCTCCTTTAATGGTTATTCATGAGCACAGAGTAAAATGCCATCACTGCTATCAAAATAAGACAAATATGAGAGAGTAAGCTCCTAAAAAAAATATGAATGGAGTTCGTCCCCTACAGCTGATCTGGTGTCAGCCGGTGAAGTCACTGACCTCCCACCCTCCCCAAAAAAACTTGACTCACTCCGCTGTCGACTCGTCAGCCTCAACACGGCCACTGCCTCGGCGACAACAGTCTCTGTAATACCCGCTAACACCTCATCACGACACCAGAGGCTACCGACTGACTCATACACACCCACACACACTGACTAGAGCACAGCACACACACACACACACACACACACACATCCTCTCAAAGAAATATGTTATTTCATCTGTCTTTACCTGTATGGTTGGAGAACTGGACAGAGTTGATGGAGTCCACCTCAAACCCTAAAACCTGGAAAAAGAAGACAGAGGAAACAGATTGGGATTAGAGATTAACAGGCACACATGCTATAAATCTGATAGTTCAACATGTGCAGCAACTATAATACTGCAACTAAATCTGATGGAAATATCTGTCTCTTTAGCTGATAAATGCTCCACCAGTCTGTTGCAAACTTTTAGGTGTGTACAGGCGAAATCCATAGACTGTATTAAAGATGGATGACGTGTCACCACTTCCTCAGGTCAAGTCAAAATATCCTGGGTAAGAACGCTGGCATCTTGCACTTGTGAACGGGTGCTGTTTTTTGTCAAATACTGTATACAGTCCCAGTCATAACGTGTCATATTGCAGCATGTAGACATGTCTCTGTAACTGTAACTGATAAAAGAGGAAACACAAACAAACGTTTAACTGTCTGGTTTTATTTAACCTCAGCAATGATCTGTCCTCTAAGTCCTCTAAGTTTAATGTTAAACCTGCACAGATACAGGACAGTTACAAAAAACAACTCTTGGTGTTCTTGCTCGTCTCTCTCTTTCTTAAAAGATTATGTAGGGAGAGAGAAACACATGTCCCATCCACGTGTGCAGTTAACTGTTATCTGAATGACTTTATTTAATTGGGCCAAAGCACAAAGCAGGCAGAGTGAATGAGTTCTTTGTTCTTTTCAATTGACTGTTGTACAAGAATCTGCTTTCAGGGGGGAGACGCAGAGCAGATATCAGCTTTGACCTTGGAAGAACTTGTGAATGCTACAGCTTTCTCAAGTGTGCCATCTGAAAGGTTTCATCAACACGAGGCAGTCAGGAAAACATACAGAGCAAGAATACACTCCTGGTGGACAGACAGAAGCGTGAGTGACAATTTTTATTCTAATCTTGTGATTTTTTTTTTTTTTTTAACTGATATCCAGAATGAAAATCTTCAGCTAAAAGGTGGACAGAAGCCCAGCAACCCTGCAGGTGGTAGAAATCCGACCTAATCCAAAAACCCTGCAGTAAATCTCTGTCGTTTTAAACATTTTTATTGAAGAGTTAATTCTTTAACGGTCAAACTAGAGACGCTCCAGTTCATTCATATATTGAGGAGTGTATAATCACCTGAAAAAATAATATGTTTACCTTAAGATTAACCTTTTATATGTTTCTACGGTAGCCCAGAATAGACAAACTTAACACTGGCTCTAGATAGTGCCTTTCACATATTTTGCACGTTTCAAGGCCACTGTATTGTCTTCTTTGTGCTGGTAGAGGGCGAGTCGAGGGGGGTGCAATCAGTAACTACAACTCTTGATGCCACTAAATCCTACACACCGGTCCTTTAACCCCGAAGCCACCAGAGGGTCATCTTAAAGGCTGTATTGTGTCATGCTGTTGAATTGTATTATGTTGTACTACACAGTGATATATTGAAATATTAGAAACTGTTCAGTACAAGTCAACAGTTCAAACTACAGCCTCCACTTTGACTGGTTGTTGGTGTTCCCATGTAAGCTGTCTATTACAACATGTTCCATTGGCTGAGCAGGATACAAATCGACTGTTGATGTAAAACTGTGTATTTATGGCCTACTGATGTACACAGGGCTAAGAATACGTTATTTAGGTCACATCCTTCTCGCTCTGTTTAGAAGCCTCAAGTCAGCGACACAGATACACTGTTTACAATGCTGCTGACGAGAGAGTGTCGTCAAAGGAGAGGATATTTACCAAATTAGGAGCAATTTAAGGAAGCAAACATTTCGCCTTTTTCGATGAAACACTTTTAGGTAAATTCCCAACTGAGGAAAGCTCTCTCTGCACTCACGAATGAAGAGTTTCTTTAATTAACATGTGTCACATCTGAGTCAACACAGATGCTATATTTACTGCGTCGTGACTTAGCTGGCAGAGTCCATCAGCTTTCGGGATAGCGCCCGCACGCTCACTGTTAATTTGCATATTAATTAACAAATGTTCATAGTTCCCCATCCTAAAAATGTCACATGTATGTGTGCATGTACCATCGTTTGTCCCTGCATCAGCCTATAAATAGGACATCATATGTTCAGCATTAACTGAAAGAATGTTTTTGAGTTTAAGGTGTATTTGCATGGAAACCTACAATTATGTTTCTTGTTCAGTCTATAAAAAAACAACAGAAAATTAGATAAAAAGCCTGTCCCATGCCACAGCAACCCAGATCGATGTTTAAAGATCGTGTATTCTAAAAAAAACAAGAGTAAAAGTTCAAACTAGCAGCTTTCTGGGTCATCTGGGAGCTACGTATATGTCTGCAGAAAGTTTCCTGTCAACCCATTTAGTAGCTGCTGAGACATTTAGCCGCAGCTAATGATCTTGACAAAGACATGAAACTGGCATTTGACATTTTTGGTGAACGACTTCAAGGTACTTATCTGTTTAAGAAAGGGCAAGTGTGAAGGATAACATCTAGGTGACATCTTGTGGTGTAGTTACTGATTGCAACCACCCTGCCTCACCCTCCCATTCCAAGCGTGAAGGAGAAACTACGGTGGTGAGGTTACGGTGGTTTCAGGTGATTATACACTGATGAAAATATAGTTACAAATATTATATTCTATAAATAAAGCCCCCACAAATCTGACTCACTGGAGCTTTAAGTTGGCCATTAATGAATTGATAATTCCAGATCTAGCTACAAGAATGAGTTTAATTACATTAAGTAGTAATTAAATTGATTACAGGCTTGTCTGGCTACAAACAATGAAGAATTAGTCATTTTCTCACAGAGCTTCAGTCGCCTCTGAACCATGTTTTGGGCATCAGCATCAGTATCACACCGAATGAGCTGCCATTTGAAGGTTTTATGATTTGCACCATAAAATGTGGATCATAAAAGTTTTTTTCCTGCATTTAAAAGCACAAAGATGATCACATTCAGGACAGCAGGGTTAGGGACATGAGCAACTAAAGAACCCCAGATCAGCAAATATCCAGCCGGCTGAAGTGCCCTTGAGCAAAACACTGCATCTCTGCTCTGACTGTTCTGTTTGTGGCCCGAGGTTGAAGCAAACAGAGGCTGTCCATTTGAGAATAAACCATAATTTTGATGAGGAAACAGTGTTACTTTGATTTTAAAAAAGTGTTTGATTCCAGTTAAATACCACTGACTGAGAGTAAAATTTGAATTCAACTCATATCTAAAAATGCATTAATCCCTATTTTGATGTCAGACAGCAGTCATCTTGAATTTTGTTTCTATGTGAAAGCCGAATCTATCCAGTCCAGCTCTGAGGGAGCCTGTCTCCATCTTCGGTGACATCACCAGGAGGAATCCTGTGGCAGCCAATCGGAGCCCTGCTTCCTCGCATCGCCGTCTCCTCGCCTGCTGACAGGCCTGAGATTCTTTGTCCTGTCAGCACAGAGAGAGAGAGGGATGCCCTGCACGCCTGCTGACATCATCATCATCATCACCACCATCATCATCATAATCATCTCATCCCTTCTCTTCAACACCAACTGAATCATGGTTACGACTCTGACCA
This sequence comes from Protonibea diacanthus, assembly GCA_028641955.1. Taxonomy (NCBI): domain Eukaryota; kingdom Metazoa; phylum Chordata; class Actinopteri; family Sciaenidae; genus Protonibea; species Protonibea diacanthus. The sequence goes on along the minus strand of CM053989.1, from coordinate 5,101,804 downwards.
GTGAGAGCAGCTCCTTCACTCACCAGCCAAATACACCACCCAGGCTACGCTTATCAAGCTGGTTTGCCGCCAGTCTGTGCCTCCACCTGTGCGTTTACATCACTGTTATTCCTCTTAACACCTCATGTGTCTAAAATGAAAAATAGGTCCAATACTTCATTGCTGTAATAATTTGAAAGTGAAAGCAACTGAAACGCTCTCTCTGCACGGCCGGTTTAATTTCTCTCCGGGGCAACAAATAAATCACGACAATCTGTAATAGTTCAAATAAATTGTAAAATGCTATATTTAGCTGCATGAAAGATTATTTAAAGGTCTTGTATAACTTGCAAAACTTGCAGGCACTGTGTAAAATCACCGAAAAGTCTTTGTTACAATTTCTGTCTGCAAAATCAAACAGCATACGTACAATCTGGTATTTCTGTTGTTGACGAAGGCTTGACACAACTAGGCCTATTTCTCTTCATTTTATTGTATGTATCCACAAGAGACAATGCGGAACAATGGCCACAATAATAATAATAATAATATTGATAATAATAATAATAATAATAATGATCTATTAAAACACCAAATTTACCCCCTAAAATGTATATTGCTGTGAATAGATATTACACAGTAATATCTTTAAAAAGCCACATGCAAGAGTTACAGCTGGTTTGGTTGAGCTGTCAGTTTAGTACAATGTCCTGGTAGATATCGGTGTCCAATGCTTGCTTTATTATGCTACATGCTTTAACATTAGCCTGGTACAAACAGGCCTCAATCAGCCGTAGTAGTTGAACATTAATGGCTGCACTGAATCCCGGTGACATGCATCAAAGCCCAGCAGCCATTAGGATAACCGCAAAATACATCCTGGGGCGCAGCCGGCTAAAAATAGACTCGGCACTTCTCACAACAAGTGACCGTCTTTCAGGATGATGGGACATGCTCTGTAGGCCTATACTAGCCTCGCCATCACTGCTGACTGCCACGCCACCGCTGCTGCTGGTGGGAAATATGAAACTATAACAATCACCAACATCATCATCATGGCAATTATAGACCCAAAGCAATCACTGCTATCATCCTACAGTCAACATTAGGGATCATAAAAGGAAATGACTATCACTTTCATGGCTGGGAGGAGCTAATAACCTCTGTGTCCTTTCATATGATATCAAATCAATGGCTTGTTTTGAATGCATTTGCTGTTTTTTTGGCTCCTTATCAGACATTCATGGAAAGCACTCAGTTAACTCTGCCTTTAGGTAAGACTAGGCTTTCTGCTGTTAATGTAGGTAATGACTCAACACCAAAGTTTCTATTTATAGGCGACAGAACAAGACACTCAAAAGCTCCATTCAACAGTTCTTCAAGCGTTATTCTGGTTAATTGACTGATGCATACTACTCTCCCTTTGATTCAGATGACCCTCTCATGAGAGTCATCTGCAATTTTCTTAACTTCTGTTGGCTATTGTGGTGGCGAACGGCTTTATCTGTCAGTCAGTTTAACGATTAGAGATTAACCATTAACACAGTGTAAAGGACCGGTGCTTGCTATGGTCACTTGCAGCTTACTAATGTATAAGCCGCAGTGATTTGGAGCTATGTTCAAGGTGTCAGTGAGCATGCTGTAGAACAGTGTGTACAATTGCTGATTGCAACCCCTTTGTTTCACCTTTTTCTTCCCAATATAAAAGAGAAACTCTGGTGGCCACAAAAGTGCGACAAAAACAGAAAGCCCTATCTAGAGTCAATGTTTAGTTTGTCTACGTGGGGCTACTGTAGAAACATGGCTGGCCTTGAAGTCATGTGATGCAAGCTGGCTCTAAAATACTTTTTTCCCATAAGCTAATACTGTGGCTGTAAAACAGTACAGAGAAGTGATTCAGAATTTGATGCATTCGGTCCAATAACATTTGAAAAGTCTAGAAGAATTGTGCGTTTAAATCACTTATCACCATTCAAATTAGCGGACGGCTAAATCGGATTTGCAGAAACATATACATTTTTTTGGCTTCATGCACCACAGAGAATGAAAGGAACACTGCGTCCAACACTGTGTCCAGTCCTCATTATAGATCCATGAAGAGAGCTCGGAGTCTGTACGTACACAAAGGCTCATTCTAAGGTAAAACCTGACACACTGGACCTTTAACAGCTTTTAGTTTCACTGAACTTCATAGACAAATGAGACAATTCTTCATTCATTGTATTGCCTCTTACGTCTTTAGCTATTTTCAACCTTTATGTGTAGCGCTGTTACATAATTAATGCACTAAATGCTGAGCTGACTGGTTCCCTTTTGTCCAACACATTTCATTATATTGTTGACCCTGTGTTAGGCTGCACATGACAAATGAACCTGACACTGAATGGCCGTCTCTAAGCCTTAGTAACACACAACGCAATGCATGCACGTGTGCAGTTATAATTATAATAACAGTCAGAATCTGGCGAACCAGACTACTCCTCCAACACTGTCGTAAAAAACAGGAATAAAACATGACCTTTCCCTCCAATCTGTGCCATTTTGATCAGACAAACTCAAAGCAGCAGATAGCTGTATTGATTATTTGTCCATCCCGTAGGACTCACTTGCAGGTTATCACTTTAGGTGGCTGGATTTGTGTCCATCTAGGTGTTCCCATACACATCATGACCATTACAGCTGCCTGGCTGGAAGCAAACGATGGCAACAGACACTGTGACTGGTTAACAGGCTGAGTTGTGGGGACTAATTTCACTATGACCCCTGAGATTATCATTACCTAGCTTTTGCAACCCCGCTGAGCAGCGTATAGGATCACTGACAGGCTTTCTGAGGACTTAGAGAGAGAACAGCCTGTGTCTCCATGTAATAGTTATTGTTATTCCTTACCACTCATCCAAGTAGGGGTCATTTGATTAACACCAGGAGGTCCATTCACTCTGCCACCTCCTGCTAACAAACTAAGTCACTCTGCAGTGAGACATTCATCATTCACGTGCACACATGTATGTTTTCTCGTGATGGATGATCATAGAAAAAAAAACACCTTGCTCCATTATCGGACAACCTCCCAATGACAGGTGCCAAAATGTGTCCGTCAGAGGAAGAATCTCTCCTTCATGTGCGGCCAAAATATAAAAGCGCCGTCAAATAAACAAGACATGGACAAGAAAACATAAGTTGCCATGATATTATCCATGATTTGTGGGCTAGAAATTAACATTTTGTCGAGAGGGGGGAAACCGAATTTGCACGACACCTGTCGTCGCGGTTATTGCTCGACGTCTCGGTGACAGCACTGTTAATTTGGCTTGTTTCACGGCACGTACAGAAATATTATCATTTATGGCGTTTTGCACTAAAATATCACGGGGAAATATCAACTAACCGTGACCACGTTTTAACAACATCATAGGCTGGATGACCGTTTCCTGTTAGCAAAGACTGTACCAACTTTGTACGATGTAATTACCGTGTATAATAACCTAAATCGGTATTTACATGTGTAGGTTTGGTGTTGATGTGTCAGACACGGGGGTCGTGTCCGATAACGGGCGTCTCTCGTAATGTCTACCGTCGTCCGATAATGGGTGCATGCGAGTTTGTATTTACCTGTAACGGGAAAGAGGCGCTCTTGTTGCCCACGTATCCCCGGACTACATGGCTCTGTATGGACAGAACGCGGCATTCCATGGCGGCTCCCGGTAAGCCGAGGAGGAGGCGATGCGAGATAATCCGTTACTTCAACGACAGTCACGTCTACACATAACAACACGAAACTATCATCCACACACACCGCGACGACACGACGACGCCGCCAGTATTAAGGGAGTAGCGACGTTAGCCAGCTAGCCGACCAACCAGCTGTGTGTGTCACACGCAGGGATGGCGGTGTGTGTGTGTGTGTGTGTGTGTGTGTGTGTGTGTAAACCGAGCGCGTGTTGTAGGTTGTAGCGGGGGTGATGTGCGGTGAGTGTGCGTGAAGAGGGGAGAGCGAGAGAGAGAGAGAGAGAGAGAGAGAGCGTGCGGGACGTGGACACACACACACACACTTCTATTTACGTTTAACGGTAACCGTTAATTTTAGAACACGCAACCAACCGAAGCGTCGCGTGCACACTGACTTGAAGGACACAGTCACTCACACCCGCGCGTGCGCGCAGCCGTTATTCTACTCAGGCGAACTGAATGACCGCCTAAAACCGGGTGACGTCATCAGCGCGTCCTCCTCAATCAACACAGCTGGAAATTAGTGATGGGAAGTTCGGTTCTTTTTTTAGGGAGTCGTATCATTTGACTCAACTCACCAAGAAGAGTCGGCTCTTTCGGCTCCAACACGACTCCTTATTTTACCACTTACACCTTTCATAATTCAACCAAATTTAGAGCTGTCTTGACTTATGGTTTGTATGTGTACACATATATCATGTATATATTCAATACATCCTTTATAGTGCAGTATTCAAAAGTAAAAATTACATTTTCAAATATCAATAAATTGCTGTAGCTAATTGTTTTCATTGCATTTATTTGTAACTCTCTGAAACCACGGGCATAAATGCACTAACACGCTTATAGAACCACTCTACTACACAAAGTTGATAGAAACACCTATAAAAACTATTGAAAAAAGGACAGCTCTTGACAGTTGGATGCACAGTTATCATTCGTCTGTGAAGGTTGTTTGTCGACCCTGCTCAATACGACAATTTGGCTTTGCAAAATTCTGCATTGATAGCCTTTGTGTTTTCAAAATGTTTCAAATGCGTCCAAATGCTGCTTCTTCTTTTTCTACTATCACTCAACAGCTCACGCACCGGAGCTGGCTCTTCATACCGGCTCGTTCATGACCGACGCATCACTACTGGAAATGAATAAATGTGACTGACAGCTCTCTCTATTTTGCTCTATTCCTATGCTCCTAATGCTCCACTTTACATAGCCTAATTATTTTACCAGCTGTTTAACATTAAATGATCACTGATAATTTTTTAATTTTTTTCTTGTCAAAATAAAACACAATACTTATTTTTGCATTTTTTAGGATGTAGTTTGGGGCTGCGCTCAGTTGCTTTTTTTTCCTCAGTGTGTGTGTTTGCGTGGTTGTGACTCACATCATCTCTATCACGAAGTCGTGACTGGGGGGATGGAGGGTGGGGGTGGGGGGTGGGGGTCTGACTTGGCAAAGACTGCCTCTGTCACCACCACACAACACAACCAGCAGTGATGGAGAGAGACAGTACACCACCGAGTGCATGTACAGACAAATATAGCCTGCAAATGCAGGTAAGAGAGAGAGATAAGAGTGTGAGGTATGGGAAGAGAGATGACAGCACCACCTGCTGTTTATTCAGGTTTTGACTTGCTTTAATTGCATTTTACACAAACACAGACAAACACACACACACACACACACACATCTTTAACATCAGAGTACAGAAGACTCTTTTCAAAGTGCAGCTTTTTATGAAATAAATGTGTTGCTATCATTATTGAACAGCACAAACAAACAACCAGGAAAACATTTTTGCTTATTTTAATTGCATAATAATCACACGCTTCCTGTGTTTCTTCTCTCCCTCTCTACGTCCTCTCATGTAGTAAAATGAGGAGGTAATGGAGGAGGAAGTCAGAGAAGACAGGCCTAAGGAGAAGAGGGCATAAAGAGTAGGAGGTAGAGCGTCATGGATCATTTGGAGTCCTGGTCCATTTCGGGCTCTAAGGAGAAAACAGCAGAAGTAATTTACCATAAATTTGTGAATATAGTTTTATTTTGTCAGTGCACATAGTTAATGAGTCTGTGCGGTTAAAAATGCACATTAATCAGCTGCTATAGAGCTGAAACATGATGTTCCAGAGGTAAAAAATACGATTTATAATCTCCATAAAGAATTGGATTATCAACCATAATGAGGCAAACAAGGTAGATGAAGCAGCGTCATTGTGATGTCTTTAAATATTTTTCTTTCCTCGCATCCCCCCCATGAAAAACTGCATTATGTTCATCAGTCAGATTCACTATGTTGCCATGGACACCTTAACCACTCCAAAGTTGTGTGACTGTAGCCAACTCTATCAGACGTGATGTGCATCTTGGGGACTGACTGGCTTAGCTTGATATTAGAGCCAGATTTTTACTGGATTTCTGAGACCAATACCAATTAATATTTGAGAGTTTACAAATATACCATCTGATAATTACTTTTTTTTTTAACATGAACAAATACTTTTGAGAATGATTCCCTTGGTTTGGTTATGAAAGAATTGACAAAGATGTGTCCTGATGTTACAGCTGAAGAATTGTCAGAGCTCTCTCTCTTACCATTTTAATCATATCTTTGGCATTTCTGTATTGCAACTTTTTGCTACTTATCAGCTGACATATGCCAATTATAGTACATCTGCTTATACTGCTTTATATACAATGTCATGTATAAAGTCATAGGAACTCTCTTCTCTCCATCGCTCTCTCACCGGTGAAGGTGAACTCGGGGAAGCTGCTCAGGTCTCCTCCTCCATAAAGTCTCTGGAGCTTAGCGGTCTCCTCTGACAGGTATTTTACGTAATCTGGCTCCGCCTCCAAGAGTCCTACATTCAACCTTAGAGGAGAGGTGAAAGAAGATGGGAGACATGAAAATACAAAAGTCATTCACAGCATGTCTCCTATACATTAAATCTTAACCTCACCATTTCCCATCAGTGTCCCATCTTAAACTCATGAGTCATGTCTTCTTTTCTCTGTAAAATCCAGAATAGAATTTAACCTGACCTACAAAGCTCTCCATGGTCATACGCCATCATATTTTAAAGAGCTCATAGTACCCTATTAACCATTAGAATACTGCGCTCTCAGGATACAGGGTTACTTGAAGTTACTGTAATCTCCAAAAGTAGAGCCACAGCCTTCAGCTCCCAGCTCGGTTTTGGAAGGTAGGCAACATCTACACACTTTAAGAGTCCAGCAGCATGGGACCTCCAGAGGAGTTTTCTTATTGGATATAAGAGGAAACCTCTTTTGTCTCTTCACCTGCGCATGTTGTCGTATTCTTTGATCTTCTCCAGGAAGAGTCTCTGTACTGGATCTAAATCTGTAAAACATATGAAAACACTACTGTGAAAGCCCAACCAGCAGACAACGCTGATATTAGACAATTCTGCAAAAGGCCAGATTCCATTCAGTCCCATAGCTAGGAAGTAATCTATGGTTCAGGTTAGAAAAAGTTTTAATGGAACAGGTGACGAAGAAAAGACCTCGACATACTTAAAAACATACTTGTTGGCCCCTACATCAGGCTGCTAAAAATGTCTCTAACTTTATGAATCCAACAATCACTTTTTGTTTTAATGAGTGTGTGCTTAGCTGAAAATGTTTGCAAATATCCACATTATAGAATGATTATCACACTGAGACTACAAAGACACACAAAGCTCTTTTGACGTGGTTGCCCTAGTTCGGCCCAAGCATGTTGAACCATTAAGGGAAAGATTGGTGGTCTGAAACAGGAAGCAATTATAGGATATGCGACACACTCATCCATCATCCCAACCTTACTGTACACCTTCATACCTGAACGTGATCACACTACTTCCTGCAGTGGCACTAAATGTTGGGTGTTGGCCGTGTTGCAGAACTGTCCAATATGACCTACAACTGTGAACGTATCTGCATGTGTATTCACCTGAGTGTGTCCCTTTAACATCTTCATTTCCCAAGGCTGCAGTCTGGGCTCCCTCATCCTGTCCCAACAGCTCCTCCTTCACAGCAGGAGATGCTGGAAAATCATCGGTCACTGCAGCTGCTGAATCAACATCAATAGACCCAGTGGCAACTGTTGCTGTAGTAAAAAACCCAGAAATGGGACAGATGAAGGTCTGCAGGACAAGATCTGATTTCTTCATTAACTAGTTTAAATCTGGTTGTTCCTCATAACTAATTCTTAGCAAGAAGACAAATACCTGTACTGCTACCTCTTCCACCACTACCAGGAGTCAAACTTACCATCCAAAATATCCATTCTTACAACTTCCTGACCAATCGGGTCTTGTGTTACTCCCGTTACATGCCCAGGAATAGAAAAGAGAAGCTCCTCCATCAGTGTGTCTGTCTGCAGTGCTTCAGACAGAGCATCATCTTCAGGGAGAAACAAAGACTCAATCTTTGGAGCGTCGGCCATCTCTTCAGATGCCACCCCATCATCTATCTCCATCCTCTTCTCTTCAGCAAAGATTTCAGCTTCTTTCTCTAGATAATCTGTGGTTTCACTCAGAGACTCGTTCTCCAGAGTTCCCAAAGAGGCTTCAACTTCAGCCAGAGTCACAGACTCAAGAGTCATGGCCTCCAATGTCCCTTCCTGCTCCCTGGAGTCCTCTGTCTGAGCGACGAGTAAAGTGTCAGTTGGCTGCTTCGGTCCTTGCTCAGAGCCGAACATGGCCTCCATTATAATGGATGTCTCAGCTTCTATTGCTTCTGTGGCTTCAGAGATGGAATCTAATGCTAAAATGTCAGCCTCTGTTGTGTCCTCAAAAACCTCAGCGTCTTCTATTGTCGTCTTAACTTCCATCTTCTCCTCTTTTGCTAGTGCCTCGGCTTCTTTCTCAAGTGCATTCCTTGTTTCTAGCAGAACTTCAGCTTCAAGACCTCCAACTTCAGCCTTCACTTTTGCTAAAGTTATTGATTCCAGTGACATGGCTTCTGCTTCAGTTCCCTTCTCCTCCATCTGCATAGACTCTCCATTTGCTACCACAGCTGGATCAGAGGTTGAACTTGTTTCTACAACGGCGGGAGTTTTGGAAAGCAGTGCAGGAACATGACAGAGATGCTCTGTCACTAATGTGGCGCTTTCTCCTTCTAACTCTTGAAGATCTTCGGACAGAGAGTCCCATTTTGAAAGAGCTTTAGTTAGAGCTTCACTCTCATCCTCACTTGAACTCCCAGTTTCAGCTGCAGCTTTGTTTTCAGCTTCAGTCCCTGTCTGGACTAACAACTCCTGTAGCTGTTTTTCTGCTTCTTCATCAAGAGCGTCTTTTGTTTGGAGGAGTTCTTGCGTTTTTAAAGACTCTACTAGACCCCTAACTACATGAAGTGTTACAGACTCTAAAGTCATTTGTTCAGACTTGTTTGCTCTTTCCTCCAAGGCAGCACTTCCTGAGGTTGACTCTACTTTGTTTTTTAGGGGTAAGGGTGCAGATTCTTGACCATCTTGGACTAAGGCAGCGTGTGAGAGGTTGTCAGCTGCTTCTTTATCTATTGTAGGCTCTACTGGACCTTTAGAAACAACAGCTTCACTCTTGAGAGGCAAGGTGCTGGCCTCCACTGCTGCTTCAATTGTAGTTTCTGTCAAAGGTTCCTCTCTGGCACTGCGTATAACGACAACCACTCCTGAGTCTGTGCTGTTGGTATGTACTGCTTGAGCTGCTGTATCCGCATCAGTTTCTTTTGTAGGCTCTGCTGGACCCTCAACATCAGAAGCTCTACTCTCTAGTGTTTCCAGAGGAAAATGGCTGGCCTTTATTGGTAGATCTACTGTAGTTTCTATTAAGGGTTCTTCTTTGGCAGTTTGTAAGATATCAACCACTTCTGAGTCTGTGCCTTTGGTTTGGACTGCTTGAGGTGCTGCATATGGCTCAGTTTCTATTATAGGCTCTACTGAACCTTCAGTAACAGCATCTCTATTTTCTAATGTTTCCAGAGGAAATGTGCTAGCCTCTACTGATGCATCTATTGTAGTTTCTATTACGAGTTCTTCTACAGCCGTGTGTGAGAGGTTAGCAGGTCCTGAGTCTGTGCTGTTGGTTTGTATTGCAAGAGCTGTAGCATCTACTGTTGCATCTACTGATGGTTCAACTGTAGTCTCTAACAAGAATTCTACTGAAGCAGTGTGTGAAATGTCAGCCACTCCCGAGTTTGTGCTTTTAGCTGCTGCTTCTACCGTGACGTCTATCGTAGGCTCTGCTGGACCCACAACATCAGAAGCTCTACTCTCTAGTGTTTCCAGAGGAAAATGGCTGGTCTCTACTGGTAAATCTATTGCAGTTTCTATTAATGGTTCCTCTTTAGCAGTTTGTAAGATATCAGCCACTCCTGAGTCTGTGCCTTTGGTTTGTACGTCCTCAGCTGGAATATCTACTGTAGGCTCTACTGGACCTTCAACAACAGCAGCTCTACCTTCTAGTGTTTCCACAGGACACATGATAGGCTCTACTGGTAATTCTGCTGGTGTTTCTATTGAGGGTTCTACTATAGCAGCTGACAAGGGTAGCACTGTGTCAGTTTTGAGTTCAACTGGCTCTGTAGCTGTTTCTGCGTTGGTTTCTACTGCTTCAGTCGAGGTTTGTCCTCCTGTTGAAGCTGCTTCTGGTCCTAATGATGCAGGTGCTGTGCTGGTTAGAGTCACACTGGAAACACTGTCAGCTGCAAATCCCTGAATTAAATCATGACGGTACTGCTGAGGTGTTTCAGAGGAAGTCTTTGGGTTTGTTGAACATGCCAACTTTGGTTGAGGGGATAGAGGTGCAGTGTTAAAAGTAGATGTAGTCTTCTCGGGAACACTAGAAGCGGCAGTAAAGACAGAGCCAGCAGTCTCTGTCTTTAACAAAGGAGGAACATTTGAGGTGGAGACCTTCTTTGAGGAGATGGTAGGAGATTTGGTAGGCATGGAGGAGGCTTTGGTTGGTCGAGCTGTGAGGGGAGGGGAAGAGTAAGAGGAAAAAAAGAGGATGTTAAGGACATGGAGGGGGGTAGTAATTAAAACCACTCAGCACAGACATGGTAGAAACAAGCAGAGCAAATCAGCGTTTGAAGGATTCAATTAATTAACTGTCTGTTAACTCAACGAGTAGAAATAACTGTCCTTCAGATAACTCCAGAGCATGCTTTCCAATGTCTCGATGGTATTCCCTTATGTTGCTGTCCATGTTGTTACAGAAAATGAACATAACCTAGTTTAACACAGTGTTCTGCATAATTCCTATAATGTATTCTATATTAACACCTGGCGTCTGAACCAGCTCTTTCTGTAGGTTCAACTTACTGTCGCCTGCTGTATTGACAGAAAAGCAAAAATCTGGAAATCTGCTAGCAGTTTTGTGCAGAGGTTACTATCTTTGGCAGAGACTTTATTCTAATATCCCGCTGACCTTTACCATCAGGAGGCACCGTGTCCGGCCTGCGTTGGGAGAAGAGTTGCTCCAGGAGTTTAGCGACATCCAACGGCGGCTGAGGCTTGGCTTTCTCTGTCAAAGTAAAAGAAAATACAGACTGAGAACAAAACCAGCTCAGCAGAGCATATCTGGAAATATTTGAGGAATTTGCTTAGGGTGACATTTTTAAGCAGCTTCATTGAAATATTGAAATTTTATACTGTTTTCACATCAAGTACTACGATCTTTCAGGTGTTTAATAGGCTGACAGCCAACCCTGTCAGGCTATTTTCTGGATTCACATTTTCCTTATTCGTGTTAACTATGGAAGTTATGTTTCCTGTCACCTGTCCAACATAGCAGCATATCTGTTCTCACGCCTCTAGTTACCGCTCTTACTTTTCCTCTATGACTTTTAGTAAAGTGATAACTGGGGATTACAAGTAAAAACCGGACGGACAGTGAAGTGTGTTGTCTTACTGATGTGTGTTCTGCGTGGTTGCTTTCTGTCTGATGCCTTGGAGCTGAAAAGCGCTGTTTGTGGCCTCCATATTATTCTGCACAACTCCCTGTGAATACACTGCGCACACACACAAACACACACACACACACACACACACACACACACACACACACACACACACACACACACGCACATGGACTTAAAAGTTTTTCAGCCATTGAAGGTGTTTGCTTTGAGAGACATGTACATTAACATTTGACAGCTGCAGACACAGAGTTTGAGTGTCAGTAAACATATAATGAATGCAACAACGTGTGGGATTCAGCCATCTAGTGGTGGGTTTGCAGACTGCAACCAACTTAACAACCCTTGCCTCACTCTCCCTCTATTCTATATTACCTATTTCTGCCATACTCTGTCAGTAGAGGTTACACGCTGGACCTTTAAACATTTACCATATTAAATACTTTATTTGTGTTTATAGTACTACGTGTGTTTAAATACTAATACTCAGAATCATGTTAGAATAATGTAAAATATATCTTTAGATGTATTAATCTATGTGAAGTTATTATTATTTACTGCTGTGTAGTCGAATCTATCATAATAATACTTTTATTTGTTGATTATATTTTGTTTTATTAATAGTCTGAGTATCTAAAGTAACTAAATGTCCTGGAGGGAAAAAAAAAAACTACAATATATAGTACTGATAAAATGACATATTGTACTTGGTTACTTTCCAGCACTGTATAAAGAAGTCAAATGAAAGTATGGAAAAACAAATACTTTACTTACACTTACACACAAGCCTGTTCCTCTTCTGAACAAAGCAGCAGCCATGTCTGTGTTTCAGTGTAAAGAGATGTCTGTCAGACTGTAGTTTGTATTTCTTTGGTAATGTTGTGGAGGAATGTCAGGTCGCCCTGTGAAAGTACTGAATGTCCTGAAGCTGTCTGTCCTCCAGCATGGCAGCGTTACTCTGTTTTTATCGCTTTGGACACACGCAGGAATATTTTATGTGTATGAACAGCTGATGAAAATGAACATAAAGACAAATGACAAAACGCAGTTTGCTCACTTAAGCGAACCGAAACGCAGCGATAGTAATAATCATAATAATCATCCACCTGAGTCGATCAAATCGACTCTGTTTGTTTGTCCGTTATCTCGCTGACATGTTTGTTTTAGTAGAGCTGTCCTGTGTGAGGTTTTACAGCGTTAACGTTACAGTTACATAATATTAAGCTCTCTACTTAAAACCTCCAAACACTAAAGTCACACCGACACACCAAGAAGAACGGGTTTCCGGTCAGCGCTATCAAAATAAAAGCCTCAACGACAAATCTGCCTGTCAGATACTCTCTACCACTGTAATTCAGAGGGAAATATTGAAATTAATTTAACTACTACTACTTATTATTACTTCACTTATCATTATTATTATCATAATTATTGTTGCTATTGAGTTAATCTATCTAAATGAGTGACAACAACCAAGGCTTTATTTCAAATAGGACTTAACTGCGTTAATAATAATAATTATATAATTTATTCTCATGAAAGGATTATTTTAATTAATTCTGAAGTTTCCCCAATAATATGATATATAAATAACAGCTGATAAATCATGGTCATTAAAAATGCTTACAGTCACACTTCAGTTACATAAAATGCAATACTCAAGTTAAGTTGTCTTAAAATTGTAATTGCGTAAAGTAAGTGAGTTCATGTAGTTAGTTACATTTCACCACTCTATATCAAGCCAGTCGACATTCTTTTATTTTGAAGGGCACCCTAGCTAATTTCTGGTGTTTTCGTGTCTGAATGTGTCTGCTTTGACCAAACGTGTTTCAAACAAGAGACAACGCCCCCTTTCGCTGCATGTGCCAGCACAACACTTCTTTCACACTTCAGTCTGAGTTGTGGAAATCACCCTGACAGGACAGGGACTGTTTCCAGATTGAAGCAAAAAGGTTTGGGAGAGGAGTGTGTTCACAAACAGACTGTGTTTGTCAGTTAATCCTGACTCGAGCTGCTGCTGCTGCTGTGGTTCAAAGCAGCCTCCCAGTCTCTTTTTTAGCTGTGAGGGCTGCAGGGTTCACATGCCATGTCACTCAAACTGGCCCGCAACATTGTGCAACTTTAAAATGGTGCTGTGGGTACAATCACTCACGAGAAGAACGGAACACTTTATGGCACTAAGTCACACACCACCAACTATTTCACTGATTTTGGTGAAACTGGATCATATTTACAGAGCTCCCAGATGCACAGTGAAGTAAACTGCTGCAACTGTAGTTGCTGTTAGTTCAGTTTGTAAGCCAGACTCCCCGGACTGTGAGCTCCGAGCACCGGGGGATTATTAGTGTTTGTACCACAAGTATTTTGTGGCCCAAGTAAGTTTTCAGAGACGAGGCCCAGGGGAATGTGGAGTGGAGCGGGTGTCATGCCAGAACCCAAGCTGGGTGGGCAGGCTCAGCAGCCTCTGTGGACATTGAAGGAGAAAGCTAAAAAGAGAAAATGAGAAATCTGGGATTGACTTTTAGTCGTTGGTGAGAGCTTGGTGAAATAAAAGGCTGAAAGACAGACGCCGAGATGGGCTGACTGCTGTTGGACTAGCTGCCTGCTATGTCTTGGCTGTGAGCAAAGTTGTTGACTTGGAAGTTAAGGGTTAGGGTTCAATTTAAACTCAATCACTGTATGTAGTGTAACTCAACACTACATTGTTTCCAGGGCTCTAAATTAACACCCGAGGGCTTCTCCTGCCAAAAAGTGATTGCACCCTGTCACTCTGGATTGGTAGGGGTTGCATTCTCTGCATGAATAGTACAGGAAACCAGGTGCATGTACAGTGAATTTGGTCAATATCACTCCTTGCAATCTAGAGTTATAGGGTGCAATCAATTTTTGGCAGTCACTTTTCCTGCCAAAAATTGATTGAACCCTGTAACTCTGGATTGGTAGGGTTTACATTCTCTGTCTTTTCAGCATGAATAGTAGTGGAAACCAGGTGCTTGTACAGTGAATTTGGTCGATATCACTCCTTGCAATCTAGAGTTACAAGGTGGAATCACTATTCGGCAGTCACTTTTCGGCAGGGCTTCTCCTTAGTGCCCTGATTGTTTCTATCAAAAAAAAAACAAAAAAAACAATGAAACGCAATAGAAATTCTGGATTTCTGTTCATGTAACACAGTCGTTCAATCAGAGAATAATTAGTAATAATTAGTCCTTCTAACATTGTTAAATTTGAAGGATTTCAAAAAGTTTGAATTGGTAAAAGGTTCCCAAAGAAATCAACAAAGTTATGATCTCACGACAAGTCACTCTTATTTTGGGGTCCTATCTCCTCAAGTATAGCACCACTGATGTAACCTGTATTTGTTTGTGTAGATTATTTGCCAAAGAAACCAACAGACATTTTTAGTCTTGGTCCAACTGAAGTTTATTCTGAACATTGAAAGACAACAACGTACATCATCTTCTACAGTGATAATTAACAGCAGGCTGTCTCTATCTCCCCCCATAGCGCTCATATATTAACTCTCAAATAGCAGTAGTATTATACACAACCTGGAAGGTAGACAGTAAGAACGGGTTCAAACTGAATTAGGTTAGTTTCAGTACAGTGTGGAGAGGAGGACGGGGAGAGGGGGTACTAACAGTACAGGGGTGTAAGACAAATTCACCATCATTCATCATCATCATCATCATCATCATCATCAGCTTCAGTCTGGGGAACCACAAACATTCGTTCACACCTTCCTCCACAGTCAAGCTGCTGCAACTGGCTGAGCCTTGCTGACTTCTGATTGGACAGTGGCTGGTCACTAAGGTAACTATTGGTTGATCTCAGTGTGTAATTCAGTAACCGTGGCATTAAATTAAAATCACTAACTACACTTACTAACTGGACAAGCGGCCAGCTAACGAACATATCTACAACTACTGCTGAGCGAATGAACGGGCAACGTCATCTGTCCAACTTGGCTGATGCGGCGGCCAGTTTGAATACTCAGGTTGGGAAAGAAGATTGACGCTGCCTTCAGAGTAACTCCTGAGTTTGTGTGTTGATGTTTGTTGACAAAGGAAATAAATTTAAAAAATGATATGCTTCAAAATCAAGTAGTTATTATACAAACCCAGATATTATTATAGCCGATGGTCTCAAATTTGCTAGAAAATATGAGAACTGTTAAGTCCATCTGAAGAAAAACCTTTAAAGGATCGGACTGATGATAATCTATGTGTTCTTCTTGTCAACAAATCCTACTAACAAGTATCGTCTTTTTTTTATACAGTATAAACACATTAAAAAAAACACCATTGCGCTGGGTGACGTGTTCCTCCGTTCATGAGTACTATAGTGTACTCACTAGAGTACCAATTCTTCCTACTTCAATAAGGTTTACTTAAAATGACAGTACCCAGGTTTAAAAAGCAGAGGTGTGAGGTATTTTAAAAGGTTTACCTCTTCAGTAGGAACCAATAGAGTAGTAGAGTAGAGTTTTGAAGTATCTAGAGACGGACGAATACATTGTTTGTTTGGGTGTTTCATAAGATTTGTTGGCACCAGTCTTATACTTTAAATGTTTCTTTTTTCCTACTCTGACTATTCAAAAAAGCAGCCGTCACATCAGCCACGTCGTGTCCTGCTCTGCTCAAATATCAGCGACAGTGTGTGTGTGTTTTAAAAGTGCTGGGAGTGCCATCGCACAGTAAAAGTTATTTCTACACTGATCTTCCTCAGGGTTAGAGTGTGGAAATGATCTAAAAGGCTGTGTTTTTATTATGATAAAATACATGGTCTGCAGTACCTAGCACGTTCGACGGGGCCTCCTGACTCTATCAGGATTTATTTTTTTTTTACTCCCCTGCATAGTGACGGCCACTGTGACAGCTCCACACAGCAGCAACATAACGACAGAGGTTAGATGTGTGACACAAATCACCTAAAACTACGACCCCCGCGTGCGTCCGACATTAAAAAATAAGACAAATTAAGACATTCTTCTTTACAGTACCTCAATTTAAATTAGCAGTCACGTTTCAGCCACATCATTATCAGCATTATTATAATCCACACATGTGTAAGGGACGTCTTGGCATGTCTGTGATTTATTTACACTGGACACTTGTCATATATTGGGCTAAAATCTTTCTATATTTTCAGCTTATTAGAATCGTTCGCATTTCTCATTAAACCTGTACATATTAAGCACTTTCTGAGATAATGTGGCAAGTGTTCAGTGGACATCAAGAAATTCAAAATGACATGGTCCCTTTACATGCAGTACCTCAACGCTACAAGCCTGAACAGTTGATCTGAAGACTTAAAAGATAAAAAAACAAACAAACAAACAAAAAAATAAAAACACTTAACCGTACCTTTAATTAGCCTGTCCACCATGACACTCATACATACAGTCAGCCATTCACTCTCTCACTCACACACACTCGCACACAAACACACCCACACAGGGGTTTGGGTTTGTCGGGATTAAGAAGGAGGGTTGGGATTGTCACTGGAGTGTCTGTGAGACTGTCTGATGAAGCAGAGGAAGAGGAAACAGTAAAGACCCGGCTGATCTCAAAGAGAACTGGACTGAAGCAGATTGGACTAAAACTGGACAAGACTGAAGGAGGACTAGGACTAGACTGGACTGGAACAGAAACAGGATTTTCATTCGTTTGTGATACATGATTCATACGGGTGTCTTTGCCTTCAAATCTTACTGCAGTACCGATCTGTAAACAAAATTAAGATGTTTATGGCGTAGAATACATACAGATGTCTGACTTTAGGTTGAATATTCATCTAAAAACTTGATATGTCACCTGAAACTGAGATAATAAGATTGTTGTCCATTTACACGTGTTTGGAAAGAGGGAAGTTGTTCACGTTGCCCCCTGCTGTCTGCAGAACTGTTTCCAAATATGAACTTATATGTAAATGTAATAATAAGACCTAATACTTTGCAGGTGACTAAGATTTTATCAATGCCAGTCCACGCAGCAGTGAAGCTTGCCGGCCCAGAACCTGCTGGAGGGACTGTATAGCCCAGCTAGCCTGGGAACGCCTCAGGATCCCACAGGAGAAGCTAGAATGCAATGAACCCGCTGCCACTGTGACCCAACCCCAGATAAGCGTATGAAAATTAATAAATGGATGGATATTTGTGTGTTATTGTATCCTCTCGAGGCTGGTTTAAGCCTGTTCTGTTTGGGGAGTCCTTTGCCGTATGGTCAAACAGCTCAGATTATCTGTATGTCAGTGGTAATTTGATTGTTTTTTTAGGGAAATGCACCAACTGAGCACAATATAAACTAAAATAATAAAGAGTTACGACTCAATCTTGACACAAAACAGGGCTACAAGATAGTGTAACAATGGGGAACACAGTTTATATTGCTGAACAGTGCTGCAAATTTCCAAATTAAATTAAATTACCAACAAGAAACTGACACACGGTGAATCTAGGGCTATTGGTGTCCCTAAGGTTGTGGGGCCTGGGGCAGTTTTTTTGGCTCCTAATTGACTAAATATTTAGTTTTTTTAATTAGAGAAGCAAATGTTGCAAACGGATACTTTTCCTCAGCTGAATCCACACTGAAAGAAACTGAACCTGACCAGACAAAGAAACCATTCCAGTCTTCCAGTCCAACCTAACCCAGCCCAACTGTTGGGTCCAAATCATCTCTTTTATAGTCCAATCCAGTCCAGTAAAGTCCTGTCCAGGTGTTTTACGGTTCTTCAAAGAGCTGGAGGTCCAACCTGACCACGATCTCTCCTGTGGGAACCTCGTGGAGCAGTAACCGCTTCGTGATTGGTCCTTTAGAGCCCTGGTCCTTCTTTATTTCAGCCAACCGGATCTCTGTCCTGCCCAGGAAGTCTGAGGGGGAAGAATGAAAGTCAAAAAAAGAGAGAGAGTGTGATGAAAAAGTAAAATATAAAGCATTTCATCTCTCTATGACAAAAAGAAAGTTTTCAATGATCACTGACCGTCAGGTGAGAATTGGTCTCGTTCAAACACAGTGACACAGAGGACGTCCTGTTCCAGGTCCTTTATAAAAAACTGACAATTGGAGTTCCACTTCGGATTTAATGTGTCCTACAAAGAGATAACAGTGTTGAAGCTATTTACAGATTATAATGGATCTCACCTCTTTTGTGAGAGTGAGCTTTTTATTCTTACTGAATAATAAAACATCGTCAGCAAATGGGAGGATTATTGCACAAGAGACGTGGACAAAGACAGAATATTGAACAGCCTTTTGTCATAAAATAGGTTCTTCTCTTGATTTCTTTTAATCATGTAACATCTAAGTTAAATTCACATATTTGATTCTCTTATTGGTCTCTAAAGGAAGATCATAAAGGACAGGATGGAAGAGAAACATAAATAAACCCCTGCAAACGTCTCTTAATCTCTAATCAACAATATAAAAATGCTAAATAGAAAACAGAAATGTGGTAACCACAGTCATACCTGTAATGTTTTTGTGATATGGCACTGTGAACCCATGGTTACCTCACAGTATGGGTTACTTTTTCCTGGAAATGCAGACAAACAAGAGAATTATCTGCTGAATATGACCCGGCGTATACGGTGAATGTTCTCTGACTTGTTCAGACACTGAAAAAGAGTGTGTTCATACCATGGGAGCGACAGGGTTTGAGTTCAATCCCCTCCACAATGTTGACCATCAGTCTGCCGATGCCTGTAGCCCTCTGAGAACGCACTGATGCACGGAGAGTTTTTGTTACAAAGAGTCGTGAAGTTCGCTCTTTGAAAATCAGATTAGAACCTTTAACAAAACGTTCAGGATGGAGGAAATAAAGAGAGACGTACCTAGATACGCCTTCTCCCTCTTCTTCTTCTCTGTCTCGATGAAGAGTTCTGAAGCTGCTTTAATTTTCTGAACCCACGCCGTCCTGCGTAAACAAAATAAACACATGCTTTTCAGAGTAACTACAGACAATTTCAGCCCAAAGGCAATAAATCACGCAGCGCTGAAACTGACACAAATGTTGAGAATAATGACCGAAACTAAGAAATAAGACAAGTTCTTCTTCTTCTTATATTCTCTTACTTCTTCAATGTAACATAAACATTAAAGCAGCAGTAGTAGGACAATAAGTACTTTTACTTTTGATGCTTAACTGTATGTACTACACACGTCTGTCTGTGTCTGTATGTGTTTACTTTACCTCTCATTGATACTCTCGGCTCTGAGCGTGTAAACTCTGTCTATGTGAGAGATGTGGAACAGAGGTTCATCTCCTGACGGGTCTGTTGGCAGCTTCACTAACACTTCATTTAGGAATATTGGCTGAAAGAGACAAGAAAGCTCAGTTATTCTGAGTCCTGTAGAGCGGTGATACACATTTACTACTTCACTTCAAATACTGTGTGAGTGTAGAGATATTTTAAACCGATTTAACAAAGCTGGCAACAATCTGCCAGAAACAATGTTTTTTTTTCTGTTTGAATATTGACATTGCAAGTTTTGGAAACAATACGTGCAACTTATGACGGATAAAAGAGACTGTCAGGCGGCATTATGCTCAACTCTTTAGTAAAATGATTTAAGCACCAGTCTTCGTTTCAGGTTGGGCAGAATGGATCAGAAAAATATGTTTTCCTCTACAACCCTGAACTGCAAATCCTTTTTGACCTCCTGTGTACACAATACACAGACGTGCACACAGTACTAGAAATTCAGCTACTAATATCCCATTTTTATTTATGTATTCATAGTTTATTTGTCAGGGGCTGATAGAGTTTACACAGACAAATTGAAAATAGCTATCCGATCCAAAGAAAGTAGACTGAATACAGAAAGATACGATAATGCACACATTAAATTAAAACACACTCATAAGCACCCTGTTGAAACAGCAGAGGGTTTGTTGTATATCTTACCGTCTTATACATGCGATACTGCAGGTGCGTTTTCGAGGAGAACACTTTGTCCGAGCCTGACGAGCCCAAAGGTTTGGTCACCTGTGAGGAGGGGGGACGAAGAGGAAGATGAATTTAGAAACAGGACAGACACACAGAGACACCAAGACAGCAGGAGGAAGGCCGGCCTCACCTGCGTCAGCAGCAGGAAGTCATTGAACAGGAAGCCGTAGAGCTCCTTGCTGCTCTTGGCTTTAAACAACTTCCCGCTGTGGAGGAACTTCCTGGGACCGAGACAGTTGGTGACGGAGTTAAACACGAGTTGCTGAAAGACAGAGAGGGAAAAAAAAGGTGTGAGAGTCTGCTGGTTATTCGTTGGACTGTACGGATGAACATGAGGTTAATATCTGTGTGTTCAGTGTGCAGCTGCTGCGTAGTGCAGCTTGTTTGTGTGTTGCGGTTACCTCAGACAAGCCTTCACACTGGACGTGAGCTTGAATCCACTCCAGACGATCAGAGTTCTCCTTCTCCCTGACGCCCTCGTTCACCTGAAAAACACAAAAACACGTCGTTCAGTCGGTTTCCGGGCGCCTGTGAGTGTTTATTTTATTCTTTTACTTGTCTGCATATTAAACTCTTATATTGGATTGAGAGGTGCTGTTTTTGGTAGCCTAATACCTTTAATTTTATTAACTTCAATTTCTTTTACTGAAACTTGCGAAACGAAACTAAGTGAAATAAAATCCATCATAAAACCATCGAAATGCCGATGCACTGGGCTATATGGCCTCTTTGTTATAGTCATTTGTCTTGCAGTGAACAGAAAAGCATGTGTAAGATTGTTTGCAGTAATCATATTTAAACCAAAAGTCCGTAAATTCACAAGAGAATGAAATGCCTGCAGTGCATGCACGTCAGAAGTGGAAGCTGTGTCGTCATAACAACCATTAACTCCATTTTATGTTGAGGTGTGTTTACCTGTGAGCAAAGCTCCTCTGCTTTCTCCAGAGCAGCTTTCAGGTGGCTGTGGTCCGGGTGTGACTCTGGAGTGTTTTCTAAGATCTACAATCAACAGACAGAAGAGTACAGAAAGAAGGAACACAAAGGCTCGCACGTTGAAGTGATTTAAAGTCTTAACGCTCTCTCTCTTTGAATGTGTTTGTGTGCCGTACGTACGTTCTTGATAATGAGCGGGTAGCGCGTGACTCTCTGCATGGGTTTGAGCAGGAAGCTGGACAGAGGCATTCCCTTACACCTGGGATCCATGGCTAACCTCTGATGGAGAGACAGCACGAGAAGAACTGTTCATACTGGACGAAGGTGTGTAACTGTGTTCTTACTAACTTAAACAATGTGTTTGCTGAGCATGAAGTGTGTGTAGAGCGAGGATTTTATACCTTCAGGAAGTCTTTGATCTCAGGGTTGTCGTCCGTTTTCTGCTGAATCAGCGTGGCTCCGTTCAGCTGGCACGAGCAGAACCTGACCGCAGAAAACATTCACGTTAAAAAAAAAAAACTCACATCAGCTGTCGCTCCCTGACTGATTAAAAGATGGAGCTCAGACAGAACCTGATGTACGGCTGCATGTGAGGCAGCTGGTTGGTCAGGATGTCGCCAATCATCTTCACCGGCATCCGATCACCTGACATCTTCTTCCTCACTCTGAGAGCCCTGCAGGGGGTAAGAGAGGCACGAGATGAGAGGTCATTTCATGCGCCTCTGCAGCATATAAAGCAGTTAAAATCAGCTCCACCTTTACAAGCTGCAACATTAGTGATGTGCAGAGGGCAGACCAGGACGGAGCCTCTTGACCAGTTTGACTCTTCCTGTCTCTCTCTCTCTCTCTCTCTAGATTACTGCATAAAATATTGCAGATGCAATAGTCCTGCACACTCCAACAGACCTCAGTCTCCTCTGAGTTTGGGCTTCATTGTATAGGACGTCTACGTTGTCTGACCGGTCCAGTTTATTGGACGGGTCACCCAAGTTCATTTTTTTTAAATACCTTTATTTCTTTTAGTTTTTAAGTGAATGAATTAGTTATTTTACACTATAAACTATAAACTAAAAAGAATTTATATTTATGAATGAATTCTTGAAGGAACTGTGAGTTATAGTTATGGTTTGCATCTGCCAGAAGATACTGCGATACACGTCAATGACTTTTATGTAAGTTTTAAAAATAACTGTTCTGCTTCTGACCACAGGCAGTGAGTAAAAGGAAATATAATAGGACACACACACATTTGTTTTCCAGCTACGAGCATCATTCAAACAGCTCAACTTTGCAAGGCAAAGCTGCGTCCAGGCCGACGTTATCTTTAAAATTCAAATGAAAGCCAGCGGTGCTTCGACTCGTTGTTTGCGACGCGTATCAGATGCAAATGTGCTCACGCAACGCGAAACAAAATCTGCTTGTGCATGCTGTGTTTGTGCATGAGTGTGTGAGCCCGGTGTGTGTTCGGCGTGCTTCTCTTTACTTGAGCAGTTTTATGTTGCACATGATGAGCTCCTTCCAGTTGACGAAGATCATGGCCACTTCCTTCTCCGTCAGCAGCTCGCACTCCAGCAGAGGTTTGTGGAAGATCTAAACACACACACACACACATATATACATTGTTTGTGTCATTTCTTACATTTTACTGTTTCACTGTCTTCTGTATGTACGTATTTTGCTTTGTATGACCGTGCAGTCCTGTGATAATATAGTATTTCAAGCTAAATAAAGTCAAGAATATTTGATGTTGATTCTCAGTCTTCACTTTCACTATTTACCTGCCAAAAATGAGCTGTGTTCATCGTTTCCTGCTCTGTTTAATTCTTGGCATAGAGAAAAAAGATTTAGAGCATTCTGTGCCATCTTTACGAATAAATACTCTGCTGTGACTACTGACGAATATTCAAAGTATTTTCAGAGCACCTGCTGGTAACTGTTGACTGTGGTGCGTACAGCCTAATCTGACTTGCCATGTATCTGTGTGTTTACCTCCGTGACGAGCTGCAGGTCGTTGACGTAGTTCTCCTCGGTGACGATCAGCTCGTGGATGTAGCCCTGCCTCTTCCTCTCCATGGGGCTCAGCATGTCGAGCAGATGGAGGTCAGCGCACCCTGAAACACAAACACCACACATACAGACAGGTGCAGCTGTCAATCAAACATCCTGACACACAGAAAGAGTTAAAAAAAAAACAAAAAAAGAACCTTTCATACCTGTATTAAAGCATTAGCAACAAAATACATACCTGGTGGTACGAGCTGGAGGAGTGTTTTATAATATTTACATAAAAAGAGGAGGAAGCTTCTTAATGTGGCTTATTTTGTCTGTACACAGTATTTTTTAAAGAAAAGTGACTTTGATAATCAGATTTAAGGTGAATGCTTAATTAAATCAACTCAGAGCTGCTGTGGAATCAGATTTGCTGATTCATATTGTTAGTGGCTACCAAAACCTTTATTCTGCTAGTTGTTCTGTCCTTTTGGACCAAAGTTGTTTTCAAGACAGATTTATTTGGACTAGCATGAATCACTTTTGGTCACTGTGGGACAGAACAACGACATAACGAGCAGCCCTGATGTATAACTGCCCCGTACGGTGGCCTTTTAGCTGAAAACAGCTGCAGAGGTGGTGCCGATTTTTTGCCAGCGTTTGCCACTGCAGGCACATTAGATGTAGTCATTTGATTCAGTGTTATATCATGTAAGTAATGACTAATTATTTATAAACTAGATGTATAAACAAGGGGAAATGTATTGTGTAAATACACGTTAAAAAACGGTTATGACGACAGGATCATAAGCGTAAAATTCAATGTTTTATTTACAGATGTTATCAGGAAACTTCCTCATGATACCTTGTACGTTACACAGTGTGTGTGTGTGTGTGTGTGTGTGTGTGAGTAACGAGGCCAGTCGAGTGCAGTCTGTCTCAGAGCGTTTAATCATCATCAGGACCAGTCAGATTCACCGTTTCATCAAAAAAATCTCCACCAATAAAACCTCAGGACATTTTTGTTTTCTTACTCTCCACGCTGCGCTGACATTCTGCACATTTCATTCACTCATTCAAGTATCCTTTTCATCCTTTGTGTGTGTCCATCTGACCCCATTCATGTCCATAAAATTGCTTCATTCATGCTTTTATATTTTGTCCACTCGCTCGCTCGCTCACTCATTCATGCACGCACCGACACCAAGTGCAGTCTGGTTACATTTGGCCTGGCTGTTAAATCCATTCGTCCATTCATCAAGAGTTGCTATTTATATCCACATGAACACCAACCATTACCATTCATTAGATTAAGTATAGATCATACAGAGCTTTGAATTATTATTATTTTTTAAAACAAACCGGACTAGACCAGAGCCATGCTTCAGAGCGGAGGTGAGTAAAGTGTGTGTTCATGTTAAAAATGGTAAAAGACACACGTGTTAAAAGTTTCTAGCTCGGGCTGTGGGTGCTGCGAATCCCCATGATTTAAATTTAATGCTAATAGTGACAAAAAAAAAAGTAACCGGCAGAGATGAATTATTACAAAGTGCAACATCGACCCAGCTAGTGTGGAGAACGGCTCTGGTCTAGGCGGGTCTTTGTTCTAACCCTAAAATACTCCCTCTGACTGTGAGAAGTGTCGACCAATCGGTTACCAAACTGACAAAAACAATCATATTTCTGTCCTCTGGCGGACCCAAAACAAACCAACCGGCGACCCAAATTCGGGCCTCCGGCCTCGGTTTGTTTCAGTACCAATGGTCTTTGACTTATCACCCAATCAGAGACCTTCACCTCCAATACTGACACACTGAGGAGCCAATGGGATCCAAGCAAGGTTAATAATTATAATAATAATAATAATAATAATAATAATAACAACAACTCTATTGCTCGTTGTATAAAAAGTTGCGTAGTTCAATAATCATTTCATTGATTGTTTGTGTTTCTGAGGGTAAACATTAAAATCACAATACTGTCATCTGGATAAACAAAAAAAAACAAAAAACAAAACTGATATGGCAACCACTATAATACCAGTCTGTTGCTATGGGAACAGATAGAAGGATGTTGCTGTGGTAAATGGAAACCATGGTAACTGTACAGTATATATATATTATCTGAAAGTGAGGCTATGCTGTTGCTCTACCAGTCGGTTTGTCCGTCTCTATCCCTCAACACAGACCTGGTGAATCAGTAATAAGATATGATAAAATATGATACATACAAAGCTTTTATGACTTGGCAAACAGCGCTGTGAGCTAATGGCATTTAACGGGGGACAGCCGTGAAGACAGCTTCAGTCAGCGGTGTGTTTTTTTTTTTAAACCACCCCCTAACTCGTCCAGGATATGTAAAGTTTCACAGGTCACTGTCCCTTCCTTAACATTCTGTAGGGGTGAAATGATTCTGCACAGAGGGGTGCAAGAAGTATGGCGACAATGAGCTGAAATACTTTCAAAAAGGTGCGTCACAGTGTGGAAAATTCAAGGAGGTAAAGCTCAAACTACTTCAAAGATATCACGAGTTTGTGAAATTGAGCCACAACTAAAAACAGCTGAGCTATTTAAAGGAAGCGTTTGTAATTTGGGGGAAATTGTTATTCGAATCGCAGACGAGCACAAGATGACAAGATCAATACCGCTCTGCTGTCGGTATGTTAAAAATGCAGCCGGAGCTCAGCACAGAAGTTAAGAGTACACAACCCAACACCTTTAAAGTGCACAATGGATTGTGTGTGCACTAACAGAGTCATACACTAGTGTCAGCTGTTTTCAAGTGCTTCCAGCTAAGAAGACAAATAATTTCCCAAAATGTTCAAACGTTCTTTAACTGGAATGATTCATATCTGACGACGGCCGTGAGGATGTTTCTTCTTTTTTTTTTTCTTTTGTTTTTATGACAAATCGTTCCACCCCTACATATTTAGTACCAAATCTGTGCGTGTGTGTGTGTGTCATGTCAGTGTCCATCAACCTGGTCAGTGTGACAGCATCTCATCATCATCATCATCATCATCATCATCATCATAGCAACAGACAAAACAATAAACATGTAAACAACAAGAACAACAGAACACAGAACGGATCATTTAAAGTTAATACATTTTCAGAATGTTAAACTACTACGGATAAAAACATCATCACTGTGTCTGAGTGTGTGTGTGTGTTCATACTGTTCGGTCATGTGCATACTCCAAACTCTCTGTACCATGTTGCATTGTGTGTGTGTGTGTGTGTGTGTGTGTGTGTTATTTGTGTTAGCTCGTATGCTAAGCAGTTACAACAGCATGGCTTTCCATTTTAGCCCTGAGCTACGAGGCTGAGTCCCATTCCAGCTGCTCGCTCCCTCCTATGCCTCCTTCCCTAAGCAGAGAAAGACAGAAACTGGAAAAAAACCATAGCGGGGGAGCGGCAACCTGGGTTGAAACTTAGCGCTCAACTGCTGTGGAACGCATCTCAATACTGCCTCATTTCCTCTCCTCTCCTTTTGAGGGAGGAGGAGGAGGAGGAGGGGAGGGAGGGAGAAGGGAAGAGAGGGGAGGAGTCTTTGGCATTGAGGAGAAGAGGAGGTGAAGCGAGGTGGAAAAGAGAGGAGAGGAGACTTTAACATTGAGACTTGTCCTCCTGCAGATAGTGGGTCTTTCTGTGAAGCTGTGGGAGGGGAGGGGAGGGTGGGGGGGGGGGGTTAGTGAGGGGGTGGAGCCAGCACTTTTGACTGACAGGTGAATGAAGCTGCTGAACCAATGGGAGCAGAGTTGTAATAAAATAAAATAAAATAAGGAGGGAGAGGGGGGAGGGGAGATGAGCTTAGCTACTGGATCTCCCATAAAGCCACAAAATGACCCACTATCCACTTTACCAGGCTAGGATGGGGGCTGTGTGTGTGGATGTATTGTTAATGTGTGTGTGTGTGGACATGTGTGTGTGGACACGTGTGTGTGTGTGTGTGAGTGTGTATACAGTCACTGTGATCCAGTCAAAACATGTTCATCAGTCCAATCTGGGGTGAAAGGAGCTCAATAGTCTCTCCTCCTCCTCCTTCCCTCCTATTTTAAAATAACCGACTGATGACACAGAGAGAGGAGGAGAGGAAGAAGAGAAGGAGGAGCAGAGAGGAGGAAGAAGAAGAAGAAGAAGAAGAAGAAGGAGGAAAGTTCGAGGTTGGGGGGAGGAGAGGAGTCCTGACTATTGATCTCCCTCCTGTTGAACAGTGCTGTTTGGAGCCAGAGCCTTAGATAAACAGAGTTTGGCCAAGTCCAGTCAGAGCCATGCATAGACAGAGTTCTCGCCACCACTGGGCGTTTAAACGTTACAGTCTGTCTGTATGTCTGTCTGTCTGTCTCTCTCTCTCTCTCTGGCTTCTATTGGTGGAGAGTCGCCATATCCGGGTCATGTGACCTCTTGCTGCTGTCCCATTGGTTGAGTGGCCTAGTGGGTCTCTTTGAGGGCTTTGAGGAGAGGGGGGTTCTGGGTAATGATATGATCCTAGAGAGAGGACGACAACAACAACATCAACAAAAACAACTAAACAAAACAACAACAACAACAACAACCAATCAGGTGCTAGGTGGGTGGAGCGTGCAGCAAGACAGAGTGTGGAGGTGTGGTCTAACCTAGCATAGAAATAGAGGACCTAGAGCGAGCAGCACGGCAGCAGGCAGCGTGACAGAGCTTCTGTCTGCAGACTGTGAGATCAATTTGTGAGGGTCATGGGATATTAAATATTCTTTGTACATTTATTTGTGGTAAATATGATAAATTGAAAGAACTGTGACAGAACAGGACATCTTATGGATGTAAAACAAACCTGTCAGTGCTCTCTAGTGGCTAAAATATTTCTGTAATTTTATGCTGCAATTTCTTATTTCCTCTGTTTGATTGATTCATAAATACTGACGTGACGAGCTGATATCAACAGAAACAGTGTCAGTCTGAATGCAGCTCTTCATCTGGCTGCTTTTTCTTACTTGGCATGATTAAAACTAATCTAGCCAACGTTAATGTAGACCAGCGATGTTCAACAAGACCTCAGGACAAAGAAAACCAGCAGAGAACAAACTGCGCTGCTTCTGAACGAGTTTATAACCAAAAATATACTTTCCATTCATTAAATTAAGAATATACTTAATTTGTGAAATACTCAAATTACACAGACTGTACTGCGATAACGCAGATATTCGATGGAAACGTGTGTTTTGTATTTTAGCCCTCTAGGGACTGATTTATTATCGGTCACCAACTTGACGAGGAAAGACAATTTCTATCAATACAAACGCTTCAGTATTTATATGAAATATATTCATATTATATTCAACCTGTAAGTT
The DNA here is from genome assembly GCA_028641955.1 of Protonibea diacanthus. Classification (NCBI taxonomy): domain Eukaryota; kingdom Metazoa; phylum Chordata; class Actinopteri; family Sciaenidae; genus Protonibea; species Protonibea diacanthus. Next base: position 5,073,001 of record CM053989.1, on the reverse strand, counting down.
TGCAGCCAGAGCTGGGCAATAAGGCTGAGATCACAATATTTATAAAAATATGTTTCCTTTTCACACATTACATCAACCTCTAACTCTATTTTTTATAATTTATTACGAATAATAATCTTTTAATAATTAATTCTGTAAAGGAATCATATGATATTATATTATTATTATGACATGATGTCACTAAAAGTAAATAATGATAATATGGCCACACCTCTTATTCATCATACTTCTGAGTGTGTGCGCAGTACAGTCTTATAACTAGTTTTTTTTGGATGCTGAGACATTTGTTGCCATCTTTGCCATCCTCACTTTGACTGTTTGACGTCCACAGCCATCGTTTTGTCTATGTCAACTTCACATCCTGAGAAATATCCAAATGTGGAGATAAGGTCCTTTAAATATGCGATCATTGTTGCATGTTCAACTAAATAGAAGAGCACATCGTCTGCATATAATGATACTTTACGTTGTTCTCCATTTATTGTCAGTCCCTTTATGTTATTGTCGACTACAGCTGTGCTTTAATGGCAGTTTGTGGATTAGAATATGATATTTGTTTCCACTTTATGGATTTGGGGCCAATTGGAATCATGTCAATGTTTGAAATGAGTGTGTTTTTATCATTTTTATTGCTGCACAAAGACATATTGGCTCAGAAATAAGTCTGCTGCTTAACACTGTTCAAGTTTAATGCCTGCGTCTCTTCACTCAGCTCTAGAAACTCTAAGTCTATGGTGGATCATGCTGAAGGGACACATGCAGGAAGAAGGGAAACACTTTTACAGTAATGCGCGCAAAGATACACACACACAAACGCACATGCATGCACATACACACCGTTACAAACACACACAAACACCACCCAGAGGTGTTGCATGACTGGGAGGTTATCAAAGAGGCCCAAAGGAGTGTCAAGGTGAAAGGTCAAAGGTCAAACCAATCCAGGGGTCAAACACTGAGAGAGGGACAGCATCTCCACACCTGGCTCTGGGGTGTGTGTATGTGTGTGTGTGTGTGGAAGAGAGTATTTGTGTGTGAGTATTATATATACATATATATATATATACATATATAGAGGATGTTAATATGTTAGTTTTAGTATAGTGTGTGTGCGATTCACGTGAGATTACGAGTGTGCGCGTGTTTGCGAGTACTCACACTGCGTGCTCGGGTCGGTGTCCGTGGTGAGTTTGACGTAGTTGCTGGGAAACAGACCCTCCCTCCCGTTGAGCTCTCCTTTCCACCAATCACAGTCGTCCTTGTTGAGCACTGTGATCACCTGACCCTTCTGGAAGGCCAGCTCGTCGTCGTTCTGGGCCACGTAGTCGTACATGCCGATCACTTGACACACTGCTTCAGGACCAGAGACAGACACGACGGACAGGATGCTCAGCTTTACGGACACGTGAGACAATTTCCTCTTTTATTGTGACATATAACTGAGTTTTTGATTGTTTGAACAGTGTCCAGACAAGCAGGACGTGAACCCTTAAAGCTTTTATTTGTTATTTAACATCTCGCAGCGCCAGTACACAAACCACAGGGTACAAAGAATAGTGCTAAAAGTACTAATTTAAGTAAAAAAAGTATTCCTCTTTAAGCATGTGCATGCATGGAAGTTAAAAGTTAAAGTTAAAGGTTATAAAGATGTGTGGAACTGTGCCAGAACAGTGTATTTATATAGTCCAGAGGTCCAGATGACACAATATGCCAACTTTCATATAAGTTACATTAAAGTTACATTAAATGGACCAAGTCAAAATTAATCATGTATAGATATTTATTAGCTTTAGTTAGCTAGTTGTGTTCATGTTATTTATATAAGCGAAAGATTGTAAAGACATTGTACGTGTACTTTGCTGTATTTGTGTGTACTTTGCTGTATTTGTGTGTACCTGTGCTGGCAGGAGCCAGTTTCGGCGGGGTGGGCTCTGTGGGCGTCGTTTTGCTGGTGCTGGGACTGAGCAGCTTCACATAATTGGCTGGAAACCAACCTATCTGGCGCTTTTTCCCCCGGGCCTGAACCAATGGGAATATAGCATCATAAGTGTCATAAATGGCAGCTAGATAATTTACAGCATATTCCTAGAAGAACTATGGCATATGATACAGAGGTAAATATGCCTGAATTGCATATAATTCAAATTATACTACAGTTTAATTCAAAAGACTGAAGCGTTACAAGTCAGTGTATTTAATCTGAATTATTTGGGTGACATAGCAGGAGGATACCAGCCGTTTACTTAAATTTCTTTTCTCTATATCTAATCATTTCTCTAATGTAAAGTCAAAAAGAGGAACATTTCATTGCATATATAAAGAGTTTGTGCTTGTGTACCTGGAGCTCACCCTCCCACCAGCCCCCCGGGTTCTTTTTTCTGATGAGGATGAGCTGTCCTGGAGCTAACGTCAGCTGCTCTGCTCCTGTAGCACTGTAGGGGGCGATCACCTGAGCGATCTCTGATGGAGAGACACAAAGGAAGAAGAAGAAGAAGTGATTAATAAGCAGTTTAGCTCCTGGAATCTGTTGATATCAGGTTGGATGATCTGAAACAATGACAGTCTTCAGCCAGAAGTTTATGTTTAAAAGAATTAAGTCTGTATCAGTGCAGAGAAGGCGGCAGCAGATGGAGCATATTATAGACTAACTGAGAGATCACCTGGTTTCTTTCCCAGGCTGCCCGTCTTCCCTGCTGGTCCCAGAGACTAGAAACAGAAACAAAGTTTAAATACTAATGACACATCAACGGCCCTGGTCCATTTTTATGTGCTCCGAGTGAAATCTCACCTCTGAGGCTGAGTCTCGCGGTTTCACATAATTTGAAGGAAAGACTCCAGTCTTGCCCCCGACCATGCCCGTCCACCAATCGCCTTCTTTCCTGGTCACCATGACGACATCTCCTTGCTGGAAACTCAGGTCGCCCTGTTCGCTGCTCTCGTAGGTGTACATGGCGACGTACTCTGTGCAGATGAATGCAGACAGTCAGTGACTTCAATCCACCTGCCTGTTCAACATAAGTACGGTTACATGTCTGTGTGAGTTACCTTCTCCTGAGTCGGAGGGTTTTGTTGGGGAAGGGGAGGGACGTTTTCCATTGGGTGGGCTTTCTGATGCTGCAGACTCACTGCAGGAGGAAAAACAGGTATTTAAAATGTGAATAAAATATATTTTTTTGCTTTTTATTTTTAAAAACAGCACAAAGACCTGAGCGCCATTAAAAGACAACAACAAATGTAATCAACTACTGCTCTACTACTCTAATAATCATCCTTGAAGAGTGCCTTCATGCAGCTTTTTTAAGGGCTGCTTTTTCACATCACAATCAGCCGACTGAGCCATTTTCGATCATTCTTGCTAGGTGAAGCTGCTCAGACAAGCTGATCCAGGGCCTGACAACCAGAACATAATCAGTCACTCTCAGTCTAGACGGTCCTGTCTAGGGATCTTCTGCCACCCTCCCACTAACACGATTAAATGATGTGAGATGTGGCAAGAAGTGAGACTAAACAAGGTGAGAGAATATAAAGTAAAATCTTTAAAAGTAGAAGTAAGTAAGTGTCTTGTCGTTCTGATCGGTTTCTAACTTAAAAAGAACGAGGTGATGGTTTTCCTGTTGTAACTCACCTTGTGGTTTTGCTGCGTGCCGTAGCACCAGCCGGGCCCGGCATGGCGGCGGAGATGAGCTTGACGTAACTTTTGGGGAACCAGCCTCTCTGTCCGGTCTGCAGTTCACCTAACCACCACATGTCCTGCTGCTCCAACACTGTTATTATCTGCAATAACAATAATTAGTATAATTAAGAATACTAATTACTTCTCCTCAGTCAAATCTGGCAAACATGAAACAACCAAACACACATGCGAACAGATAAAAACAAACAAAAAAAAAAAATCAACCTCATTTTTGTTGAAGTTGAGGTGGTTATCCTTCTTCGCTCTCCAGGGGTACAAAGCCTGAGCCTGGAGACCTTCGACCTTCTCCCCCTGACAAACAAAGAGTACCATTTAGATCAGATGTTCACGTACAAACAGAGCAGCAACTGATGAGTAGTACAAACAACAAGGTTGTCCCTTGGTTCCCCATGCCTGATCTAATCAGACTAAATGCCACGTATGGTTTCATTATGTTCCTACCTGTCCCAGCACAGGAGAAGGAGAGGAGCCCGTCGTCATGGTAGCAGGCGTGAAGGCGGAGCGTTGTCGTAGCTGTGCGGAGGGAACGCTGAGCGAAGGATTCTGACTGGTCGAAGAGGTTGGCCATGCGTCCCATCCCTCGCTGTCTGACTGACTGGCTGTGTTGGAGGGCCAACTGGAGAAATACGCACACAGACGATGTATATATTAGACATCCTACAGGTGTGTGGCTCAAAATGGCAACATTGGAGCTAAATCTGGTTACATTATTTAATTTTGCTAATCAAAAATGTGTGTAATGTGTGTCGAACATGATATTCTATCAGCTTACGTGGTGCTAAAGTCGGCCCAGTTACTGTTGGCTGAGGACGTGGAGGAGGAGGTGTGTCCAGGTGCTGGGGGAGGCGTAGTCATTGGCTGCTGGGCTGAGGTCGGCGTGGTTGTGGCTGTTGCACGCAGGCTGATCGGCGCTTCGCTATCGGGTATCCGCTCGGCGTAATTGGCTGGAAACCAACCGGTACGCCCCCTGAGCTCTCCTCCCAGCCAGCCGGGCTCACCTGTTTGGGATTCATCCACCTATGAGAGCAGAGGGAGAGCGGGATTTAGAGCAAGCTGAAGCACATAAGTAGTGCAGAGACAGTGATTAGACAGGAAAATAGAGATGTGTGTGTTCAGGTTCATGGTAGAACAGAGCAGTGACGTGAACAACAACAATGGCCACAGCAGCAGCAGCTGTTCAGAGATGAAATCCCTGAAGTAGAATTACCAAATTAGATCATAACTGAGTAAGACAAATAGCAAATTAACTTGATAACCTGACATTTGAAACTGTTAACGTGTTCTGCTTCCAGCGAATGTCTTGCACCAAACAAGCTCTTATAATGAAACAGGATATTTTGGAATTGGACAAGAACGAGGCTTGTCTAACTCATTCATTCGATAAATAACCTCGTGTGGGTGCCAAGATTGGATCGTGTTATGTTTTAAAAAATGGGAAAACTCCCAACTTATCTTAATCATATGGAAGTTTATTCATGGAGACATTTTTGGTAATAAAACATTTTATTTGAGGTATTTTTGGCAGGTGAAGTAGCCTTTATTTATTCACAAAGTGTAACACTGCGCAGCTTTACACTCACAGTTAAGCACACTCACATTAACTGTGAAAACAACGTAAGCAAAACAACATTTACAGATTAGGATGACGAAGCCGAGGACATTCATCCACTGACAAATGAATGAACGTGGACATGGCATGAGATGAGAACCAATGACGGCAAGAGTTCGAATGAGTGCTGGCTTGTGATTTGGTGGAGGCACAACACTTGGGCGGGGGTAAGAACTTACCCATTCCCCCTTCACCTTCAGGTTGCACAGCAGAGGAGAGAGGAAACAGTTAATACTAACACACACACACACCACTCACACACACACACACACACACACACACACACTTCAAAGAGGGTAAAGTCAAAGAGAAAATGCACACATTGACAAACAGGAGGCTTTAATACAAACACACGCACGCGATACAAAAGAGGCAATAAAATATCTGTTCACACAACATGTATACACACATATTACTTATATATGGAAGTCCCTGTGTTTATTTTGTGACTGTGTTATTAGGTGACTCTCACTCATCACTAGTGTACAGGTACTAAGTTTGTGTGCGTGCTACATACCATGATCACATCTCCGGGAGCGATACTGATTTCATCATGGCTGCGAGCATCAAATGGATACACAGCCCTGTAGTAGACCACCTTAACTGGCTGCTGCTGCTGCTGCTGGTCGAAGCTGCTGACTGGCGCCTTCTGGTCAAACAGACTTGGTGCCGGACCCTTTTCCACTGCAGATCAACAGGGAAAGGAAAATATGATTACTGTTGTTATTCTGCACTGTTCAAACCTCGTGGTTAAGAACATAATGATACTTGTTCCTGAGATGTTTTCAGCAACTAAATTCAGGATTTAGTCCAGCAGGTTTTGAGTATGCGTGCCAGAGATTGTTTCCTCCTCATTAACTGACTATTACGGTGTACGTTGTATGTGAAACTGGCTGCTGATGGCATCAAACACAGTCTGGAGTTTTTACACTCCAACAACCACAACACACCTGATGACGCCCAGGGGTCGGCCGGCTGGCTGAAGAGCTTATTCAGTTTGTCCTGCATGTCCTTCTTGCCTCTCCCCTCATCTTCTACCGATTCTACCGATCCCGCTCCCTTCCGGTCCTCTTCTTCCTCCTCCATCCCCCTCCTCTTCCTCTCCTCCTCTTCCTGAGTCACTCTGTTTAACCAGGCGTGGGGTGCGGAGATGGAGGGAGGACTAGCGGCTCTGGGGGCAGAGCTTCCTGCTTCATCCCTCCAGGTCACGCTCTCCTCTGATGACAACCTGCTGGATGAGATGGAGGTATGTATGAAACTTATTTTTATATTATAAACTATGCACAATAGTATAATACAAAAATATTTATATTTTATTGTACTTGGATAGAACTAGGACTACTAGGACTTGGATATTATTCAAGACCTCTTCAGTTCTCAGGTAAATCTCACCTGCCCTCCTGCAGGTCAGCGGACTTTCTCTCGACCGGGGTGTGCATGTGAGAGTGTGTGTGTGTCAGTGTGTGTGTGTCCCCCTCCAGCTCCTTCTGTTTCTGCCTCTGTTGCCGGCTGTGGATCTCCCTCAGCTCCTGCAAAGCATCGTGGGATACAGGAAGGAACAAGCGGTGAGGAGGAAGTGGGATCAGAAGGGCTGGTTTGCTACGGGTTACCGTCGACAACAAACAAGAACAACAACAGCAGCGGCAGCAGCAGTATGTATATTAGTCAGGTGATCAAGGCAAGCTCCGCCCCTTCAACTGTGTCACTCAGGTGAGGAGACGTCCCTGCTGGTAACCACGGAGATTAATTGAATGTATTTTAGGGAAGGCTGAGGAGCTAAAAGGAGGAGCTAAAATAAGACTAAGATCCATCAAATCTAATAAATCAACAGTAGACAGAGACAAAGAACAGATTATTTCTGTTCCCCGTCTCCGTCTACTGCTGAGTTATGCCTCAGGTTTTTCTCATGCGTGTCTGTCCATCCTCCAAGAGGGATTTCTGCTGTTTCTCTTGCAGGCATTTTTTCCCTTTTTCCTCATTTAAGGGTTTTTCTTCATCCAAATCAAGAGCTTAAGAAAAGAGGGTGTTGTGTGGTGTGCAGAATTTCTTGGGGTAAAATGATGACCTGAGATTAAGGCTATATAAAAATACAGTTTGGGTGATTGACTAAAGAATAAATGAAAATCCAGTGATGAAAAATCTAATTTGCTCCAGTGATATTTGTGCCACTAAAAACATCCCACTTCACTGACACCCAATAAACCGCTAACGCTCGCTAGCTGTGGAATGACTTCTAGTTCAATGAGCAGCTTGTTATTTTTGTTTTTAATATTTTTTTTGGCTTACATCTTGTTGTGTCTGACTCACACAGCTCAGGAGAATCATTTTTGAACTCCACATATTTTAATTGATGCACCTCGTAGGATTTCGGCTGTGTGGGCACAGGGACGCACACACTGTCATTTACCACATGTCACACTGTGGGTGGGAAGCTCAAATGTCATACTGCTGCTGCTGTGTTTCAGGTTGCAAGTCGAATAAATGTAGCGCATCTGACAAAGTGTTATGTCACCTTTTCACGATTGATCAGCAACTGTAAAGACAAGAGATAGTCTTATTGCAAGGTACCTTTTGATAGTTTTACACAATTAGAAATGTGTAAATGACTTCTAGTGCTTGAAGATTGATGCCTTTTCAGATGTAATGCTAATGAACATTGCCAAATTGATCAGAACATTAGCAGCAGCTAGCCTATCGTATCACCTAACATCATCCAACAGTGCTAGGAAGGAGCTGAATGCTAATGTTTAACAGCTAATGGGCAAATATGTTGTTTTACCATGAAATATCACTCTGTCTTTTCAGTTGCTGATCAATCAGGAAGAGGTGATATGATAATTTGTCAGATTCCATTTGTTTATAAAACCTGGACACAGCAGAACGACATTTAAGCCACCCTGAACATGATGTCAAAGGAAAATGCCTGACAATCAACAGGGATCAACAAAAAACACCTGCATCCACCGTTTACTTTCTCCCTGTGGTGAATCACGACTCATCTTCTCTTTCTCTTGTGTGTTCAGTGCAGATTGTGTTTCTATCTGTCTACACAGGGAGTGACTGTGAATTCTAGCCAGCGCGACTCTTGAGCTGCTCGAGCGGGTGTTGACACTCGACAAACAGATGTCTGGCCTGCGGTCGGTGAACTGCCGTTTGCTTGCGGCGTCATATTCAACGGCACTTTTTAAAACCTGTGAGAACACGCAAGATTTATCCTGCCCTTTTTTTGTAGCGCTAGAGAGCAATAGAAGATCTCAGTGTGACTGAAAGACTGCAGGAACTAATTGGCAAACAGACTATCACGTCTCCCAGGTAGCAGATATAATTGTTAATTCATCTTGGCATGCATATGGTGGAGTTTGAGCATTGCTGAAAATTAAGTCACGTAAAATGTTTTGAAAGTTGATTTTCATGTAAGCCAAAAAAACTTTATGTGGGAGGGGATGTCACTGGGAGGGGGGCTTTGTTACTACTGGAGGTTGGTGTTGACCCAGCCCCAGACGCAGGGCTCCGGTCATGATGGTGGTGGGGCGGAGCTTGCACAAGGCACAGTATGTTTGTGGGAGGGGTTAGATATAAACAAAAAAAACAAAAAACAAAAGGGGGATGATGGGTGGGTGGGTGGGTGGGTGTGGGGAGTCAGGGGATGTGGTGGGGGGGAGGAGGAGGGGCAGTTCTGTGTAGTCATGACAACCAGCTGTGCCATTAGAACACACTCTGTTACTATAACAACAACACAAGGCAGCTGTCGTGTTTCAGCCAAACAACCAACGTGAGAGGAAACCTTCAAGCAAACCAATCAGAACGGAGAAGACTGACGGAGGAGGCGCAAAACTACAACTCTGGAAAGAGAGAGAGAGAGAGAGAGAGAGAGAGAGAGAGAGAGAGAGAGAGAACTCCAAATCACCTGAAAACAGGAAGACACAGCATGCCGAACATACACACACACACTCCTACACACACAGACTAGACACACACACACACTCACCCAAATAAGGTCAAACTGACTACACTTAAAAAAAAAGCCAAATAAATATCTACTAGCTGCTACTTGTCTGGCTGAAACATCATCTGGTAGCATACAGGCGGCAGCATTAAAGTACAGTGTAGTAAGCTGGTAGAGTTGTCTAGCATAGCCACAGCAAAAAGTCACCTAATCTAGTACAACTGCTAAACTAGCAAGGCTGCTAGCTAGCTTAGTGTGACAACTGCATACAGTGTTAACTATGGGAGCATAGTTAGCCACTTGGCTAAAGTAGTGAGCTAACACCAGCTTGGCAAAGAAAAGATCGGGCGCTAAAGAGGATGATAGAGAGAGGAGAGGACGAGAGGAGGAGAGAGGAGAAAAGAGTAAGGAGGAGAGAAGATGATTGAGGAAAGAGATGAAGAGTGATGGAGAGAAGATGCAGAAGATGAAAAGAGCGGAGATACGAAGGGGAAGGGATGAAGGGATGCTGGTGGTTGTTGTGTGGACCTTTATAACGTAGTCTAGCCGAGCCAGACACACCCTGACGGCTGACACACACTCCTGTAGCTGTCCCTGCTCCTGGCACTGAAACACACATATACACACATATATACATACACACACAGAGGATCGACCACTCTTTAGACACGGACACACACTCACACACAGTTAATGTTTCAGTCCGCATTTATGCACTTAAGGTATTAAAGTGAACTTTTGTTTGTCAGCAGTTTTTCTTTTGCCTCTCTGAGGTCTCTACCATAAATATATAAATATATGTATAATGTGAAACATAACATCATATATGACAGTTTAATTTAGAATATTAGACCACAGCGGCTGAGTTTTGCCGTCAGTTGTTAGATATTAAATGTCTTGTGCACTCAGCTGTAATGTCCAACACCTAAAAAATATCTAAGAGCATAACTCTTATGTGGACATTTGATATTTTTATTTCAAGCTGCTTTCCAACTACCTGAATAAACATTTCTTTCAGTAGAGACTACATAAAAAGAGAGAGAGAGCATTAAGGCCTTGAGTCATGCAAGGGGAGGCTCTTGTGACTCATTCCGATGAGTAATGTAAGACTGCGAGTGTAGCGAGTGTTGCAAAACCAGGCCGACGTTAACAGCCCAGTTGTCAGCTTATTTAGAGCAGAGGGCAATAAACCTGAGCAGATTGTGTTGGATGGTAGATAATAGTTTAGTTAGAGTGTTTTTAGGTATTTACTAAACAGATTTTAGGTTAGCAATGAAGCACAATGTGTTGATTTAGCTACCAACTCCAGGTTAATGAGCTTTGGAGATAAACAAAGTATTACCACTTTATCATTTATATTTCCTTCCTCCCTGTTTTTAATGAGGCAGACAGAAATGTAGCTAATGCGTGTATTTGCTCTGGATTAGTGTGTATTAAGTACATCCTTGTCAGAGGTGTTAATGACTCTGACTTGTGAGATTAGAAAAGACAGCACACCAGACTCAGTACACGGGTATGTGAGTGTCAGTGCTTTTCAGTAGTCAAACCACTCGCAGCTTGACAGTTAACAGTCAAGCTTCAACTGGCTGCGATAAATCTCACCACCTGGCAGAGGCAGCACAGTGCACTACATGTTAGTCAGGAATGTGAGCAAACCAGGCATTTAAAAGTCTGGTTTGTCGGTGTTAAAGACGGCAAAGCCTTCTAAAGAGACGAAAATACGTGAAGCTTGCAAATTAGTAATCTGATAAGAGGGTGTACTATGTTTTACTTGTGACACTTTCTGTCAAATCAGACAGTGCAGGTCCAATCCAAATGCAAAAACTGCTCTATTCTCCAGGTCTGCCACGAGGGGCAGTGTGTTCAACATTTGATTTCATATTTACAGTATATCCCAGCTGCAGTACCACCCCAGTCCAGCAGTGGCAGTGTGCTCTACCTGTCTCCCTCTCTGTTCCTCCTGAAGCTGGCGTCGCAGGGCTTCTATCCTGGCACAGTGGTTGGCATAGAACTCACACAGAGACTGGCATGGGCAAGGGAGCAAAAGGCCAGTGTGGGAGATAAATAAAAGGAGTAGAAAATATAGAAGGAAGGGTTTATTATGTGGATTAAACAAATGATATAATAGGAAGAATATGAAGGCAAGAGGTCAAGAAAAAACAGGGTTAAGAAGCAGGAAGCGAACACAAGAAGAGGAGGAGGAGGAGGACAGCGAGTAGAAGAAGCGTTGGACATGAAGCGTTCCAGTTGGGTGTAGCGGACAGAGGAAGAACGGCAGTGTGACGAGAGAAGATTTTGGGGAGAGGAGATGGTGTAGAAAGGAAGGCGGACGGCAGTATAGTCAAACATCGTTCACATCTCAGTGTCTGTGCCTCTGTTGAGCAAAGAATTACACCGCTGAGACATGACTGCACCTTACTCTGGAGGAAACTGTCCGACACTGCTGCTTGTTGTGCGTCACTTTCACAAATCGCTGCCTTATGTCGACTAAACTGAGTAATACTGAGAACAGACTTCATTAGATTAGCCGTTAGAAAATCAATTTATTGTGGTCTGTGTTGTCTCTGCTTTCCTCCCTTCTCACCCCCTCTCTTCCTTCTCTTTCTGCTCCTCGCTGGAACAGACCACAGGACTAATCTCCTCTCTTTGACCTGACTCTCTGCTCTGAGGGGGGATGAGGAGAAACAGGACAAAAGATGGTCTAAGAAATATAAACAGACTGTTGCGCTGCAACCCTTAAAATATCCAGAAAATCCCTCCATCTTCCTCCCTCACTAGTAAACTGTTGGTGGAGGCTACACGAAGCAGCTGTCATTAATACACATGCTAAGACACCGACATAAATACAAACACAGATAAAAGGTCAGATATAAATATGAACACTTTAAAACACACCGATAAACATGAACATTGTGACTACATTAAACTAGTGTGAGGATGGGGTTATGGGGGACAGCATTTAAAGCTACAGTCACAACACCGATCTAATGTTTTGAACATGGACAATGTTTCATTTATGAAAACAATTACTGGGTTAGCAGGCTAGTTAATTAGCCCTTTAGTTAAACAGATTAATTTGAATTAATAAAGCTACAGAAATGTATCAAACTTAATAACAAATCAGTATTATTAGGCTGTTTAGCACGTGGAAATACTTCATTTCAAGTGTTCCAATGGATTTTTTGCACATCATTTTTAAATTGAAGCTGTCTAACAGATTTCAGTAAGGATAAAACATGACAAAGTGGAACAGGTCATATAAGAGGTCCATTTGGAAAAGAATAAGTTATTATCCTACAACTTTTATAAGAAATATCCCAAAAAATAAATAAAAAAAGTGTTAGCCTTTTCTAAATTCATGTTAAGTTAAATTTTCTGCTAATGTTTTATTCAAAAACGTGATGTGCTGCATCACAACAGCCTCTATGAATTTCTAGGAGCCAACATCAATCAGTCCACCACATCTAGCTGAACTCTGCTGAGTTAATTTGTTAACCATTTAGTTCATTGAGGCAAAAAAAAAAAGAAAAAAGGAATTAGTTGTACGGTATTAGTACAGATCTGACCTTTCCCATCATGTCCTGTACTAACTGGCTGTTTACCTTCAGCTGGGTGTTGAAAGCATCTATTTCCAGCAGTTTGGCTCTGGTTTCTCTTTCCACAGCATCGAGCTGTTCTCTGAGCTGCTGCCTGCTGGTCTCCTTCTGCTCCACGGCCTTCTGCAGCGACGACAGGCTGTCACCTAAACACACACGCAAAAAAAACACAGACAGCGTGAGATCAGGTTAGGTTAAACAGGTTGACATTCAATATTGTTACTGTGGAAACAAGAGTCAGACATGTGGCATGATGAACTGTATCCACAGATCCAATCAAGAATGCTCAACATCATGATTAAGTGTGTTTAGTCTATACAGTACTCACGATGCAGACTGTTCTGTTGAACCTGTTTCAGCTGATCGTTGAGACTCTGCTTATCAGGGATTAGCCTCCCCAACCACTGCTGGGAGTCCTGCAGACAAGAGAAACAAGTTTATTTAAAAAAGGTGGTTCACAATTATACTACAGGGACACTTTCTACAGTTTTTAAGAATGTCTGTAACGTGAATAGGTCCAAGTGATTAAAGACGTATCAGAAATGAATGTGACACCGCTCGGTGATGGTTTGCATTTGTTTTGCGTACCTGCAGCTGCTGTTGTAGCAGAGTGATTTCAGCGATGCGCGTTTCTCTGGTCTGATTGGTCTGCTCCACCTCTCTCCGCTGTGCCGACAGACGAAACCGAACATCCTTCAGCTTGCCCTCCAGCTGAGTCTTCTTATCGTTCTAGGAGGGGAAAAAAAAAAAGAGACGGGAAGGATGATATAATATTACGTATCTATGTTACAGAAAGAATTAGTTGATAGCTGTTCTGTTCTTCCTGGTGGTGTTAGTTGATTGCAAGTCACACAAACTGTCACTCCACTTGTCAATCCAAGGAGGGACTCTCTACAATACTGTGAATTTGTTAGTACTTGTACTCCAGTTGCCAACTCAGTCAGCTCGGTTAGCTCACAATGTTTCTGTCTTTCATTGTAGAAGCTGGCAGTGCCTCTGCTGTTGCCAGGTGACATCCTGACTGCACTGCTCTAAATACTATGCAGGGTGGCTGCATGGCTGCAGCTTAAACAGTGACTCCCTTTGAGTGACGTGCACTAAATCCTCCTGTTTATTCTGTGTATGCAGCATGTTTGTGTGTGGGTGCGTATGTTTGATTACCAGGGCCTCCAGTTCAAACTCCAGGGTCTTCTTCCTGGCTTTGAGCAGCACTATACTCTCCTGCTCTCTGTTTCTCTGAGTCAGGAGCTCCTGGCGACGCTGACGCTCCCACTCCAACTGACGCTGGCGCTCTAATTCACGCTTAGCAGCCTGGACAGATTAAACACACACACGAAAAAAAAATGCATTTCAAACTTACACAAGATTGGATATTACATCACATCTTTTTATATTCATATATTTCACACTTCATTATACAAACAAGCCATCTGCTGCAGGAGAGTAAATTGGGCTCTTCACTGGAAGGGTTGAGATTTAAAGAGGGCGGTGGTGAGCAGTGAAAGGCCTTAAGTTGTCTGCAGCAGATGTAATTACAAGTCTGCAGCAGTTAAGCGTCAACTCAACCATAACTCCTCAATTAAAATGCAGATAGCTAGTAATCATTTTCTCTCCTGCACCTCCTTGCCTCTCTCTCTCCTGCATACCTCTCTCCTCTCTATCTCTTTGCGCCTCTCCTCTTCTCTCTGCCTCTCCAGCTCTCTCTGTTTCTCCAGTTGTTTTTCTAGTTCCTGTTGTCGTCTCCTCTCCTGCTCCAGACGCTCGCGCTCCTAAAAAACAAGAGAACAAACAACTCGTTACGGTCCACCCCAATGCATTTTCGTTTCCTAATTAACTTTGGATATTGCTGCTGTTACAGTGAAAGCACTGTTGCTATTATAAATGCAAATACAGCCTTATACACAAGCCATAAAGCATGACCAATTCAAATGCACACGATGAAAAATAAATACAGTTAATATAATTTACCTTTCTCTCCTGTTCCTCTCTCTCCAGCGCTGCCAGCCTCTCCTGCTCTTTCCTCTGCTGCTCTTGCAGAGCCTGACGTCTCTTCTCCAACTCCAGGTTTCCTCGCTCAAAGTTCTCCCTCTTCTTATCCTCAAATGTCACTGCGCGGACACAAAGGCAGTTAATATAAACAGCATACAATGGCTATGATTTAGCAGACTTAAAGCGTTTGGACAAAACCAACCCACATACACAAAACTCTGCTTTATTTTAAACTCCAAGAACCTTTTTTCTTAGGATGAATGTCACTGGGGAATGGCTAGAAAATAGACTGAAAAGCAAAGTGGTCTGCTGTCTTCTTAATGTGGACGGCTTCTTTAGTTAAGCACAACAAGAAGCACAAGAGTTTCTGGTACATGGGCAGCTGACAGATGAAAAAATGACTGCAGAAGTGTTGCAGGAGATCCGGCATACTGTTTTCAGCTTTTGAAGGACTCAGAAATCACAGTTAGGTTTTGAGGCTAACATGGCAGAGGGAAGGTTTAGTCCCAGTTTGACCGGCCATGTGCGGGACCAATCACCTGGTAGCTTCTTCTCCAGGTTGCTGTCCGTCTCCTCCTCTATCTCCTCTTGAACGCTCTTCTGGTCCGACTGAACGCTGTCACTCCGCACACGCCTAAACACACAGCATAAAAACAATACAAACTATCAACACACAGTGTCAGTACTGACAAATTAACGGATAAATACTACTTTACCTACAGTCTGTACATATTGCTGTCAGTCAACATTTAGTTACACTATTTACCTGAAAGTGGGAGGGAGGTAATCTGGCGGTAACACAGGGGGTAGCGGTAATCCCGACATAGCCATATCTATGAGGTGCATGGCTAAAATAAACTCCTCAGCTGTGAGCTTTCCATCCTGGTCGATATCGGATAGACTCCTAGAGGAATAAGAGATGGAACAAATGTCAGGTTTTAAGGAGTGCACTCCCATTTTGCTATGGATTAAATGGTTGAATTTCAATGTACTGACCATATTGTAGCCAGCTGACCCTGAGGAAGACTGGACTGCATCAGGATAGTGCGAGCCTGAGGACCTGGAGCACAGACACACACAACGAAAGTCAACAAACGCATTTAATGATGTGGCAAGCGTGACAGAAATATTATCACAACTGATGACATGTTGTTGCGCGCAAGTACCTGTGAGGTGTCCACTCATCATCTTGTCGTGGGAGTTAAAAAGCTGTCTGTATTTCAGCCTGGAGGACTGAGGAACGGCCCAATCAGGCGGGGGCTGAACACTGGAAGGAGTATCAGAAGATTAAAAACACTTGTGGCAAAAAAAGAGGCAATAAAAAAACATCCCTGGAGATTAAAGGAGAGCAGACCTAAAGGAAAAATAAGCACATATAATATAAGATGCATATTCTAAATGCCGCTAGGCTCTTTGAGTGGTTTAAGTGCACAAACTACTTTCATATTAACTTGATACAAACAGACAAATTCAGTTAATTAAAAGAGAATCAACAGATTAACAATGAGCCAACAGCTTGTCATGATATTGTGGGGAAAATATGAAAAAGATGTGACCATTATTTTCCACAGATTTCCTCATTCCATCAGTAGATTGTTGTGCAAACATTTCTGATTATGTGGCCTACCTAGCAGCGTCCAAGGACGGCCCCTTCTGCAACTTTGTACTGGGACGATTAAATGAAGCAGTTTTGTTGACGGAGGGAGCTGAGAGAGACAGAAAAGAGTAGATTTTAGTGTGAGGCTGTTGTCAGATGTGCAGCTTCAACCACTATATATACACACTCAGTGAAACCTTTTATTTTTAACTTCAGTTCAAAGCTGCAACACCTGGCTCACAGTTAGATTACAAAATCTTCTCACCTCACTACAAAAAACTGACCTACTGCAGGAACAAGTATATTATGTGTAAACAGAAGCTTAGAACTGAGACCTTCTACAGACCAAACATTTCAACACGCCACCTTCCCCTGTTGTTGCTGCTGTCATGTTACCTGGGTGGGAGAAGCCTGAGATTGGCTGCATCATGCCTGTGGGAGGAGCTCCGTTGGCGATGGGCTGGGGGAGGGGCGGCTGGGCAGATGAGACGAGCGGCGGAGACACTCCGACAGGGAGAGGTGGCAGGGGGAGCGGAGGCACGCCTGAAAGAGGAGCTGAGATGGGGGGCATGGGAGGCATGCCTGGAGAAGAGAAGCACCGTCAAGATTAGAAGAAACATGCACCGAAATATATCATCAATATTCCTCTAGTGCTGAATTAGACATTATATATTCATACTAGGTAATTGGGTGTGAGAGCTACAGTGGAAGCTGAAGGAGAGGAACATTATGAGTGTGTTTGTATTATAACTCCAGCAGCACTGAAGCTGCAAGAGACTGAAAGAGAGTGAGTAAACATTTCCGAAATGACCTTTGGAATAGTCAGTGACATCATCCTTATAAAATACACCTGCAGTGTTTCACCACCGCCTTTTTCCAGGCCCAACATCACGACAAGAAATTACTGAAAAAGTAGGAAAGACTCTCAAATATGAAAGTAAAAAAAAAAAATCATCTTACCAAAGCCGGTCTGTGGGGGTAAAGACAGCGGTGGTTGTTTCATACTGGGAGGGAGCGCGGGGGGCAGAGGATGACCCTGGAGTTTCAGTTTGATGAGTTTCATGGCGATGGAGAACTCATGGATGTCCATACGGCCATCACTGTTCATATCAGCCAGAGCCCTTAAAAAGATGAAAACATTAAAATGATGATGCAATGCTACAAGAAAAAAAAGTTATGAATAGACTTATATTAAACAGAGATTTAAACTTATGAAATAATTCAACTGGGCACTTAATATCTGTCAGTCTTAGTCAGAGTTAGCAGGGACTTCCTGGCTATGTGACTCACCAGATTTGGGCCAGGATGGGAGGGGGCAGTCCTGACTGAAGGAAGAAGTTCCTGGCTTGGTCGCCTTGTCAGACAAACAGAAACATTATGTGAGATCGTAGCACGGATCCAAAAAAGAAAGGCCACAAGTGGAGAAAGCAGACCTCATTTAAAAACTCATAAATATTAGCTCATAGATTTAACTCTTTAGGACGCTGACAGAAATACAAAATGCTGAATGCTTCCCATAGAGTACTGTTGTGCAAATATCAGGAGTTGTTTTATGAGTTGTTGCTGCTAATTTTCCAGTCTGGAAACTTAAAAGAGAGATCGTCAAACTACAACTGTTGAAAAAACAAGATGGAGATATGATATTTCTGTTTGTTTCCTTTATTAATGTGAGGGAAGTTACATCAGACCTGTGTGGAGCAATCAAGCCCTATGAGGAAACAACTGATCGGTCATGAGACTTAAGCGTTGGCAATGTCACAACTTATTTGGAAAATGTTTCTCATTAAGAGCAATAACTCTTTTTGGTATAAGTCAACTCAACATATAAACTTGGAAGCACAGCTAGTGACACGTCTCTTGTTGTGTGTGGTGAGAGAGAAACAAAGAGATGGTTACCTGTGATGTAACCCCCAGCAGTCGGAGCGAGGCTGTGAAACTGCTGATCATGTTTGGCTCTCTCGTCCACTGAGATCAGAAACACATCTGGACCTAAACCACAAAGCAAACACACACACACAGTTTGTTACAGATTACAAACCCGAAGGCCAAGACAAAGCCAGACACAGACAGTGGGAGAAAGGCAAGCATGAGGAGAATGTTTTAGTCATGAGTTTCACTTCCTCTAAGAAAATTAATAGATAAGCGTGTCAACTCAGAGACTGATGAGCAAAGAACATAAGCATGAATGGATGAAACACTGACACACTGTTTCTTTAGAAAGTCTGACTAGTGTTTAACAATCACAGGATCGGTGTGAAGGATTGTAGGAAACAGGTGTAAAACATGAATACAGTTACAAAGTGGACCTTTAACCGAACGATCTAAAAGAACTTTACGATATTGTGCTTTTGCGTTGATGACTCTAGTCAGCTTTGCTGGTCTGTCAGTGGTCGCTCCGTCTCTCTGCTCCACTAACAGCCGGGTTTCCACTTTTTTTTGTGTGATTCTTTACAGAAACTGATTCCACATTCTGCCGGAAACGAAGCAAATCAGAGCAGTTTCAGCTCACAGCTTCTTCTCATACCATTTACTGGATATTTCAGTGAATCACGCTGACTCATTTTTAAAATGCAAGAACAGTTCCTGCTGACAGCAAAATTATCTCCGTTTACTCCCTTTGTTAACTACGGTTAGAAAAAAAAGTGCTTACTCAGTCGTCTTCACATATGCAGCTTGGGTCGTTCTGACACAATGTTCTCGAAGAGAAAAATGCAGTAACAACATTGGTAATTCATATTTTGTGGATACGGTAACTGCCCAAATATGAAAGAATAGATATATGTTTTTGTTTCTGGGTTTTTGTTTCTCCCGTAATGAACCACTGTTAACCACGTGTTTGAGTAACAGGTCCTCATTCAGTACGCAACATGTTCAGTCTAACAGTTACAGACATGTACTGGCTGACAAATCTCAGTCAGCCTTTGTCTCCAGCCTCTCTCTGACAGCACTGAACACATCATTTTATTTTGAAAATCCTTATTTTGATCACTGATGATACTGATTTTGGGCCACTATGCTTTTGATGTTGCAAGTTTGGAGCTCTGTCTTCTCTTTATTGTGATTTCTGTCCACCTCTCCCCTGAAGTAATTCAATGCACTTGACGATTAGATGAATAATCTTTTGGGGGATTCTCGGACGTGGATGTAAAATCGCTTATGGAAAATGAAAGTGCATTAATGAGAAGCTGTAGCTCGTCTTCCGATGCACTGATGGAATATTACAGCGGGTTAATGGAGTGAAGTCAACTCAAGAGAGGAAAATAAAACATAAGTTTTTATAATACCTATCTTTTACTGCAGTTACACACACATACTGACCTGTGAATGTGGTGGGGAACTGTGCCATGGTTCACTCGGTCGTCTGCGCTACACAACACCTGAAACAAGAAACAGAAAATGTTCACCCAGTCAGACGTTTCACTTGTGAGTGAGCTGCAAAAGTGTTTTCATTTCTGTGAAGAGGCTAGCTTTAATCACAAAGGTCAGCAATCCAACTGGATGCTTAAGACATTAAAAAGGACCAAATAATGTCCGGTCACCTGCCAAAGATGCTGATACAGTCAGAGGGAGTGAGTTAATTTTCCACTCTGCTGTCCTTTGATGCTGAACTTGTGATTTTCTATTTGGTCTCACGCCCAGAGAGCCATTACAGTTCCTGTACCTTAAAGGTTTGTTTTAATTCAACGATACATGCAGCTAAACCACATTTTAGACGCGTCAGTCTGAAACAATGCTGAAGAACTCGGCATCAATCTGCTGTTCAGCCTTGTGCCAGTCTGCAGGCGACTGGACCGTGTCAGCCATGCTCGTGCATGTCAACAGGGCAGCAAACCTTTATTTATGCAGCGCAGGCTGTCTGAGCATACTCGCTTGTTTTCCCAAACCACTCCACTTCACACTCACACACATTCTCACTTGGGAGCTGACCACAGTGAACACCGGTTTTCTTCTGTTTCTCTAAAAAGCTCCGCTGGAGTCTTTTTTTTTTTTTAAAGTCAGTGCTTCTTTCAGGCCAAAGTTACTTAAAATTACACCAAAAAAGAAAAACAGGCAGTTTGGGGTTTTTTGTCTGAAAACATGCATGTTTGTCAGAAGAAACATTTATATAGACAGAAAACACAATACATGCAAAGCAAACTCAGCAGTTTAGCTGCAAAACGTACTTATTTTTAACAGATTTAACTCTTAGAAAACACATTTTCACATTTTTTCAGGAATTCTTTGAGAAGATAAAACATGATATTGAAGGTTTATATCTGAATTATATTTTAAGCTGTTAAAAAATGAAATAAGACCCACACCCTCACAATAACACATCCATATACGCGTGTGAGTGTGTGTGTGTGTGTGTCATAGGTCTGCCCTAGCAGAGGTATGTTAATCAGATCCAGACCTGCCTCCCTCCCCTGTATCCCCGTGGCCAGCAGACAAGCCATAATAATAATCTGACACACATTGCAACAGACGAGGATTTATGAGTGTATGTGTGGGTTGCTGACTTTTTTTCCCCCCCAGTGTGGTGTAAACATAAATCTATTTTTTTTTTGTACAACGGGATGAGCAGAGAGTCAGTTTAAGGGCCAGATCTCGTCGTTTTCTGTGGTATCTTGGCGTGCATCAGGTTTATTAGATGAGCCTCTCCTTCTGTCACCACCACTATATAAATGGAGGTGGGTGGAATAAATGAGTAAAAACTCAACTGTAACGTCTCTTTTCAGAAACAGTCACTCAGGCGTTGCTTTGGACATTTTCACTGAGACTATTTCTTCAGTGGAAAATTGTCCTTGGCCTATTGAAGGGCAAGAGAAAGAAAGAGTGTGTGTGTGTGTGTGTGTGTGTGTGTGTGTGTGTGTGTGTGTGTGTCTCATTATCATCAGAGCGGGAGGACAAAGTAACCAGCTTAACTAGGTCAGACGAACAAAGCCCACCCTACACAAACACACACTTTCAGGGCTGCCACTGAGAAAATATTGAAGCAGTTGAGCAACTACAGTAGATATTTTGTCTAAACAGAGCGATAAGAGTGATTGAACTATGAAAAAAAGTCAACTATGTTAAACTTTTTTGGGATTATTTGATCAAATTCTAGAGCAGTTCAGTCAAACACACCAGTTTACAGCACCGTCAGGCTCATTAGTTCATGTAGGCTATTCTTGACGCGAATGAATCCCGAGGAGGTAAAATGCAGCTCAGAGCACGCTGTTATCTTTAGGTGAAGTTACAGGAACTGGAACGAGACTTACTTTTGCGTCCCTATTGCCAACATCGAGTCAGACGTCCGGCTACCAAAACTCTGTCCAGCATATAAGCTGCTTGTGAATCAGAGTGACTTCTGTTTACCACAATCGCTCACACCCTTTGTGACTGACAGGACTCAGCAGGTCGCTCCCTGTGTTCACCGTGACATATTCAAAACAGCTGGTGCAAATGACTTTAATCAAACTTCATCGAATAGTCGACTACCTATAGATGTGAGTTTGTTTGTCGGAGCATCTGTCGTGCGTCCTCTTTCTTTGTCATCAGTGTGTACATGTATTGTATTTGCGGGATTAGTCTGTTTAATTGGAGCATTGGGATGTAACTGGAGTGTTGGTCTGTTATCAAGGCTTGTGGCAGATGCCAGTTTAAGCCCCTCACACACACACACACACACACACACACACACACACACACACACACACTAAAGGCAGCATCACAACATGATACAGATTAGGGTTCAGACTCTCTTCTCTCTCCCTCATTTCCTTTCTGATCCCCCCCTCCAACAGTCCTCTTCTTCTTCCATTAATTCATTTAAACAACTGATACCTGAAGACAACACACTAATATTCCTACATTTCATCTCCTTACTCTGCAGTGCGTTCAAGATAAAACGTGTTGCATTGTTGCAGTTTATGTTTTTTGCAACCCTTATTTCTCTCTAGCAGACTTGTCTATGTACGTCTAGGGTTGGGTTGGTTTCTGGTTTTGCCAGTCTGGTCCGGTGTGACCGGTCTGATTTTGTGCAAATCCACTTGTTGTCCTTAGCCGCTGTCTGGAGCACATGCAGCGTTAGCAGAGCAGCATCACAGCCGAGCAGATGATGGTGCAGAGGTAGCTTGTGTGCGTCTTCTAACTAGTTTGTGAAATAGATTAAATTACAACATTCTGCTTCAAATTAAAAGCTCCCCACTGTTTCACTAGCCAAAAACTGTTCTTACCAAGGCTTTTATTGTGAAATATTTGCAGCTGGAAACAGGTTGTGGAAAACTTCTCTTTTGCCAATGCATTGCTACATTTTACTTTACATTTTTAGGGGAGCTGAGGATACAGTATACAAACTGTGAAATGCAAAAAAAAAAAAGAAGCTATTTCAGCTATGCAGCTAACAAACAAAATCCCACTGCAGAGCTTCAGCTGGATCTGAAAGAAAAACAACTTGTTGATGCCAAACAGAAAACCCTCAGGCAGGAGACAGCCTACTGTTACAGAGACAAACGGCAAAACTGTCCTAACATGAGAAACAACAGCACATTTTCATACAGTAATCAAAACTTAGGATTCATTCAAATGCACTGAAATCAACCTGTAACCAGCTCATACAACGCTCATCAAATCAGAGAAATTTCTCGGGAGGTACGGGGTAATATATTCTTCTTACCTATTTCATATTTTGAAGTCTATAAGGTAAATATACAAGACCGAGATATAATTACAGCATGTGCCACGTGCACTACATGTATTAAAATGTATTGTAGCAGATCACGGAAATACACGTCACTGTAATTGTTCTTTTATTTTTAGATGTGACAAATCATAAATTAAATTCTGATTCCCGTCGAGGACCTTTATTGTCTCTCCCTTTTATTTCCTGTGTGTCTTAAAAATATAAAGATAAATACATAACTGAAAAAACATGGTTATTTCAACAGCGTCGGCACACAGAGGAGGAAAATATTTCAGCCTCTTCTGCTATCAGCCACATCCACTGTGTCCTTGCTGTAAATATCCACATGACCTCACGTCAATTTGTGAGGAACGCTGGCTGCAGGGATAAGAAAAAATGAGCAACGCCAAACAACAAGACGGCCCCAGAACTGCAGGACGCATCACAGAATAACTGTTCACTTAGTTCAGTGTGCTGACTAAAAGCCTCAATCCTCCCTCCGTCACCTGATCCTCCCATTGTTTTAGCCTGAAGTGGAGCAGAAATGATGAGTCAATTAATGAATTCGTTTGACAGAAAATTAATTACAGACGTAGAAAGTAAAAATGTGACGATTTGCTTTGTTTCATTTAATATAACTGTAAATTAAACTTTTAAACATGTGAAGACGTTAAAGATTTCACTTGTGACTGGTAAAAGCTGAAGCGCGTCCTCGTTACGTCACAATTTTTATTAATAAATGGATTAATGGTCATTAATTCTGCCTTAATTTTAAGAATATTTATTTCATTTGTTGACTGCAACTTGTGTGGACGGTCAAACAATGATAGTGTGTGTATTAATAACTGCAGCCTCTTCACATCAGCATTCTCATACTCCCACACACACACACACACACACACACACACACACACACACACACACACTCCCTTCTTTCTCACTTACACACTAAAGAAACACTGGATATCAACACACCCTCTGACGCTGACCCTAAGCTCTGCGCTTCTGTCTCCACACACATTCTTATCACCGTGATGCCAAGTGGTGTGAGGCCTGAGAGGTGACAGGACACCCGCCCACCCAGCAAGCATGCACACAGGATTACTACCACAGCCTCTCCATCAGCTCCTCCTTTATCGCTCCACCCTTCCCTCAGGCTCCCTGCTGCCATCCTTGCCGTAGCCTCCACAGCTAGCTAATGTTTGCAGTATTGCAGGGTAATAACTGATGGGACCAAAGCGCCTTGGATGGTAACAAATGAGGCACAGGACTGGAGTTCACCACGTGACTTCTTGTTTAACCTTGAACAGGTTCGCAGCAGGAAACCTGTCCATTCATGATTATTATTATATTAAAATCAAAGTGTCTCAAAGGCAGATCACAGGACCAGAAGCAGCCCAACAACTAGTGCTGCTGAGCCCTGATTCTTGTCTGGAAACGACCTTTAACAACCAACACAACACATGAGAAGCAAATTAAGTAAAAACACCTGTGAGCATGCAGGCTTTAAAGTCAAGTCATCCTTACATTAGATTACAAGATGGTCTTAATTGTCTAATATGACTGGACTTATATTAGAAAGATGGCAGGTTCAGGTTATGGTTTCACTACAGAAATAAATGTGTGTTCTCGATTAAATAAGATCAATTGTTGCTGATGGATAATATTATGAATTCTGGCCTTTGAAGCTGC
Organism: Protonibea diacanthus; assembly: GCA_028641955.1. Taxonomy (NCBI): domain Eukaryota; kingdom Metazoa; phylum Chordata; class Actinopteri; family Sciaenidae; genus Protonibea; species Protonibea diacanthus. The sequence goes on along the minus strand of CM053989.1, from coordinate 5,048,232 downwards.
TGGAAGTGTTGAATGTTGAATGCAGTCTGGGGGGAAATGTTGGAACAAATTGTATCATGTGCTTCTGATTTATTGCTTGTTTGAAGCAAGAACACAAAGTGACCTTCCTGAACTGAACCTGACTTGCTGAACTCTGACTGACCGAACAATGTTTAGTGCTCACAGCTGAAGCTTAAAAAGATGATTATATTAGTAATGTAGATTAAAAAAGAAAACCTAATTGGAAAAGGGACACCGTAGGCATGAATGTGCGCCCTGCGATGAGCTGATGACTTGTCCAGGGTGTACCCCGACACTCGCCCTAAGTCAGCTGGGACAGACTCCAGCTCCTCTGATGAAGATAAGCAGTTACAGAAAATAGATGGATGGATAATTGAAAAAGGCGGTGTTAATTAAATCTGTGTGCTTTCCTTTTAGTGTAAAACATACAAACATTCTAACTGAACTACATCAGTTAAAATCAGGTTACAAAGGTTTTCGAGGGGCTACAGCACAGCATATAAGGCAGATAAAGAAGGCTGTCCATCTATACAACACCTCTTCTGGTTCACGTTATAGCAACAAAAGCTGATGAGGTCAGGTATTGGCGGCACAGGTGAAACATGATGCACCCGGCACATATCTGCCTCTCTCTTACAGAGACTGCTACTGATCATTACTCAATAATGAGACTCCAAACAGACTGAAACTTTTTCTCTGCAAGACTTTGGACCAGTCTTGTCATGAGGACTCTGAGAAAAACAAAGAAAACAACACAAAATTGCTGAACATTAATTTTCCGTCCATCGGGTAATCACTTAATCAATGAACTGTTCCAACTCTAATCTAGACAAACCCTTCGCAGTTGCATATTTCCATTGTCTTGCAAAACAGCTGCTATTATTTGTGGGTGTGTTTGACAAGGACGTGCTCATTAAAAACAGACACAGCACACACATGTATCTTTGTACTTTTGAACTGATTTCTTCGGAGTTCGCCAAAGTATTCACAACAACACAGATATGTCTCAATATTGGTGCTTTAAGGCCATGATTCCAGTCCCGGCGGTCTGCGAGCCATAGGTTGAGAGTCCGCAAAAAGAACTGCAATTAATAAAGTTATATAAAAACTATGAACTATGAATTCATGAACTATGAATGGGAACCGCTACGTCAGCCGATAACGCTCACTCACATCAGGTTTACGACATTAAAAACTCCTGAAATAAAATGATGTGACGCAACACGTATATCTGTCACTTTCCTCGAGACTGGAGGACTTACACTTGCAGCTACTGCAGCTGATCTAATCGGCACAATCGACGCACATTTAAGTCCGTCCACCTCAACAAGCGATGCAAAAGGCCAAACTTGCAAAAATAAGATGACAGTGTTACGTCAAGTTTGGTTTTATTGAGAACAACGATGGAAGAAAAATGTGTCATGTGTCTTCAGATACAAGCAAATGAAGCTCTGAATCCAGCCAAGCCATAAAATATAAATAATTCCTGTGTCATCTAGGAGTACAAATGGCAGCGAGGATTATAAGGGGTCCCTGCCCCCCAAAAGTTTGACAACCTCTTCTTCTTTAAGGTAGCCGTGTGCTTTTTTTTTTTTTTTTTAGCTGCCATCCATCCTGCCACCTTTAAGAGAGGGCATGTCAGCATCCACGTTACCATGGGAACCAGTACTCTCTGATGGGGGGAGGAGGGCTTGTCAATCAAAAACAAAAAACAAAAAAAAAAACACTCAAGTTACACATCCTCTTATGTACGATGAGTGTGCTCACTTCACTGGAAAGAGCGACAGGAAAGCTCTTATTTGTCAACTCACACCCACTTCCTGCACTGTTACACAGGGCGCTCGCCTTATGACACATCCATTTGTGGATTTTAAAAACATATAACACGGTGCTAACATGGGGGTTGTTTTGACCGGACCACCCAGCTCTGATGTGCAGATGTGAGCAACATCAGCTTTTAATGTTAGCTACCTTCACTGTGAGGACCTCCACCCTGATAGTCATAGCTCTGTCACCGGGCGTGTTGACTGGTAATCTACCTATTTACTGACACAGCCACTAGCGAGGCTAATGTCAAATTAAACTACAGGTAACAGCAGTCCAATGTTAACGTTAGGTCACAGGCAGATGCAGTGATTTAACATTAGCACGCTGGCTAACTTGAGTAGCCGTTGGGCTGCATCGTCTTCCAGTTTCACGCCGCCCTGCTCTCGCTACACAAGACAAATATTACACAGCTCATACACGGGTTAATATCGCAGCTAGAGGCCGACACTGACACGTTACATCGGGTAAAAATGACCAACAAGCCGCGCTAACGCATATTTATATATCAATGTAGCTAGCTGGCAGGCTAGCCAGTGAGAAGCTAACGTCAGCCCGCTCAGGGACATTCTTTCACACCACACATACTACACTCTGCCCTTACCTCATACTTCAGTTTCCATCGTGAAATACTGGATAAAGTAGCTCGTTGCGTCTTTATGTAGCCATATAATGTGGTATATCCTCCCAGAAATGTGCTGTTTTATCACCAAAGCCCTTTCCGGCGGTTCTCCCGTGGCTCCAAAATCCCGACCGACTGAGGGACAGCTGGAAAATGGGGTAACGCTCACAAGTAATCGCGAGATGTCATAGTACCCAAAGCGGCGAACAGCGACGCGATCTCGCGAGACTTTACATGCGTTTCTGCTTGCCTTGGATCACAGGGACGCTGAGAAGTAAAAGGATTAGTTGCGCTCCTGCTGCCTGCTGTTTATTAACAAAAAACATGTAGTGAGTGTAATAAAAACAAAAAAAATATGTAAACAGAATTAACTTGCAGGCCTAGCAGATTGAACAAAAAGCTAAATACAGTAAAGCTGCCAGCAAACTACACTGTAAAAGAAAATAAGAGTAATTTAACAAGGGAAATAACATGATAAATCAGAATCAGAATCACTTTATTGGCCAGACACGAGGAATTTGTCTCCGGTTCACTGTGCTCTCAATTGTACATACAGGTGTAGATATACAGTTTAACAAGGAACATGACAGGTAGGTGCAGACATGAACATAAAACATAGAAACATAAAGAAACATATTTAAAAGATATGCATAAATATAGATATGTGTATCTATCTATAGACACTGACAGACATTTGTAGTCTGATGTCAAAATTATGAGAATTATGATTGAGATCACTGGTTTTAAAGTGCACAAGGCAGCATACTTGACAGACAAATTAAATTAATCCATCAAAGTGATCAAGCAGTTAACAGGCCTACACATAAAAAATAGACTAGGTAATCCATTTAAGAATAGATGCTACTCATAGATCTCTTCATGAGGCTTCCCCACATAATTACTGCTTAATGCTTTACATTGCATATCAGTTTGCTGCAGTTCTGTGTTTAAATATGCAAATGAAGCAAGCAAATGAGGCATTATCTAGTGCTAACTTTTGTTTCACAGTGTGTTTTAAGTGTTGTAACACACACATTGGGAATTTTCTTCCCACTAGTCTGAAAGAAGACATTCAATAAAAATGAGTGCGAGTGTAAGACTGTAGTTACACAAGCAGCACCAGGGATGATGATTTTTAAAGAAAAGTAAGAAGAAAAAGATCAAGATGAAAAGAATAAAAATAAATATGTATGAAAAATATGTATGTAAGTGGTAGCGAACATGCTACAAGCTATACAAGCTGAGCTCATAATAAATATGTGACTTTGATTTAAATGAATATGTGACTTTGATTTAAATGAATTAATCATGAAGGGCTGGTTCCACTTTGCTCTGGTAGTAGTTGTGGTGATCTCCAGTAGAGGGCGGTGTTGTGCTGACTTTAATGCCACCAACAAAGATTAGAAACACCGAAGAAGAGGACGGTCAGCTGACTGATTCACGCTAGCAGGGGAGAAAAACATTTAATATTTGTCATTTTGTTAATTAACATCTGTCGGATAGATCTGAATATTACAGTAAATTAAAGGTGGAGCAGCATGAAAGGTTTATACTGCAGAGCTGGTGTGAGCGACGCTGAACCCAAGTTCGTTATCCAGGAAACGGTGAGTTTGTTTTGTGTCTCGGGGTCTCGCTGCGCAGGTGGGGTGCTGTTCATTCATACACTACATTTCACACACTAAAGCACCAAACCAGGAGAAGGGCTCATTAATTATGCAGACTAATCAGCTCCAGCTGCGGACATCACAGGTGGAGTGTGTGCAGCATCTTGACACTAGTCTAAATGACCTGCAGCCACTAATGAGTGTTACAGACATGGTGTGATGTCTATTACAGTGTCAGACACAACACAGGACATGCAGTATAAAGACTGGAGGAGCACAAATAGTTTAAAAACACCCCATATGTACATACAGAGTGACAAAAACTGTAAATAAACAGGACATATAGTCAGAGTTGGACTAAACTGAGATCAAGTCATGACCCAGACCAGACAGTATAAAGCATACTTAGTTGATATTCAGGTATTCAACTCTTTGAGTGAAGCGTAGTGACTAGATTTAGTCACTTTGCATTGCAGTATTTACAAACCGCTGTGTGTTTTGCAGGTGAACTCTTTGTGGTTGTCTCCTCTTCTTTGTGTATTGCCTCCTCCCAGGCAGTTAACAAATAAATCAGACACTGCACAAGAAATAGAGCGACATCCCGAAGTTGGAGTCTTGACCGGTCTTGAACTGAAATCAAGAGTACTCTTTGTCTAAGACTGAGATGACGCTGTGTGAAAATGCAGTCAATTCCAATTCGAGACTGACGCCTTTAAAAAGTGGTCTGATCTCTCAGTACAACACTGCAGATAGTATTAAAAAGTAGCAGGACATATGCCAGGAAATGCCAGAATTGTTGTCCCTGGCCAAGGCATTAAAAGGGCTTCATAAAAAAGACAAGTATCGCAAGCAGTGTGCATTAATCGTGCTTTGTTTTTACTGGTTACTAAAAGATCTATAGGTGTTTGTGTGTCCATCTCTACTGACTGTCTGTGTCTTCCTCTTTATAACGTATAATGGTGTAAAGCACTGTGTCTCTGTGTCTATATCTCTCTGTGTGACTCTATTTGTTTCCCTCCAGAGTCTTCCAGATGTTTTAGGCAGCCATGTGGTCAGAGTTCAGGTAAAGGCGTGTGGACTCAGCCCTCTGGACCTCAAGGTACTTCAGTCAAAGATGGTGTCAAAATTGATGCGAGCATGACTGTTTAGACTGGATTAAAAAGAGAAAAAAAGGTCACTTTCTTTTGTTGTTTATATCAAATAGCCACCTGTTAATCACCTACAGGACCAAATGAGACTTGTTAAACCTTCATAGGAAAAAATAAATAAATAAATAAAAATAAATGCACTGTTAGCGATCTCTCTAAACTTCCATGACAGTGAAGGCCACTAAATTAAACTGAACTCACTCAGTTAAGTACATCACTTCTTGTGTTGACTGCAGTGATCACTGATGGCTCTCTCTCTCTCTCTTCTCTCCTGTGCTCCAGTTGCTCGGTGACATCGGGATCCAGAGAGATTTAATTCCTGTTGGCAGAGAGGTGGCCGGGATCGTCCTGCAAGGTTGTAAACACACAGACCAAAGTCATCGTTTGAATAGTATCGAGTACATTCATAGACCTCTATCAGCACCTGTTTAACTGGCTTGTTTGTGTTGTCTTTTGCAGTGGGAGACAAGGTCTCTTTCTTTCAGCCGGAGGATGAGGTTGTAGGTAGGATTTTTAAAAATTCATCTGATGTAGACGATGCCTTCTAACTTTTACCAGATTGTTCAACATTGCTCGATCTTACTCTAGGAAAACCTTTAAAAAACCTTCTTGACTCAATAAAATAAGACTAATATAAGTAAGCTCCTAATAATATATTACACGCTGTCTCACCATCCTTCCGTATTCAGGTATTCTGCCTCTGGACTCTCCCTGCTCTGGACTCTGTGATGTCATTGACATAGATGAACACTATTTAGGTAACATGCTGCACACACACACACACACACACACACAAACGCAGGTTGCATAAAGCAGGTACAAAGTCAATAAAAGTCGTAAAAGGTGTTCCAGGTGTTGCCGGATATAAAATGTCAAAATGTTCTCAGACACAGCGGTTTTCTGCAGTGACTGTTCTCTTGTCAGCCTTTCCTCTGCACCTCGTATACTTCAGAAACTAAAATAAAGTGGTGCGGGTAGTTTAAAAGAAGCAGAATTGTGTAGCACAGACCGACTCTCTCACCTGCAGTTTCTGTCTGACTTCATTTACACAAGAAAAGAGAGAACATGCTCTCCTTGTAGGCAGTTTATAAAGGAGTCAGTCAGCTCCCTCAAAGCTAGAAACTGTGAGGTCATCGAAGCATAATTAAACCTGTAAAAAACTGACCCAGGTAACGTGTGTGTTCCTGTTTCTGTTCTCCAGTTCAGAAGCCAGACAAGCTCAGCTCGGTGTGTGTGGCGGGAGCGCTGCGTGACGGCCTCTGTGCTTACACTGCTCTGCACACACACGCTCGCATGGCAGCCGGACACACACTCCTGGTCATGGATGGAGCCAGCGTATGTAAAAATACCAAAGACATACATACAGGACAGCATGTTTTTAAAATATCTATAAAATGTCGAATAAAATGTGAATTTTTCTTCTTCCTCCTCAGTCGTTTGGCCTCATGTGCATCCAGTTGGCGTGTTACCACGGAGTGAAGGTTCTGACGACGTCACACTCCCCGCAAAAACACACGTTCCTAGAGCAGCTTCGGCCCAGCGTAGGTATGTACAGGCCAGCGTTGAGATGTCAAAAACCTTTTTTAAAAAATCCTCAACGTTGTCTGTAAAGTTTTAAACTCAATCTTCATGGAGTGTCTGTAAAAATGTTTTCAAATCTTCTCCATCATTACTTCCTATTTTTCACCCTTTTTGTGTTATCTTTGCTCCTTCTTGTCTTCTTCTGTGCTTTTCTCTCCTCCTCTTCATATTCTCTTCAGGTGTTCAGGATCCTTTAGTAGGTGAGATCTTTTCTTTCTGTCTTTCTAACTGACTTGCATGCTTGCTGGTCTTCTCATACCTGCAGTAAACATATGAGCTGTAGCTTCAGCGTTTGTCGCTGCTGCCACCATGTGGATGGCAGGATCACTGCAATGAGATATTTTGTGTGTGTAGAGTTGCAAACTGGTGGATGTTGCAGATGTTTCAGTTTTTAAATGTATTATAAACCAGATTGACTCATGATGTGTCGCTGTGTCTTTGTGTGTGAAGCCAAGGTTATCCCAGTGTATAAAGGCTCGTCAGACCTGCTGCCGGTGGTTTTGGAGGAGACAGGAGGGCTGGGAGTGGATATAATCATAGACTCTGGAGGTAAACACATCTGATCCACACTGAACCTCAAATCTGTCAGCGTGCCCTCAGACTTCAGGCTGTCAATTTAACACCAGGACGTTTCTCTGTGTGTTTGTGTGTAGTGCGTCTGCAAGAGGAGGAGGAGGAATTGGAGGAGATGAAGCTCCTCCCACACAAACATGACATCATTAGCGTCCTGGGTGTGGGGGGACACTGGGTCACGTCTCACAAAGACCTGCAGGTGACTCATCATCAGACATACAAGCTGCAGCTTATTACAGCTTCAATTCTTAATAGTGATGGTTTACCTGCTCAGTCTGCATGTGTGGTTCCCAGGGAACTTTGAAAATACACAGAATTAGATATGGGTCATTGAGAGGGCATCTCTCGCATACTAATTCTCAGTACTGTACCAGTGATTAACCTTGATCTCTCAAACTATGCCATGTTGGGTCCTTGAATTTGAGAGAACTGGGCATGGAAAGTCCTTGAGAAGTCCTTGAATTTGCAGTTAAAGAAAGTGTGGGAACCTTGTGTACGTCCTCAACAGCAGTTTTATTGACATTGTGTGTTTTCACAGTTGGATCCTCCAGACTGCAGATTACTGTACTTGAAATCAGCCTCTGTGACTTTCCTCAACGATGAAGTCTGGACGGCTTCATCGTCGCAGCAAGGAAGATACCTCCGTATCCTGAACTCAAAGCGTGTAATCTAAGACTTACGATCAGGCACATACACTCGATCCTTAACTGCTTTGTGTCAGATATTCTGAAGGACATTGTGGAGAAGATGTCAACTGGAGTACTCAGGTAACTCAAACACAACTCACTAGGTTTGTGATGCTCCAGTGAGTATGTACAACTTAATCAAATGTAATCGCTTGGTCTGTCTGGTTTCAATCTGTCTCTCCAGACCTCAGCCCGAGGAGGCGGTTCCCCTCTATGAAGCCACAGTTGCCATGGAGACTGTCCAGCGTCACCAGAAGACAAAGGCGGTTGTTCAACTCTGACCAAAAAAACACACATGAATTAAAACACAGACATCATGATGAGCCTGTTTCTGTTCTGGGCAGTCACTGACACTCTGTGGTCAGGTGAGCTGGGAGTCTCCAGCTGCTGCAGGAAGAATCAGTTTCTTCAGACACCTTTGACCACATTCAGTTAAAATTTTACATTTAACATCTGAAAATGAATGAATATATGATTTCATGTGACTTTGATGAGTCTACAACCCTCTGGTCTTTTATTTTTGTTACTTGATGTTTGAGAATCCAGACTGCTTCACTTGACTCAAAATATTCAAAATAAATACACATTTTATTTTAAAAAATGACACCTGCTCTTGGTGTCAATGCAGCAAAGTTTTATGTTTTGCTTAAGAGTCATAGAAATTAAAATATAAAAAGGGACTAAAAATGATGTAAAAATGTGTAATGTTGCTGTTTTTGTCTTTTTAAATCAGAAAATAAATGATTTGTTCGTCCTTATTGGCACATCTTCTCCTCTGCTGGTGTCATTTTCCTCTCTAGTCTGTTTACTCACCATTCTGTCCAACAACAGTTAGTTTACAGTCATTTTAGTGTGCTCTATCTTTCACCTTTACTTGGCTCAGATGGTGGTGGTGATGAGAAGCTCACTGTCTTGCTCAGGGGCCATTATAACAGGGCTGGAGTCAAACCCTGTGGTTACAGGACTTCAGGTAATCCCGCTGATTTTATCAGCCATGTTAGTCGACCAGCAGCACCAAAACATGGAGATGGTGCGGCATCACCAGTTCAGCCAATAACCTTGCTCCTTGTAGCGACCGCCAGGGCAAAGCACCAATCAGATGTCAGCTCACGGTGTCAACATCAGGCTGGTGTGATGACAGGTCGTCTGGTTGTTTCAGCGTGCCTTCCAGTGCTTCAAGACAGCTTCCCAGGATGCACCTCTCCTCCTGTCGCAGTGACCTGACCACATCGAGCTGCTCCCGGACTGATTGGTCTCCCTGTTGGAGGAGGAGGGAGATCTAAAGACACACACACAGCACATTAAAAAAAGTTATGTGTTGCATCAGTGGAAATAGTTCAACACTCAGTGGAGCGTGTGTGTGCACCTACACACACACCTTATCCAGAGCTGTGTGTGTGTCCTGTAGTAGTCGCTGACAGATGGTCTGTGCTGTCCGGATGCTCCACTCCTCTCTCTCTTCACACACACCCTGTCCGAGCAACACTGCCCTCCAGTGGTGGCTATGAAAACAAGAACATCTAGTGAATATTATATACATATACACTGAATAAGCAAGTGAAGCTTCACTTTTATACAGACGTACAAATATAAATGTGTGTGTGTGTGAAGTCTTACTATAGCGTCTGTGGGAGTGACAACAGTCTGAGAGCCGTCATCAGCCTCCAACTGGGACCTTCACTGGACACAGTGAGATTACTGACAAGGAGAAAGAGAAAGGAGGATGGGACACATGGAGAAACTGCTACCACTCCGGGCAAGACAGATAAAACCTTGAAAACATGACAGCTAAAAAGGATGGTTCAGGTTATATGAAGTGGAGTTGTATAAGGTACTTATCTGTACAGTAGAAGTAGAAAAAAGGCTCACCTAATAAAATCCATATCAGTGTGAGTGTGTGTGCAGTTATATCGATATGTGCGCTCTTCAAAGCCGCCACACCTCATCGACAAAAACTGTGCCGTCTACTGAGGCTGTGGTAGAACAGCAATCCTGTTTTCTGTGAGGTTAAGTTACGCTTAGGAAAGAGCGGTTTTACTGATTTAGTTTCCTGGCAAAAATATGAACTATGAACTGTTGCCTAATGTAGGTAATACACTGACTATAACTAAGTACCTCATACAAGCCCACTGCAGATAGCCCAAACTATCCCTCTAAGCATTTTCCAAACTTTCAAGACTTTGTAGAAACCCTGCACTTCAAAAAATGTAGGATTTCTCCTTTAACATCGCTCCTGTTCCCTCTATAACAATATAATAACAGCATGTAGTAAAACTATCACAACAGTTTGCAGACAAATCGTATAATCCATAAAAAGAGCAAGAATGATGCAAATGTGAGTCTTACTGAAGGAAATCGTTCTCTCTGAGAAACTTGATCTTCTGATCCAAACTTCTGTCACCTCTTAAAACATCGATGAGCAGATCTGAGAGACCAAAGTGAAACGCACAACTTCAAATCACAAGCTACACAACAAACAAACAACTACAATATAACTGACATTAATCTAAGATGATAATGATGAGCCTCTTTCACCTGTATTGATGTAGACCACGCTGTGGGGGTTGCAGGGGGCCACAAATCCGTACTCTAGCATCAGGCGCTGGTTGTCATGGGAACCGTAGTTTATGAAGGCCTGCTGGTAGCGGAGTGTCCCGGAAACGCTCCTGATTTCATAACATCTTGTCACGTCATTGAAGCTCGCTTTTACCTGTGGAACATGTTATATCTGTCCAATCAGTTCAAACTCGACTCAGGAAGCAGGAAACAAACGCTCACTAATACACAACATCTGCACTATGTGTGATTTTGTACAGTTTACCTGCACATCAGGGCGGTGATTGAGCAGGTCTAGAAAAGGCGCTAAAGCATAAACATCCTGTCCAAACAGGAAGTTGTTGGAGGGGTGGGACATGAAGACAGAGCGTGTGTTCACGCTACACCAAGCCCACCTGGAAGAGGAGAGTAACAGCTTAAAAAAACCTGACAGATGAACAGTCCAACAGATTTTATTTCATTTGACTGAAATGTTGTGCGTATGTGTGCGTACCTCAGTGCTTCAAATGTAAACACGTCCTCCACAGGCTGATTCAGGATTGGCTGTAGGGATCTGGATCAAGATTAGATTGCTATAAGACTTCTTTTTTTAAATGTACATACAGCTTCAAAGAGCATTGAAGACTTTTACTCAAATGCAAAGATTCAGTGTGTTACAAAGTCTTTCATTCAGCAAATAATATTACGCAATGTGCAGTGTTCTTATCTGCACACGCCCTCATGTAACCCGAACAACTTGTTACAGTGTCTGTGTGCCAGACTCACCTGAAGAAGTCTTGATTCGAGGAGTGGATTTCTCGCACCGCCTCCCTCTGTTCCAAAGCCCGCCTCCGCACACAGGTAGGCAGAACAGCCATGATGTCATCGGTGAAATAGACGGGGCAGGTGTAAGTGGCAGGCAGCACGTCGACGTAGGGGAACCAATCAGAGGCCTCTCCTCTGTGCCGCTCGCACACCAGAAAGGTGCAGAGCGCCAACAGGGGAGACAGGCGGGGCTTCCAGCTGAGGAGACAAACATAATTTAATGCTGGCCATTAGAAAGGATGCAGGTTTAATTTACACACTGGCTTCACCTTTCAGACCACATCTATGCCTATGACAGACTGACGCATAATGGGTCACATTCAGATTTTACAGTTTGTTATTCTGTCCATCGCTGGATCTGGCCATGAAAAACATTTCTATATTCTGATATTTCTAATTTGTTTCACTTGTGCACAACTGTGTGTGTTTACCTCTTGATATACTGTCCCAGGTAGCTGTCCAGGACAGTCGAGGTTGTGAGGAGACAGGACTCTGGAAGAGAAATTAGCAGCTGGCCGGGCTGCCAAGGACAGAGACAGACAAAGAGAACAGCTGAAACCACAACGAACAAAATGTAGGTACAAATGAATGAAAAAAATATCAGACAAAAGAGCAGCTGATTATCATATGACTGGATGGCTTAAGGTGTCTGATCTTTGTGTTTAGATCCATACAAACGTGCAGGGAAAGGTCTTGGGATGCACGTAAGCAGACTCACCTTTAAGGTCTTGAGAGTTTGCAGTCCTCTGCCTGTGTCTAGATTAAGAGAAGCGACAAACACACATTACAAGTTAAACTCTGTACTTCAGTCCATCACGTCTGCAGTCTGATCTCTTCTACATCACAGCCAACAACTGCTCTAAAGCAGCAGAATCTGGAGAAGCCAACTGGCTGTCGTATCTGTCAGTCACAGGATGTTATAACTCATTGTTGTCACATCTAAAGAATTATTCGTCTTTATATCACTGCAAAATATGTGTCTGAGCAAGATTTTAATATATTAATAAACACACATATGACATGTGAGGATGAGTAGGCAGTCGTACCAGTGAAGAGGGCCGGCTGCAGCAGCGTTGAGGTGAACCCCCTCTGGTGAAGAAACTTCATCAGCCTCACATACTGCAGCTGGTGACACAGAGAAACTACAGACACAGACCGGTGATGACAGACCAGAGGAGAGACCTGCTGAAGGAGCTTACAGCAGTGAAACACTCATACCTGATTGGACAACGCTTTCTTGTTTCTGCCTCCTCTTCCTCGCAGCTCGTCCAGCCCGATGGCTGCGACCCCTCATGACCCCGCCTGGACCTGTGACACACACACACACACACACACACACACACAATAAACACAACATTTGATGACTTTCTGAAGTTGTACGGTTAAAATAATTCCCCTCAGTCAGTTTTGCAGAAAAAAATGCTTGTGCTAATATATTAGTGCCTCTGCAAATTTTATCCAACAGAGTGAAATGTAATTCAGAGTCACAGAGTATGAGAGAGGATAATAAATGCAATAACTGTTCAGTCTTTGTTTGGACATGTTTTGAGGGGCGTTGTTGGTTGTAGTTGTGGTGTGACAAAGGTATGTTGGATCATACTGGCAGGCAGACTGTTTCTAATACAGAGCACCAAAGACGAACGCAAAACTGTATGAACCAAACACATATCATTCATAAATATATAGTTACAAATACAATACCTGGATATTATTATTCTCATGTGTTTCCAGTCCTCTACGCGTGGTTACCGCTATTGTTTTTCCGGGTATGCGCAGTGACCCTGCGCAGCAGACCTCCCTGGTCTATTGTGTGTAACGCACGGCACGCAGAGCTTCACTCCCCTCTGCAGCTTCTTCACCACCGCAGCTTCACGCAAGGCTACGAGACCAGATTAAAAAGTAAGGAGCCTCCATTTAACCTCCCAGTTAGATAGTTAGTACATAGTTAGATAGTAACACAAGAAATTGCATTTTGTTGTATTTACATTTGTTTTATAAATGGTGACTGAAATATGCTCAAAATCAGCCAGTCAGCGTTATGTAACGCTGAGAACAGCTGAAACTGAAAGCTGGTTTAAATGCTTAAATTATATACGGCTTATTTCACACACCCAGCTGCAACAGTAATACTGCACAATTCCCTGCAAAACCAGTTCACATGTAACGTTTGCATCAGGGCTAAAGGTCGAAACAGTCTCCACGGTGCACCTGGCATGACTGTGCACTTTTTAAATCCTTGTTTTCTCTCTTAGGTTTTTGATTAAAATGTCACTTTTAAGTTCAAACCTTGGATATATTGCATGCATTTACAGCTTCAATGTATTTTAACCCCACATGGCACATTAACTTCCAACATTTATTTTTTTTATTTTATTTTTATTTTTTAGATAAAAGTGTCTTTTTTTAATGATAATGATGATGAATGAATGATGATTTTAATGATGAACGCTTGTTATGGCTTCTAAATTATGCTAATATTAGATTATAGACAATTTAAAGAACTATTCACACAGTTTTCTCTCTCAGATTGTCACCATGACTAAGCAAATCTTATCCTCCCACCTGTCAGATAACATAACTGAGTTCAGTAATATTAACTTATTATGACAGGAGTATAAGTAATTGGTTTCAGGACTGAAAGCCCTGTGTGTGTTTTCATGATTAACTCGTGGGTGTGTTCATTTCTACTGTTTGTATTTAATATGTCCACACACTGATGTATCTCTCCGTGTGGACAGACATGTCCACCAAGGTTGCCGTGGTAACGGGCAGTAACAAGGGCATCGGCCTGTCCATCGTGCGAGCGCTCTGCAAGCAGTACCAAGGAGACGTTTACCTCACTGCCAGAGACACGTAAGCAGGTTTAAGACCTCGACATCGTCACACGGTTTCAGCAAAATGGCACTGATCTTATGTTTGTTTTTATCTCTGCGTGCACAATAATTATACTTTCCATGCTTACAGGTTATTATCAGTGGAACATTTCTACCTTTAAGATATTTGTTATTATTCACATCAAGAAAAACTGATTGCTAATGGACCACAGAGACATTTTCAGGCCTGAAATGGTTCAAGTTGTCACCAACAGACTTGTTTCCTATAAGAACAAAATGAAAGCGAATGCATTCATACATTTCTCCTCTTCTTGCAGTGGCCGTGGTCAGGAAGCCATCAAGTCTCTGACCTCAGAGGGACTGAATCCCATGTTTCACCAGCTGGACATCAACGACCTGAACAGCATCACCACCGCTGCTGCGTTCTTTAAAGAGAAGTATGGAGGAGTGGACGTCCTCATCAACAACGCTGGGATAGCATTCAAAGGTAAGATTACAGTGTTGTATAGAGGTGTATTATACTACACTGGAAACATGCACACAACAATGTTATTTCTATATTATTAGATAAGAATAAAACTCTTAAACATGGGTAAGAAATGAGCACCAGCAGCTGGTCTTCCAGTACCTTTATTCTTTGCAAACAGTCATACAGAGTGCACACAGTCTGCAGGAGTGTGACCACACTCAATACGAATTAATGTGAACCTTGTAGTAGTTGTAGTTGTACAGAGACGTAATTCATACTTTCTCTGTGAGAAAGGAAGTGTTGACAGTTCTGCGGTTGGACGTAGTCATGCTCCATGTGAGAATGAAAAGTTCAGAAAGTTACATACAGGTCAGAATAACAAGCTGCTCTGAAATTTTCTATTACAGAGAGTTCAAAAATAAAAACATGAATTGCAGAAGTCGTGTGATCAGTAGATTCTGTAATCTCCAATCGTCAGCTATCACATGATTAACATTAGGGCTGCACATTGTGACTAAAATGATCCCACTGCTCAGAATTAAATCTTTATTTACTTGATTATATATTAATTTAACAATTTATTCTACTTATTAGTTCATGTAAATATTGTGCTCGCTAATTGTTGTCTGAAATGTACAAATATTTTAATCAAAATGTCGTTTGTTTTGGATTAAAAATCACCATGTCCTCAAAAATTACGATACTAACGATACAGATAAAATTGGGTAGAAAAAGTTGCTGTGCATGTGTTTTGTGCAGTTAACTATATATTATATATATTTGAGTGTGTGAATGTATTTGAACTATCTTTTGTCCTCACTGATACAAGAAATGGCAGGAAGGAGGTGACGATGAGATCATGTCAACTCTCTATCTCTCTTTCCTCAGTGGCAGACACGACTCCATTTGGAATCCAGGCAGAGGTGACCCTCAAGACCAACTTCTTCGCCACCAGAGACATGTTGACTCACTTCCTGCCGATCGTCAAAGCCGGAGGTAAGGACACAGAACTGGACCAGGTCTACTGCCTGCCCCTGTTGTCTTAATTAACAGCTCGGTGACTGGGTAGCAGACTGGTTGTCCTTCCTACCTTTCCAATATCTCTTAAATATTATAACTCATCAGAAAGCTGATCAGAAAGCACGATAACAACCGATTCACATTTAATGTTTTGTGACATTTCTAAAAGGGGCACATATAAAGACTGAGACACATAAAGATGTTTGGAAAGCATTTAGCAGCTTTAAACATCCTGTGTGTGTGTGTGTTTGTGTTTATTTTAGGCCGTGTGGTGAACGTTTCCAGCTTCGTCGGCTGCCGCACTTTAAACCAGTGCAGCCCGGCACACCAGCAGCGATTCCGCAGTGAGGACATCACAGAAGAGGAGCTGGTGGGGATGATGCAGCAGTTCATCGATGAGGCCAAGAAGGGCGAGCACAAGAAGGGCGGCTGGCCCGATACTGCGTATGGAATGTCCAAGACCGGACTGACGGTAGGACCATCTCAGAGGGAATTTGATGAGAAATGCTTCTGTAAAGTCATATTTCCTGTACCTGTGTGTCTTTAGACGCTGTCTATGATCCACGCTCGTCAGCTGTCCAAGGAGAGACCGAATGACGGGGTAATATAACAAGTTTTAATCAAACACTTTAATCCCTATATATGTGTGTCTTTTTGTGTAGTTTCTTTGCTTCTTTTACATCTCATCTTAAGTGTGTGGCTTTGTTTCCAGCCTCACTGCTAACATACATATTTGTTGCATGGATTATTCTTTCTACAGATCTTGCTGAACGCCTGCTGTCCAGGCTGGGTGCGCACAGACATGGCCGGTCCAAAAGCCCCTAAGTCACCAGACGAGGGCGCTATCACTCCAGTCTACCTGGCACTGCTGCCTCCCGGAGCCACAGAGCCTCACGGAAAGTTTGTCTCTGATAAAGAAGTTCAGCCGTGGTGAAAGGGTTAAAGCCTGTGTGTGTGCATGTGTGTGTCAGAGAGAGAGTCAGTAAATTGCCAAAAAAACGTCCATGCAAATCAGTATTTCTTTTCAAAATAAAAATGACACAAGCAGCACATAATCTGGAAAAAGAAATATGATGTTTCATATTAAGGTAACACACATGAATGATTTATTGGCTTTAACGGTTAAACCAAGAGATAATGGACATAAAACCAAAATTACTCATATTATTCCAGGGAACACAGACATGATAATTGTGTGTGTGTGCGTGTAAATGGGCATAAGGTTTCTCACTATTGTTTTTGATAACACTTTGCCTTTGGTAGTAAAAAAAAAAAGTTCTATATTTTTTACATGGAAAAAGGAAAACTGGCCTTAACTGAAAGCTGAACTCAAAATAAAATTCTTTTCTTGGAAAAATTAAAAATGCTGTTCTGTGTTACATTTCATGTCACAAAACAGTAAATGAACTTAAGTGAATTAAAATTAAAGAAAGACGCTCTCTAACTATACATATACATTTTATAAATTATCACATGATGCACATATAGGATCACAGATATTGGACTAGCAACAGGGAGAATAAAGTCTGCCGGTGGGGCGTTTTGGGATATGAGACAGACGAGCGATTGGGGGTAAGACAAACACAAAGCAATTTCCACACTGAGTCTTTTCCTCCGGCACACTTGAATGATCCAGAGTGTTAAATTAAATTACAAAAGGCTCCAACCTCCAACAGTTAGATGTTACGTCTGGTTAAATGTCTGAAGGAAGATCTCTGGGGGTAAAAAACAGAAATGTTTTGTAGCCTTACGTAGTCTCCATCACTGTAATACATGGACGCGCAGTGACACCCACTGGTCAGGATTTTGTATCACTAACACTTAAAAGAGAAAAGTATAAAATGTGATGTTATATGTGCACTGGGAATCATCGGATGTGCTCAGTTACAGATATAAAAGGTCAAGTCAAATGTAGGTTGTTTTTGATTTGCAGCATAACATTTAACAATGTAGTAATTCTAATTTATTGACACGTTTATGAAGAGAGACATAACGACGCGCACACACACAGCCATCAATAAATGACAGTCTCCATGAAGAGATATTAACAGAGCTGACATATGACAGATATTTATGAGCAACATGTGTGCTTGTGGTTTACTGAGGCTGATACGGCTGCGCAGTGCAAAGCGCACAATAAACCCAGGCTGCTGCTCCTCCTCCTGCTCCTCCCTGAAGTGTCTGGGTCACAGGGTTTTTTTAATTGTCATATACAGCTCAGCTGTATTTGTAATTCAGACTGTAAGAAAAAAAAAGGTTCACACACACAGTCTTTGGTTATTTGGTTCCAGTCAGCTGGTAAATTTGGTTTTGATTGATCAAAGTGGGTTTTTATTAAGACAGTAATCAAACGTTTCATGATTTCTTTCAGGATTTTTTCTTGTAAATTTAAACTTTTATTTCTTCTTTCCACTCGCTTAGACCTTTATTGTCTTTGTAATTCAGCCTTTGACTTTATACTGTATGTAGGCTATTAAGATCAAGAGGTCAAAGTCTCGTAGCACAACCTAGTGAAATTTTGAATAGCCAAAAGCCAAAGTCTCTATAAAGAATCGTGTCCTGCCTTAGAACATCCAACAAGTGTAATATGTGTGTGTAATCTTCAAAAGTAGCTCTCCAAATATTCACATAAATATTGCCAAGGACATGACCCCTTGCAAGCTCAGAGACAAAATATCACTTTTTCCACTTTCACTGCAGCTAAAATATAACTTTAACTTGTAACCCTCCCGCCCGAGGTGTTTTGTATCATCATCCATTTCTAAAATGTGTTTGATATATATGTTCACCTGGATTTTCATATCTTGCTCCACACACTGAATGAAATCCAAACGCCTGGAGCGCGTGTTAATGCCGACTGCAAGAAGGTCAGAGCAGGAAATCTCATTCAGGTGGCTTCATATTGTTTCTTGAGTGTCTTGAGTGTTATTTGTACAAAGGTGTCCCCGTGGTAATCCAGATTTTTCGGCTTTTTCTTCCCTTCGCTGTTCTTTGAGTCAGTACCACAGTAGATTCTCTGAGGCTGTGTGTGAGGCTGCTATATGCTGTGTGTGACTGTGGGAGTTGTAGTTCTGTCAAACCAGAACCAAAAGCCCTGATTATCTTGTAGATAAAACTAATCCATGTAGCAAGAGAGAGACGGAGAGATGACCAGAGACAGAGGGAGCGATGATAATCCACTGATCCCTGCTGTCTGCCAAGGGAAACCCCATCGCACACTAACTGCTTTGGTAATCAGACACAATGATTGTCACTGGTTGTAACTGCTGCATGGACATTATAACTACGTTATTGATCCTGCAGTTGGGAATTCCCTCTGAGATGAAACGGAAAGTGATCAATAGCAGCACTGCTCACATACCAGACATAATAAGGTTTGACTGGAGTGTTCTTTTCCTGTCAGATGCTAATTTATCTGAGCCTAAGCAGCCAATACATATTTGATAATTGAACAAATAACACTTGCCCTTGGATATTATATTCAAATGAGGGTGGAAACGTCTAAACACAACACAACACAACGATGGATTTGTTCCAGTCAAATTAGCAATGGGATCTCTAGAGGCGAAGCAAGGACCAATTAACACCCTATCAATAACCATTGGTCTTCATCGTCACCTTCTGAGCACAGCAGATGCAGAGTTCCCTTGCAAATGTGTTCACATTTTCACTGGTTTCACACTTTTTTTCCACACCGTGTTGCAAAAAGAGCACAGACCTCATAGCAAGAGGCCAAACTTTAACTGGATTAACTGTGTTAATCAAAGAGAACATCTATTTATTTAATAAAAAAAAGAAAGAAGAAAAATCTGATGCTGTACAGCAAAAACATTTGTGATTTGGGTGAAATTCTTTCGTGAAGAAAGAACAAAATCTGCGCCGTCCTACCACCTGGGTGCTTAATGTAGGTCTTACATGTCAACAACAATTCACGGGTACAAAAAAAACCCTGCACACAAGAAGAAAACGAATAAAGAATACCCTCATAGAAAATGTCTCTTTGTGTTGAAACAGAGGTGCAGAGTGCAGCTGAGTTTGTTATGTACAGTAAAATCATCTTCAGAGAAAAGCAAACAGTTCATGCTGTGATATTCTTGCTTGTCTTTTACTGTAACTATGCAAAGTATCAAGTGGCACAGGCATACAGCACAAATGTGAGCTGTGGGGATCTTTGCACCTTTTGTTTTTTGTCACTCCCGTGCAAATTCATTCTCTTTGTCCCGACTGGGATTCGATCCGATATTTCACGCATTCTTTCCACGTTCCCACGTCTTTGTGCAACACTCCTCTGCAGGAAGATCAGACAGAAGAAGGAATCTGCCGAAAAAAGAAAGCCTATTCATATATGGAGAAAAAGAACAGTCAGAAAGTTCAAAGTGCATACTGTGCAGCAGGCTGAAACACATTCAGGCTGGGAAAGGTGAAGTAAGCTTAAAAATGGCACCATGCAGACTGAAATAACACAGCATGTTGTTCTGAAGGACACACTGGTACAGCTGGTGTTCTCATCTGACTACCACATCCACCTGCTCACCTGTCCACGTCCTCAAATCATCCCCACCTGCTGACACACCTGCCTCTCATTAGCGCATCATTATCTTTGCATTGTACAGATATGTATGTACATGTTTAGTGTATATAACCAGCTCACCAGCACTTTCCCATTGCCATCTTCTGCTGTTGTGTTTCAGCCCTCTGTACATGTTGCTGTTCCCCTACCTGTGTCTTGACCTGCTGCCTGCTATATGACTTCCCTGCCTGCCTTGGCCCTCCATGGATTTACTTGATGTTTTGGACTTCCTTCTCTCCCCACCAAACTTTAAGCCTGATAATTTGAACATCGATTCAGCAAAGTCTTTTTCTTCGATCTGTTCTGCCTCGGCGTCTAAGCATTTGGGTCCTCAATCCTCGTGCACACATCCGTGACATGAACTCCATATCTGCTGTGATTAGAAAGCCATGACAGCGTCGCTCTGCTGGTTAAGAAGCAGGTAAAGAAAATCTGTAAAAATAACCAACTTTATTTTGTCATCAGGATTGAAGCTTGGTCTAAGTCACATATCCTCCTGAAAAAAAGCAAATTAAAGCATTTGTTTACTCCAAACTTCTCAAGCAAGATGATTTGAGCCAGCGCTTGAATCTTAATGATTCAGGTAATGACTAACTAACTAATTATTAGTAAGTCAACAATAAATGTTCTTGAATTTATCACTTTTATTATAAACCATCAAGTCTACAGCTATAAATGCCGGTAATCCATTAATAAAGTGTCATGATTGGAATTAATACTGCCTCTAAAGCCCCAATACAAGGTGACTTATCAGAATGTGGCACCCCGTGAAGGCATTCAGTGACTACAGATTACATCCAATAACTGCATTGACTTTACTGATAAGCATTTCACTGCATGCTGCTGTGATCAGTTCCCTTGGCAGCATGTGAGGACTCAGTCATGGACACTAATCCCAAAAAAAAATCTCAAGAATCTCGTCACAAACATTAAGCTTCTTAACATTTTCCTGCGTTTTTCTTTTCATTGATACTTTTGTATTGGGACTTGGCATGGGGTAAACCCACCTATACACCGTTTCTATTTAGGGAAACCTTCTTCTTAAGACATAAATTTATGCTTCATCCCAGTACGTGGTGTCAGATGGATTAATGTTATGTGAGGATTAGGTCCACCTAAAGACAAAATTAGATAATTCTGTCTAGAGGTTATGACTACGGGTTGCATTTTCCCAGTTCGTAACCTTTTCCCTGTCTTTATTAGTATGATGGATGTGGCCGGGATCAGCCGGTACGACGGGAGATGCTTGTAATCCAACAGAGATTAATGGATGGGGAACAAGTTGAAGTTTGTTCATGCTCAGCTGCAAACAGTCCTCCTTAAAAGTGAAACTTTTCCTTTTTGGATTGACCTCCATCTGATCTTTTAAAGTACAGACGGCCAAAGCAAAACCGTCTTTAATAACTCATAGCTGGAAGTGTGTGTTGTGCTTTGTACCTCAATTTGGGTTGCACACACACACACACACACACACACACACACAAACACACACACCGCGTATTGCAGAGGCATTGATTTAATTTCCAAAAAATGAAGTAGTACTGTCATTACGACTTTCCAAGGGGCAATAAGTAAGATTTTTTTGACCACGGTGTGTCTGCTGGATGAGCTGGTAAGGTTTTTGATCAATACCAATAAGTTTAGTGGGGATAGGATGAAAAACATAATTCCACACCCCTGAGAAAAATACAGAAATTATAACTGACAATAAACAGTTGCCAGGGAAATGGGCTCACTTGCTCTGGGGTTGTAGTCGATAAGTCCGTCCAGGTTAAGTTGATATTTCACGGCTGTCAAGTGGGAAATCTTCAGTTTTTTGCACTCCATCAGAGGGCTCAAAGAGGGCTTCCCCTCCACATAGTCCACGTAGAGCCTTCTGTTCAGCCAGAGTCAGTGGCTGCCGCTTTAGGTGGCTTCAGAGAGGGACATGATGGCTTTTGTTTGGGCTTGACCTTTAAACCTCACCTCCTTCAGACTGTCAAAGTGGCCTCAGAGCTGGTTACAAACCATTTCAACTCGCAGTGCTTTTACATTCCAGCTGCATCACAGGTAGCACTGCAAAATGTGTTGCAGACAACCAGTTAAAAATATATCCACCTGGGACCATAAGAGCAGAGCTGATCTTTGATTGGTTCAACCTCTGGAGGACATGTGAGCATACTCCAGATCTTCTGAGAAAGCTGGAAATCTGTGCATGAAAAATTTCTACTGTGATATCCTCTGTTCAACGCTCTGTTGTTTGTGACAGTTACTGCCAAGATCACTTTTTGCAAACTGCTGTTGGTGTTGCTGCACATCGCACTGGTCCCCACCAGATGTCAGTCAAGCAGTACACGACGTTCCACCTGTTTCATTAATGTCTCCTGCTCGCAGCATTTTAATGCCTCTCCCTGCTGCAATCTGGAGTCTCTGCATGATCTTCCTGCTTCCTCCATTCTGTCTCACTGTTAACTGGAGATTCTGATAAATTAAATAAATCGACATGATGCAGCTGCTGACTGCGCACACAAGAAGCATCCACTGATGTGTGTGTGTGTGTGTGTGTGTGTGGGGGGGGGGGTTAAATAAACTTTACTGGAATGTGATGTGAGAAAAAAAAAACAGTCTTTTTAGGTCAGTCACCATTTATAGGTTTTAAGCTTGTTGGCTCCTGTTTGAATTTAGCTCATGTTGGGTCGAGGCTAAGGGTTAGTGATTAAATGTCAGATTAAATGTCATGCTTATATGTCAGGGAAGAAATTCAAGCCCCAAAGGACAACAAAGTTCTTACCTTGGTGCCATTTATTCCAGCTCCTCTCCAGCAAATGTGCGCACACAGTCAGATTCTCTTTTTCCACACTGTTACAGGGACATGAACACAACATCAAAGTCAGCAGCTGCTACACATGTTGAACCAAAAATGATCAGCTCTACAGGAAGGCTGCATGTCCACTCAAGAGACCTGTCCTTACAGGACCAGCTTCTCATTCTGCTGCTTTGTAACGGAAAGGACATCGTGCTGACATCACACAGAGCTGGGCATCTTTTGAGGCGTGAAATGCAGAGAAAGAAAGACCCACAACACCAGCAGGGGGATACACATCAGTGTAAAACACACAGCAGGGTGGAGGTTTTCAGAACAGGAGCTGTTTGAACAGAACTTAAGATGTAGGAGACACCACCACCAAGTGGACAGAGACTGGAACGACAAAAAATATTATATCTGAACACTAATGTACATAAAACATTTACATTAGCACATAATGTTAATGTTCCTGGGATAGCAATCAAGCCTCCGAAACATAATTGGAGTGGCGTTATTGTTTTTAGGTGGCATGGGTAGTGATGCATGTATCTGATGGAATATAATGTGATTATCTTAATAGCCTATTAATATTTTTCCATCTATCCATGATATCTAACGCTTATCATCAGGGTTGCAGGGGACTACCCCAGCTGACTTATGGCGAGAGGTGGGATACAGCATGGAAGTCGCAGGGCACATAGAGCCAAACAACTATTCACACTCACATTCACACCTAGTTTAATTGAAAGTGACCAATTAACCTATTAAGTAAATGTCTTCGGACTGTGGGAACGTGCAAACTCCACACAGAAAACTCGAACCAGTTAACTCTGTAAATCAAAAGATACTTGTACTTGTACTCACATTGTATCCTAGTTTATGCTTCTAATTAGTGATACTTATTCCACAGCTACGGTTAATTTAGCACACTACAAGGCTTCACATAATTAGCTTATAAAATATTATGCATTTTTATGGACTAAATTATTCAAAAGTATATAAAATAGTAAATGCTGCTTCCAGGTTAATGCATAATATCCATCCATTATCTGTAACTGCTGAGCCTCACTAGAGTCACGAGGGGCTGGAGCCTACCCCAGCTGACTTTGGGTGAGAGTTGGGGTACACCCTAGACAAGTCTAATGCATAATATGAATTAGTAAACACTATTGTATAAGTAATCAAACTGAATTTTGTGGTACAATATAAAGACATCAATCAATAAGCACTTGCTAGATACATAATCACACAAACTGGACAATCTTACCATTAAGGAAGTCTTGGGAAATAAGCGCTTGGCCTCCTCTGCCTGAGGCAGAATTCTAGGAGCCCTTGAGACTTTGTAGAGTAAAAAAATTCATGGTAATTTGAGATAAAGACAGGGTCATTACGGACTAAACAATCCCCATTATAACATCTTGTGAATATGCCCTGTGATATCAGGACTTTTTTCAGCACGATTAAATGCCCTCGTCTTCAGCTAAAAAAAAAAAAAAAATGTGGCAGAATGTAATTACTGTTTTGTAGGAAATCTGTTTGGAGATACCGAAGTCCTGCTGCGGTCATCATGTCAGCAGCTAAAAAGCAAATTGTCCAGTGCTAATAAATTTAGATTCTTCAGGGACTGATTTGGTGTTGATTATATATTTTTTTGTTCCCTCAAATAGCCAATGTTCCTCTGGGGCAGCTAAACGAACTCTGATGGGCTGGACCTATAAACACTGGGCAGTGCGTTTTTATTTTCTTCACACTTCAGTGAATGCTGATGATTTTGCTGTGTTGGAAAACGTTATGAGAGATCTCGGACTGTCGTGCTTGGTAAAATCCTGCAGTTTGAAGAAGACAATGCTAAGTTGCTTGCCATGGAGCATGTGCTACTACTGCAACATGTAGCCAACATCTCAAACTGTTGAAACATCAGCCAGCATCAAAACATCAGCCTGTGTCCAGAAGTGAGTGACCAGAGAACATATTAACAAGACAACCACAATGTAAAAAGGAAAAACTGATGGGAGATGCCATTGCTAATCATGAAAAGTGCTCACTTCAGTCTATTTTTCTTTTATAGGACATTCCTGTTCGGGATTGGACCATCAAATTTCAAACTGACCAATGAGGGATGCATCTGAACCTCACAGGTGGGATAAATCAGCCGATGTTTCCTGGAGAGTTGACTGGCGTTCAAGACAAATGAAACTATTCCAACGGCACTCTTTCTCTGTTTATTTAGCCTTTTCTAGATGCACCCAAATAAAAAATGAGGCAGCACTAATCTGAAATAATGGTAAAAGTAGCAAGACTGTATGAAAATTGCTTTAAATGAATGGCACTTTCTTTAAAAAATATCTCATTACAGAACTAGGTATTATGCTGAAACACACTTTAACAGCTTCTCGGATTTATTTCTGAGTGTCCATTGGTCCCACAGGAGCCATGCATCCTGGGTAACAAGATAGAGGCAGCATTGTATGAAAGAGGCTCTATCTGTTTCCCCGGTGAAAACTCGGGTTGTAAAAACCTGATCTGCAGCTGGTTCCTGCATCCGTTGAAGGAATGGCAATTTTTTGTGGATAATAAGTAAGAATGAAAAGATAGATGTCAACAGCCATCGGTACAGCTTAAAGACTGATAGTAGGAAGAAACAGCTAGCCAAAGTTCAAAAATATGTCCTAAATATTTATTAAATGTTTAGGACATATAATAATATAATATGATACAGAGGTTAAAGGAGTTGAAATACCCTGGAAAAATGGTCTTTTCATAAATCTGGGCTGGCTCTGCAGTAAAAAGATGAAATTGAAGTTGGTGCTGGATGACCAGAGCAAACAGCTCAAAAGGTAGAAAACCTACAAGAACCAATACGCAGCGGACAATGCAAAGATAAACCGGACCACGCTCTGGTTGGTGCGTGTCATGCTGCGAGTTGGGCGGTGTTCCTGGTGGCAGCCTTGTCGCAAACTTTCTTGTATTACAATAAACAGTGCACATGTTTCTGAAAACATTTGGAGGTGGCAAATAGGCAATGCAGCAACAGAATCTTGACTCATAACTCATGTATCACCGCCCCATCTTCTGGGTGCAGGCAACATGTTCATTCGCATATACTACCCACATTGGGTACAACACTAGTTGAAAGTTTTGCTTTAAATGTTGGAACAGTAGAACCTTTCAAAATGTTGGTCTATGCTTTAAATTTCTTTTTTGAAACATTTTTTTGAGCTTCTTGCCTTTATTGACAGGAACAGCTGAAGAGTGACAGGAAAGCGAGGCAGGAGGGTGGATGATATACAGAGAAGCCCCACAGGTTGGAATCAAACCGGTGCTACTACAGTACAGATAACAGCTGAGCTGCCCAATTCTCTCAAGTTAAGAAACATTTGTGTATCTAAGAACCAAAAATCTGATTCAGCAGATTGGCTTGAATGACTTTGAGTATGAACCTCTTGCCCAGTATCAGCTGGGATTCTCTCCAGCACCCTGCGACGACAAGCAGGGTTATAGAAAATGGATATTATACAACACACAGAAACCACACCACCACCACACCTATAACCGCTCACTCTGCTCTAAATTGGGAAAAGGTACAGCTAAATGAAGTCTGGAAAAAGTTTTTGACATTAAAGCTGGTATGTGCAGAACTAGAAAATGTCAGAGTTTGGTTCTCTGCAGTGGTCAGGTTAAAAAAAAACCCTGGTTTGCCTAATTTACCTGAACGGAAATGTTTTCTATCTGAATAATTTGAAAGTCACATGAAATGGAAAAAAAACATAGTGGTCTTAAATACTAAATAATACAATATGTGGAGCTCAAATACAGCAAAGTGCAACATTTTCTAAGTAATGTTATTTGTTAGCTCTCCAACGGAAAACCTGCAGCACTTTACAGGCTGTACAGCTAAATATGGCTGGATTCTATTGTGGATTAGTCAGGCAGTGTCTCATTTGCAGGATGATGATGGGCAGAAAATTACCCGTTTCACACACCTCCGCTATTTATTTAGGCTACTATTTCCACTCCGAAGAGCCAAATGACAGAAAGAGAAGATGAGTGAGTGTCTGTCAGACAGAGCTGCCTTTATGCGTAGCACCCATTAACCTGCAGCTCTGACACACACCATCTCACCAAGAAACTAGAAGCTCTGTGAGCAGGTTCAGGCTTTCAAAAAAAAAAAAAAAAAGAGAGAGAAAGATTTATTGCATTTTTTTCTGCAAGGTTTTTTTTTTTTTTTTAGCTTTAAGCCTTCTGAAAACTTTCTGACAGTTCTTCGTATTGGAACGAAAATAGAATACATGATACCTAACGTTTAGATGTATAGTGTAATTATGGCTCCAGTATGATGATTTCTTTAAAGCCCCGGCGTCTTGATAACACCTAAGGAAATAATCATCGGAGGAGTTGCAAAATTCTTCCAGGAATTAGGTCACTTAGTCTTCAGATCACTGTCAGAACGAGAATCCTCTGTGGAAGAAGCCACCACCCATCTAACTGGAGACTGTCGGCTCTTATTACAGTGTAAGTAGGTCAATGACAATCAAGGAGCATTAATGAGAGATACTACTGACAGCTGATGACCTCTCTTATGGGCCAAATGTGAGCTTGTTTGTCTTGTATTAATAGAACTGTCTTAAAGTGTCCTACTTGCAATGTTACAGAATATTTACAGTGTTACCAAACCGTGAGATCCTCCTTGGGGGGCGTGATTAGACCAAGCACAGAGCCAGGCTCATTGCAGAGGGGGCGAGAACCCATAGTGGGACCTGTAATGGAGATCCGAGGGGAAATCTATGGAGAGGGAACAGAGGGAAATTCGGGTTACAGAGGGGTGTGCTCTTTCAAAACCCCGGACAGTGCCATGGATTTATTATTAAACAGCAGCCCTCTGATATTTAAGCAGCACAACTGCTGATCAGAACCATTTTACAAACACTTTGCTCAAACCTCAGATAAGGGATAAAGAAACAAGGATGGAAAGCAAATGGATCAACAGTTTGACCTTCAGTGATACAATCACACAGCCGCATACATACACAGTACAGTATTTAAGCCACGCACAGCAACAAACTACAAGTGTGCAAGCACACGATGACCAAGTGGACATGGTGGCTGACAAATCAAGCATGAACAACAAAGCGATTTTTAAAAAAAAAAAAAAAAGGCCAGATAACCGGCATCTATGACAACAAATAATGCTCGTCAGACAGGAGCTAATCATTCACACACTGCTGGCACAGCCTTCGGGAGCAGCCTGGGGTTCAGTATCTTGTCCAAGGGCATTACAGCCTTCTGAGCCACAGCTATCCCAATGGGGAACAATGAATATGAAACGATCCAGTCAGTTTGAATACAATCTAGCAAAAATGATCATTGTTTCAGTTGCTCTGCTGCATGCTGACCACAGCTACCTGCACAGAGCGAGCTACGTGCTCCTTGCATTTTTTGCTTGCTTGGCTAGTATTGGACGTAGCACCAGGACACCAGCCAGACATGGAGAATTGAGCTGTGAGAGTGGGAATAGGTTTGAGAGCCATGAGGCCACAGTTCTTTCTCTGTTATCCTACAGAATGCATGGGTCTACAAGTAAAATGCCACTGCAGTAATGGCATCCTGCACCATCCATTGATGTCCAGACGTCCCTTTCCACAGCAACATGTTCGAGCTCCAGGCATTTCCAGGCTAGTTGGCTATATAGTTCATCCAGTGGTTTCTGGGTCTGCCCTGTGGTCTTCTACCAGTTGTACGTGCCGGGAACATCTGCAAATGATGGTGCCTAGAAGGTGTCCTAAACAGGAGCACAAACCATGACTCCTTTCAATGCGTAAGTTCTACTTTAGGCTCCCTTCACATGTCCGAGCTGCTCACTCTATCTTTAAGGTGAAGTCCAGACACCCTACCAAGAAAACTCTTGTGTATCTGCAGTCTTATCCTTTCAGTCACTACCCGAAGCTCATGATGATAGGTGAGGGTTGGAGCGTATATACTGTACAATTGAGTCGAGTTTTAATCTTCTGGCTTAGTTCTCTTCCCCACAATGGTGTGATACGATGTCTGCAATGCTGCACCAGTCTGCTGGTCCACCTCGCGCTCGATCATTCCTTCCTTTACTCTACATTGTACCAAAGCTGTGGTGAGGTAACCCGTGTTAACCCGTACAGTAAGAGGAGGGTTCCTGAGTTTTGAAGGAAGTTGTGTGAAACATTCAATATCCAACAAACATGCATCTCAGTGGGCATATGCAGCAAATTGTGTGTGTGTGTGTGTGTGTGTGTGTGTGTGTGTCACAAAAGAACCACAACTTCCTGCCTCCCTGCATGAGCTCCCATAGAGCAGTGAAGCTTTACATAACACGGTACACGGTACTTTTCCCTTGCTGTCAGAAAGATGTATAGACCTCAGATGAAAGGCTTTCAGCCCAGTCAATGCTGTATGGGACAAATACACACAGTCAGGTACAGACACACTGTTGTTCTGCAGTCAACACACATATTTGTTGTATTTAAGAATCATGGTCGATTTTCAAAAGTACAAATATGAGGAGGCATTAATGAATCTAAATTATGAGGCCATGATATAATCTGTTTTATGTTTTACAGGGAAAATAGAGTCTTCATCATCTTTTTTAAGCTTCAGAGCATAAATAATTCAGGTACTTTGTCTCAACTAGATCTTGATGTCAGATTATGTTTTTTAATTTAGGAAAAGGAGTTGTGTTCTTTTTAAGTGTCAGATGTTTTTGGAACAAAACGATCTTTTTTCTTTTCATATTTGCTGTTGAGTATTGCTGCAGTGTAAATCAGAGTTGTCACTGTGTGTTTTTTTGTATTTTTCCAGTTATTTGAGAGTGAACATAAATAACCAAAGAGCTTTACACACGAACTCGAGGACAGAAAGATGCTGTCAGGGCAATTTATCATCAGTTACGTGTGAAAATGACACACAGACAACATACACATCTGCTCACACACCCAATCTGCTCACAGACTGTGTCTCATACTGTTATACCAGCACTTTATCTCTTCTGGTCCTCAGTTTCACCTGACATCCCAGGTGTAAAATAATCCCTGATTAGATCACTGGAAGAAAAACCAGCAGGGCTCTGAATCCTGACGACCAGGATCAATAACCACTGATTTATATTCATACCTGTGTGCACACACACTCCCGTCTTGTTATACTTGTTGGGACCCTCATTGATTACATTAATTCCCTCAGCCACTAACCCTAATCTCCACCTTCACCACTCAGTGTCTCACCTTAATACCTACCATGATCTAAATCCTAATGTTGCTGCTTTCAGCCAGTTCAGCCGCATACATTTTACATTAGTGCAAATTGATTATAGTTAGCCACTCATGTCAGTGCAGGAGTTGGAAACACCTCTGAGCGTGGAAGGTCATTCTTGAAATAATCTCAACTCACACAGGTACACTTACTAACTTTTTCAGAGCTTTGGTGAAACCAGAAAGACCCTGAAGAGAAATAAGTGACCAGCTGTCAAAGCCAGAGCAGTAATACCACCAGCAAACATCCACACTCGATGACACCTGAAGACTCGATGAAAGCTCACATGGAGATAGTCATCTGACGTTTGAGTTGAGATTCTGTCACACATCTCAGATTCACAGCAAACATGAACATACTTTTCGGGAGGTGTTAATAATGCTTTAACCTTTTTTTAACCAGAATTGTTTCATACTGGTTGTATTGATCTTGTTTCAGTGGACCAGAGTAATTAAAGGACGCCTCACTGTGAAACACTCAAGAAATGGTTTAGACCAAAACAGAGCCAAAGGAAGGTAAAAACTGAACATCATCCGATTCATCAGATCTCCGAAACATGGCTCAGAAAGAATGATGCTCCGTAACTCCTTAATGGCACCACATCATAAATATATATAATATTAAAGTGGATAATAATTTGTGAAAACTACTGAAAATGTCAGTAGTTGGTGATTCGAGGCCTCCATGTGGAGTACAGGAGTCATCAGTTAACATCAATATTTTGTGCATTTTATCTGAATCTTAATGGCTTTACGTTGAAAAGCTTTCAGTTTGTTATATTTGAATGGTGCTTTAGGAACAAATATTACATAAATATATAAATGACAAGCATGCATCTTCACCCACTGATGTAATAAAACAAAAAGAAAACACTGCAGTTACCTAATAAGCAATTATTTATATAACCAGTGGCTTACAGGCATCACGCCACAGTTCAGAGCTCACTTATTGAAAGTCACGATCATTCTGATCTCTTTTAGTTCTTGGAGCACAAACACTCGCATGCCCACATAAACAGTCGGCCTTGTTAAAAAAAAAAAAAAAAGTCTTCCCACGGTCTTCGTGCTTCACTTCCAGACTCCGAGGAGCTCGAGTGAATGAGACAAAAGTGACGACTAATGATCTGAGATGTACCGTATGGGTTAACAGGTCTTTTCATTGCATATCAAACAGACCGTGAGCGCAGAACCTTGCTCTTGTAATGCCATACGAGCATGCACCTACCCCACTGAGTTGGGAAGGTGCATCAGGGTTACACTATGCTGTGGAAACTCGGTGCAGTGCACTTCATTATTAATTTTTCAAAGCTATAGGAACCATCCTGTGCCGGAAGGAAAGGGAGTTAAAGTTCAACTCTTCCATCCAGCAGGGTGTGAAGTCTCTTAACCTCAGCGCAGTACAGCTTTTGAACTACTACGTGGGCTGCTTTGAGACATATAGATAAGCTACAAGGTTAGCATTATTAGCATTATGATTATTCGTTCTGAAGCGGACTCCATGCAGATGTTCAGATTTCAGTGTAATGTAAGAATGGTGAAGATGAATAGAGATCTGACATAAGCTGCTATAATGTTATTAAAACCATACAATGCTATAAACTTTATCTGTACAGAAGAGTTCTGAAGCAGTTTCTGGGTAACTGAATGCAAAAAGAGTTCTTTAAGTCACATTTGCAGCACTTTTGGTCCTTTGAAGAACCTTTTTATGTTTAATAATCGTTTTTTTTTAGAATACTGATAACCGGTTCTGTAAGCCATCCTTTGCAACTATGTGACCTAGTTTTGATAAAAGCCAAAATTGGGACAGTTTAAACACCTTTTGAACAGCCTTTTTTGTAACCCTGAAGTATATATGGCTTCAACTATATACCTAACACACTGACTACCTTGTGGCCATGTGCGGAAATTCTTGTTGGGGCGTCATTTCTAATTGTAAAGGGTAAAATTCTTCAATTAAAATTAAATTAAAATGAAATATATTCATTCAAATGATTATATGTAGCACCTTGAAACACAAATACTATTTACACACAATTCTTTGGAGAACCAATAGGTAAAAGGTTCCTCGAAGGCATCACCATGGCTCTCATAACACAGTGTAATCGCATTTGCTACTTGTCCATCATCAAACGGCAGTCAAAGGGCTGACATTGTGTTAGTGGTACTGAAGATTAAGGACCACACCAGCATGTAAACAAAGTGCTTTGCAGGTACGTTTACATGCTGTTTGATGCGCTGCAGCTGAGCAGCTAAGTTAATTAGCTATCTAGCCTGCAAAGCCTGTCACTTGCATTCACCTGGCCTAGCAAAAGCTGTGTGTCTGCCGTCACGCCTGTAGCACTCTCGGACCCACTTGTCTGTTGGCTGGCTGGTTCCTTCTGTGCTGGCATAGACTATTTTTATGTTTCTCCCTCCACTGCTATAACAAGGCCTTTCTCCTCTGCTCTCGTTGGCTGCTTATCTTCTGTTACTGAGGTCGTCTTCTCAGCCAGCCATGATATTGGCCTGTCACCACCCCCGGTCTGCCAGGAATTGGCTTAAAAATAGTCCAAAAACAGTGTTAAACTCTGTGAATCTGTTGCAGATGTGATTACTGTAACTTATATACCGTGGCCACTGAAAATTCTGGATTCAGATTAGTTGGAAGGTGTTGATTAACAGTAACAGCTAAACATCTCGGACAAAGGTAATTTGTTCAACGATTACAACTGAGGAGAGAAGAGTAAAGAGGACATGTGACCAACATGAACAGAAATAAAGACATCTGGAGAAGTCATAGGTAAGAGTGAGAAGGAAAGAGAGAAGGCAGACTAGTAAACATGTCTGTGCACACAAAACTAGCGCAACACACAGAAAGTATGAAGAATGGACGTATACCTGTGAACTTACCTGTGGTTTTCTAAAAAGCGGTTGTGACGCCTTAAATATAATTTGAACAGGTGAGCTTCTGGAGATTGACTTGTTCTGTAGCCAGCCTCAAGTGGATGTTTGGGGGAGCTGCAGTTTTTGGCACTTCCATGGAGATGCTGCTTAATGCAGCACTGTTAGCGTGTAAGGAAAGGCCCTCACTGTCTTTAGCCTCATCCAGCTAACCTAAAACCCTGAAAGTCCTAACCTTCAGTCTTTTGAAGCAGTGGGTCCGTAAGGTAGAAATGTCCAAACTATAGTGCTCTTAAAGATAGCACTGACTATGAAATGTGTAAAGCCTGATATCATCATCCTTTGTGTAAAAGCTGGGTGGTCCACGGGTGTAAATGAGACCAGGATTACACGTTCTTTTACAACCATATATCATGTGTTTAAGTCAAAACCTCAACATGTGAATATATGTATGCAGCATCAGCTGGCTCTGAGGACTTTCCTCCTGCCCACATATGGCTCCACAGCTATAGCTCGACCCCAGTTCAGGTGGATCTCCAGGGATCTCACTGGCTGTCACCTCCCATCTCATCACAACCAGGTTGGCCCATATGGTCCTGTAGCAGGTGTCCTCCTCTCTGTCACCTTTGTGCACCACATCCCCCCTTTCGAACCTGGAAACTCAAGTGTATTCCATACGGGACGCACATGCCCAGCAGAGGAAGTGGCTATTTTAAGGAACTGCTCATATGTGAGACAAATGTGGCTTGGTGACTATTTGAAATTCTTTACTGTTCTATACTGTTCTGTATCTGCTGAGTAATATTAGGAAGAATAATAAGAATGCTTGAATGTGGCGAACTCCAGCCAAATTCTCTATACCCAGATCCATTTTTCTCCTTTTGCTTTACTGGTCCTGTCAGATGCAAGTTGTATTTTCATGCCTCCTTGGCATCTTTCCTCTCGCCTCTTTTTGTTTTTGTTCTTGCCTTTGGCTGATGGATTTGAAAGGTTGGTGAAGCTTGAGCCAAATAGATTTCTGTTCTGGGGCTAAGATGGTTTATTGAGTAGAACTTTCTACCTGCTGGGAAGCTGTCAATATGCCAAAGTTTCGAAAGACCGCCTTTGATATGTTACTCTATTCCTTTCAACCTGTTGGTAAAGAAAAGGTTGTGTGTGTAATTTGTCAGAGTGGATTTACACACGTGGCGGCTATGGTTTTGGTGAAAAAACAAACCCATTTTTGGCCCATTAATTTGGCAAAAATTGATAAAGAAATATTTAAAGGTTTGGCAGACTGTATGAGTAACTCACTAATTATTTCTTCTCACTTTGAAATAAAATGCAATATGCCAGGAAAATGAATGTCTAAATAGACAATATAATTGCAAGACAATCTTGGCATTTTGAGAAGCCAAAGGTGAGATAGAAGTTAAAAACGGATTTTTGAGTCCAGACGTGATACTCATATTGATTATCCTTGTGCCATTTAAGGTGGAAATAGTGAGGAAACGTATTGAAAAGTCTTTAGCAGGAATGATGTGGGAGGTCCATACCATTAGTGGCTTGACTTGGTCGCAAAAATGCCCTTTTCAAATGGCAAATTATTTTTTTTTCCATAACACATTTTCTAAAATTGTAGCTTTGTTGTTTGTTCAGTTGTTGATCATCGCCATCCTTCATCCATCCTTGAAAGCACATGAATATATGCTATAGACAGGTGACAAACTGAAGAAAAATAGGCATAAAGGTGTCTCAGTAAGGTGTTGGGCCACCATGTCCGACCAGAACAGCTTCAATGCACCTTGGCATTGATTCTGCAAGTCTCTGGTACTCTACTGGAGGAAAGAAATACTTCGAAAAGATATCCCCAACATCATTTTCATACTCATGAAACCATTCAGTGACTCCTCATTCCCTCTGGATGGGAGAATTATTATCCTGCGGATGGGATCCCATCAGTATAGATGTGTTTCATCAGAGGATAAAGGTCAGAACAACTTTGTATCCTTTGCAGTGGACCCAAACCGTACCAGTAAAATGCCCCCTACAGTTATTCGCTTTATACCCACTTGACAAGAATATGTTGAAGGATGACTCATCTGACCACATCACTTCTTTCCACATCTCTGTGGACCAGCGTCGAATGAACTCTCAAATGTGCATTCATCTTTGTAATGAGGCCTTTATGCACTGCAGCCCTAATATGATATCCTCTCTATGTAACTGTCGACAGACTGTTCCTGTTGACAGTCTGATCACATCCTGCATTGACATTTTCAGTCACCGGAGGAAGAGTTGCTCGTCTGTTTTTTCATACTTATTGCACTAATGTCTGACCTTAATTACTGATGTCTTTCCCATAGCGCTAAACACCATTGTCACTTCAGTCACTGTTCCTATTGAAACACCAGTGTGTTGCCACCCGTGTCCCAACAAAGAACCATCTTTCAAATTAATTTCCTGTTGCCATCGTGATGCAAAATTTAGAGCTAACTGGGTTTTCAAACAATTGAACCATGCAGTGCACCTGTGTGGAAGCACTTTTGTTTTTTTGTTAATTTATTCATTGCCTCAAACTCAGACCTGCTGTTATTGTTTCACTTCTCCTACTACTATTTTCCCATTCATCTGGTTTTGGTCAGTTCATGTCCTTTTATCTGTTGTTGTTGTTGTTGTCTTGTTGTTTCATGTAAAGCATTTAGAAGTACCCTGTTATTGAAATACGATCTACAAATCCTGTTGCATTGCGTTATATTGCAATAACAGCAAAAGACAGGCAAATACAGAATAAAAGAGAGGAAAATAGTCAAGTACAAAAGAGACCATGAGAGTTCTGCTACATTCAAAAGAAGGAAGAAGAAAAGAATCGGCATTGATCCTGGGGTCAATTTCTCTGATCCAACAAAAACAGTGAAGTGTGAATCCTTTACAATTGGACACACTGCCTGGTGTAATGAATCATGGCTCCAGTTATTTCACACTGATGGGAACACTGGGGAAATAGATTCACACACAGAAAAGTGCTCAGAGGCTTTGTTAATCACAGTAGGAGTCATTCTTTTCAATCTCCTCCTTCCTTTTATTTCCCGCTCATACCGCGGTACCTAACACTCCCAATTAGGTTAAAGGCACCAAAAGGTTCTGCACCTCACTTTTTTTGTTTTTAATGCACAGAAAGTTCAGACTGAAAATCCAGACAGCTCTAATGAAACTGATGGCTTTCACTCAAAAACTGCTGTACTCAGCTTGTGCACAACTTAGTTCTTTGCATCATAATCCCCCCCGAAGAAAAATCAAGGTTCATGTGTTGCCATATTGACAGTTTGTGGTTTGGCTGTAGAACAAAAATAAAAAGCCAATTCTAAAGAGTCCATATCACTTTCATGTAAAGGTCTCCTTTGGATTTTAGACCCACTCTGAAATGGACCTGCGAAAAGCCTATCCGAATCCAATGTGGTTAAAACTTAATTAAAAAGAAAAAAGCAAACAACAACAACAAAGTCCCGGTGTGAAATAGACAACATGTAATCGATCCGAACAGAGCAAGAGCTCCAACGCTGGCAGCAACATGATGCTCCATCAATTAATGAGCAGCCGTGATTCAACACAGCACCATTTTTCCTTCACTTTGCTGTTTACACTCTGTCTGTCTCTACACATTTTTCTCCTGTGACACGTCACGCGATCAGAGCTGCTTGGTGGTCCCCTCACATCCAATCAGGTATCAGACTTAAAGCACTGCACTGCACTCCATAGCCAGCAGCTCAACAGAAAACAATATAAGCATGTAGAACACCATATGGGAGCACGCGGACAACTTTACCATCTGCCTGCGATGTCAGTCGTATTTAGCCGTACAATGATAATAAAAACAAGCATGAGTGCATGTGTAGGAACCAAGACAAGAATAAAACCTAGATATTGTTCTGTAAGCTGCATCAAAACTTGATAATAAGGTGGAATACATACAATATAACACACAGAGTTCAAACAAAGAGACAGAGACAGAGACATTACTGTGGAGTTTCAGTACTGGACTACATTCATGAAACCAGTCAGTCAAATTAGCAGGTGACCAAGTGGAAAATGTGTTTTCTGCAGTGAGGTAGTTATTTTCTGACACATGGATTTTTACATATTAAAGGTTCAGTGTGTAGGATTTAGTGCCATCTAGCAGCGATGTTGCAAATTGCAACTACCTGAACACCCCTCACCTCACTGTCTCCCTCAACATGCAACAGGCCCTCATGAGAGTTAGCGTCTGTGTTTGTCTGTTATACAGGACTCTGTGGAAGAGGACCCGCTCTCTTTGTAAATATAAAAGGCTCAATCTAAAAGTAACAAAAACACACTGATTCAAATTTTCAGGTGATTATACACAAACATACTTACTTCCATTTCTGCCATATTCTGTAAATAGATCTTCTCAAATCTTACACACTGGACCTTTAAGGTAACATTTTATAAGTTATCTACCAGAAATCATTTTAATGCTACATTGATTCATGCCAGGATATTTGACATTATATGAACCAGCCCTGTCCTGTTCTGAACTGGATGTGTGTTACTCTAATAACAGTACAGCATCATTTCCCAGGAAGAATACAGGTTGTTATTGCCTCTACAGAAAGCAATGCCAGGTCAAAGTGACTTCATCAGGATCCTGGGATTCTTTGGTGTTCTCTAAAAGCCCATTTCCAAAGGCCAAACAATGCAGAAAACAAGTCTTACGCCATGACGCCGAACCAAGATCGATGAAATAACAATTTGACCAGAAGTAACTTACAGTATGTGTCTTGTTGGCGTGTGTTGGATTGGTGAATGGTTTCTTTGTCATTCCCACTCTGTGCCTTGTACATCTGTTCTTGCACTATGTAACTATGTAACTCTTCAGATCAAACACTTGGAGCTGGTGGTTTTTGGAGAAAAGAAAAAGAGGTTTTTGTTTTCTGATTTTCTGATGTCCTTTTCCGGT
The DNA here is from genome assembly GCA_028641955.1 of Protonibea diacanthus. Classification (NCBI taxonomy): domain Eukaryota; kingdom Metazoa; phylum Chordata; class Actinopteri; family Sciaenidae; genus Protonibea; species Protonibea diacanthus. The sequence continues at coordinate 5,010,042 of CM053989.1, read as the reverse complement.
GCTATACTGTACATGCACTGTCTTAGCTGCTATATGTGTGCTGATGTTAGACTGTGAACACTGGGGGACTCTTACTGTTTGTTGACTATTTCTTCAACCATAATTTGAATGATTTTTAGACTATTTGTTTATGTTTAGTTCATGAAGCACTCTTCAACAGTGTTTATACAGTATTAAGTGTTGAGACAAAGATGATGGAGCTGTTGATTATCTCTCCAGTATGTTTGAGTATCTGCTGCTGCTGCAGTGATGGTGTATACTCACTGTTTGAGTCTAGAACTGAGGGGATTTTTTCAGTCTCAGTAATAGATTTTATGGGACTGAGAAATCATAACCATTTGTCAACATCGACAGTTGTGCCGGCAGTAAAAGCAGGGAACCTCCTGACATGCCGGACTGACTTATGAGCTTTTGGGCCGTTTGGGGAAGACAAAAACTCTCATTTCTCAGCCTTGTTTGCTGAATGTCTGGCTATTTTTAACCTTTTCCTCCTCAAGCCTAAACCCCAAAAGGCACGTCTCTGTCACGTCACAACTGTGACATTTTCGTCTTTTCTCCACGCGACTTCAAACCCCACCAGGAGCATGGAAATTGGCCACAGTGGTATCTGGGAACGTGCTTAGTTAACTTTATCTGCTATTATATATACATATATATATATTTTAAAAAGTCACAGCCACAGGTGTCGTTTACCTCAGTTGGTAGAGCAACTGCGTAGAGCAGTGTGAGGTTACTTAAGTGAGAGTCACAGTGGCTGAATGAGCAAGTCTGTACCAGTGATGCAAATTAAAACGGAAGGCTGTAAGTTACTGTGGTGAAGGAAGAATAGGCAAATTCATAATGGACCTTTTTCACAGCAGCCATTTTGACATGAAATAGCAGGGTAAAGCAGGTGTTGCCAATGATACTAATTAAGAAAGGCTCTGCTATTACATGTCCAAATGGCTACTGTGAAAACAGTCTATTGGCAACCCAACACCATTAACTGTAAGAGCAGGAAGTACTTAAGTGTGGTGAGATTAGTAACAGCATGGAAGACATTGGGCAGACAATTATTTCATTTCATGTTGTGCCTAAGACTGTTAACTGCCTAAAAATGTAGTCTGCTGGACTCTCTGTACCTGATGAGGTGACACAGTGTACAGAGCATGGGAGGTATGAGGTGGTCAGCAAAGGGTCCAAAATTATTTTTGGTCCCATGAGGTCCAGCCTGTCCTCACCAGAAAAACAGAAGTGTAGGTCATTTGTACAGACAGCTTATTACGACCCATATTTTTTTTATTGTTAGGCTGCAACCTCTAGTTTGGATGTCTAGAAAACCCTTTTTAATCTGCCTGTACACGCCCTGGTCATAGAAATCTTCAAAGATGTCGGTGAAGCTGAGCATCCTACTTCAACGTGACCATGCTGTTAGTTACACATACCTAAAAATCTTAATATAATATGAATGAGTGAGTCAAATAGAAATTCAGACTCAGCACAGTTGTCATGAATGGGGAAATTAGCTATAGTGGCCAAAACTGACAGTCAGAGAAGTTGCTGCTTTGTCCGGATCCTGGAAACGAGGGGAAAAGAATAAATAGAAAAGAGGAAGTCTAGTGACAGGTGAGGGTAATACACAGAGCAACAAAGTTCACACCTGATTTTTTTTTTTTTTACCTGAAACTAACCCATCTCTAACTATTTCACAACAATGACCACAATGAACAAACATCCGGTATGCCTGTGGCTGTCACTCTCCGACGGTCATCTATCATCTATTTTGGGAGTCATTAGCAGTCAGCGTATTCAGTCGTGGAGGTATGTTGATGTGTTGTAATAAACATGCTTGTGTGTGTGTGTGTCTAGTGTAAAGAATTGGTTGAAACATAATGTGTTATGATTTCCGGGCAACAAGAGTTGAGCGTTTCCTCTTGTGGCTCTGTTCAAATCTCTCTGTCAAGGAAATCATTACCTGCAACACTGTAAAAGTCTCCTCTTTTGCCAGCAGATGTGTGTTGTGTTACTGTAATATTTCTCAAAATGCAATTTCACCTGTTGGCATTCATTGATATAGAACGCAGTGGAAAAAACCTGAGCGCTGCTCTGACAGTTGATCCCCAAGGCAGCTTGAGTTGAAAATTAACGGCTGCTGAACTTCTAAAGAGGTGCATTCAGAAAAGTGAAAATGTTTATTGCTTTAAAATATTGATTACTCGACACTCAATCATTTCTAAAGCCTTTGTGTGAGGCCTTATGAACCATAATGTTAAATGTGCTGTCTTCTGGAGCTAACTGCCATACCTTGGGGGGATAGAAAATAAAATCTCTATTCTTCTCAGATCTTTCTTATTTTCTACGTCTTTTGAAAGGCACTTGCAGTAAAGCACTTTTATTTCAATTTGCAGTCATGCTGAACAGTGTTTGCAGGCAACACATTTAAAGACTGGATACAAAAATATATCCTGTTGCTGCCTAGGTACAGCAGATAGTGTCTTAGATGCAGGTGCACGAAAGGTGACAGTAAACACAATTAGCGTGAGCAGAAAGCAACACGAAAAGCTGGGAGAAAGGAATTTGGTCCAACTGCTGCTTTCTAGCTGCATGAAAACAAAAAGCACAGTGCTACTTGCTACTGCACAATTATATGTATTTATGACTAACAAAAGGCAGATAAGGAGGGACTTCACGGTACGGCCCTTCACCGCTATGCACTGCGGGTGATATCTAGTTTCTTGCGTCTACCTTCTGGTGAACATGGTCAGACCCAGGACCAAACAACAGGTTTGCTACTTAGCAATGTAGTCTATAAATCACCTCAGTAGTACGTTATTCCCGCCGGCTCAGAGACTCTGCTTAAGCCCAGTCTTGACAGGCAGCTAAGACCGGTTCTGTTTGGCATTGGCAGATTCAGTTAACAGCAGTTAATTAGCGGTTAGCTACTTAAGCAAGATGTGAAAGCAAAGCTAGCTGCCCATCAGAAAACTCTATAAATCACAGAGTTGAAGCTGAGCAGCCGGAGGACATCAGAGAGAAAACTAGTTCTACAAAAATCAGTGAATTATCTCATAAAGTTGTGCTTTTGTACAACTATAGATATGTGTAGCCTCATCAAACAGGAATCACTCCACTGCGGTGGCATCCTAAACGAAAAAGCGTCTCATTGGATGCAAATTTAGTAAGAGTGAGTGCAGGATGAGTCACCAGCAACTTTTTAATCATTTACCACATAATAACAAACTCTAAAACACCATAAATAATACCTGGATATACCTCAAAAATTACTTTTTTGTGTACAGGTGACATAGCACTAGTCGTATGCGATGAAAACACGAAGTTTAGCAGTGAAGAACAACAGATTTGCAAACATCATTTGAGGCATCACTGTCTTCAATAATATTTAATGTATTTGCAAACATTGTCTATTACAATAATGAGGAAATATTGTTAATTAATGTAATCTGAGGAATCAGGAAAATGTTCTGAGCGGAGAAAAAGGGAGCGCACTGATTTGAAGCCTTTCAGGGTGGTTGTCTGGCTCATGTTGCACAAACTAAAAGAGCTTTGAAGATTCACATCTGAACACAAAACATGGATTATGCTACTGCTTGACATTATGCAGAGGCTAACCACAACTCTGCGGCGTAATTAAAGCTCCGGGGAATAGAAAGAATTTCACCCTCGGCTAGAGGTGATGACATTATAAACTCACTGCTCTTCAGAGAGGCTTATTGGTTTCACACTCTTAGCACAGCGGAGCCTTTTGTCCTAAATTTTAAAAAAAAAGAAGTTGAATTTGTCGTGATTCCTGTTATTTATATAATCTGATGGATGCAGTACTATCTTTATATATGTGTATAATATGTGTTCTTTTTTTCCAATATGATGATAGTGCATTGGGTGTGGTACTTTATAATCCAACGTCACCTGTTCTGGTATGACTATGTGTTTGATGAATGTCCATTTTGACTCTCAAAAAAAAAAAAAAAAAAGGTACAGACACGTTGAAATGTTAGTCTGTTTGCACATTTCAGGCCTGGAAATCAATCATTGTGCTCCAGTCCCCTTGTTCCCCTTGGTAGTTTGCTGATCTCGAACTGAGAAGCACCTGATTCAGCTGCATGCTGCTGAAAGATGTGCAGAGAACCCTGTTTCAATTTGTTTTTCCAAGAAAATAACCTCTACAGCATCATTAAAATGTATTATAGTTGTGTTAAGGTACTCATAGCACTTCAATGGGGTTAGGGAAAGATTGTGGTCTTGGTTTTATACATCAAAGGTCCACAGCGACTTGCACTACGAGCCGTGATGTTGCCTAAGCTTAACCGCAAACAGTACTCAGGATGTGAGCTGGTCTCTAGTGCCGATGTAATTGGGAATACAATATGTAATTTCTAGGCGACAGAGAGGCCTTGGGAAAAAAAAGAGTATTTGATGATTAGCAGGACAAAAGATGTGACATTTCAATGACTGTATTCTAACATGCATGCCTGAAATATATTAACTCAAAAGTGTTGTAAGCTGTGAATCTTTTTTTGCTTTGATTTTTTTCCCCATTCTGTTTTTGTCTAGCTCTCACTGGCCACTGGATTTTCTGCAGTTGGGTGCTGGATAACTAATATGTTTGAAAACACTCACGGGATGGCATCTTCAAGCATCTGAGTTGGTTCTATCTTACATCAGCTCTACTTTTTGGGCGTTATAATAATAAGAAATAGTTATTGAGATGCTGGACTGAGACTGTGAAACACGTCATCACCCTGCAAATAATTTCTTAAAAGTTATATTATAAACTAAATGAAATCTTTAGCAAATTTTGAGACATTTATTATTAAATGTGTATTTTGATGTGTACAAGTTGAGGAGTTGGAGTTTAAACCTGTCTCGCTGTGATGTCAACGTGATGTCACACTGCTGACTCAGATCATCTCACTAGTCTTTACTACAGCGCCTGATGAGGCCATCCCCCACGGGGCAGTACGAGTCATCACGCTGCTCGTCCGCCATGTCGACACAGCGGCTCTCCGGCATGTTTACGCCACAGGAGCTGTTGGCATCGCAAAGCTGTCACCGACATCTCTGCCTCTTCCACCGTCTACCGCCTGTGTCTGGACTTCTTAATGATGCGGCAAGAAAAAAGAAAAATGCGAAGGCAGATAGAAAAACAACATCCTCACCCAGCACATAGCCGTCATGCTTGCTACACATCCTGTGAGCTGACCCAAGCGATTGTGTCTCCACATGTGCAGTCACTGTCATTTCTCTGAATGTTGAGTAAAGAAACATGTTACAGTCCACTGATTTCCCTTCACTTCCTATACAAATTAACTGTGTTCAGGGTGCTGATAACAATCCAGTCCATTAATACTGCCTGTGGGCTGTGTGTAGATGTGAACATCATAAATTAAATGCGTTTTCTTTTGCCCTTATTTCCCTCACGAGGTCATGTACAAAATGATAAAGCTATTTTGGATGAAAAAATGTCATCTATAATTAAAGGTTAAGTCCGTAAACATGTCTTCACCCTGTCAACATAGAAAAAACTTATTAATTATACTACCATATTTTATGTTAATCATTTCTGAAGCAGAAATGTAATGTTTTTTAAATGGCAGAAATAAATCTCTACGAGCTGCATGTTTACAAATTCTATTCTGATACTCAATTTGCTACAGAATTAGCAATCTTATGATCTTCATGATTAACACAATTTCAACCAATCCCTGCAGTTTTAATCATCTCACACTTCTACAGATCTCTCAAATTTTTAACTCAAAAATCGCCGGACTGGAAGAAAGCCTGTCTGTCAGTATCACAATCAGTAAGCCCAGTCAATATCAAATCTTGTCACCTGCAAACAAACATTGAGAGTTAAATCTCATCTTCTTAACATCACTCCAATCAAACATCTCAAAATAACCATTCTCAGAGTTACAGCACCCAAACTGAACTACCTCTAACATAACACCTTAAACTACCCATTTGGTTTGTGGAGCTTGCCTGAGGTGCTAGATGGCATAATGCCACTAAGGGTTACAATTACAGGTATTATAGTGGTTAGCTGGGAATTAGTGTTTGAATTTTATCTGGGCTGAAATAATGATGTCCTTTTGTATCTCAAGGTCCAATATTTCAGTTTAATGTTACGTTACTCTTCAGGTTTTTACAACATCAAGCTGCACAGCACAGGACCACAGGAGCTTTGGCCATACCCAGAGCATTAAAAGAGTTGTGCTTTCACCCCTGTTAATAAAAAATGAAATTAAAGAAAGCAGCATGTTAAATGGCCTGCTAACTTCCCCCATATTTTGCTGCAGTCGACTAGCCTTTTATAAGTACAATTTATTTTTTACAAGTTACACTTTTAGAACTTTTTTTTTGTAGGGACTGATGGTATATACGGTGACCAAACATCCTGGTTTGTCCAGGATTGTCCCAATTCAGGCTGGGTGTCCCAAAGCCTGACACACGTCCAGATTCTCCTGGTTTTCCACCACAATTAAAATAATAATTACAATATTATACTTGTTTTGAGCTCTTACATTTATACCTAACCTGATATAAAAAGAGGAACAGTGAGTTCACCATGCATCTGATGTCAATTTGTCAATGTTTTGCAAGCCCATGAGTCATAGGCAGGACACTTGTACCTGTATGGTTAGCTGTCATGCCGAAGAAAGAGTGTTTTTTTCCCAAAGAGCTCCAGGAGGCTTACCGCGCCATAAAGTAACCAGCAACGATAATGCTACGTTCATTGCTTCCATTACTGAAAGGGGCACTCGGTAGCTAGGCAACCGCATGAAAATGCCTACGGTGCATGCTTAAGTGCATACATGTATGGACATGTGGTTCACTTGGTCATGGTTTGGGGGTTTAAAAACAAATGATGTTGTTTGACATCAGGTTATTTTATTGGAATGATAGATACAGAACACCAAGAGCAAACCCACAACTTCAGCAAAGCTTCTGAGAGGAATGTGCATTTTGGTCCATGTGAGTAATGAAAAAAAGGGTAAAAAAAAAAGAAGAATGAAAAAAAGAGAAGTGAATTAAATGATGATTGGAGAGCAGCTCCGAAAGTGATATTGACTCAGTTCAATAGTTTCTTTCATTGAAACTTCAAGAACTTGGCCGGCAGCAGAGTTTTTTCCGCTCTCCATTAAATAGAGTGTAACTACAGTAGGTGGCTCGGCTTAACATTGAGGGTTTTTATCAGAGCGTCATGTTTTGCCTGTTGGTGCAAATTGCATCTCTTCAACCAGCCCTGTAATAACATTGATTTTTACCCCCCTATGCCCCATCAACCTCAAGTTTCCTGCAATGATTTAGGATTTTTCAGCTTTCTCTTGAACATGACAAAACGTCTTCTGATTGTTATTAGCCTGGTGTTCCTGCGTATTGAAAACCTCCCCGTGGCTGCTTCAGCAATGGAAATTGTTCCTCCCTTTTACAGGGAAATTATGTTTTATGTGATTTTGTGAGCTAACCGCAAAGCACCACTGGTCCCTGAGTGTTATGCCAGCAGAGAGAAACTTTCAAGAGGGGTGAAGAGAGGATGCGAGGGAATAGAAAGAGCACAGGGCAGAGAAACTAAGGATGTGGAGAGGAATTGAGAACAGGCGATGGGAAGGAAAGAGAGAACACAGGGAAAGAGATCGATGAGTTGTGAGGAGGAAGGAAAGGCGAGCAGAGGAAACTAGGAATCAAAGACACACAAGGGGTCGTAAGGCTAATCCACTCAGATCCCTGGAGCCAATGCCACTGTCAGAGCACTTGGGAGAGCAGAGGCTTCATGTGGAGGCGTCAAAGAGGAAGCACAATGGAAGGGGAAGTCAAAGCTGCAGCGATAACAGCCACAAACAGAAGGACTGACTTAAAATGAGGAATTATAAGATGTGTGCAAGTAGGACCTTGAGTTTCAGAGCGAAAAGAAAAAAAAAGCTTAAAGTGGAGTGGACACTCAATTTCTGAGGCTACAAATAAAGAAAGTCTTCTGGAATCACTTAACTTCTCACAAAACAAACAAGTCACAATAAATCAGGATGTAGTCTCTTGAGGGCCCAAGGCATCTTGGCACTAAAATCACTTTTGATGCATTGGTTTATTAAAAAGTTTGTCCCAAACAAACTCAGTTAAGCTGAGAAACTTCGTTAAAACTTCTGAGGAATAACCACTCTGATAGATTAGGCAATCGTAATGATCCATCAGTCCTGACAAGATTCTGCTGATAGAGACAAACAAAGCAGACAGACTGCTGAAAGTGATTCAAGCCACTGTTTCCTTCTGGCTTTCAGTACAATTATTCTGCCCTCTAATTGCTTAACAGTCATATTTGCACTGTAACATACTGTATGTGTTGGTTTCTGGAAAATTTACTGACTGCTTTGGCTTTATTGGATAGCAACATTGGAGAGATGACATCCCCTCAGACGGATCACATGCTTTGTAGTTGGTTTCTCAGCCCCAAAGCCACAGGGGCGCTCTGTTTGACAAAATTCTGATGATTCAAAAGTACTATCCTCCAACAATAGCAAGTACATTTTGTAATTTTGCAGTTTGAAAATCATTTTCAGCACTATAATAGGACTGGTCAAGGGGACCAGTGAGAAAGCCGGCAGTTAACCGTGAACTCAAAAAGTTAGAAGCAACTCGCAAGGTAAAAATTATTCCAGCCAGTTATGAACGTAGCTCCTTTTGCTGGTTGCTGGACTTCTTGCAAGTTTAATTTTTTATCTCTGGGCATTGCTGTCCTTCCTCTGGCTGCAGGACTCATACATCGCTAACAGCACTGCTGCAGGAGTGAGGAGTCATGGGCGGTCTCCCTCCCTGCTGCTCCAGCTCTCCATGTCTGCCTCCACTTTCACTTTCTAATTTCCTGGTTCCTCTTGATGAAGATGTTCGATGATGAAACAATGCATTTCTATCTTGGGGGCGCTGTTAGACCACATCAACAGCTGAAACAGGAGAAACAGCTGTCTATGATCTGATTTTAATAGTTTTAAAAGACAAAAGTAATTAATAATGTATTCTTTTCTCTGAACAACTTCCACAGCACTGACTATATTTGAAGAGACGAGAGAACAAAGGTAAACAAAACAACAACACATTTTATCATATGTTTAATATTTATGACTCGGCTCATGATAAAGTGATGATGCATTAAGAAAACACGTGGTTGCTCGAGGTGTTTTAACCTTAATGAAACAAGATGGAGGTGATGTGCATTTTACAAACATCCTGTTAAAACTTCTGCAAAGTTCATGTTTTTATAATGATGCCAAGCTGCCAAGGCTTTAAGTTTTTTTTTTTTTTGTGTGTGTGTGCAGCTTTAAATAAGCAGCAGTATCATTGTCTCACTTTTACTGTGCTGAAATGTCTGGTATTTCATAGCAGTCTCATTAGCCGGGATCATGAGAGAGATTCAGAGTGGAGGAAATTCAGGTGAGACACTTCTCACGACTTTAGCTCACGCTGAGCTCGAGCCGGAGAGTCTCAACCGTCATCATCAGGAATTATTCCTCCTTGGAAGCCAGACAGTCGCTGATATGGATCCATTCCTAATCGTTTTCCGTGAATTATATCAAAATAACGAGTGGTTATTTGGACTCGCACAAACAAAACCTCTGCTGTGTGTTTGTGCATTTGTGCATGTCAGAAAACCCTCAGGAAAGTTGATTAAGCGATTTTCTTAGCTGTAGCACACAAGAGCACCGGCTGCCTGAAGGCGTCTGGTAGGTGATGGGATTCTCCAACCATTAGACTCACTTGCCCAAGAATATTATTATTGATTTTGATCTTGAGCTACGGCTTATTGAATGCACTGACTTGTTTTTTCAACAGCAAACAGCAGTAGTGGGAGCTATCGTTCAGCACTAATGACATCATTTTGCAAGGATGCCTTCTCTCTCCTGAATGGCGCTGTAAATATATTTATTTATCTCTTTCACAGGCAAGTTCGAGGGGGGAGAGGAGATTACCTGTCGAGATTATGCCCGATGATTAATGTTTGTTTGGGCAGCGCGAGATAATGCGCATTTGATTTAATGACTAAAATGAATCGTTTCTTTGCAACTTGCAACTTCAAATAGCTTTTTTTGGTGGCAGGGGAGGTTGGGGCGGCTAAAATGTCAGAATTTCTAAACACAGGAAAGATTAAAAGACATAAATGGGCTAAGTAGAGCTATACTTCATGTTTTTTTGACAGTAATGTCTTGTTCATGCTCACGTCCATGAAAATAGATATGAATATGGCTGAAGGGAAGGAATTATTGAGTCATATGTGTTTTTATGTGCACAATATTGAATGATTGACATCTTTGACACTGTTATGGCCATTTTCATGCACATTTTCACGTTTACTTGATGCTATATGGAAGTAGTATGTCTTCATTCGTATGAGAGTAGATATTAGTTGACAAAACATTCTGCACCATAATATTTCCATAAAATATCAGACAATTAAAGTGTTTTTCCCTCAGACTGTTTCATGTGTCTCTCAGCTACACCTGTTTGGGCGATCAGAAATCATGTCGAAGGGCTCCAAGGCTCCATATGAAGATACTGTAAGAGACTGCAGTCAGCTTGATGTAAAAAAAAACAAACAAAAACAAAAAACTCAGGAGTCAGGAGAATCCATCTTGCCAGGATTCAAGCTGTGGTTACAGACCAATCAGCTACTGGAAGCTATGGCATGAGCCATGGATGTGGTTTGGTGAGAAGTAACACTTGTGGCCACTGATGAGGTTGGCGTAGATGCTTCTTGCATCAGTTTGAGCAGAACTGAAGAGTATTTTTTCACTGAAGGCTTTTCTTGGTGGAAAAGATCATTTCTCCAAACTGGCTTTGGCTAATTGGTTAAAGTTCGCCCATGATGGACGATGGTTCTTTGAAACGATGGAACGTGATGAGTGAAGTATCCGACCTTTTACAAACTGTTCCCAACAAACCATCTGGCACAGTCAGGATACCTTTCAAACACAAGTATCTAAAAGTGGTTTGCAGAGCATTAAAATCATCAGTGGAAGAGAATGGAATAAAAAAATATGACCCATGTCTGCACTGCTCATCTGTATGCTCACAAACACATCATGTCAAAAATACTCACAGTTGACAGTCGATGCTTGTTCGCTAATTGCTTTAACTAAAAAGCCTAACTGAATATTGCTTTAATTTGGGAAACTTGCCAGCTGATGGATTGAAATGCAATTCATGCATCCACACCAGAGGGGAGGCTACACTAAGCTAAACTGTGGTTTAATCTAATACCATAGGAACTGTTGTCATAAATTGAAAGAAAAGAGGGTTGGTTTTCATACACTGGGAAACACATGCAGATAGCGTTTGTTCCTGCAGTAGAGCCTGAAGCTAATTTCCATGAGGACTCCCATGTTTTTACAACTATTTCCTCTGTGTCGCATTCCTGCCACATTAGTGGCATTTATATTAAGTGAGCCAAGAGGCTGCAGTTAGCTCAGACAACCAGAAGTGATGGACCACAACCCTGCATCAGGCCTGCAGTTAGTCCGCCCCATGAGAGGGAAACTACTAATAAATGAGTCACTCCAGCTGGTTTGCTCCACGGTGGCTGTAAAGTAGAGAGTTAGGAAGCGCTTTACCCGTAGCAACACAAACAAATCTGGTATGATTACTGTGTAATCTCTGTCCAGTAATGAAACATTTTCTCTTTTAGGATGTAGGTTCACGTACACGTGTTTAGGAACATCCTGCCACCCCAATACCCTGCAAGGAGCCACACAGACCATTCATATCGTATTGTATTCAAATGTATCTCATGGATAGAAGGAAACAAGGTCAACGACCTCATTGTGTCAAGTCATTTCTAACCAAAACAATAGAATTAGAATAAATGGTTGCACACAAAACTAGCATGGTAGCTTCAAATACTTTTAAGATAAAGGAGAATATAAGAGCACAAACCTTATGGTAATAGACCGTTTTCATTATGCTCAGCATGATATTGTGTTGCTGAAGTATTTTCAGCACAGACATTTTCAGCCCTTACCCATTAACTACTGTATAAAATTGTATGTAATATTATATTTAATGAACATGCCATTTCTTAGCTTGCAAGCGTTGACGCTCCCATAGCAACTGGCGAGAAGTAGCTCAGGCGATGTCCGGTGATTTGCTTCCAGTGCGTCACATGTTCTCACATACTGAGTTCCTGGAAAATAGGGTCCACGTTCTCATTATTGTAGGTCATTACTGGGTTTGGACCTGCGCATGTTAACTCCTGTCAGTACTGCTCACCTGCTGCGAACAACTGGCTTGTCCTCCCCGCTCCTCCCCTACTTTTTTTGTGTGCATGTTTTAATTTCCATCACCTCCCACCCATGTATGTGGATAATTGGATGTTAGCATCACTTCACGAAGCCTGGGAGTCAACGACGTAGGCTAAAAAAAAAAAAAAAAAAAAAAAAAGCCACAGTTTAGCACCGTGCAGGTGGAGAGTTAAGATTGATGCCAACATTAATATTTCCATCACAACGCGTGTGGAAGATAAACTGTATCTGCCTACTTCTTTACTGCACATTTGCAAGACTCTCGCAGCCTAATTACAAAGTTAATGTTTTATAGCCAATCCAGCCCAAGTGAATAAGCTAAATTTGTTAAATGAGACTGTTTGCTGCTCTCGGGGAGCCATGGGTGCATTTTAATGTCATGCAGAAAATGTTAATGTAGAAATCTGTGAAATCATGGAGATCTGAGTGCACCCCAGAGCACATAGTGTGTTTGTGTCCGCTGTATTATAGGGTTGTCCTTTAAAAAATGTCTTTAAAATGTATACTGTATGACCAGTTTAGATTTATTTATAGGTCACATGCATATGACTAAGACATGATTTGAATTTAAGGTGCTTCTTTCATCCATGTCTTTGATTACTTTCAGATCTAACACACCAGTCCCCTGTGATCATACCTCATCTACATATACACATATGCCCATTATTCTTGAACCCAACTGTAATTTGACTGTGTGTGAATGAACTCCATAAATATTCTGTGAATGTCACTAAATGTCATTAGCCTATAAATAGGCTCATTAAGAAATCGACAGAACAATTAAGGCGGAGGGGAGGTCGTCAATGCGCCAGTACCACCCCTAAGCAAATTTCACACAGCAGGGATGGATCCACTGTACAAACAAGACATTTTGAACATATATGACCATGAAGCTGTGGCATTATTCCATATTTCTAATCCCAGTCTAGTGGCAAGGCCTCTGCCTCTACAGGGCCTATGAGGCTTTTACAACTGTAACTAAATATAGAAGCAATATGTCTTAACTCTAATTCTTTTTTTTTTTTTTAACACTTATCCATTGAAGGTTTTGCTTTTCCAGCAATGCTCAACACTGCCCTGCTCAATACCTTTGTGAATAGAACAGCACAATCCAAGGTCTTTCACAGCTGGTCAGTACAAAGCTGCTGAAGGAGAAATGCAATTTTCCTCTTTGCACTTTTTCAAGGTGTTTGAGGTTGAATTTGAGTTTTATTTAGCAAAATACACAAAAAGAGAGAAAACAGAATATAGTGTTCTTTTATAGAAAGGTACATTTATTATCTGTGCATACATCCATACATTTATGTTCCATAACCACTTATTCTCTCTCGCTGCATGGGGCTGGAGCTGATCCCAGCTAGCATTTGACAAGAGGCAGAGTACACCCTGGATAGGTCACCAGTTCATCACAGGGCTAACACAGAGAGACAAACAACCATTCACACCTACAGGCAATTAGAGTCACCAATTAACCTTAATATATTGGTGTCCTGGGGTGTCCATCTATGCAATTTTAAAGGTCCAGTGTTGTCAGATTTCAGCCGCTCCGCTCACAGAATGTGGCAGAAATCGAATATAATAATATGTATAACTATGTTTGGATTAGTGCAATCACCTGAAAATAAGAATTGTTATGTTTTTGTCAGCCTGCAATGAGCTCTCTATTCCTACAGATGCTGCAGGTCCTCTTCCACAGAAGGTTAGACAGGACAACCACTGTAGTTTCTCCTTCGTGCTAGACAGAAGAGGATGAGATGAGGGGGATGCAATCAGCAACTAGATGTCACTAAATCCTACACACTTTAATAGATTATATATGATGACAGTTAAAGGAGTGAATATTCTGCACTTTTATGAATCTTTGCAAAACCTTGAGTAGAGTTATTTTTGCAAAGACATATGAGGTCAGAGGGGGCACGTTTAAATTGTTCTGTCTGGCTCCATATTAGCTTTTAATTCCATGAGATGACTAGTTAATCATGTGATCATAAAGAGCATAAAGTTTCACATTATCACAAAATAATTACGTTGCGGTGCTTGTCAAGCACAGATTGCAAAATAATTACTTTTTTGATCACAGGAACAGAATATGAGAAGAAAAACATCCACTACCACGTGTGTGCGGCCACATGATTAGTGGCCTTCAATCAAAAGATGTGGCAGCTTGATGCTGGAAGACTTGATTTCTTACGTAATTAAGTGGAAAGTGGAACTTTTTGAGTGATGCTTGACTTGTGGTTGTTTACAGTCCCTGCAGACTTTAATTGGCTTTAATCAAACATTTCAGTGTTTGGGTTAGATTGACTGATCTAAAGATTGCCGCGGCTCTTCAGCTCTACTTAGAGTAAAAATCTAGATTCTGTCAGCCACCATTTATTTATACTGCTCGTCTATAAAAATGAGAAACCTTTGAATTATTAAACCAAAAAGGTTGAGAGTATACTGTATTCTTCCTCTGCCAGCTGAAGCATTTCTGTCATGCTTTGCTGTTTTGAAGCTTCTACTCTTCGGAAAGAAAGCTCCCATGAAAATCCTGTCCTGCCCTCTGGATGTTATTCCAATTAAACACCCCAAAACAGATCACTGGAACAGATGGTCAAAATACATAATCAATCATTAATTGTCACTTGGCTTCTGGTTTACTTATTTTGAACATGTTGTTCTCTAACCTCGCTCAAAAGAAGAAAATGAAAAGATTTTGGATTTGCCCCCCAGCACTCACAGACCTACAGTGTCTCCGAACTCCCTTATTTATCTCAAGTTTTTTCCTGTCAGTGGGTATATTTTATTAATAATAAGCATAACTTTGAGAATTTTCAGTGAGGTTTTGGAGCACTGCACTGCACACAGAGGCCTGCCCTCCTTAAAGTTGAGACATTTTTCTCCTTGCTGCCGCCACTACTAATACTTTTAGTCTCAGGGCGCCATTTTACACCATAGACCATGGAATTCGACTTAATGTCCTGAACAGTGATTTGTTACCTCAGACATCGGCCTCAAACGGTTCAGATCACACCTTGCTGTTAGGTCACTTTCTTATGTTTCATCATCCTCTGCAGTCAGTGTGTGGGTTTTCCCCTGTGGGGCCGAGTTCCACACAGAAAGTCGACTTTGAGCTTTTCCTACCATCTTAGCTCATCGTAAACAAACACATACAATGGTAAAATTTCAGTTAGGGGGTACCTGTATGTGTTTATTCATTTTGGCATTGTTGATAAACATGAGATAATTAAAAAGAGTCCTGATGAGCTGAACAACAGATGAGTTGAAGCTAAAAACAGCTACAAAATAAAGCTGTTTGATATTGGTTATATTGGCACACACCTTGCAGTGCATTATGAAGCTTATACCATAGCAGAAACTGAGGAAATAATAGATCAAATATCAATAAAATACATTTTACATTACAAAGTGAGGGTACAGATATATTTTAAACAAGAATCCTGTAAAAATAAGCTTGTGTATGCAAACAATAGTAACTTAATTATCTGCATCATCACACTGATTGGTTAGCAGCAGAGCTCTTGAAATGTTTCACCATCGAAACATCAAGTTAATGTGCCGCTGCAACACAAATGAGCGTGTTGGCATCATCTTTTTTAATTTATTTCCTCCAGCCTCTAACATCATGAAAAGATACTTGTTGACCTGGCTTCTATCAAGAAAACCTCTGGTGTAGGCAAACCGTGCACAGAGCACAAATGTCATTGTGATCTCAGACAATATAACAAAAACCATGACCTTCACACAGACGTGGTGAAGGTTGAAAAATATAAAGAGATGCAGGGAGAACGCTTGCTAAAGGAAAGGAGTGAGTGCGGTCCACCTCCAGCTTATATACCTTGATGATCCAGGTGTATTTGATCAGCTGATTACCCTCCAGAGTCAGCTGTTGGCCTCCTGAGCTCTACCAGGATTGCCCCACGCTCACTGTGTTCCTCTTGGTTAGCTCTCTTCCTACTGGATGATGAGGTGCCAGCTCTGAATCCCATCAAACCTGATGATGTCAAATTGTCTCTATGAATTAATGGGGAAGAACCTCACAGGATCTCCATTTCGAACCATAATATTTGTCTTGATGCTGCTGTTTGGAAGGGAAAGTGGTGATCGGATCATGGGTGTCAGGAGGTGGAGGCAGGCAGGGTGCTACAGCTGCAGCTAGCTACACTGATAAAAGGGAGGCTGATTAGTAATTTGCCCTCATTTGGTTAAGAGAGAAGGGCTTTTAGGGTGACTTGATTGGATGTTGTGAACCAGGAGGGAGTTGCCTCTTAGATTTTAAATTTAAAGGTTAATGGAGGGAAGCGGGAGAATGAATGAATGGACAGAAGCCAAAGGGGTGTGGCATCGGGGGCATAATGAATGAAGAAATAGAGGAGCAATAATAAAGTGGTTCTCCAGATTAAACTTTTGCCAAGCTCCATTTATTTTGTTACGTTGCGGACACACAGGATATACGACCATAAAAACAGCAGCGCTGGCAGCTGAACTCTAAATGAATGTTTTACACACATAATGAGATAGATGAAGCTTAAAGCGGAGAAATCGAGAAAGTTTTTCTCATTCGACTCACACTGCATAATTAGCCTTATTCAGCACAACCTTTAGTAAACTAAACCTTGCTGCTGGAAATGTGATGTCTCACTTTGTATGTAAATAGACCTGATTAATTCAGTCAATACATACTGATAAAGAAACACATTGGATTGTGCTGACCTTAAGAAAGTTACATTTAGTTTTGCTTAGACAAGGGTAATTCTCATTTGAGTCCTATGAACAACCACGCAACACGATACCTTAAATTTGACTTTTTTGTGCTGATTATTATTACAGCATATTATAATTACCACAATGTTAATGTTGTGTTAATTATTCACCAGTTATTGGCCAGTTCTTTGATTGAATGTTTGGGCAAATCATTTGACCTCCAGTGGTCTTAGGCTGCATTCAGACAGGAGCCGATGGTCGAGGTTTTTCCATTCATTTGAGCGGTGGTCATCCGTTTCGGCTCCAGCAGTCAATGGGTTACGACTTTTGGAAAAATGAATCCCGACATCCTGCTCCGGCCACCAATCAGACGCTCAGGTTGGATCCTTGGACCCTCCACAGACAGCCTGAAATTTCTCAGAGGCTAAAGAGTATCCAGGCAGATACCTGTTCTGGATTTGTACGCATGGTGGACCCTGGAAGAGGACAGATATAAGGCCTGTTTTGAGATACAAAAACACAGTCATTTTTATTTTTTTTAGGTGATTTTACACTAGTGTATTATATTAGCATTTTATATTCAATTTCTGCCATAAGTAGAGCCACCTAGATCTTACACACTGGATCTTTAAGATTCCAGGCACATAAGCCTACGCTCTTCTGTCATCATACCAGAGCCGGGCGGTCCAACACGCTCATTATGCAAGTTGTGTAGGAACCTTGCTAATTCTGCAAAGGCCCCGTCTCCCCCTCGTGTCAAAGCAGTTGTCATCGCGTACAACTTTGATGAGAGGATGAACCTTCCTTCTGGTCACGAAAAGAAAAAACACCATGAGAGTGAATTGCAGGAACAGCAGGTTCTCTCCTCTTCAAATCTGAGGTCAGAAAATGGCAGTAACATTAAGTCGTTGGCTTGCAGCGCATCTCTCTCTCTCTAGTCTGTCTCTCGCGAACGTTAGCTTGGCAGTGCGTCTCGTGGTCCGTGTGTGTGTAGGATGTGTTCTGTGACTTTGTGCCTGACAAAAGTGAGAGTGAAATATCACGGCAACAGGCAACGGTGCTTAGAGACTGCAGCTCAGACAGATAACAGCGTCACGCAGGAACATGTGTTGCTATGCGTGTGAATGAAATGGGCGTAATGGTACCGCTTATAGACACACATCATTTTAAAACAAGATTCATAAACAATAATTAAAAGTGAGACGGAGGAAATTGAATTTACTGTGGTCTGACAAAGAAATTTACTGTGTGGAGTTTGCATGTTCCCCCCACAGTCCAAACACATGCACTTAATAGGTTAATTGGTGACTCTAACTGCCTGTAGGTGTGAATGTGAGTGTGACTGGTTGTGTTTCCCTGCCATGAGCTGGCGGCTCATCCAGAGTGTGCTCTGCCTCTCGCCCAGTATCGGCTGGGATGGGCTCAAGTCCCACCGTGACCCTAATGAGGATAAGCGGTTAGATAATGGACGGATGTTGTACTTGATTGATTTCTGTCTATCACACTGTCAGCTGCTGTTCAAGAACAACATGACTAACGCCGCTAACCAGGATACAGAGGGAGTATGGAGACTGTAGCATCACAGAGACGTGAACAAGCTCACTGGTAACTTTAGACAGCTTGTGAGAGCAGCTGAAGACAGACAGGAAAACAGGTAGACAGTGGGGGACAACACACAGCAAAGGAAACGTCTGTGGACCACAGGCTGGATTCGGAACCAGGCCACTGCAGGAACCACCAGGACGCCCCCTATTTATTTATTTATTTGCATATTTTCTTATCCACCTTATATATTATGAACCGCTGTAACAGGTGAATTTCCACAGTGCGGGATCAATATCTTATCTTATCTTATAATTGGTCTGATACATTTGATGTAGGCTTCCACTCTTGACAGCGTGTAAAGGTGGATTTCTCACATAAAGTAAATCTTGAAGTGATTCTGCAGCTCCAGCGTCAGTTTGACAAACTTTCTTTCCTCACGGGGATGAACACAATCAGCACTGCTTGAGGGCTACATTTTCAATTCGCACTTTTGTAAGTTCTAGATGACCAAATTTCAGATTTCGGTCAAACAATAAGGAACTCACACGATAACATTCAATTTGCGGCCACGCTTGCACGCTGTAAATGGCTACACGGACCCACTTGACACGTTGGCACACAGCGCATGCTGAGATTTCATAATTACAGCGCCACACACATGCTCTCATTTAGACGTTTTTGCGAGCTTGCTCTGCAGTATCTGCCCTGCAACCACTCATTATGGGCTGCTGTGTTCCTGAGACCGTGTGAAGATTAGTAGCTCTGCAGATGCAAATGGATTTGCTCCTGGCTGATCCTGACAACCAGCAAATCTAGCTTGCAAATGAAAGGAAAATAGAGAACAGTCTGTCTTGAATGACAGGCTAATCTTAGCGCTTTGTGCGTGTTTGTGGGTGTTGGAATCTGGTTATGTTTTTTTTTTTTTTTTTTCTTTCTTGATATATTTTGATGGTGTTTTATTGATGTACTGCATTGACACTTCCACCGCGATGACTCAAAATCACAAGAGAGACATTTTCGGTTTATTCATTCCTGGAAATAGCAAAAATGACAGTCTGCATGGGGACGTTTTGTTAAAGAAGATGAACTCCGTGTCTGGAGGTTAACACCAGGTGAAATGTACACACAAACATACACACAATCCTGTGTGTGAGGCCAGAAATCTCTATCTGCATTACTGAACGAGATGCATACGGTGGCAGAGAAAAGACACGCAAGCATGCGTGCACGCAAGCGCAGAAGATGCATATAAATGTTCAGAGTATCTGGGCTCACTGACACTGAAGTGGCGTGCAGTTCAGATCAGGTCTAATGGGATTGCCTGGCCTGGCAGTCCAGTCCTTTTGGAGGATCAAGCTGTAGCTCTTATCTCTATGGCCTGATGGTCTAACCTCTATTCCCTGCCATCAGTCTTTCACACACACACACACACACACACCTACACATAGACACACACCTACACATAGACACACACATACAGACACTATACTGACCGTCTTCACTGCTTTACTTTTTGCCATGTGACTGACTACAGCTGAAGCAGCTAAACTGCGGTGCAGGCCATAAATCTGTGCATTGGGAAGTGAGAGTGCAGGAAGGCAGTCAGATGTTGGAAGAGTGTTAGAAACTGCACAACTGCATGCCTGCACACACACACACACGCACACACACGCACACAGACACACAGCACTTTAGGGCTATAATTGCTTTCGTTGCTTTTTTTTTTTTTAACCAATCTTCATCAAACTTTAACAAGTTTTTTTTTTTTAAAAGAAGCAGGATTTTCCACCCAGAGCTTGTCCTCTCTTACCTAATGTTGTAGCGTCCTCAGTGCTGTTAGACGACAACCACAGTTCAGAGTAAATACAGAAAAAAATATTTTTTCTTTTAAAATGAATCTGTTTTACTCTTGGGCTGGTCTGAAGCTAAATTTTTAGAAATTCAGCAAGTTTTGCACACAAACATTTCCAAGAAGGACAGAAACAAATTCAACTCAGTGAGAGCGACTTACTCCCACCAGCCTTCGCTTCATGGGAAGGAGCACTGTGTTTACCATTCTTGATGAGCTATAAAGGTCCTCTTGTACAGAAAAGAAGTACAGTATGTGGCGCTTAGGTTGCTGCTTAATTAGAAACAGCAGAAACACAAATATTGTCTCTTCTGACAAATCTCTGGCAGATTAGATGCTTCACGGCAGGCAGAACCACTTTGCACATGTCAAAGAAAGTTACATTCTGATTAAATGCTCTGAGGCATTAAATACACATCTCATTGGATTATTTCATTTTGCATCCATGTAAACATTTAACTGGAATCTCTAATCAAAATGTTTTTAATCTTAAGAGCTGCTGATTATGCATTACATAACATAAATGGTTAACTTATGTTTGCTCTGTAAGAAAGCCCTACATTCAGGTGAAAACCTCAGACTCAGTGTTGATGATCAAATTTAAGAATAAAGTTGGAAAATAATTAAAAGTATTTATATTTCCTCTTGCACACACACACACACACACCTTATAATACAACGGAGAAAGGCAGATATGCCCTCTAAATCTGTGACTAATAAAAACAGAAGCCAACGAGGTTTTCCTAATGGAATGCACGCGCTCATTTCTCTTCCTGTGCTGCTTCTGATAATGTTAAAGCAGCGGGATGTGAAGCTATGCAGTGAGCAATGTTCAATTACCAGCACATGTAAAACCGTTTAAATATGTTCAGAGTGGAAAGCAAAGATGCCTGCATTAAATGAGTTTTCCCTCTCCTCTGTTGTATAATTGCTGATGCTCAGATGTACTGAAGTACCTGGATGTCAGGAGTAATTGCAGTTTTCTCAAGGTGCCGTAATACCTCTTACAGGACTGTCAAATCAAAAAGAAAATGCCTGTTTGGTGTCTGGCCTTGACTTGCGTGCATGTTTCTGCTCTGTGAGGCTCCATTTTGCGAATGCTGTGAGAACGTGCAGTGGAGGAATATTCGCAGGGTTCATCTCAGATAAGAAAACAAATCCAGACAATGCTTGCAGACTTTTATCTGTTAAAAGCTCATACACTGATTACAGTTGGTCAAACAAACAAATTCACATTTTTTTGCACTGTGTCTGTGCACAGAAGCACATCAACCTCCATAAGTCCCCAGTGTTTTGTTCCGGTGTGGACATTATGGATTTCATGGTCATCGGTATCAAATAACCAAAACTGTTGAGGTTCAACAATTGATATAGAAAAAGCTCCTTTTGTGGGTTTAATGGCAGTATGGCAAAGTAAGAAATCAAATAAAACAACAACAAAAAAAGAAAAAAAAAAAACAACCATGCTCCAGGCTGATGTGTGCGTTGAATAAGATTTAACCTTGCCATTCAGGAGTTTCTAGAAAAAATGGTGAATGTTCCAGAGGATCAGCCATTGTGAGCGATTTGATAAGACAGTGTGAATTGTCAGGTACTGCCAACTGAACCGAGGTGTCGTGTTATTGACGTAGACCTCTCTGAAGTGAGCAGCGTCGATCACACGCATTGGAAAGTGCCATAGAAGGGTACGATGTTGACTAAAAAGCAGTTTGTTAACAGGGTGCCACATTCGCAAAGCTTGAAGGAGGGCTGCTTTCAGCGTTAAATTGAACTTATTTCATATCAAAAACATAAAATATGCAGAAGTCGTCCGAGAGATAACTTTGAAAACAAGACTTTTCAGTAAGTTTGATGGCGATAAAAACACTTTTGAACAGCAAACTGTTGCTACTTCTGCTTATTGTACAAAATTCAAGCTTTTACTTTTACAATTAAGTTAAGTTGGCTGATTCTTTTCAAATAAAACATTTTTTTTAAATGTGAAAATATCCAATTCAGTTGCAAAGACTTGGATGGATGCCAAAACATCCACGTTTCGAAAAACAAATACCTTGTTCAATTTTTCCTCCCACTGATGTATGACGCAGGTGAATTTTGAGTAGGACTACCATCATCTGTGATCATATCGGGAAATACCTTGGTAGCAAGGCCGGCCCTTGATTTGTGTGTGATTTTAATTCTAAACTGACATCATCAAACATCTGGAAAGAGACAGCTGCTGTTACAAAAAGATGCTAGATCATGTTAACTACTGAAATTAAAACCTTGGACGGAAACATTTGTGCTTCAGAAACTTTGACATGTATGCATCAAGACCTTTTCATAAACGGATGTATTGTACAGTATGACAGTCTGAAATGAAAACCTCATTTATCGTTGATTCCTGTAGTCTGGGCAACATGGTGAAAAGAAGGAACTACAAGCTACTTTTCTGGGTAAGATAGAGAACTTTGTGAGTACTGGTCTCAGGCCAGTTTAGACCAGGATATCTGTGAAAACGCCCAAAGATAAGCACAGTTTATTGGTGTAAACCGGACTGACGTTATCCAGCATGCATGTTTGGATAGGGTGCTTTTAAGGAGTCAAAATGTCTTCCAAGCAATCCACCAGAACAACTCTTATTTTGAAAAATCTTTACCAGAATTGCAACCACTGTTTTTTTTTTTTTTTTTTTTTTGTCAACTTTTTGTCACCAGAAACATTTGGCTGTAACTTCATACAGAGATTCAAAAGCTTCCAATTCATAGGATACAACATAGAGACATTTATTTCTTGTTTTTCATACCCAAACTGCGTAGTTCTCCCTCCCATCAGCCCCAGAAAGCAGCATTGTTCATTGAACGGAAAACAAAATCAACTAAAAACAAATGTCACGTTAGCTCCTGTGGTATTCCTTAGCCCTCTGTCCTTTCCTTTGTCTTTCTGTCCATTCATCCAACCAACGGAAAAAAAATAATGCACAGGTGAGTGTGTGTGTGCATATGTGTGTGAAAATATCATTTGTAACAAAAAACAAAAATAATCTAAAGATTGGTTTGAAATTCTGGCCAAAGGGGGGGTCAGCATCTGGGCTGTCTTTAACAATCTGCAACGCCTTCCCACCCCCCAAAAATCTGACCAACTGAAGAAGAAGTCGCTTCCTGTTTTTTCTTCTTCTCCCTCTTGTCCCTCGATGCACTCCAGCGCACACACACACGCACTCTCGTGCACACAGGTGGCGGGGGGGGGGGGTTTGTTTAGTGTTGTAAATCCTCAGTGTGTTGTCGGCAACAGCGGAGGGCTGTACTGTAATTCTTGGCAGGGTAGACAAGTTTTCAGAAGGCAAGAGCAGGGGGGACGTTTGTGTGGCGGCTCCTTCCTTTTGTCGGCCATTTTGGATCCTGTGGCTCACGGAATCAGACGCGCGGCTCGTGGACGCGCGGCTCGTGGACGCGCGGCTCGTGGACGCGCGGCTCGTGGACGCGCGGCGGGACGTTAATGAAGTTCTTTTGTTAGAGTTGAGCAAAAACCAAAATGTGACAGTTAATACAAAACAGGGAGAAGAAAAAAAAAGAAAGAAAAATAGTTACATCATTCCTGTGTTCTTCAACTTTGTACTTGGTCACTTTTTGAATTCCATATATTTATATCCATATATATTTATATATATTTATATATTCTTTTTACAATTAAAAACACCATGGATTTGACAGACTATTTGGTTTCTTTTTGCCTAAGTAGAAGTGTTTCTCTTGTTTTTGTAAATAAATGCATGTAAATATTTTTTTTCTCTTTTTCCATACTGTCAGTCGGTGTAAAGGCGGCCACTCGAGAAGTGTTTGTATGTTTGTATCCACACAGTATGCATATCATCAGCACATTTTCAGAATTTCCATGATATTACATTTTTTTTTTCTTTTTTTTTAAATTCAGCATTTCCATTTGTGTCCCACAGACGCAGAACACCAGAGTCTGTCGAACGCTGTCAAACCGAAAGTGAACGTCCTAAATCGTGTCCTTTCATTGGCTGCTTTGGCCCAGGTCTCTGTGTGATAGGCTGGGGCTGAGTAACTGGGTCTGCGTGGGTCCGTTACAGCTCAGCGCCCCAGTACTTCCTCCATTAAGGTTCAGGAAGCAAACAGTTTCCCTGGCCTCCACCAGCGCAGCCGTCGAGCCGCCGCTGTTGATCCCACCCTCCTCCTGCTTCCTGTGAGCCAGTGCCAACGCCCTGAGCTGCTCCTGCGCCTCCTCCAGCAGCAGCGCCACCTCGTCCTGCTGCTGGCCAATGGCGGACGAGCAGGAAGAAGAAGCCAGCGTGGTGTGTGCTACCTTCTCTCGCCTCTCTCCCTTGCAGGGCATGGCTCCACAGGTAACTGACAACGCTGTGGTTGCCGGGGTGACGCTGGTTTGCATACAAGACACCTCGTTGTCATGGTGACACTGGACGGATGGGATGATGGGGATAGAGCAGGAGCGAAAGGGAGGCGGAGGGGAGTGGCTGTTACGGCGTCCTGGCCTGCGCAGGCTGCGGGTGGTGGGACTCGGATCCCCGTGCTCGGGCGGAGCGCACAGGCCTGAACGCACCTCCATGCGGCCGCTCCAAGGCGATGACGTTGTCTCCATGGAAACAGGAGTTTGCATATGTAGGAAGGCATCTCGTCTGGGGTCGTCACATTGGTTCTCTCCCTGCACTTGGCAACTAAAAAGATGTAGAAACAGGAAGCGGAGGACAGGACAGAGACAAAAAGAAGAGAAAGGGGAGCAAAGGTTATTCAGCTGGAGTTCCTCACTTCCTCGGTCTTTGACAAAGTACCACACTGAAACCTTTGCAGCATACACAGACGGACAGCTCTCCGCCCTCTGCCATCTCTCAGGGTAACCGTGGATACTGAGACGGAAGAGGATGGATCTGACACCTTTCATCTCTTTATATCTGAGTCCACACACACACGCACACGCACACAAATTTCCCAAACCCTCAACTCTCTTATATAAGTGCAGAGGTAACAGAGAGTTCATTATTTATATTATTCATATAATGACTTGAATTGTTTCAACATTTGAGCTACGTACAAGGATGAGTGAGGAAATCACGTGTAACTTGCACTCGACTTTATCTTCTTCCTTTTTAGCAGCTGGAGGTCAAGACCAGTTTCTTTGAAAATCCCTTTCTGAGTCAGCCTTGCTCAGTTATTACATAACTGCACTGATTCAACTTATGACAGGTATTATTTTCAATTCAAGTTTTTAATCTCTGCCCTCATCCTTCCTCTTCTATCATTTGCTGTTTTTTTTTTTTAAATATCTTCTCTTGTGTTATTCAACCTGTCTGGCTGACGTCCTCGGCATGTTCGCGCATTGTTTCTGGTTGTTCATCAAATCAAGTTAATCATGTTTGTGCATCCTGCCTGCCTGTCCCTGTTAGTCTCAGCCTGTTTGTTAGCCGTCCTCCTGTTCAACCTCTTAAATTAAACTGGACGTTTTTATCTGTTAGCACATTCACATGACACAAAGATTAGAGTTGTACATGTGTTTACATGCAGCTGGAATGAGATTACTCTGCAAAACCCGAACCTATGTTATACTCATAGTTTGTACAGTGTATAGTGTATACAGTGGGAGTGTAGCTGCAGAAGCTGTCATATATATAGACTAGGAGAAGCTACTATTCTTTCTGTACGTGTTAGCGTCAGTTTGGATTCAATTATTCTGGATGCAAAGATGCACCATCTCCTACACCCCACGGCTCCCACAGTGATGCCTTCCCTGTGTGAAGCTTTGGTTATACGCATATAGTATTTTAAAGACTACATTAGAAACCGTCATAATTATGGTAAACCTGTGCATCATGAATGATGTTTTTGCATCCATACTTTCCACCTACTTCCTGCTTTGGCATGCTGACACTGAATGTAAATCACAAGGTGCAGAATGTAGATGTAGCTCTGAGGCTAATGAGCTGATGTACACGTGGTTTCTCAAGCAAAAATTAAGCTTGTGAAACCGGATTGCTAATCCAGGTTTCCTGTTTGCATGATGTCAGGTTGACGTGGAAAGTGGACAGTAACCTAGTTACGAATGCTGAGTTTATTCCTTCTTGCGTCACAGCTGTTATCCAGGCTGCAGATTCTGGAGTGATCCTTGACATTTTATTTGGCCAAACTGATGATCAGGCTTATCATTTGCCTCATCTGTTCAGCTCATATACACCGTGTTGTTACAGATCCTTGTTGCTAAGTCTTGGAGATGCCAATGACGAGCTTCACTGCCCGTTGTGACTTATCTTATATCTCTTATAACCTAACTTCTCTGTGTCCAGACATAATCTCTCTTCCCTCACTTCCCTCAATCAAAGACTGACCATGCCCTTCAGTGTTATCGCTGTCTAAAGCCAGTGGCGTTCTAGAGCTGAGCAATATTTGTGTAATAATTCATAATCCTCCGCTCTGGCTAACCTGTCAAAATCCACCTTTGACTCCCTCGGCCCTGTAAGACCTCATCACACACACTTAACATGTCTCCATCAGGATGTCCAGAAATAACGGTGGGAGGAGAAGGTGCTCTTTTCAGACTCAGAGGAAATCACATCGTTCTTTTATCGCCGCAGTATTTTTTCCGAGACAAAAAAAAAAAAAAACGCAGTGGAGATTTAGCGGGTCCACAGAGAGGATCCCGCGAGCGATAAGAGAGGATGATGCGAGGGTGCTAATTCCCAAGATAACATTCACAGACAAATCTCTCTTTTGATGTGTTGAAACACAATCAGATTGCAAAAATCTATGAAGCAGAGTTCAAATATAGACCCTGAAGCAAAGAGGGAGCAGCTAGAGGGGTATTACAGAGGGATTGTGTGCAAGAGAGGTGAGATAAGTGACTGGGCTTTTATCTTTTACGGGGGCTCATTACATGTACAAGTGTTAACAGTCATTTTCATTAATCCGTTCCCCTGCAGATAAAAATATCTCATCTGTTTGGAGCTAAAGTCAAACTAAAATCGCTATGCAGCGTGATGCAGTGACCTTGTAACACTGGGGAAATGTTTGCAGAGAGAGGCAGCGTTTATACATACGTGTAGGTGGACGCCTACACATAGACACGAGCTGCGTCTGTTTACCTGAAGGCTGTGTGTAAAATGTATCGCAGGACAAATTTAGTAGCGAGAGGGGGGAATGTGGCATGTTAAAATCCTGCAAACAGTAGACAAAAATACAGAAAATGCATGCAGCCTCTCTGTCAGCCATTTTGGAGACAGCTTTATCTTAAAATAGTAGTAACAACACAGGACATTCTGTCTCCCTGTCAGCCATTTTGTTGAGATAACACTAGGCTTCTCTAACAGGCATGGAATAGACCGGGTAACCTTTCTTTAAAGCATTTTCTAACTGTCATATGCTATCTGCACACTCCTCTATCACATTCTTTTGCTCCCCTGCTTCTATTTTTGACTTCTTTTACTATATTTCTGAGCGCTTTACGTCTGTGTCAGGACGGATTCACACCGCTTGTCTCTCTCTATTTCTGTGTCTGCATCTCTCCCTCGGTTACTGTGCAGTCGTGGTCCAAAGTCTCCATGGCAACCCACACTACCACACTATGGGAAAGCGATTCTCGTCCGTCTGCCTGTCCGTCCATCTGCTGTGAGTGAGTGAGTGAGTGAACTGAGTCTGCATGAGTGTGTGTGTGTTCTGGATATGTGTGTGTGTGTGTGTGTGTGTGTGTGTGTGTGTGTGTGTGTGTGAGTGAGTGAGTGAGCATGACCTCTTTGCCTTTCAGCACAACCTGTTCATCTGCACATCCCAAACAATGTCTGCGTGTTTGTGCAGCATCTGTGCACGAGTGTGTTTTTTTTTTTTATGAAAGGGGAATTTTCAATCTGGGCAGTGGCATGCACAGATGCTCTTGGGGCAGGAGTAAAAACAACAAAAGGGTCTGAGGAGGGCAGCATTTTGGACAGCAAAGGACACTTGTAGCGACCAGAAGAGGATGGAGCCAACCTGAGGACACATGAGTGACATTTTGGCTGACCGGGGGACGCTTGGGGTGACCATATGACACACTGGCTGACCAAGGGATCATTCGAGGCCAATGGATCACTTCAAGTGAAGAGAAGGTATTTAGGACTCTTAGAGAACACTTGTGTCAACCAGAGTGGAACTTTGGTTAGTAATGTGACACCAGAAGATACTTGGGGAAACCAGAACACATTTGACCCAACCAGAGGATGCCTGGGTCGGCCAACCAGAGCACACTTTCCTTGACCAGAGGACACTTCAGCTGCCAGAAGACTCTTGGGCTGACCGGAGGGCACACAGTGATGGATTTAGTTGACCAGAGAGGCACTTGAGAGGCACTGGGGCCAATGAGAAGAGCACTTGTGCTGAGGGAGAGGCTTACTTAAGCAGCTCCAGTGCCCCAGTGACATTTGAAGCATGTGAAAATGAAGCATGCTTAAATAAAGATTAAAACAAAAGGAAACGTAAGCGCTCTGAGTAAAAAAGGGCATGGGTAGTCATCGCTCTGAACCTCCTCCCCATAGCGTGCATATCACTGAACTCACTGAGCGCACGCTAGTGTGTGCTCTTCCCGTCCTCTTTGTATTAGTATGCATGTAGGTCATGTGAAGCTTTATCCTGAGCCTCAACTGCTGGGACCTGAACGCTTGAAGAGAGACTTGCAGGTCCAGGTGGGTAAAGCACTGACTCATGACCCACCAAAAATGGGTCAAAGCGCCTTTCGCATTGAATATATTTCTTACTAATCACCCGAACATATCATTTGCATATCCCCCGGCTGCTATGCACATGCAGTTTCGTCTGCAAAGTGTAACCCTACTATAATTGTTCTACCTACTAAGCCATTGCATTAAAGAGCTGAGAATCGGAATTTAGGCCAGGCATGACAAGATGCCTGAGAGGGAAAGAGGGAGTGAAGAATGTGGCTGCGCAGCCTGTATCATGTCATTAAAAGCACCAGGCGAAGCGATTGCTTTGAACTCGTGCCACTGTAGTGCAGACCACAACATAACGTGACCTTGTTTTTATCGTTGCTCAGCAGATTGGAAAACAAAAGGATGGGAAGGGAGTAAAGGAGATTAAATAAATGAGAAATGCAGTCTTAAGAAAACAGAATATGGCCTTTGAAATATCCACGCTTGAAATTTTTTTGTCCATGGCAGGCCTGCATTTTTCAGTCAGTAGCTTTCATTAAAAGGACTCAGCACATGGCGGATACAGAAGTAAGGACAGAAGGGAACAGAAAGAAGTCGTGAGGATAAAACCTTAAAATACTCTTGATTTTTAAAGAGCTGCTGCACAAAGAAATATATTATTGCCCTCTAATTAGACATGGCTGGTCCTCGCCTTCGCGTGGGCGTCAAAGTATGCATCATTCACATGAGTCTACACTCTTACTTGGTATTTTTCATTTTTTGACACCAGACTGCATTCTTTCCTGTGATGATGATCCCATGGCCGACAGCAGACCAACACACACCGGAGAGTTAGTCACTCTGAGCTTGTGGTACACAGGTAGATAGATGGAGTGGTGGTCAGTCTGTCGCTCCCTCTGGTCTGTGTTTTCTTACACAGCAGACATCTGTTGATCATTTAAAGTTCAAAATCATTTTAATCTTTTTCTCACCCTCTTTGTGCTTCAGCCTCCCTGTCAGAGGAGTCTACTTCTTGAAGGTGTTGGTAGGCGGGGCCCGAATACTTGGATCCTCCAATCGGATTTAGCCTTCCCCTGGGTATGGGCGGGGTCCTGCGTGGAGCTGACCAATGGGCTGTCCGGGTTTTCTGATCCGGGATGTGAGACAAGGAACCACTTCTGAGGAGGAAAAAAAAAGGTCACATTGTTTAATATCTGATGGACTATGCTGTCATATATGGAAATATAACCTCTTCTCAGCCCATGAGTCCTGAGTGGGACTAGGTACTTTGATTGTGTTGAATAGGTCTGATGTTTAAGTGTAAATATATGTAATACTTGAGTAGATTTGAGTGGATTCATAAGCATCTGCAAGATTAGAGTAGATTGATGGTTACTGCTAATCTATTTGCTCATCAACTGGTGATCTGTCATGCTAGTGCCACTGTTCATTCACTGTTTGGATCAGGTTTAATTACCCATTTGCCATTTTACAATTGTTTTCCCTTTTTTAAATTTATGTACAAAGGGTTTGGGTAGGTTGTTAATTGGTCTGTTTTGGACTGAAGACCTCTTGTAAGCAGCTGAAAGAATAATCAACATGTGACCAATGTTAAAATGCTTCATCAAACTGAATTTAGATGGAAACTGACCAGAAGATGAAGTATTTGCCTTTTCAAGTCAATAGTTCAGGGAGCTAAGGAGCCAAAGAACTAAGCTCGACAAGAAAATCTTTAACCAGCAACCACATTTCTGGCTTCATTTCTGATACAATTATTTAGACAGTGGTCGAAAGTTGCTTTTACTAAAACACAAATATAGTTTCTGAGTTCCTGAAAAGGTCCTGCAGTGGAAAACAGCTACAAGTTAAGAGCAGACGTCTGTTTGGTTCAGAAAAGTTGATTTGTGGCTATTAATTCATTTGTCTTATAGCAATTGGAAAGCATGGTGTTTGTGTATGTCGTCTTTGCTCACATACATCTTCCAAAAGTGATTTTCGAGCTGGAATACTTGTAAATACATTCTGATGTACTTTACTGAAGTAGCAAATGTCCTCATTCATATTTAACTCTGCTGTTTAGAAGGATTTGCCTCTGAAAATAAGCTCCTTAACTTCTGTAACAACCAGTACATCTGCCTTTTTGTCGTCTAGCCATCACAATTTAGCCCTTGTTAAAGTTGCTCAGATCCTTATGCTTCTGCATCTTACGCATCAACTTTGAGCACGAAATGTTCACTTGCTGCCTGATATATCCCACCCACTGACAGGCGCCATGATAACGAGGTAATCAGCGCTATTCACCTCGCCTGTCAGTGGTCATAATGTTATGGCTGATCGGTTTAGCACATTTAGAAAGTGAGATATACATGACAGGTAGAGAATATTAAGAGTTTTATAGTCTCACTCATATTTTTTGGGCTTATTGATTATTTTCAATCTGTGCATAGAATAAGGCGCTTACATGTGTTGGCAGAGTTTCTAAAAAGAGAGTTTTTAAAAAGATACATCATGTCTGAGATCAGTATCTTGGCCAGTTTCTTTCCGACCCCTAACATTCATAATCTGTAGTCATATCTCCCCTGATGTATTGTGTGGTCTGGTTGCAGGGTGTATTTTTGCTACTGTATGATCACTGAAAAATTATATCAATACTACAGGCAGCAGCGTGTGTCTGTGATCCTCTCACTCTTCTGTGTCTACAAATTGCTTTGTGTCACTTTGACGGTGACACACCTCCAGAGCATATAGACTGTAATATTATAAATCAGAGTATATAGTTTAGAGAATATCATAGATCCAAAATGAAACTGACAGAAGGGCGGGATTGAGAGAAAAAGGCGCAATTACTCATTTGTCTGCTACTTCAGCACCACAGATGCTAGGTACTGATATTTCAGAGCCATAGATTCTAACTTTTATAAACCTCAGTCAGATAAAGGATTAGTGAGTCAGGCAGACTAGACATATTCAACTGAACAACCCCTCTCTACACACTCTCTGCTACTAAAGGATGGAGCGTCGGGATGGCAGGTTATTAAGAGGGGTGCATTTTGGTCCTTTTTGCTAAGGAGGATGGGATCCCCTCTCAAATCGCCCATCTTCTTCCCAGCACACTCTGTTCTCCTGATACTATAGTGTCCAAGTCTTTGTCTGAGCTGATGAGATTGTAAACAAATAGAGCAGCAAAATGGCGGCCAACCGTGTGATCAACTCAGTGCAGAGAAAGTGAGAAAAGGAGATAGTAAAGTCTTGCAGGAGTTCAGCTCCCCCCTCCCAAAAAAAAGAAGTGCTTTAAAGGTTGTCTGATAGTATTTCTGGGAAAATCTCCTCTCAACCACTGACTGGATCCCCTTGAAAAAAGGCGATTAACCCCCAGCTGCTCCAGTGGAGTTGCTTAGCAGTTAGAGTTAGAAAACCACAGGTGCCCTGAGAGCCTCTCCAGTGTGAATGTCTGTAACTGAACAGCGATGACAGAGAGCGAAGTCAGAAAAGAGGTATGTGTGCATTTTACTCATTTACCCCCTGTCCCAGAATCAGAAAATCACGCTGTCTTTTTGCTCTCACCGATATGAAAACAAAAAAACCCGAGGCAGAGCTTAATATAGCAGTCATTGAATATATTACTGAGAAAGAAAAAATCTCTGAACCATCAAAACAAAACACCAATAGGTGGTCTGACGTACACACCTGATCTGCAGGGGTTCCCTTCTCTTTGGCTCAGCTCTGTCAGTGTGTTTGTTCGTGTGTATTCTAACAGAAAATCCAACCTTGGCGAAGAGCTGAATCCTAACTCTGTCAGAAGCAGGCAGTGGAGTGTGTGTTGGACTGTGTTTCTGCTGATGAACATGCCAAAGCACAGACAACTCTGACAAACCGCCGAGCAGCGTGAGAAAAAAAAAAAAAAAAAAGAAAAAGCTTACCGGGATTTACATCTGCACCGGCTCATAAATCTGCGCTTCCTATTTTATCTCTGTCACATCTCCTCTGTTTTCATGACCGTTGTAGATATGCTTATTAACATGTTTATAGCTTTAATTACAATTACTATCATTCTACCGTAAATCAGCAATTAGCTCTGGCTGCACTGTAATGTGGATAATTCAATTTCTCTCTTCACTGAGCCCCTGCTGATTATAGGAAGGGATGCAGAAGTTGCCTATTGTTGGTATAATTTGCATTATTGCAGCTGCATCTCCAGTGTAACATTACACCTGCGTGTGTGTGTGTGTGTGTGTGTAAATGACAGTTATACCTGTGATGTTTCGCTGTGCCCCTGGAGCTGTTGGATGGCGTGGTGGAGATGTTGCAGTGTGCAAAGCTGGACTCACAAACGTTTCCCTGGCGAGGCTGGGAGGAGCGTTTGAAGTACTGCGGAAACAAGAAGCAAGAAGGACAAATCAAAACAACGTATGAGGAATTGATCCTATAAATGACCGTCAATATGTTGGAGACATTTTAACATCATGCGATACAAAGTGATCCCACTCAGAATGAAACTTCGCCGCCTCCTCAGGCAGGTTATATTGAGCTTCCTTAGATCTCTTCTGTTAACTCCCACAGCTCTTTCTCACACATGGAGAGCCTCGGGGTGGGGAGTGCCTACTGCCTTGATTCTGGGAACTGACTGTCAGAGACTAAATGGAGTTGAGCAACGTCTATTTCTGCCTTTTGCCACCTTCCTCAACATCATTCTCGCCTTTTCAGGGATCGAGGTAAATTGCGCTGTGCACCGAGAGCGGGAGGGAGGCTGCTTGACAGCTTGATAAAATCAAGAGCATTAAGGCTTCCGGTTGTGTCACAAATCTTCTACCAACAATGAAGAGTGGCGACTTCACCGAGGTCCAGATGTGTCAATAGTGGCTGAATATGTGGCAGATGGGAGAGAGATGAAGTGAAATGCGTGCTCGGGATGGATTGCTGCACTGTTCACTGTGGATGTATTTATGACGGTAGAGGTAAAAGGTGATGGTCATATAGAGAGTCATATGAAACCATTTTACACGCCTGGTTTACTGTGACAGCCTTTTTCCATGCCTGAACCGAAAATCGACTCTGAACAGTACAGAACTCAGCTGCCAAGAAACGTGATCACATCACTCCTGCTCTGTGGAATAGATTTTACTTTAAGGGCTCTACCTTTAAGGCCTCTCTGCTGCTATAAGTCTTAAGAAGAACCATTCTTGCCAGCACATACTTTGAGATCCTCGGGCAGAGGGCTTTTGTCTGTTCCACAGGCATGGTTGAAAACTAAACGGGCCAGAGCATTTGCAGTCGGGACCCAGAGGCTCTGAAATTGTGTGCCAGAGGAAATCAGGACAGCTGAGTCAGTGAAGTGCCTTCTTAAAACATACTTTTATGCGAGCACCTTTCATGATTTCACTTGAGTTTTAATTTTCATTGAACTTGAAACTTGAAATCTGGGAAGGAGAAAATCACCTCGGTTGAACTGCCAACCACTTACCACAGACACGGCTTCGTTTTAAGGAGACACAATCAGCCGCACTTTGCTCAAGAGCTGAGGATATTATACTATTATGCCAAATATGTATGTATCTGTGTAATCGATTTTGTGGTGATAGCCTTAATTGTAATGTATAAATGCACATAATGTGTATATTAACCCGGCTCTCTGTTCTCATCAGCATCAAATAAGCCAGAAATAACACAATTTTAATATTTAATAAGCCCATTTAAAGCCTGGATTAACCACAGTGGAAAAGTTGATTAGTAAATCTGTGCAATTAAGCTCTGAGTGCTTCTGTTCAGTGAAACATCAAGAAATATTAAGATAAAATGTCAAGAGATGGAGATTACAAAACAGCCTATGTAATAATAATAAAAAAAACCTTTACAGTACATATCTCATTATACTACCACATTTTTGTTGTATGGTCATGCTTTAATGTCCGCCTCCTTTACTCTAACAAAGTCACGGCTGAGTGAGTCAGGGTGGTGATTTCTGTCCAGAACCGTCACGTCTTTCATTTTGTTCAGACATGTATTCTTCCTATAATTCTCTACCTCTTTATTTCTTTTCATCTCTTTTCCATCCTTCCTCATCGACACTTCCTTTGTCGCCCCCGCTGCACTCTTGCTCTCTGGTAGTCGGTGGTGTTCATTGCTATAGAGACAAATACGCGACGAAACAAAACAGTTCTTTGTTTTGTGCTTCGCGATGCGTTTGACAAGGCAGACTCCGCTGCAAAGCGGCAAACATCTGCTGTGAACTCGACAAAAGAACACAGGACAACACGAGAAAAGTGTTTTAGGCTTTAAACTTTAAAAGCTTTAAAAGATGTAAGGAGAGCAGTGCTGGTTTGATTTCCTACCTACAACACAAACATATCTGTGGTTTGCGTCTATCTGGCTGTGACAGTTTTCTCTCCTCAGCATTATCACAGCATTGTCTAGACTTTTGTAACATAAGCTATTTTAGTGCAATTTCTTGCTCCAAAGTACATTTATGTCTTATCTTTATGCAGAGTTCTGAGGACCGATGTCTGATTAACAAGGCTGTCACCGATGCAATCCCCTTTGAGGTCTCTCTGCAGGACACCAGCCTCATTAGCGTCACCCATGCTGCCATAGTTATGTGACCATTCAGACATTTGAAGGCTGATTTGCACTTATAAAACCATAACACAGGCTACTTTCCTAACTTGAATTGAAACAGTACTGAACTGATTCATAAATCTTTAAGCAGCCAAAAGGAATTTTCATTTTGGGTTGATTCTAGCGGCCCCTGTGGACAAATTGGTCGTGTTTCTACCGCTTGTTAGTCTGATTTCAAGGGGAATCTGACTGAATCTGACCCAGTGGTAAGCATTAAGAGTAACTCTATAGAAATAACCAATCTGTTGTTGTTTGTAGGTCATGTAGGTCATATAGATGCAATAAACTGAGGCAGTTTCATAACCAGCTAAAAACTCCTTGTAGCACGTTTAAAATCTTCGACTTTGACATCTTTATGTCAGAGTTGCACTTTTACCCTCACGAAATCTGAGTCTGGCTTACCACAAAACAAACAAGACCTTAACCTGTAGTGTATCTCATGCGTTCAAATACTGCTCACCTTGTCTCAACCTGGAATCAGTCAATACTGCATTGGCGAGTGTGGCTTCTTTGGTATTTCAGGATGGTATTTAAATGTAGCAGTTTGCATCTTAACATACTGGCCAGATGTCTTTAGGGAACAACACAGATCCTTGCTGGAGGCATTTTTAAAATGATACCGGTTCGGCTCAAGGAGGTGCTGCAACGTTTGACTGTCTCTACATCTGAGTTTTATTTGATTATCTGGGTCAAATTAGCATAAAAGAGGCATTAGACTGACAAATATCTCGGGCTTCAACAAAAGTTTACACCTCCAAAGTGCTGATAAGTGGTTTCAAATGTAAAATAACACATTAACACATGAAGTTTCATCTGATTACCACTGAAAATCCACAACTGTATATTTGGCAACAGCATATAAAAGACCTTACTTTTCAAAATAAGAGCTACTGTGTTGTTTTAATCAGTTCAGGTAACATTCCATGACAGTTACTATTATACTATTACTATTACTATGCTATACTATTTAGTGTGATGAAAGTTTTTTAACTACAGAGATAATGTGATATTCAAGGAGCTGATTTCACACATAAAGGTCAGAATACTTGTTATGAGGAGTATTAGTCTGTGAAACTAAAAGTCTGTTTCTACTGCCAACTTTCTGTGCAATACTAAATAGCTCGACTACCCAGTTAACAGCGCACTGGGTATTGTAAGATACAAATAATACAATTATACAGTATTAATGTACTGCAAATCCGATGTGTATTAGGAGGTGAACAGTCCAATTTGACACCAATTTCTTGCTCTCTCTGCCCTCTTTCTGCACACCCAAGTTGCTAATTGATACAGAAGATTCCAGTGAAGACAGCCTGTGATAAAACAGCAAATATGAAGTTTTAACAGTGGGACATTATGCTAGAAAGTCAGCTACAATTATTCAAACTGAGAATGAAGATTATTGCTTGCATGTGCTGTTAATTAATTCATGATTAAGAAGAAATGGATGGCAGTTTAATCGGCTCTGCTAGTCGTTACTGAAGGACTGTCCAATTTCACTCTCTTAACAATGCTTTCCTTTTACAGTAGCAGACAAAAAAAAGTCTTGTGTTTAACTTATTTATCCATTACAGACTAATAAAGAGCTGCCGACCAACTAAAAGTGCATCCAAGCTGTAAATGCTGACACTTTGCGGTTCAGCATCCTTTTTGTTTCAGTTTGAAAATAGATTTCAGCTTTAGAAAGACTGCTCAAGGAAAAAGCGGAAACTGTGTGCATGTGTCATACAGCAATACTGACTGTTTATAGAGGTCATCAATATAAATGCAATGTTTTCTTGCACAGCTGCAGGCGAAGAAACTCTGCTCTCTGGCTCCATAAACGACGCACAGATACAACGGGTGAAAGTAATCATTGCTTTGACAGTGACTTCTGACCGAGTCTGGACGTTTGCGGTTCAAAGGGAGTATGTAATGACGTGTAATATATTAATGGATATGTGCCTGTGTGTGTACAGTGTGTGTGTGTGCGTGTGCACTGTAATGGATGTTTTAATCTCTGAGATAGGGACTAGAATGCACCATATGCCTGTGGCACTGAGGTTTTTTAACACTGACAGACTATCCGGAGGGGACCAGGAGATGATTTTTATGATTTGTGCAGAGATGCTGGCATCAATAACAACTTTACAGCATTATAAACACACACACACACACACACACACACGCAGACACACCTTAGTCTCAGACCTAAGCATAGCAGAGCAGGGTATTCGTGTTCATGATAGAGACAGAGCAGTTTCAATTATATGGCAATGACAGATAGACTCTGTGGAAAACCTGTGGGATACATGATAGGGTGGTAAAACTGATTGATGGAGAAAGGCCGGCTCAGTCAGAACAGCTCTTTACTTCACTGCTTAATCAAATACTTCCAACAAATGGCCCTGCAGCGCTAATCAGAAGTGTTCGTTTCCCATATTGGGTTTTAAACCCTGGGTACTTCTGCTGCCTTTGTCATGACATACTCAATTATACGGGGTGTTGATCTACGTGTACACACGTGCTCAAATGCAACAAAAAATCCATATTAGAGTCAGATTAGAAAAATAAAATTGGGACTTAAAGGATCAGTGAGTAG
Source organism: Protonibea diacanthus (assembly GCA_028641955.1). Lineage (NCBI taxonomy): Eukaryota > Metazoa > Chordata > Actinopteri > Sciaenidae > Protonibea > Protonibea diacanthus. The sequence goes on along the minus strand of CM053989.1, from coordinate 4,971,841 downwards.
GATTTAGCGGCATCCAGCCTTGTCTCACCCTTCTTACTAGTGTGAAGGGGAAAACTACAGTGGTTATGAGATATGAAAATGGAGAATCGCCCTATCCAGTGGTTGGTTTGTAAGAAACATGGTGGACGATGGCTTGTGGCATCTGCAGTGTTTGTAAGGCAACAATTCTTATTTTCAGGTGATTATACAGTAATGAAAACTTATTAAATTCCACGGCATGCAGCAGAGATGTAATAAAGAATGAAAGAAATCCAACACAACAGAGTCTGTATGACACATTAGTGTAAGTGAAAGCTCCTAACATGCACTGACCCTTGTGCTTTGTTACACTGTGTTCAGGCGCTTTGGTAATTGATAGCCTGTAGACAGAAATCAATGGGATTCCGGGCGCGTAGGCACAAAATAAGCAAATACAATTCATTTGCATGTAAGTTTCCCAAAGGCTCCTGTAGAAATTAAATAAACAAGAACAAGATTTAAAAGCAACATTTATACAATAAAGATCAGGCTTGTTTTCCAAGCAACAATACATTCTGTAGAGACAGTAAGCAATAATCAGTAATTCATGAACTAGTGCTAATAGAGCAATTTGCAAGATAGGAGCCAAAGGACCGATTTTAAATTGTTTCATATTATGCTTTAATAAAATGCGATTCAATTGTAGTTTATTCAGTTGGATTTTATTGCATTTTGTTGTCTACTCTTTGTGTTTTCAACAGATGAGATAATCATTAATATGGGAAATAATAATTATCATATTTATATTTGCAATATTAAAACTTTGCTCACCATCCAGTTCGACAACTAGTTTTCTAAGCGTCTAGCACTGCCGATTTCGCAAGGATCCATGGATGAACTTTGCTTTTCTGGTGTGACCAAGCCACAATGCTGAACGCTGATTATTCTCTCAACTACTGGATAAAATCTAGAAAAGTTTAAAGTAATTGCTTGTGACAGAAAGTCGTGCTATAGCCTTTTTTGCTGTGAAGTAGCAATGCCAACGGCTACAGACCCTGAAACTCCTGAGGAGACCTCCAATCAACCACCACAACCACCGGCTGCAGACTCTTTGACAGTTAGCTTGGTTGCGATGATGATGATGATGATGCATGACCTCAATAAAACAATATTATATACACTGTAAAGTATAAAGATTCTTGAGTCTTGAGTTGCAAATGCAGTGAAGACTGAGTTAAAGGCAGCATGACTGACATACATCTCCCATTCAGACTGTTGACCAACAAGAAGCTAAAAAAAGCATAAAGCCTAATTTTTCAGAAAGTATGAAAAATGTATCACAAAGCTAACTGATAAAGCGCAGTGACCCATTTAAAGTTTCAATGAAGTTCCCAACTCAAAGAAGAAAGGGAATGAGGCAGGTTTGAACATTCCTTTCATTGACTTACAGAAGAAAAAGATTTTAAAAAAGTAACATCAATGATGCCTAAAAGGACAAATCATTTGAAGATTTGAATAGAGATTCAAGCTATAAGTGTGGATCCACAAAAATGTATTTTAATATACTTCTTATGGCTGCAACATTGCAACATTGTATAATTATACTACATTTTTAAAAAGGGCATCGCTTTGATTTAAGCATTTCCAATTTATGGAATATATGATATTAATCTGAGTAGACGGTTGGATTGCTGCCATTCCCTTGATCTTCATTTGCGTTTGGGAGGCCGGTTTGTTTGTCCTTGGCAGAGCTCTCAGCTTGAGAGTAATGTGAGGAGGCACACCTGACACCCCGTCTTTGCAAACTCCAGATTTTACAGATTACTTTCAAGCTTTGGTTAGCTCTATCTCCAAGCTATATAGCTTAGATATCTGAACATTTTATGAACTGACCCTCCAAGACCCTCTAGCCTTGTTTTAAAGTTTGTTCACTCAAGATTAAAGTCGGCAGAGCCCGTGCAGTGCTGCTGCATTCAGACACCGTTACATCTTTGACCTTTTGACTCAAGTTAGACATTGAATCATTATATAAAGTAATTGTCTAATATACGTAGTAATTATATTGGACTTTATAAGCCTCTTGTGACCAGTCTGAGATGCTGATCTGTCTCAGTGAAATAAACTGAACATGTGCATCACAAAAGCTGGATTATGATGCTGCTAGGATCTATGAAGATGTATGATTTTTTTTTCGTAAGTTTAACAAAAAGTCTCCAGTCTCCATGCTGGGACACCTTACTGGATCAAATCGATATACACACAGGAGTGTAGAGGATTTCAAGGAGGGGTTATTCGGTTGGTTGCAATCTGCGACCTCACTGCAAGATGCCACGAAATCCAACAGGCTGGACCTTTAAAGGCAATAGTTTGATAGCTACGTGATTTAAATCTTCTCATATGACTCTTGCATAGTTCCCCAAAATGTTAAACTAAAGGATCAGCGTGTAGGTTATAGGGGCATCCAGAGGTGCAGTTGCTTACCCTCTTGCCTCACCCTGTCCAAGTTTGTAGGAAAAAAAACTAGAGTGGTCAAAAAACAGACAAATAACACAGAAGGCTCTACGATGAGACAAGTAAGAAACTAGTGTTTACTGCTGGTAGGAGACGGTCAGTCGTATCATGAACTGCTAGTGAATTTGATCTCTACTTCATGTGAACTGGATCTCACATACAGGATACAAATGTCTCCGCTTCGCCCACACAGGAGTTTATCAATCTATGTGTATATTAATTTGTTTATGATGGATAAAGAGTCTTTGGTGCACACAGTACACTTTGCTTCATTTTAAATTTAAATCATGCCTCTGAGGGATGTACAATTTATCCAGTAAAGCCTTCTGTCAAACCTCCGTAGATTAGATAGGTATATGATAAACATGCAGCAACGATTAAATTTAATTTATGCCCAATGGTGCACAAATACATACATACACACAGACTCTCCCCCAAGGCGATGGTACATGCGGATTTGACTGACATTCAAATTAAGGTAATGTTTTCCATCCCAGCTACTCTGCGGCACACATCTGGGAGAGATGTGGTGACAAAGAGTGCCGAGAAGATGATGAATGACATCTCTAGCCAGCACCGTGCTCCCAAACCACTGAACGATCGCATGCTCGAAGACCTGTGAGCCTGATGCAAGTGGCCAGGTGGAGACAGGAATACATACCGATTCATATGCAGCTAAACACGGCAGGGGGGTGATGGATTTTATGATAGATGCTAATATTCTGAGGTGTTCTCTGAGTACCGCATGTGTCTGATTTGTAATAATCTCTCCAGGGGCACCGCTATCAGATACCACATTTTAAATGTATATAACTCATTTCATTAGTGTATGTCACCTGAAAATAAGCCTTTTACATCTGCAGATGTAGTCCGCCATGTTGGACTGCCATGTCTCTACAATAGCCCACAACGGACAGACTAAACACTGACCCAAGAAAGGACATTTTGTGTGTTTTTTTCTGTGGCTGCTGTAGTTTTTTTCAGAAGGAAAGAAGGTGAGGTAAAAGGTTTTCAAATCTGCAACTACATCACTAGATGCCAATAAATTCTTCACAGTTAAGTGACAAACTTAGCAACAAAACATTTCAAATTTGTGCTGATGGTAACTAATGGCACACAAGTTTCTGGTGCTGTATCTTTATGCTGGTGTAAGCAAACGAGGAAGATTCTTAACCACAATAGGTTCAAGTTAATGTCATCCAGGAAATCAACAGAATTTCAAGACAGCCAGTTTTCAAAGAAATTCAGTGGGAGCATCCGGAGAATACTGGACAGGTGTACATGCACAGACATCCATCACCAGGAGGCTACAGTACTTTGAAAGAAAGTCAAGATGGGAGAAAGCAAAAACAGCATTAGTCACCTCATGCATTTGCAGGTTGGTGTTAGGAGCCCTCATCTTGGCATCTAGGGCATTCTGCGAGTTAGCAGTGTAGTTTTTCAAACTGCGACTCTCCTTCAGGTGGGCCTGGAGCTTCTCTCTGCGCCTCCTGAAGAGAAAATAAAAAAGAAGGGATGATGCACAAGTGGAATGTATTTCAGGAGAGCTCTGACTGCTGAATGGCTGTGAATCCTGCGTAAGTCTGCAGATTTTCAAGTATGAGGATAAAGCACGTGCTCGCCCAAAAGTATTTAACCTTGCTTTCACTGAAGAGGCCATCTCCATCCTTCATTAACATCACATTAGGCTCTCCAAATGGCTTCTAGTAAAACATATTTGAGTTCCTCACTGTCATGATTAGGTTCTGCAATCAACTTTCCCACCAAGTCCCACCTGCAACACATCTATAATTTTGCTCTAATTAATTCACAACAGGAGCCTTGGGACAGTTGCTGTGCCTTTGTGTCACAGAAGAATGGCAGCACAGTACAGAACATGAAGCCTAAACTAGACTTTAAACTACCAACTTGTCATGACGGCATGTCAACAAACGTAACATATGTAGTTATTTGCAGACCATTTGAAAGTCACCTTTCCCTGAGGAGTTCTCTGCCCCAATAGAGATTCCAATAGAAACTTACTTCAAACTCAAAAAGCAATGTAAAAGAGACTTTTAGGTGTTCTTAGTGTTCTAATACAGATCTATTTAAGTCAAAACACGGAATGTGCATTTATCCTGCCTTACTTTTCTAAAGGACACTATCTACAAGATCTTTCTCAGAAATTTGAGACTCATCTTCCAAAATGTTTCTCACAGAATTAGTTACTGCCGTTGCAAATTACTGCCCTTGAAGAGAGAGGAGAAGAAGAAAGTTAGCTACCGACTAAAGAAACTTTCTATCTCCACTTCTCCTTCTTTCTTCTCTGCACAGTAACAAAAAATAACTAGGACAAACTAGTATTCCAGTTTGAATGATAAACCTTGACTCTCTGTATTTTATCATTTCTGAAATGTTTTGAGTCTAGACTCTTTATTTCTTGTGTTCCTATATGTTTTTATTAACCGGTGGAATAAGAACACTAAGAGACATTGAAGGACTGAACTCACTGACTGGAAAACTAATGAGTTTTAGCATAATCTTGCTTAGACACAGACCTGACTCATGGCTGAGGTCTACACATAATCATGTTAAAGGAAGTGGAATAATTAGACCTCGTGCAGCAAACAGATCTGATTCCTCCGTTTGAAAGAAGCTCTCTTGGGTTTTTTGACCAGTGCAATGACACTAGTGATCCAAGTTTGTACAAGTACACTGGAAAGAACCCCTTTATTACAACTTCATTCTGTTGTGGCAGAGGTATGCTCATTATCGGATAGAGCCGATGGAGCCATTACAGTCTCTGTCTTGACTGTGTGCTGAATGACAGCGATGTAATGAAGTGTTTACAAACAGCTCCCTCTCCACCTCTGTGGCACTTTAATTATATTTCCTTAGAAGATGGCTGCGACATTTGGTACACACTAAAGCGTTCACTTAATATGAAAGGTCCATTATCTCTTCTCAAGCCGAGACAAAGTCTGGTTGTTTATTTGATGCTTTTGAAAGCAAAAGCGTACGCTCGCCTTTTCATGTTAGAAGAGCTTTTGAAATCAGACTTGTTTGAAAGATGCCAGTCGCCTCCAACATCACAAACCTGCTCTGAACGTAGCTCAGGCTGCATCTGATTACTGAAACCTGTAGATTAATACGAATGGGTCTAAACTACATGAAAATACCATAAAGGATCAATCTCACAGGTCACGTTGCTCAAAAAATGTTCAGCACTTTTTAATTAGTTAATTATGCTACTTATCATGCTGTAATGTCTGTATTTGTTTGGTGGGACTTGTGTGCTTTAATTAGACAGTGCCGGTAAAGAGATAACTGGAAATAAGGGAGTGAGAGATACAACTCAAGTCAGATACAACTCAGCCAGATGAATCAGCGATGTTACAGTCAGCATCTTAATCCTTAAACCACACAAGTGCTGCCTGTTCTTCAAAAGAGGATCCTTTATTATGATTAAAAACTAATTAGCCCAATGTTCTTTGGAATTACGTCCATATTGGATGAAATCTGGGCTGCCTTCATACCCTTACAATCTGCCTGGGTATAGGAAGGATATAGAGGGTACGGAGATCTGGGCAGTGAGCCCAAATGTTCGTATTTTTATGAACTGTACCCATGATGGTTCCCTAACACTAGCCTCATTTTGCCACATCCACGATCGAAACTTGACAGACTTGGTTATTGCTGAGTTTTAAAAATGTTGGACTTTGGGTTTGGGGTTTTGCTTCTGAGTTAAATATTGAGGTTCACGTCTGGCAACAGGGTTGAAATTAAGATAACTCAAATGTCTTCACTATATCTGCAGTGTCTTTTCTCCACATGTCACAGCGGTGTAAAAACATCTACCTGTACCCAAACACAAGAGGTTACTGAAAATCACAAAAGTAGCATGAATTTGTGAATTTAAGAAGATAATAGTCATTAGATAACTGATCTTTGTGTTAATGCAAACATATAATAATGGAATAACGTTGTGTTGTGTGTTTACATCATTATAACCTCTGTTAAGTTAACATAAACTTGTGACTTGATACTGGTTGGGATTTTTGTTTAGGTCTGTAATGTTTGCCTTCTGTCTGTTCTTTAGAAAGTGAAACACACGATCAGTTAGATTGAGGTGAAGTGACTGACTTTGGTCAAGAACATTGAACTCTTCAGCTGCTTTGTCTGCAGGTTTTGGATCACTGTGTCCTAAAATTCAGGTACGTATAAAAAAAACATGGATGTGAACAAGCTGAAAAACACTTTTCACTTTAGCCTCAGCATAGAGAGGAAAAAACGTGTCACTCCAAATTCATACATACACACTGCACTGCAGGTTCCCTTTAAAAAGCAATGACGACAGCATGAGTTGAAGAATCAGCGCTCTTTTCTTTAGCTGTATTTTTGTCTGGATGTATTTTTTTCCTCTCAGTGTGGGAGAACCTTTGACTTTATCTTTATTCAGGCCACTCAGATTTGCATGAACACTTCCTCCTGATCTGTATGCATCTTCTCAATTGAACAAGCTAGTTCCCTGACTCAATTACAGATTCATTGAAAGCGCCTGTCCATCATGCCTTGATCCGATTATCTTGTTGTCAGGCTGCTCACTCACTCACATCATTATATTACAGAGGGAAGCCTATGGAATTACAGTGCTATCTATCACAGCCTATACTCCACGGTCCATATATCCTGAATGACAGACTGCCTGCGACATACCGAATGTTTGACCCAACCTATTGAGAATATAGTGTCTCTTCAGCTATGCAAAGTTGTCACGGGCAGGAATGGGTGTGAACCATTTATATGGCAATTAATTTGCACACACAGAGCACGCACTGCAGAAATATGCAGATAGGGAGAGAGGGGCAGGAAGGAGAGAGACGGTACAGGAGCCACACGAGCTGACCTTTGGGTTATAATGGGCTATGAATATGTGTGTGCACATAATGAGATTTACAAATTGTTGCAAATACCCAGTCTGGGATTTCGTTCAAGATGTTTGATGCCTCAACATGTTCTATCGGCCTTCACTAAATTAACAAAATGTCTCCTTGGGCATTTCGTCTGCCCACACCCACAACCGGGCTTATTACCAAATACTTTAACATTTTGCTTACTTTAGGACTTCTGCCATAAATATTATCGCCAAAGCAAGTTTGAAAGTTTAAAAATCATTGGAGTAACTTTCAGTTCAAATGGAAGCAAGAAAACCGATGGTTTGGATGAAATTACATGTCACATTAGCTAATTTACCTGACAATATATTCATGAGAAAATTTCATATGTCACATTTGTGCATGGCTGGAAAAATGGAATGCATCTAAGAGCTGTGTGAAAACGCCCAATTGCAGTCCTTGAACTTTGTGTGTGTGTGTGTGTGTGTGTGTGTGTGTGTGTGTGTGTGCTTTGCTGTTGCGATTCGTGTTTTTCCTTTACCTTTATTCAACCTGCCAAACCAGTCCTGTCTGTGACAACATAACCTGAGCCCTTTTCCTATCCATGAAGGTCAGCACTACAGGGAACACAATTCAAGAAACAGATCCGGATCTCCTGGATAATTCTGTTTAATATCTTTTATATTTCTGGTGATATAATTTTATAGTTGCCTTTTTAATATTGTTTGTACACAGGGTTAATCAATTTAAAGGATAATTCTGGTGTATTACAACTTATTTCTGTAGTTTTGGTGTTCATTTGTACTGATCATGATAACTGATATCTAATTACCAAAGTCACGAACTAAAGACAAAACAAGATGTGAACAAACCTTAACATTAAAACTTATTTGGAGATAAAGCCGCAAGTGACACGTCAGTAGTAATTTCTCATCTGGCAGGAAACGTTTGTGCACACAGCCACAGGAAGATGTTTGGATAAAAACTTACTGTGTTTGTTTAAAACCGATATGATTGCCTGATTGACTTTGTTGCGGCAATGTCACCACAATCCCCTCAGCAATTAACCAAATGTTGTCATTATTGATAGGAATGAAGGCCAGTTACTATCATCCAGCTGAAAATCAAAACAAGCAGCATTTAAAACAGTTCATTTAAATAAATCTGCATGGAAACACTGCGGGTTTGATGCGTATCTACACGGTGTGTTTGTCCTCTCACTTGTTGCGGCAGTAGAGGGCCATGCACAGGGTTCCCAGGAGGCTGATCGCCATGGCGATGGATGTGATTGACAGCACCTGTCTCTTGTACACCTCTTTGCTCTCTGCAGGGAAACAAAAAACAGAGGAAGGAGCTGCATTAATGTCTGAGCAGCACACTGTTTGGGAATAATGTCATGGGTCACTTACATCTGTCAGCACGTGTGTATGAGAAAGGGAGAAGGGAAGAGAAAGGTGTTTTGTGAATGTTTATGAGTGTGTGTAAATGTGTGTATATCTGCGCAAAACCCCAAGTCAATATTTGCAGAGCTTCTGAATTAATACTAAATTAATACTACATTGTAATCTCACCATAACGCAGAATTAAACATGGTCTTGAGGTTTGTACTTACCCATTTTTAATCTCTAATATTATTGTTTTGTCGTACCCAAACAGCCATTACAACTCATCACACAACAGATCTCTTGAGGTGTCTTTCCTGTAATTACTTTCACGATAAATAAACGAAACAAAACTGAAATAAAATAACAGCTCGAAATCCATTTACAATACACCAACACATATTTACAATTCTCCAGCAGCGCCTGCTATCCTTAGTTACCGCGCAGCCCATTTTATCAGCTCTACCACATCGAGTAATGGCACAATAGACTGCTTTTGAAATGGATGCCACATGAAATGGAGCTTGAACACATGGAGACACAAAGAGTTATGGCATGGACGGACGCCATTAGTGGAGAAAAATGGAAGCTGTCCTGTTTGCTACGAACAAGTAAATCATAGTTGCCTTCGGGTACATTAATAGGCGATCAATCAGGTTTTATTTAGCGAGGCTCAGACCTTGGAGAAGCATGAAGATGACACAAGGTGTTGGGGTTTTACATTGAGGTGATTGAGACAAATTTCTACTGCGGTTGAGTTTGAATGGCCACTTTAGTACAAAAAAGATAAAGTTCAGTTACAGCCGCCGCGCCCTCAGTGCGTAAGCTGCAGAATACGACCACAACCTTCTCGCCTATTGCAGCGTATCTGCTACCACTGCGTCTTGCTCAAGGGCGTCCTGACAGCAGGCAACGAGACAGAGTGTTACTAATTCATGACCACATCCAGATTTTTTAAGCCCGTCTGGGAATTCAAACCAGGGATCTGTCAGCATAAGTGTATAAAGCTACTGATGCCCACACAGATGCTGCATAACCTATCAGACATGCAGCATGTCATACAGTCTATTAGTCCGTTGTCAGTACATCTTTTTCTGTCTCCTGTGTCTCTATTTTTCTCCCTCCATCTATGTCTAAGTTATGTTTGCGGTGTTGTTTTGATGTTTAATCAGCCTGAGTCATCACATTGGCTCATTGGCTATGATTATATCATTAGAGGGATCTGGGGGCTGTCCTACGGGAGCATGCTGAGGTTGAGACAGACATGCAGAGCAGGAAAGAGAGAGAGAGGGATGAGGAAAGATGCGAGGAGGAATCAGACAAGGAGGCAGAGATGCACTGATCTCTCTTTTTCTCTTCTGATACAGATGAATGTTTTTTGATTAAAAAATCTGTCTTGCCATGAATTCCAGTGTATGCACATACATTTTATTGCTTTTATTACTATATATCTCAAACTGATCAGTCCTTAAAGGTGTCCTCCAGCAATTTAACATCGCACTTCCATTATGTTTTCGGACTTGCAAAAATAAGCAGAAGAGGTCAACGTGTAAGGACTGGGCCCCTAAAACATTTCACTCAGTCCTCCCTGATAACGCCTTCATTTTTCAAATGTGAGCGAGCTCTCTCCAGAGCTTCGAAAGGCACAATTTACATCTGTTTTTTTCAGCTTACATAGTAATTTGACAGAATAATCTTAACCTAAGATCCATTTTCTAGCTTCTCCAAGAGTTTTGAACAGCGTCTCTCAGTTGCCATTGGGACATAACATGTATCAAGTGTGAGCAAACAACCTCCGCTGACGGAAACTGTCAAAAGCTCTGGGAAAAGCAAGTAAGTGGAGTTTGAGTTGAGAGTATTTTGTCAAATTATATTTTTCCACAGGATAAGTGACAAATAAAAGTGTAAAAATCTGAGTTCCCGTAAAGGAGAGCTTTTTGTAATTTTATAATAATTTCAACGTCACAGTGACAGAGAAGGAGTACTTGATGCGGATTTGTCATGTCTGGCTGTCACCCTGTTTGTTTGATAACAGTATCAGCGCTGATAATGACTCCGTGTATCAGAGGAGACTGTCGTCCCGAGAAAAATGACAGCATCAGTTGTTTCAGCAAACGCCTTGAAGCTACATCCTCAGGGCTTCTTGACACGGGAGACTGCTGTTTGATATTTGTTTCCCCCTGACAGTCAATATTTCTTGAGGTCCATGACATTAATAAGTAGGTATTTAAACCCAAACCACAATCTTTCAATAGCGCTATCCAAACCTTACAGAACCTTAACCAGAGTTCAGCGATTTGTAGCAGTTCTGGAAGACACTGACAAACGATGCAGTCCGCTGATAATGATGCTAATATGTTTTGGTTCTGGAGGGTAATTACAAACGATTGGAAAGGTGATAGAAGAAAGGGTTGGAGGAGGAGAGGAGCAGATATAGAAAGTTTTTCATCTGTGCCAGAAAATGAAAAAAAAAAAAAAAAAACACTCAACAAAAGTCTTTTTATGGTTGGCTGAGGTAGAAAAGATGTCGCTCTGACACTGTAAACAAAAAGTGATGGAAACAGATTAAAAATAAAAAAAGTAAAGATGATGCTGGGGATTTAGATGGAAGACAAGAACAGGGATTGAAAATTGAAACTTGAAACCGTCCGCCACACTATACATACACTAACACACCCACAAACAGAAGTTTTACTAACGCCTCTTTTTTTAGCTAGTGGGGAAAAAGTTCAGTATATCACACAGAGTCAGACTTAAATGTTACTATACTGTATGCAAGCAGCACGATTGGTGTGAGGCCTATCATAAATATGTGGCCAAGGTCAAAAAGTACTTCAACCTCTCCTCCAACCCTCCCACGTCCTTATCTGGACACACCGACGGTATGCACAAACACACACTCCCCTTGATGTGAATAAATCATACGACTCGGGAGAGGAAAAGCATGTTCATGTTCCATCTGTGGGGCCGCGAGGTCACGTCTTCTGTTTATTTTCACTTCAAAACTCAGTGTTCTGCCCTGTACAGCCCCTCTGGTTGCTTATTTACAGCAACATTAAAGAAAAATATGATTAATATTTTACACTAAAGGTGGTAGCAGCCGCGCTGTAGAGCTGCCGCTGTGACCTTTTTGTACGTATGTAATCATATACATTCAGAATGAGTTAACAGCAGCCATGTTTCCATACAGGTTCGATGGGTAGAAATCAATAAGTGATGTAGTGAAGTGGTGAAATATGCTTGCCTTTTATCCAACAAAGAACAAAGCTTTTAGCCTTTGTTGCTTTAACTATTATGACTCATATCTTTATATAATAGACAAAAAGAATAGTACCTGCTGAGGTAAATACAACACACAGGCCGACTATTGAACATCTCCATCCATCATTAATAACTAGAAAGCTACATTTATACATAAATGTCAAACAAGTCCAACCAAATTCAAGTAAAGAAGCAACTTGGAGACATTTTTGGTTGTATTTGCTCAAAGAACTAAAAAAACAGTAACCAAGTCATCAGTGCTGTAGTACTTGTTTAGTCCTGACTTGAGATATGTTTTGTTTTGGACTTTGGATCTTTCCAAATATTCTAGTTAGTGTTGACCAATGAGAATCTAAAGAATGGACAGCACATGAGTGACGTCACCCACTCAAGTTTCCGAAGCTGAAAATATGTGGCGCTGGTCGCCACCACATTGGCTGTACTGAATCTTCCACTTCCCGGCTAATCTGAATATCAGCAAAAGATGTGGATTATTACTGGACCTCCGGCAGGCCGAATGATGCCTGGTTGCTCTAATAAACCATCTGAAATCAATCAAAGAGGCCACTTTATGCCCAAATATAACTTGAACTCGACAGATATAATCTTGACTACAACACTGGAGGTTACACAGGATAACCTACAGACCTCACGAGTGGCCATCTTCTCAGGATCTACTTTACTCAAGATGATGGTAAGTGTATTAGGTTAGCAGAGCTCTCTGTGTCAGATGTCTCAGAAAATTGTCAAATCTTTTCATAAAACAAAACAAACATTTACAGTGCAGTCAAATTGTTGGTGACAGCGCAGACACATGTACTCACTACAGAGGTGAGTAAAGTCTGGGGACAGGCTGAGGTGGCATTTTGAGAGGCTGGCTCTGAGCCCCGGTGAGAAGGCTTAGTCTGCACGGTGGTGGTTCATGACACAGATATAAACAGAAACAGAGGACATGTGAGTGCTCCAGGATCGCGGTTTCCATCATTATCAGATTATTTTGTACCAAAGTTATCAAAATCTCTCTTTTTTGCAACAACAAATAAGTTTCCTGGTCCATCTAGGCAATGTTAGGATGTGTGATATCCTGATTTTAAGTCACAGGCAGTGCCAGGCCTTGTGAGTCATTATCGAATGTTTTGGACATATGGACGAGTCAGACTGCTGGCAGTCACTGGCACTGTCGGGGTCTGCTGCAGATATTAGGTTAAGGTTTATTAGATTGTGTTGCATTTGTACAATTATAAATTGAACGGTGGCTTCTGGTTTGAGGGCAGTAAAATTGAATGTTTTGTGGCAGCACCTTGGAATCGGTTCAAGTTTGACAGAGTGGCAGAATCCGGATGAATGATGGTAAAAGGTCAGTTTTGGCTGACTGCTGCACAAACAATCACAGTAACATATAAGCTATAGTTAGAACCTTAATCACAGCTAAGCATAATGTTATTTCAGATCAATGAGGTCTTAGGTTCTGTACAGATTTGCAGCCGCCAGGCAGATCAAATATCATTAAACTGAGGCACAGCTCACTGCTGCTTGAAAGTAAAACTCACAGACGAACAATGAAGTAGTGGACTTCATTTCCATGAGGTTTAGTACTGATAATTACATGTTCAATTAATCAAAAACTTAGCAATCATTTCAATAAGACTTTCAGTGTGTTTTCAACTATGCTGTCATGTAAGTAAACTGCACGTTGTCAGCAAAATCCCTCCTAAATGAAGCATCACAGGTCAAACTGTGCCACAACTGGACTTGCCCAGCTTGAGGTGTACTACTATGGGGTCAGATAAAACTCACAACATATCCCCGAATCTGTGATGAGAAGAGCTGAGATTGACAGGGATGGATAAATAAACGTAAAAACATAACAAGTATGAGAAGAGAACAGAGCACACAGGAGGGAGGGAATGGATTCTCCAGCGATTGCCTCACAGCCCTGAGCATTAGACGTTTCATGCCCCACACAGGCCACTGATGGAGGATAAAACCTTTATTTATGCAGGTCTGCCGTGCTAGAGTAAGCATGCTCTCTTGGCTGGTCACGGTCCTTTCCTCTATTACTCGGATGGCTTTATTCGGCCATTTACATACTGACTATATTTAGGAGAGCTGGGACCTTTGTTTCAGCTGGTGATTCTCTTTCTAGCTTTTCTTCTTCTTCTCACATATTCTCTCTTGCTTCACGGTCTGATAGATGTTATCCACACCTTCATTTCCTTCTGAGACTATCATTGTTTGTTAATGTTAGCCAGTCAAAGCGCTGCTGTGCTGACTACTTTACTGGCTTCCAGCATGGGATCAAATTGATTTTAAAATACAGTTTGTTTGTCTGCCACATCTTGTGCATCACACCTTTTAACCTCTTGACTCTCCTCAAGGTTTCTGGTCAACTGAGGTGGTCTGAACTAAAGCTGTTGGCTGTGGTCTAGGCTGAAACAAAAGCCTTTGCTTGATACGCCTGGCTAGTAGACTATGCAGTCACCTCTTTCTGACTGTAATAACAGGACTGCCCCGACAACTGAAGCTTCAAAGGCCATATTTATTTTGTAGTTTTTAGCCTGTGTCTGTGATATGTGTCCTTACACTTCAGATTTTTAGCCTTGCCATGAAAGTTTGTTGGATTGTGCTTTATAAATAATGCATCTTGACTTTTAAGATGGTGGTGCAGCTTAAAACTATCTTAAAAATCTGCTGTCCCTGCTCTGGCTTGCAAAGCTAGCTTTACAAAAATGAAGGCCCAAGATACATTTTATATTCAGCAACCAAGTCTATCGCTGGTTTCAAAACTAAAAAAAAAAAAAAAAGTTAAAAGTTAAACACTTCTTAGTTTTGAAAAAAAAAAAAGACCAAAATGGGTGTTCAAGATCTCTAAACCTGAACAAGAGACACTGCTGTCATTCACTTGTTTTTCTATCCTGTATGCACAGAAAGTTCTGCATTTTATGTTTCTGGTGGCAGAAGTACCCCTTTATTTGAAAAGAACAAAGCTGCACCTTGAGGAATTCAGAACTCACACAAAAGATTCACAGGAAAACAGTGATGCTGTTTGATTGAGAAGTCATCTTCGTGAAGACACCAGAGTCATTGCGGCTTCACTCGTGTCTCTCTGTCTCTCTTCTCTTACTTATCCTCTTTTCTCATATTTGACATTGAACAGAACAGACCTAATGTTTTGAAGACACAAAGGCCTTGTCAAAGTCAAGAGCGAAATTAAAACTTTTTCTACTTTGCCTACACTTCTAGAGGACAACTGAATGACATAAATGTCACTAACTCCTATCACCGCTACTGCAAGATGTACTGTATGTAAAACCCAGCTCCTACACCTTAAACCCTCGTATGGAAATAAAAAAAATCAACATGACTTAAAGTCCATCCCACCCTCTAAAATAGCTGTCTGTAACACTTTGCTCCAACATTGATTTACAACCAGGTGGAACATCTTGCAGTCAGAGCTCAGTGATCTCTGATGGAAAGGAAATATTGATGTCCACATGAGTGACTGACTAGATACAGTGAAAACGTCTCCCCTTTTTGCCAAGCAGTATAAAAAATGTATAAAGAGGAAGGCCGGATCCAAGAATTCTTGAATATATTCTCTGTTTCATTAAGTCTTGGGTGGGTGGTGTCCGATATGGAGAGATCTCAACCTTCAGATGCTTCTTTTCTAATTTTAACCTCAGAAACTGACTCTGTTGGAGGGGAGCAGTTCATTCTCTATAAATCATGCATAAGGCTATGGGATGTCTGTGGAATAACTACCATGGGATTAGAGTATTTTGTTTCAACTCAATATCAAAATAGTGTGTGCACATACAGCTTGTCTTCACATCTACACTCAGTATTTGGTAGATCACAGTCTATTGCAATCTTATACACAGATCTCCCATAAACTCTACGTTTATGACGTTTGTTGACAATGTCATAAAGGCGTTCATTAAATAAAATAATGCACTGAATGCTGTTATATTCAGAGATGTGACTAATATTCTGAGCCCTCATATAAGTAATTAATGAGGGCAAAGGAGGAAACACTGAATATAATTTAACTTTAATTTAAATTTTAATTCAGTTTTTTTTTTTTTTAGTTTTCTGAAAATGTCACCCAAAACCGAACATTAAGAACTTTATAAAAATGTTGCTGTGTTGCATTAGATTGTACAGGTGCATAGCTTAACTTGATTAACCATAATCAGAGCTCCATTTTGTGACATTTGTTATTAATACATCCATTTCTATCCATTTCCGGTGACTGCTTATTCTTATTAACATAGTGGAGGGGAGATGAAGCTCATCCCAGCTGGCATTGGACAAGTTTGTAATCAATATATACTCTGTACATTAATCTAAATTAATGTACAGGTCTGATTAAATAAAGCTCACTTGTCTTAATGTGGCCAACATGTTAAAGGATACTAGTTTGTTACAACTTGGGTCTTCTGAAGCACACAACCACAGCAAGTATGAAGGGTCAAAGTGGGCCAGTCTGTTAAAACATTGACTGATTGTCATGTTTTTGCCAAATCTGATGTCTTTTCAGCAACATTTTTGTTCCCAGATGTCAGCAACTAATATTATTACCACCACTAGGTATAGCTCAACCTATCAAAGATAAAGAAATATGTTCTCATGAACCAGAACTATACCTTAAAAGCCCAGTTTACAAAAGAAATGGAGCACTGCATTGGTTTAGCTCAGAGCACTGAAGTCGTGCTTGCATTAGCTGTAATAGCAAGTTTAGTCATGCGCCACCAGTGGCTCATTTGCCAGTTGATTGGCTACTAGCTGAGTAGCATTCAGGTGTAGACAGTGGACTTTTCAACACACTGCTCTGCTTATAATCCAGTGCCATTTGTTGCTTCACCTCTGACCACCTCCTCTTACTCTTGTTAAGTGTTAAGCTTTTGGTATTGTTGGCTTTACTATGATTTAATGTTCCTGTATGTTTTCATTAAAGGGGGATTAGTTGGGATTACTCCGGATTCTTCTCTCCGCCATATCTAGCCAGTTTCTCGGAATAACTGTCTCCGACAGAAATAATATCAATCTGTGGATGACAAGGATTCTTCCAGATAATGACATGGCATCAGATGCAATAAACAGATTACAGGAAGAAACATAGATGATTTCTATAACCCACACTAGTTATCTTCCCCACATGTAACTCTTTTCGCAATATGTATTAATTTAAGTGAACTAATAACAGAAATCTGTAACAGTGAGGTTTCAGTGGTTTGGTATGTAAGCCTTATACTTTCTTCTTTCTCAGGAGAAACAGCTTCCAACGCCACAGACATTGACAAGGCGGGGTTGAGTGTGGGAGGTGCTTATCTATCTGTGCACCGCTTAACACAATGCTGGGAAAGACATTGGCAGGACTAGAGACGTTAGCTAGGCAAAGAAAATGTGGCAGCCTGAACAATGTTGCTGAGGCATAAAACCTCACAGTGAATATAAATGGAAAAAAAACCCCTGCAAGATAGTCCTGTGGAATAGATCATCTGTCACTGCCAAGTTTGCATAGCCTCAGCAAGTTTCCTGGGAAAGCTTTTGTTCGTTTCACTGCAAATGCAGTGGCCTTGCAGCAGAAAAAAAAAAGAAGTGTGGCACTTCTTGTTCCTGTGAAATTTCACTTTGAGAATGCAAGGCGATTTTTTCTCCTGAAAGCAATGGATGCTTTACTAACCTGTCTGTGTGGAAAGGTCCCAAATTATAACAACGGAGAGAGTGAGGGGTTCTAGTTAACAACAAGCCTCCATGTTGTTAACTAGCGTTCCTGAGCTGTGATACCCAACACAGAGGCTGCGAGGAGAGCCAAGAACAGGAGAGAGGGGAGCTTGGCAACGCTGAGGAGGAGCCGCTGGCATACACCCTGTGCAGCCTCGCAAGGCATGTGCATGGGAAACACACAATCATTGGGCGAATCTCATCTAACTCGCGTAAACAAAAACTAAGGACTTTCGAAAAACACACTTTTGAACATGCGCCATGCGTGTGCACACGCACACACACACACACACACACACACGTCCTAATGAGGAACGCATTTGGTAACAGTGCCAACATCATAAAAACTCCCTCACTGTACCCTGCCTGCCTCTCTGTTCTCACTGTTTCCAAGGAGACTGCAGCACATTGGTATTCTGAAGGGACACTTCATAAGCAATTGTGAGAGAAAGAAAAGAGAGGGAGAGCCGGAGCGAGAAAGAGAGCATAAAGATAGAGATGGAGCAGAAAGTAAATACATATATGTAGAGAGAACAGAGAGAGATAAAGAAACCGGCTGATATTTCAAAGAGATGCTGTACAGCATGTGCACAGAGAAAGGTTGATGGCTGTGAATGTGTGTAGCCTATGTACATTTATACAGATACCATTCATCTTCACTTCAGCTTCCCAACAACAAAATAGCCAGTACTCAAGGTGAGCTTATCTTTATTTCATTTTCCCCAACTGCAGTCACTGTTTTAGTTCAGCAGAGGGCAGTGGTGGCGCTGAAGAGAAGAAAACAACAACAGGGCTTCCCGGTTTTTAGAGAATAGAATAAGATAGCAGAAGTAAAATAAAGAAGAGATGACATGCACTAGTGAGCTTTGAGTATAAAGTATAAATTTGAGATAAGATGTCTGTCTGAGAATGAGACGTTCTCTTGGTTAAAATGTTTTCTGAGTTGTGTTGTCTTGCAGTGTGGCAATATTCTGATAAAATCCTAGCAACACACTGCACGGTGCCAATCAGAGTAGAACTTGAGTTGAATAAACTGAAGCACAATTCGAAGGAAACGAAAAAACGCCGGTCATGTTTCTGTGTTGTATGCTAGTACCAGAGTTCTACGTGTGCAGTAGCTCGAGGATTGAGTATAGTAATCTTAAAGGCACTGTACAGTCAATGCCAACCCGATTTGCCCTGGAGACTCTATTATTGCCCTCTCCTGGTTGCCCCTTGTATTTCTCCTGATCTGTATATACACAGTATATATAGTTGAATTTCCATTATCACAACCTGTTCCCGGCGCTGTACAGTGTTTATATATGGGGAATGTAAAATACATGAGACACTGATGTGACCCGTTATGTATGTGGGATGGAGTGGGATTCAATATATTATGCTGGACGCACTCTGCTGTGGGCATGCTGCAGATGCTGTGTTGTGCATGGACTCTCTACAGGCAGGGGTAAAAAGAAAACATGCAATAAAATGAAGTGAATGAATGAAAATGGATGAAATTGTTTAGGAAACAAATTCATGCTGAATCACTCCAGAGGGGCAAACAATTCTGCATTCCCTCGTGTGAATGCTGTGCACACTGTGTACTTATTAATTTGCTACGTTCATTCTTTAAAATCACCAAAATATAGGAAATAAACTGTCTTTGAAGGGCTGTCTGTCTTTGAGGGCTCAATGTTAACAAACATGGCTCCAGATCATATTTAATAGAGAATAATCAAATGTTTTCCTCCTCCCGCACGTTGTTTTATGATGACTAATAAGAGAATGAGACTGAAGTCAGAACAGAATAGCAGAGGAAAGTCATTTTTTCATTCCTCTTTGCTTGAAAAGTACCTGGGTTAATTACTTGTGTATAAATATCATGGTGAAGCTGATGATGATTAACTTTTTCCATGAACAATGAACTGTATAAAAGCAATTAGATAGTACAATGTTGATCCAATATGAAGCCATGTGTTGATGTGACTCATGCAGATGTAAGACAAGAAGAGCTTCCTTACCCATAAACTCGATGCCCAGGTGATCTGTTGTTTCAGGCAGCAGGGAGGAGAGAAGGAGGGACGGGGGGTAGGGGAGAGAGTGGAGAGAGGGAGAGAAAATAAAGTCATTATTAAAATAGTGTACGTTAGCATTGTGTCACAGCGTATAGTGAGATCATCACTGACTTCTTTCATGTTAGCTGCTGGATCTGTATTTTATCCGCTGTCACACTGAGTCAGAACACACATGCTGCTAACGTTACAAGAAATGTTACACGACCTCACGTGTCTGTGAGGACCCTCCATGATGATAATGGACCTTTATCTTTAACTTAACCTAGAAACTTAATCGATTAATCTAAATTAGTTTCTCACTCAGAGATTTTTTAAAAGGTTGATGCCCAAATCAAGAACTGGCAACATTTGAAGCAAGATCTGATGACACTTGTGAGTTTGTTTGCTAGAGCTACAAATACATCTCTGTTGACTTTTTATAGTATAGTATATAAAAGGAGAATTTGTAACCTTAGTTAACCTTAAAGTACTGAAGTGAAGTGGAATTTCTGATGATTATTTCATCCCTAAAAAAAAAAAAAAAATGGCTTGACTGAAACAAACAGCAAACAAATAGTTTAATTAAAGCAGCTGTGAAGATTACAGACATTCCCTGGGCTTTAAAGCACTGGAAATATCCAATTCACTAAAAATAATAGAGAGGAAGTGCTTTCTGTGGTGCCATCGCCGGCTTTTACCACACTGACGGTGACTTTATCTCCTGACTGGCCCTGCCCTAACATCTTAGAGTGGGTGAGCTGGTCTTTCTAATGCGAAAAGCTCTGTCCAATCTGCCCTCAATCTTTTCGGCCAATGTTAGCACGGATGTAAGCGGATCATTTTTCACTTTACCAATGACCCAAAGACCTCTCTGCTCTCACTTCTTCATTTCTCCCTTCAAAAATGTCTGTGATGTAGGACAGGAGAAGATGAACAAGATAACTGCTACTCCCACATTAAAGCTTCTTTGAAAAGTCTGTGGTCAGGTACAGTATATTTGTCATCCATGCAGTTTGACTATAAGCTTCAAAGAAAGCCTGCTAAAGGAACAGCTTTAGGCTAAATCCAAAGACTCAGACTTAGAATTCATACATTAAAATGATTGATGCAGCAAACCAACAAAATCAAGACCAATATATTTAATAAAAAAATAGTACAAGAATATATAGACGTGTATTTATTTGTATGAAAAGTACAAACATTGATATGTACATTACTATTGAAGAGTTTTCTAAATTACAGTCATGAAAACAATGCCTGAAAACTAAAACTTTAATAATATTTGGTTGTAAGCTCGGGAAGAAGTTTGTACTCGGGTCTTGAGTTTTTATTATTTTTTCCCAACAGATACTAAAACAAAACATATGAGACAGGGATTTGGAATCGGTCAAAAAAATATACATTTATTGTAATATTGTAGGAAGTATGGAAAAATTTGGATTTCAAACAATGTATAAAACTTGACTTTTGCAAAATGTTGCTGTGTTGTGCGTCTGCCAGCCTAGCACAAACGAAATGACCATCATTTACCTTTGTTTGCCATTTAGTCGACACTTTTATTTAAAATTCTCAACGACAATGTAAAGGCATCTACTGTATATTTTTAGACTTTGTAAATCCACTGACCTCTATAGAACCAAAAGAAAATAACAGTGTGATCTGTCCTACGAAATTCTGCAGTTTTGCAGTCCTTTGTGCAGATCTATAAGCGCTGCTACTGCCAGGGTTAGAAACTCAATTTCCCATGGAGCTCAATGAGTAGAGCCTAGCACTAAAGCTGCCAAGGTTAGGGATTTCATTTTCTGTGTAGCTTGGTGGGTAGAGCATATATCAGCACCAGCACTGTCAGGATATGAGCTTCAGTTCCCATTGGGGCCACCCATACTCAAGATGTATGCACTCCTGCCACTGTAAACCACTTTAGATGGAAGGCCCCACAACGTGTCATATGTTAAATATGCTCTGTGGGAACTGATGGCCTTTGAATCATTATATGGGCTGACAGATAACAGATCCAAAACAGGCTGGGAACTCTCCAAAAACTGGGAGAAACGCTTTCACAAAAAAGGATATTGTTTTCCCGTCAGAAAAGGGTTACCCAAGGGAGGCACACAGCAAGGAAGGTAGATTTCTGACTGAAATAATGTGGAGAAAAATACAGTAATGATGTTGAGGTGAATGACGTAGAAGGAGATTTTAAGGCCACAATACAAGGTTTCACTTTCAGCTGTGGTGGAAGAAGTATTCATATCCTTTACTTAAGTACAAATCTACATTCCTACAGAACTTAAACCTGAAAAGGCGAGTTTCCAAAGCAACCAAATGTGCTGGGGCTGAATTGTGGACAAGTCATTGTAAAATAATGCACAAGACATGTAGAAGATTCTTGCATTGAAATAGTTTGTGCAGACCACTGCAAAGAAGATGCAATCAAGAGCAACATGCTCATATTTGTGTTACTCTGAAGCAGGATGGAATAACAAGTTATGCATTCACGTATAAGCAACATTTTGATGTCGTTGCAGGAGATAATGGGGTTAATTTAATCTACTTTAAATGATGTTGACTGGTTCAATCTGTTATGCATAATACTTTATAAGACCATTACATGTACATATTTTATTTTATCCAGGTACAGTTGGATAAAATAGAAACACTCCGTACTGAATAGAATAGAAGGGCTCTTTTCACGTGTTTACACTGCTGATTTTTATATTTCTTATTTAAATACAACCAAAGCGTTGGCTTATTTTAATTAGCCATTAACGAAGATGTTTTAAATTGCTAAATATGCTGATAAAATGCTGAGTATAATCACGTGTCTAATTTATTCCAGTCCAGTGCTTGTTGAAACTATTGCATATTTCTGCTGTTTGTGGACATTGAACTTGACATAAATAGACCGTAAAGCCTTTTGAAATGTCTAATCCTTCTCACATTTGCAATATTCTTGGCAAATAAACCACACAGCATACAAGACGGAAAAAATAAGTGAACCAATGCAGCATTTTATGTGAAAGTAGATACTCCCCAGTGTGTCTGTGTGTGCGTGTTGTGTGTCTGCAGCCTGAGGCTGAGGCAGGTGTGGGTGGCAGGGAGTCTGTATTGTGTCGCCCTACTTCCCCTCCCTGTGGACCCGCACATGGGGATAGGTTGAATATCGGTGTGTGTACTGTATGTCAGTATGCATGTGTGTGTGTGTGCTTCCTGCCTATTTCCACCTCTGGAGTGAGCCTCGCAGTGGAAGACAGATTAGCTGACCTCCACTGGGACAAACACCCTGCTGATTTACAGATTTGAAAACGCTACCCTATGTATCATATTTTGCCAGGAATATAGGCCTATTATGAAATTAGCATTGATGGCGTAACATAAGGCATCATAAAACTAAACAGTAGCCCTTATGTGCTTTATTCAGTCATTAATTAAATTTGTGGCATATCTAAACTACCTGTTTAATCATGTAAGACAATTGGCTAAGTTTAATTCTAACCATGAGAAAAAGGACATCCACACATGTAAAAGTACATTTCATTCCTGAAACATGACCATGGTAGGTTTGTCTCTCCTTCATACTGTAAAGGCCGCGGCCACGGTTGGCTTTGTTGCTGCATTTGATGAATGTAGACTGAAAGCACGAATACTGACCAAACCACAGTCATCAACACAGTTGATTGTGAAATACTCAACAACGACAGTTGTGAGGCTGGCATCTGTGGGGCTACCTTGAACAAATTCACACCTAACCATCAATCAGAAAATTGTCAGCCTCTGTTGCTACTCTTATGTTTGATTAGGACGAATAATTACATGTGGTGTGCCACAAGGCTTAGTGCTCGACCTCCTGATGTTCCATTAGTCAAAGGTATCTTTTTCAAAATAAAAGAAACACATAATTCTTAAACATTATAATATGTAGGCATTTAAGTTTTGTTTTTGCTATAATTTCTTTTTATTATTTTCAGGTATTTTTATATGTGGTTTGACTTTTTGCTGCTGTTATATTAGTTAATATAATATGTATCATTCTCATCATATGTTTAGGGTACTTGTTCATAGCTTTTGATCTCAAAGGTTTTACAATGCTTTACATAATAGACTCACTTCTAATATACTAATACATTCTAATACACTTCAGTGTTTTCTTTGCATGCTGCACCTGTAAAAACATTTTTCCTATATAAAGCCCTTTTTGTTTAATACTGTACATATGATGTTTGTATGCCTCCACATACAACGCAACACACAAAAACACACATAATCATCTCTTTTACTTACCCTCTTTTCAGATAGAAAATGAATTATTCCACAGATGGGCATGAGGGACTGATTGCATCATGTTCACATCTCAGGCTGACTGATAGCTTCGCTCTCCATGTGTGCAGAACAGAGAACGCGCTACATGCTATTTCCAATTAGAGCTCAGCACTCTTTAGAGAGCGGGAAATAAATTGATATTTTGACAGATGGCGGCTCTGGAGGAGCGGAGGGGGAAACTAAATGATCACATTGCATTGTCCACTGTTCAGCCTTGATGAAATACAATATGGATAAGTCACACAATCATGTGACGCAACAGAGAGTCTGGATTTCTCACTTTAGCTCTCTCTTGCTCTGTGTTACACAATATTTGTTGTTTACTAGATTTTGCAGGTGCATGTACATATACATGTGGGATCATGTTTTTGTGGAATAAATTAGAATATTTGAAGTATTTAATAGTCAAATTAGACATCATGAAATCCCAACATCCCCTCAAAACTGCTTTTTATGTGGTAAGAGAGTAAGACAACATATGTCTCATCATACTGACAAAGCCACAGTAACTGTTGCCTGGAGGTTTGCACCCTGTGGGTAATATAACTTGAACCTGTCATTGCGGTTTTATTTGAAATAATTTTCAACAGAACAAAAGATTGACATGCAAAATACTTGCAAAACATCAGCAGCTAAGAAAAGAAGTCAGCCCGACAGTGGTTTAGCTGCCTTTCAAATTACTCCTACATAGTTTTCAGGTCACATGTCTGCCCAAAGCTGAGAGGCAGATCCTGTAGCATGCTGCCCTCTGATAGACTAAAAGCTGTATGTGCAGAGCACAAATATATCAATCTGTTTGTTGAATACCGATCTCATTGTTGAATTTGAATGCCGTCTTTCACTAACCAGTTTCATCACTTCATCATTTGTTCTTTCTCCCTTGGATTCCTCTTTGTGTGTGTGTGTGTGTGTGTTTGTGTGTGTGTGTGTGTGTGTGTTTGCCCGCAGCAGTTGCTATGGCAACAAGGTATCTGTATCTTCTGACCTGGCAGAAACTCTTTCATCTGAGCTGTCTGCTCTGCATCCATAAATCAAAGTGGTCGAAGCGACAGGCCCGGCGAGGATGAACTACTTATGGCTTACTTTACTACCTGAAACCCCCTCAAAGTAACACCGCAGGAATGAGCAAGAACACAGATTTGGGAGTCATTTTCATTATGCAGGATGGTGAAACTTCCAGAGAGAGGAAGGGGGGGCGAAAAACTTTCAAGCTCGGCTAAACAACTTTTTGATTTTAAAGATGATTCTACCTGTGATGTAAAAGGGAGAATTGTCACCAACTCTGCAGTTTTACGAAACCTTTCAGCGTCCGTTAGTTGATTGGTTTGGTTTTGTGACACATTCTCTGTACTATTTCTTTTTTCCTCTCATCGACCTTTCAGGCAGCAGCCGACAGCTGTTTTCAGCAAACAAATTCTGATCCACCCACTCCAAAACCGCCTGCTCAGCACCAAACAGCAGACAGAAAAAAGTTAGCGACTGGCAGGTGAAGAAAGCGGAACAGATCAGCTAAAGAGACGGGAGAGCGAATATTAAACTTAGCATTAATCAACTGGGCAGAAACTTGACTCTAAATGTATCTCCATATTAACAAGCCGTCAAGGTGATAATATGTAAGAAAAATTAACTCCCGCCATCCGAGTTATTTCGGTATTCCTTCGATTCACTGGTTTTCACCTTAAACCAGCCAACTGTACTGGGAATATAACAACTAACAAATTATTCCTGCAATAAAATAACATCATGTGCAGCAACATAAAATAACCGGTGGCAAAGCAAAAGTGCAAGATGCAGAACAGCAAGTTGGGGAGCCATAACAAACCAATTTAACCTTAAGTGCCAAAACAGGCATAAAATATAATATAGGCCATAACTGCAGCAATTTTACAACAACAATTTTGTGAAAGTAATTTGGCTGAACACACAACGTAAACACACACTGGATTGTAAACAAAAAAAAAAAATTACATAAGGTTTTATTTGTTGCTTTTGCTTTTTGCCATGCATTTATCGTTCTGTTCATCTCTTATCATAATTGCTTTCTCTTAATCCCTCCATTGTCTTAACCCTCATTTTCATTTTAATTGAACTGATGTTGTCTGCTAGAATTTCTATAGAACTACTGTCAGCCATTATGTGATGAAGTGAAGTTTCCACAACAAAGAAGGTTTAATTCATTCAACTAACGGGACACTATAGTTTAAGAAAATGCAACAAAATCAAAATAAAACCAACCTGAGTTAATGTAGAATCATCTTTGAGCACAGTTTACTTAAATCATGCTGAAAATGTCACGTCTCTATAAGCTTAAAGGTAAAATCAAAATGCCTGATTGGAGGGAGTTTTAAAAATCTCTCCATCCCTGATTACAACCTTTAACTACCCACATCCGTGCATTAATGTCCATTCATTCCTCTGAGCCAGGTGGGTGTTAAGGCCATTAGCAGTCAGCTAATGCACACACGCACACACGATAACTCAGCGCTCTGATTTTTTTGTGTTTAGCTAAAGACGATGCAGTCTTCACCTCCATTTTAAGCAACCTCCCTCATATTATTTCCTGCTCGCCGCACAGCATTAAAGCAAAGTGACAGAAAATGAGACGGAAAGGTTTTTTAACTGTTTTTGCTTTTGTTTGGAGTTAGACGGTTGAAATCATTTTTTTTTTCATTCTCAAGTGAATGGAGTGAACCTTTTCATGCTGCACAAGGACAAATTTTACATTAGCCATGAGGCTTGAAGTTAAATGGGCCTGAAGTGTATTCACAAATATGACTGGAAGAAAAAGTCATGTACAAACTTTAAATGTCAAAAAAATGGTGGCTAATCCAATGCTTTATCTTTTTGGACTGAGATGGGGTTCAGTATCATTTAGATTTGGAGTGACTGGTCCAATCTGTTAACGCTACTGTTCATAATACATGCTGTTCAGCGGGGGGAGAAAAATAAAGAAATAAATAGCCATGACAACTTCTGAGTCACCGTGGGAACGCCTACAGGAACTGTCAATCATCATCAGGGTCGGAGCACATCTTCCTCTCTGGCCCTTAGGCTAAAACCTACACATGCCCTCACACATTACATTTATGAGGGCTTTATATTCACCCTTTTCATTCCATTCATTCCGTAACTCCTTGTACCCTTTTAATATCTTTTACTGTTATGCATCATCAATTTGTGATGTGCAGTGTGTTCCTGGGGTTATTTTGTGGAGTTGATGTGATTTATCTTTCTTGATGTACCCACTTTTCCTCAACATGCCTCGTCTACATCTACTTCAAGCTTGTGCTTTTCCGTAATTTCTTCCCAGAATGGCTTTTTAAAAAATATCCACGAAACAGGTGCGAGTTTGTTGTGTTCAGCAACGGACAAAAACGTGTAGGTGGAAGGAGTAAGAGCCCAACTTATAAGATTTAAAGAGTAAAAGTAAGCAAGTATTTCCACTTTAGAAAACACACTGTGCTGTGTGTTGCAATCTGGTTTTGACTATTGAGGCTCCTGTTGTTATAAAAACAAGCTGATCCGCCTTTTTCTTCCTCAATCGATTTCTTTCTGCATGAAACTTGAGAGTCACAGCAAAATTCGTTGTTTATCTTTTTACTCAGCTCTGGCTCAGGCACCATCATCTATCCTTTATACCGTTTATACATGGTTGAACATGTTCTGCTACCAAACTACTCAGATTTCTATCTGATGGCTCAGTGTGCATACAGGGAATGACGCAGTCGCAGAGCTGAGACTGGAGATCAGATGGTCCCTTTGTCTGGTGTCAAATTCTAACTAATTATCAAACAAAATGATCTCTCTGTAAATGAACTTTTCAACGTTAGAAACAAAACTCAAAGTCGTGAGGATGTTCAAACGTTGCTCTCGTGTTATTCTCAGTTTCCAGGGTAATAAAAATGAGCTATCAAAGAGATTAATGTTACGTTGATATGATATTTAATGCACATTAGTCACCATGTAAATTGCAGCACCCTAATTACTCTGTAATTCATCATTATTATACGTAACAAAATCTTACAATTTTACATCAGATGGAACTCTTTTTACTTACAAAACAGTTAAAACTGAGTTTCGAGCTCATTATTTTGGCTAAAATATAACATTTACTAAACTTTGTGATGATATATCTCAATAACAAAACATACCTAATGATGATTAGTAAAAGTTAGGACTTAAGCGTCAAAAAGTGTGCCCCCTCACATTTCAAAAGGGAACTATACGTCTGATGAGATGACAATTGCAGAGATGTAAAGGAGGAATAGAGCCAGCAAGCCTTTAGATGCAGCACAGGAAGGTCAGCCAGTGAATCACTCAAGCCTCTGGGGCTTTTTGGAAACCAGGAGAAAGGAGAGAGACAGAGAGGAGGGTGGCTCGCCGACAGGCTTTGGGAGGATGAATGAGTAAGAGAGGGGGAGGTAGAGGAGAGTAAACTGTTCCCAAAAGCGATGAAATGAAGAAGGAGGCATGAGTGAGAGAAAGAGAGAGAGAGAGGCAGGGCATGTTGGAGGAGAGTTTGGGTAGTTCTGGTATGTGATAAGGAGAGTTTTAGTAAGCAGCGCCTGAAGGACATGACGGACTGACAGAGAGATAGAAGAGAGAGGGGAGAGTGGAAAGATAGCTGGACGGTGACAGACAGAGGGCAACCTATGATTCAGCAGGGCAGGGCGCGTGTCATGTACTTAAGACAGTACAGTTTGAGGCTGTCACTCCCCCTCTCTCCTTCTGTCCATCCTCCCCTTCGCTCGCTATTTCATTACCCAGAACAAATTCGAAATGCCAGATAAATAACCAATTCCTGCAGTCTTGACGTGGACATTTTAAGGCAAGCTATTTCATCCTACCTGAGAGGCAACTCATATGGAGCAAGGGAGGTTTAAACATTAAGAGACCTGCTTTTGGAAGACTTCCATTTTAAAGTTTTGCTTTTCAAAGTTAGCCTCAGTGCTGCTCAAATTAGACTTCTAAATTGTTTCCTGATCACTTGGCCTATCAAGATAACTACTTTTATTGGAAGCCAAAGACAATTATAATACAGTAGCACAATAATGCAGTGTGGTTATGAATACAGTAAGCTTGACCACACATCTGTAGTGGAAGAGCACCAGAAAAGACAACAACATGTCTTTATTGTATGTATGACATAGAGTTTATTGTATGATAAGCTGATACATGTTTACTGTGACAGGCCTCATCATCTCAGATTAAAAATGATTTAATAAATAGGTCTGGTGTTGTGACTCATGGACAACTGCTGCTTGTTGACAATCTAAGATTTGTAGGTGGAATTAAAAATGAGATCAATGCAGCTGCACAGTCTGTTGTAAGACGACTCAACAGGCTGTAGGATTGTCCTGACACGAACCGTCCTTCCAAAAGCAGAAACAACACGAGCAGAAAGTTCAGGTGAGGTAATTTAAGTTGGAGTAAATAATGAAGTAATGTCTGATTCTTCCGGCTGCGTGGGAAAGTAAATCTCCTGGATGATTTTATGGTACTAGGTTTATGAACAACCATTGGTAAGAGGGGAGTCAAAGACATAAATCAGAACTGTAGCGAATTCAGTCATTGCAATTGGAAACAAAACTGCAATCCATATTTGTCAAGTTGATTTAATACCAACCCAGAATCCCAAAATAAAATTAGCTTCAGATCAGTAAAGTTCCAAGTATTTTCTAACTCCACATCTTTTTTTCTTTTACTACTGTATGTCCATCCGAGCGCTTCAACTGCCAGTCACCAACACCATCTTCGTAGAAAATGAAAGTGACTTTAACTGAACTCTACCTGAACCAACTCCTTCAACTTCTCCATGAGCCATTTCTCTATGATGGTATAATGAGAGATTTGTCAGGGCTGTTTGGTTAGTTTGAAGCCTGAAATCTTTTCCCAGGCCAAAATAAAAATCTGGTCCGAAGATGCTGCAAAAACAGGAGTGAGGGGGACAGTGAAAGGTAATCCGGGGATAGCTGGAGTTATTTTTATCTCGCCAGCTATAGAGGACCAGTGTTCCTCTTAGTGAAGTGTGGTTTAATATTGTCACACAACCCGAGCAGTGATCCTTGATCAGATCCTCTTGTTCTTGGAGGTTTAATGACTACAGGCTCTGGAATAGAGCCACATCCAGGAGGAGCACAGGCAAAGCAGTGTGTCTTAATGTACCCAGACACTCGTCTCCAGACTGAGAGGTTGGAAAGGTGCGATGAGTTCAGTCTTATAAAGAGAAAGAAAGAGACAGACAAACAAGGCCAGGATGACAGGATTTAGAAAAGAATGGTCTGTGAAGCAGAACAGGTAAGTTTAGATGAGTACTTCACTGTACTTACAGAACAGACTAATACTACAGTGTATAATAAATATACTGAAATACTTTTGAGTGTTTTTATCATCTTTCTGAAGCACTTTCATTGTATTGAAAAGTGCTTTAAATAAAGATTTGCCCAATTACTGTTTCTGTTGTGCATCAATAATGGAAATTAAAAAGCTCTCAAAGACTTTGGTAAAGATTAGTTTCTACTGAAATGAAATAAAATCTAAATACAAAAGAAATGACTTAAAACTACAAGCTGGAAAACTGTACTTAACTTTTGTATAACTTATTGTATCTTAACTTAGTAATTTACAACTGTATTGTATCTTGCAGTTAAGTACCACATTTTTACTTAAACATCTAAATATAAATCAGAAAAATAGCAAGACTCCTTTTAAAAATGAATTTGAAAGATCAGATCAATAAAAAGCTGCATGCATAAACACAGTTCTTTATTATTTGGAGCGTTAATGTTGCATTATTCTTTCTTTAATATCACAAACAGAGAAGTGCAGTTGGGCTCAGCCTTTGCCCATTGTTTTTATAACATAATCCAAGCCTCCTCTCAGCAATATAGATACCTCTGTGTTACACACTGTGAAGTGCGGCCAGTAATAATTCATGCTGTTGATCAATCAACAAATTTAGAGAAAAAATATGAATTGATAGGCAGTGAGAAGCAAAAAAAAGATGAATGGAAAGAGAGAGATACTGAAGTGTTGGTCACTCCGGATGCCTCTCGGATCTGTACAGAGATGGTGCTTACTGACTACCATCACTTACACTGTCCTCCCACTGACGGACAATCACACTATCCTCTGTTGTCAACTGGTAAGGCTTTAGAGAAAGAGCATTAAAAAGCCATTTGGACAGGGCAATTTTAAGTCATTTTGCTCCACTATTGCTCTCATCCAACTGTTCCATCACAGAGATCGGCTGGCCATTAGCACGTTTTCCACCTGTGTTTGTGGCAAGTTGTCATAATCGTTTAACTCACTGGAGCTGGTGTTAGGAGGACATGTCATTAGATGAGGCAGTTGCTTAAATCGCTAAAGTTGTGTTTTCACTCTCTCTCTCTCGCTCTCTCTCTCCCTCACACACACACATCTGTTAAAAGTCTTAAAAGTCAAAAACCTGCAGTCACAACGACGAAACGCAACAGAAATGACACAAAAAAATGTCACGAGGCAGCAAGAACCAGATGTTCACAGCAGCTAAATTTGAAAAAGGCGGCAGGAGTAACCCGTGTTTTCCACATTTTGCTGCCTGTGCAGAAAGAAATAACTGAGATGATGTTAAAAAATTTAAAACAACTATTTTTTTTAGACTTCCAGTGAGTTCAGCGCTACTATGAATGCATAGTTTATCACTTTACACCGTTCTGTTAAGTTAATAATTTCAAACAAAATGATTTGTGTACACAAAAAGTTGTGATATAAAAATGACGGCTCATTGGAAAGGACGTTTAATGTCCTTGATTGCTTGATTCCTGCCTCCTTGCATGTTTTCTGTATCTTCAGTGGGGAGATGCAAGGAAAAGAAAAGACCCCAACTAAACTAGACCAAACTAGCACAGAGCCATGCCCCCTCTCACCCCATCCCTAGGCTCCCTCAGCTGACTTTGGTTGACAGGCTAAAGGGCAGTGCTCCATTGCTTAATGATAAATAAATGGGGGGAAAAGAAAACTGAGAAGGACAAAAGCTTTAAGTGGCAGACGGAGAGAAAAGGGAACAGAAAGTCAGATGAACATGAAATATGGACAAAGAGGGAGCGCGAGAGAGAGAGAGAGGAAGCTACCAATGTGCCACTGTGAGACAAGGAAGGAGAATTGCCTCGCCTTGTTTGCCACCCTTGCCCAGTTATTAATGACCTGTGACTGGAGGGTGGGTGCAAGCAGCGGGCACACCAGCTTGCACTGCTCAGGGATAATCTGCATCCCACTGCCATATTCTTCACTAAGCACCAGCTGACAAGACCCATACTTCACTATAAATTGGGCCTTCCAGATCCATTAGGGTCTGTATGTGGGCACGGCCAAAAGTCTTGATCAGATGCTCGATGGAAAACAGGAGAGAAAACAATGCCGTGTTGTGCGGAATAAATTACAAAGTTATTGTTTTTAATAGCAGTCCAAAACATTTCACATTCACTAGTGTAAATATTTCCAGAAAGCCGAGTCACACAGGAGTGCGCGCCGGATGAATTGCTGCAATCAATATGAATTTCTGTTCTTTTCTCTCCCTCTCTCTTTTCTGATTGTTTGCTATCCCTGTCCATAGCAATAGACGAGCGGAAGGTAAATTGGCCTCAGCAATCAGCATCCATTAAGCTCCGCTGCAATAGTCAATTTTGCGTTTGCCACCGAGTTCACCTGCAGAGGGAGGAATAATATATAACGATATAGATTCATGTGTTATTGTCCACATCAAAAAAAGAGATGAATGCAGAATAGATTGCCGTTGTGGGCAGAGGAAAATGAAAGAGAGAATCAGTTTTTGACAGATGATGACTGATGCCAGACAGAAAGCACAATGCACGTGATTAACTTTGATCAACCTATCGACTCCAGCACAAAATCCAATACTTTCATTGTGTTGTGCGGTCACAAAGATGACAGTAATACTCGTAAATCCACATGTGGGCACATATGTGCGCTCTGCAGTGCACAGCGTGTTAGTGTGTAATCTACTGTAGCCCTCACCTTCGTCAGCTGCAGCTCACAGGAATAGCAGCCGCGGTAATGGTGCTCAGTGATACGTTTGTGCGTCTTAATTCAGTTTAAATAGGCTGTGGGCTCTAATGTTCGGTGTTGCCGTGGCGAACTGGGTGGAGACTGAGCATAGGTCGAGATGTAAGCGAGCCAGGAGCAGCCCTGCTGGTCAATGAGACACACCTGCAGCTAATTAACCTCTGCCTATATGTGTGTTTGAATGGAAGCTGACAGGAGAGGGCTATCAGTCGCAAGCTGCCAGCACCATGCTGGGTGTAAATGACACCTTCGGCCCTGAAAGTGGAAGCTATAATTAGCCTGTGGACAGGTGAACTGTTCAAAAAAAAAAAAAAAAAAAATGGAAGAAAAAGGCAGATATTGAATGTAGCAGTCTCTCAGCAGTTATGTGCAGCTCAATTTCTGTATGCACAACGAGAGAACACGCCTTTCTTCATAGGTTAAAGTCTGAAGTTAAAGCGAAACAGAAAAAACACATGTTGGGAATCTGAAATCTCCACTAGCAACAGTCCCCCATCACCTAGTGTGCCTGCGGAGAAGTCAGTTTATCATGCAGCAAGCAACTCGATCAGACAGTGTGTGAAACTTTGCAGGCACAGGCAGGAGGACAGAACCTTCCTGAGAATCTACCGCCACCATCTCCAGTAGCAATATTTCACTTTATTCCCACCTTCCCTAGCTCGCTACAAAAGAAGTACAGCTGGGAGAGGTGCAACCAAAACATAGAGAATGTGATCTTGTACCTGCTTGCAGGTCTCAGCATGGGTGGACATCAGTGACAATCAAAGGGTAAAACTTGACTGAGAAGAATCATAAACTTTGACACTCCATGACTATGCTTTGGTCACTGCAGCGCCATGCGGAGTCACATCTGCCCTCGCGGCCAACAAACAAAATGCTTAGAAGCCAACGAGGTCACATCTGAGGACAGAACAAGACATTTTTCAAAGGCAGCTACCTTGTCCTGTCTCCAGGGCTACTGACTCTCTCATCTTCACTCTTTGCTGTGTGTATTATATCTTCTCATGACGCTCTGCCCTTTCTCTGTGCTGTGTACATGTGTCTGCTGTGCTGCTCTCAGAGGGACCTCAATCTCAGATGAGTCTCAGGGTGAAGACATGGTGACCCTGCTGACAGGCTGCAGCAGCTCCTCTTGTTGTTCCTTTATGTTTGAGCCATGATATGGTGAACTATGGCATCATTTTTCGCAGCGGACATTTTGACTCGGCAGGAAAAGTACAGATGGAACCAACAATGCTGATAACATTTTGGTGGTACGCCATTCCAGTGAGCCTTCCAGTGAAACCTTTGCTTTTGACTGCCCTCAACTCAAGCTATTGTTAGTAATAGCAAGGTGTCCACTTGAAAAGGTTTTGTTGGGAAAATACAGTATGAGTAATCAATAAACTTGGTAGGTCCTTGGTAGGTTTTCACTTTACGGTATGCATATTCTGTCACTTCCGGTTATCGGTGTTACTGCCACGGTGCTCTGAAACAGATTTTCATATATTTTTCACATCAGCGATTATCTACATAGCTCTACACTATTCTTAGACGTGTTCTGTTTGTGCACAAACAGGCCTCTTAACTTTAGTAACCACAATCCGATTTTTACCAGTCTCTGTTAGTCACACTAGCCTAGCTATAGCAATGGCTTCTCTCTTCTCTCCTGCTCTCTCCTGCCTGGTGTGCCGCATGTTTAGCTACTCCTCGTCCTCCTTTAGCAATAACGGTACTTGTAATAAATGTAGTTTATTTGTAGCTTTGGAGGCAAGGCTCAGTGATTCAGAGGCACGGTGCCGCACCACCGAACAGTCAGTAGCTGCAATAGTTAGCAAGTCCCCTGTAGCCGGTGCGGTACCTGTGCCTGGTTATCATACATAAATCTCAAATGCTTGGTGCCTTTATTCAAATTTACGCTTACTATCTGTGTGTAATTACAGTCTGATCTACAGTACAGCAGCAGTTTGTGGATTATGTTGCTAATTGTAATCCAGTACAGCATCTCGCATGAAAGCACAAACAAATAAATAACGTCTAGCGATGGAGGGGTTGGTG
This sequence comes from Protonibea diacanthus, assembly GCA_028641955.1. Classification (NCBI taxonomy): domain Eukaryota; kingdom Metazoa; phylum Chordata; class Actinopteri; family Sciaenidae; genus Protonibea; species Protonibea diacanthus. Next base: position 4,936,675 of record CM053989.1, on the reverse strand, counting down.
AACACTATTAATGTGTAGGCCGGATTCTTTTCATCTGATTTCAAAGAGACCTCCTGTCAAAGAGAGACTTCTTTTGTTGTTTTTAATGGGCAGTCTAGATGTGAATGTTGCCATTTCCTTCACCCTGGACACATGCCAATTAAATTAAAAGTAGACTGCGGCTCTCCAGCTAGAGCTTCGTACAAAGCAAGTGATATTTTTTTTCTAATATTATAAAGTACAAAAGTGATCCAGGATTCAAAGGGTTTCAATCTGCTCCCAGTGACTGTTAGGCATTAAAGAAACTCACATCCTTCACATAGACCCCTACTGCCTTTGGTATCATAGGGATGTCAAGCATGCAGACTTGACAGTTCTTTATCCATATCCTGGTAGGATGGATTTGCCTTTCTACAATGAGTCAGTATAGAAGGAGGGCTGATACCAGAGCAGACGCCAGAGACGTCAAGTACTTCTGAGCGTTAAGCCAGCTCTTTTCCTCCTCGTCTTTCAGATGGTGTGAATTCAACAAGATGTCTCCCGAGACTCCGCTTCTCACTTCCCGACACTGTGTGGGAATGTCAGGATGGAGATGCAACCATGCAGAAACACAAATGCAAAAATGTAGAGCACAGACACACACTCTTGCACACACACAAACAAACACAAAGATGCACTTAAGGAAATGTGCCAGCCTGACTGGCGAGAAAAAGATACAAGCTAGTAGCCGCTTTCGCTTATGGATCTGAAAGTAACGCAGGAACTGCACAAACCTTTACTGGGATTTTTTTTTCCAAAACAACAACTATATAATTGAAAATATGCCATTTGCAGTTTTACACATGATGGGTAAACAAATGGACAATTTGTGCCATACATAAGTATATAAGTATATACATAAGTATATTCAAAGCACATCACAAAAAATGATAAACAATATAAATCGATGCAAAAACCACACAAACTTTCAGCCTCAACTTTTTTCTTGAATCATCACCATTCTGACTCAATTCCAACAAAAAATTAACTTTGTCTCTCCGTTGGATTGCCAAAACTCAATTGAAGTCTTTTGGGTCTGAGTCCAAGTCAAGTAATCTTTCAGGTCCAAATGCAGCCAGTTAAAGTGACACAGCATTTTTAAATTGCCCCATCAAAGCTGTTAGATTGTATCTTTGGAGACTGTACCTATGACAGAATCTGTTTTTTCTTCACCTGACCAGAGCCTCCATTAGAAGGTATTAGAAAGTTGATGTTGGTGGAGTCAGCAATGTGACTTGGTCGTGAGAAACCACTTTCCATCTCATTTTTTCTTTCTTTAACCTGACCTACTATCCACTCTCTTTTGCTCTTCGTAGAGTCTCAAGTAAACAAAGTCTCAGTGCAATCTCAAGCCCTCTCAGTCATACATCTGCTATGAATTGCCTGGTGTTCATGCTCATGTCCACTTGTTTGCTTGATATAAAATGCTGAGCTTGTGGCTATTATTGACATCTTTGCACTTTGCTAGTCCAGTTTGCTCCCACACACCTACATAATCTATTTATGCCTGATTTCCCATGACTTTGCTAAATGATAAAGATATAGTACTACTACTTGGGCAGATATGTGATTGATATTGATTCCTCAATTGTCTAAAGGTCAGGGTCAGCTACAGAGCATCACCTACGTTCACTGTTTTTCCAAGGGAACCCAATTCATACTATGTTTATTCAGAAGATCTCCTATACTTGTACTCAACTGAATAATATTCTATTGCAGGCATCACTGTGAGGCTCAAGCAGAAATACAAGTATTTCAACACGTATGACATGCTCAGTGGAGCATTACTGTAACAATCCAAGGTGATTCGCATTGCCCTTGTCACAACAGTTAGCTCACTGCAAAAGCATGAAGCTCAAAGCAATCTCACTTTTACGCTTCCTTTATGTCATATGGATTGAACCATGCATATAACATGAAACCCGGGGTTGTATTCTTGAGGAAATTGGACTTGCATGATTACTGCAGTGTTATCATCTGTGGTGCACACAAACCTGCCAAGCATGAAATCAGATCTCATAAAGATAGTGTGAATTAAATTTGTCTTCAGATTTAAATCTGTAAATCTCTTTCTGTGTCTATGGTGTGTGATATGATGCATGTACTGTACCGTAGATGGAAACATGCTGATTCTGACTCTGCCTTGCAGCGTCATAAAACTAGACTGTCTTGGCTCCCAGGACTTCGATTCAGAGGGGTTAAATGCGTTTTTCAATGTGGCGGAGACAATGATTGCGGAAGGCCTATGCAGACGATGAAAGCAGTAAAGAACGAGATTGAGGCAGGGCGAAAAGAGAGCGGTGACACTGTTCAAAGGCAATGCCTTCTGAGTGTAGTCGACGTTAGCTCCTGAATACTGCATAATCCTGTGAAAGTTCCTCAGAATGGCTAGTGCCAATCAGCAACCTCCCAGTTTGAACAACAAAAGATGTCTGATAACAAAAGCAGTCTGAACTGCATTGAAAAGATTTGACATACTGTATGTAAGGATGACAACAAAAAGCCTTTGTTGCTCTCTGACAGATTCAGGGGAAACCTAAATAAATCTTTGATCTCAAACACATCCCATCAAGCGAGTTTCCTGACGAACTCTGTGCTGAGCCTCAGCATTTTGAGAACTAAATGCACATCTGTGGGTTGTGTGCAACCCCTGAGATGTTCTGTCTCATTCAAAGTTTGCTTTTTTTTTTTTTTTAAGCTTTATGATTGTGACCTGGTTATGTTTGGCTACATCACGGCCCATCTTGGTCCCAGAATGTGGCGTAAAAGCTCTCCAAGCACAAAGAGTAGTGTTTTGATCATCAGGCATTGCTGTTTGCCTGAAGAGGACCTTAAGGTAGAAACATTTCATCAATAGAAAATGTTTTGGAGCTTTCATAATCCAATGTTTTCTTCTCCTTTTTCTTTTGTATGCTGTTTTTATTGGTCCTTGTAGCTGTACCCTGTACTACTTTGTACTTCAACTTTGTACTTCCCTCTTTTCATTGTACGTAACCTTACAGGTCTTAAAATCATTGTATTTAACATCCACAGTATTACACATATTCTGTATCAGTTTGTTACAACTCTACAATTAAGCCATGTGATGTTTATACTGAAACAAAAAAAGTAAACTTAAGACTTTAAAATTTTAGCGCGTTGCATGTATTCATGTCTTGCATTTCATTATAGATGTTGGAGCCTTTTAGTCAATACTGTGATGCAGTTTTTAAAGCCAGTTTTGTGTGTTCTGAATAGTTTAAGCGTTGTGCTTCTTGTATTGTTCAAAAGACAAACATTTCTCTCTCTCTGTCTCGTCTTCTATCTCACTCTCATTCTGTTTGTAAAGCCATTGGAGTCATGACTCTCCTTTTGTCCTCGGAGACCGTGAGACAGTGTGATAGCCCAAACCAGAAGATGTGTCAACTTTCATCCACATCTTTCCCCCCCTCGCCCGTGCCCTTCTTTCCCTTCCATCGAGACTTTAGCATGCCAGAGGTCCTTGGCAGCGTTTGTGTGTCCTGTTGATGAACCTTTTTAGCTGGCACAATTCAACCCTCAGTCCATCTGAGACCAGTGCCACTTATGTTAGGAGATGAGTTGGACAGAGAACTGTAGGCTGGGGAGAAGGGATGGGGTCTGACGCTTGGACAAGATGTGTGTTGAGGAAAAGATGGCACGGAGGAGGTTAGCAAGAGACAAATAGGGGGGAGAGGGTGCCGTCAGGTGGGAAATTTGGAGGGGGGAACAAGGATGTCAACACTGAGGCAAGCTGGAACACGAGACACAAAGGTAACCCAAGAAATTAGGATTTGATGAGCTGTGAGCAAAGGAGTCAAGGAGCGATGCTGTGACAAGATTATCGGAGGGGTGAGGAAAGAAGAGAGAGGCCACAATCCGCCACTCTTCTTTCTCAGTTTTGCACTTACCAACTTTTTGTAGCAGGATTAGTTGAATAAAATGGGGGAAAAAAAGAAGAAAGAAAAGGTGGTGTTACTGAAAGAAGTAATTCATAGCCTATGTGACTCTCTGTTTTGGAGTAGAGAACAGAAAACAGGTACTTATCAAAAATAAAGAAGGTATAGTCGAGAGAGCGATCGAGCAGTGAGAAGAATGACCTAAAAGTAGGCCGATCAATTCTAACTATCAGAAAATGAATTGAGGATAGAGATTTGGCAGAGAGATGTGGGAAGTTACAAAGAACAGATGAATGAGATCAGAAATGAATGAGGTAAAGTGTTGTGAGCTAAAGCTGATACAAACAGAATGGTGTAGGAGATTTGTGTGACGGGGTTTCAGCCAGGATACCAAAAAGACTTTACTTTCTTTCCACAAGTTTTTTTCAAAACTCCCAGACAATTTATATGGAAATTCACCTGAAAGAGTTGCAGATTAATAGATTGATAATTAGCAAGTCTCTTGGGCGAGAAAAAAACAATTTGAGGTGATGGTTAAGATTCGGTACTGAGCTTTCTTTTTGCTTGTTGAAACTTGATTCATTCCACCCTTGGAGCTCATGGAGAACATTGTTGAGCCTTTAAGGTACTGCGTATCCTGTTTCAGCTGCTTGTTTTTTTTAAACTTAGTGGAAGCCAGGGCATGCAGCTATTTTCTATTATTTCCAAGTAAGGATGGATTTTGTGACCCTTCCTCATAGTTTTTTTGCATTGCAGTTATTTCACAGCTCATAATTTTGGAGGAAGCTTCCCGGACAGAGCTGGAAACCCTACGATGGATAGATCATGTCAAGCCGATCAACATCTCTCTGACCCAGGGGGCTCCCACAGAAGTCATGTCAGAGGACAGATTTCCAATCCACCTTCAGACTGCTAAAGTACAGCGCAGAGCTAGCGCAGGGAGGAAAATGAAGAAAGCGAAGACAGAGAGCAGAAGTTGGGATTCGGGTATTTGCCCTTTTCCCAAAAGGGCAATACAAATTAATAATTTGTCACTTTGACATCGTTGCACATCACGTACTAAAAATTGCATTTACTATTTTTGTAAAATTTGACATTTTTACCATCATTACAAATTTGTCTCACGTGAAATGGTGTGTTCACAAAAACCTGCTGCTTACAGACCTTTTTAAAATACAAAGTATAGAAGTATATATACAAAGAATAACTTAACATATTCCTTTCCCAAATTTGCAAGAGGGAATAAATAATTATTGATATAATTTGTAATAATTAGCATTTTACCTCAGGTAACAAATATATTCTATTCTAAATATACCCTTTAGATTGTGCCCCTGCCTTTTCTTGGTATGGCAACTAGATCAAAATATATCCTCTGCCTCATTCGCTCATATCTTTGTGTGTGATTCTTGTGTGTGTGTGCCTTGAGGATGTTGCTGACAACCCTAATTTAAAGTTGGAGGTAATAATTCTTAATTAACATCTACAGAATGAAGTCGTGTTTCCTACAAATATCTGTTTTGTGTATTAATGTCATTCAAGGATTATGCCCACTTTAGAGATCTCTGGAATGTCCATGTTGCCCTCATAAAACAAGTAATGCTTTTATTGGTTATAAACAAAGGAGGGCCCCCTGTTGTCCAAAGCTGTGCCTGGACTAAGCTGATAAAACTTCAAATACAGTCGATTCTTTGGCTCACGGGCCAGTTGACTCGGCAGGTCAACGCTTTGAAGGAATTACCATTACACAGATTAGATGACGCCTAAGGCTTCTTTGCAGTGATCAACACATACAGTACAATGGCAACGCAATCAACGACCATTTCCGTCTGACATTTGACAGATTGAAGTGATGAGGATGGTCACAGTTCTTGGCTACCAATACATCCAGGTCAGTAAGTTTGCTGTACAAACAAAGCAATGGGTGTCACTTCAGTGAACACCAATGTTGTTATAACAAGGACAATTACCCTAATACTTGCTTGGAATTAAAAACCTCATTACGGAGACTTAATTAATGATCTGGAAAGTAAAGGATATTAACACAGAGAAAGTGATAACATTGTTGTTGCATTTGCCACATTTAATCTACATGTCTCATTTATGGCACATTCTCCACTGCAATCACGTAGAACATTTTTTATTGATCATTAAAATTTAAATTTCATAATATTACCATAAAGGATTTTTTTTTTTTGACATTGGAAAATTATGAGGTAAAAATCCCCAAAGGCACAGAACTGTCCTTTTATGGTAAATGGTGCTATTACAGCATGCACCTTGTTAGTAGAAAAGTCACAGATAAAGCTATTGTACTGACACGACGTTAGTGCCCGAGTGACAAGGTTGCATATTTTTTGGAATGAGCTTAGAGTCACAGGAAATTTAATATGGCAGATAGTGAGCAGTATGGACAGAAGTTAGGGCAATTGGTGTTCTTTCCTCTGCTATATGACATTGAGAGGACCATGTCTTTGGGAGATAAAGAAATGGGAGAAGTGACATTAGTCTGAGTAGGAGAGGGTGTTTGAGAAAGCAGGCGATAGAAGAGAAAATGAAGAGGTAATATGAGGACAAATAGTAAGACACTGGTGAGTAGAAAAGAAGAGAAACGGTTGGTATGCTGTTAACCCAGCAATTATTATTTAACATCTCCAATTAACCAAGCTCGGTCTACCGAGTGTACAACCAACTCTTTTCAAAGAAAGATGACCTGGACGACTAAGAACGTTCACAGACTTTAACATCAAAGAAAACTTGATTGTTTGGAATCATCAATTATGTATTATTAAAGACTGAAGGATTCTGCAATTCAGTAAAAATATTTCCTCTAACACCTCTACAGATTGCCGACAAATTGAGACAATTTCTTTTACACAAACCCAAGAAATAACTGTGTGTATTAATTCACAAAATGGATCAAGTGATTAAGAACTTGATGTAGTTAATGTTTTAAAAGGTTTATAAAGTTTAGCCTAACTCAACACGTTGCAAAGCTTTTTTTTTTTTTTTAAAGGAATCTGGTATTTTCTCCCTGGGTGACAAAGGAGTTTATTGCAGTTTAAATTGTGCCCCTACTTCCTTTTTAGTCTGGTTATTACAGCCTATAAAACAAAAGGGAGGTGAAAATGAAAAGGTAATAACAGGATAAATTATAAGAAAGAGGAGAATATAAAAGAAGTCTGAAAAGCTAAGATTGAAAGGCTGTTATTATGATTATTGTATAGATTATTAAGATTGTTTGGAAACGCCAGATTTTATTATTTTTTTTAAGGCTCAAGGACGCTGTAAATGTAGCTTTTTTGTATTACTATTAATGTTTTCATCTGTAAAAAATAAAGGAATTCAGTAAAATTCTTGTTATTTTTCTACTTTGCCCTCTTCCTGTTTCACTCTGTGTATCGACGCATGTAACAGACATTGGTTTTTTAGAATTAGACCCACAGCCCTGCTGTTTTTTTAATCAGAGACTGATGCTCACCTGGGATTCCAGGTGATTGCAATTAGTTTAACTGCAATTATCTAGGTGGTAACACAAAAAACAGCAGTACTCTCACTTCTCTTTCTGAGAACCTGCATTAAACCCCACTGATATAAGATCTGCATGTAGAGGCACCATGCACATAGGCACTGTAGTTTTGGAGCACCAGTTATGACTTGCAGAATTTTTGAAGAAATACCATATATGTATATTTCAAGGGGAATATGCAGTAAGTCAAATTTCCAGCTGTAAAAAAAATGTTGTATTTAATGCAAACAGCCTATTTGAGTGCTCAAATTGTCAAGTTAATATTATATATCATTCTGTCTTGTAGGATGCTTGCACAGCAGAGCTAAGGATTTAGTAGCGGGAACACGTACAGCAAATGTTGGTGTAAGGTCATGAACATTTGATTTTTCCTCATCCTTTATAAATGTGGATCAGTACTTTTAAGAGTTCCTCCAGTTAAACCTCATCAGAAGGATCTAAGAAATATGACCCTTCCATTTCCTGCATATTTACTTTTATACATTCAAATTTGATTTATGATCCAATGGTAGATGTTGCTGCATTAAGTACATTTTAGCAAAGGCGGAAACTTACTTGGGTCAGACAGGATGGAGTCAGTCTTGGGCAGAAACTGGTCACAGCGGATTCCCTGGTAGCCTTCTCGACATCTGGCAGAGAAAAAAAAAAAAAGAATAAACCATCAGTCATGAAATCGATTTGCCAGGGAATGAATGCCACTACAACTGATGTAAATGCAAAAGCTGCACATAAACTGCCACCTCATGTTTTGAGACAAATGTAGGTAAGGCTCAGCCGTTGTGGAAGTGAGCTGAATTGCAAAAAAGTGCAAAGTAAGCCATGCTGACAGGAAGAAATGAATAGTGTAGTGATCTTTACAGGCGGAAACCTGCAACGGGAAAGACTTTCCTTGAAGAAGACATTTGTCTTTTCAGCCAAAATCACAACTGCTGCAGCAGAAACAGAGCATCCAAACCCCGTTAAGTGAGGCCCTAATAACCTCTCTCCGCGTGCAGCTAAATGAGTTTCAAGTTGCTTGCTCGGTCAAAGTAAATCTTCATAGAAAACACCAAATTATGAATCAAAATGCAAAACATTCTCATAAAAAAGCAAGAAGTAAGAACTCAAATTTGACAAAAAAAGATCAATTTTGCTGGAAATATTACAGCTTTCCTTGTCCTTTTAACCCCTACAAGTCACAACTCTGATGCGAAGTGCTCAATTAATTAAACACACGTTCCATTGTTCCTGGATAATCCTCAAACTTTCAAAAAAACAACAACAAAAAAAAAAACAAAAAACAACCAAATCAACTGTTGAATTTGATTTCCACGTTTGTGAGGGTGCCAGTCAGTCAGAGATCATTAAGCAGCTAATGAGTTCTGAAATGTGCTAGGCCTGTTCTTCAGAAAATGTCCTAGGAAAAGGGTATGCATTGTGAGGATTTGTTTTTAATTAATTTCAGCTCAATACACATATCTGTATCAACATATAAGTGTAACTCTGGTCTATGCAGTTGCATGGAGGAAGCCAAAATGCCAGTGTGCAGTGTAAAGTTTAATTGCCTCAGTTGGTTTAGATATCAGTCTTTGCCTCTGGCCATTTGTACCTTGCTTGCTGTTCTGTTTTTTTTTTGTTGTCCCTCCTGAGGAAAATGCAAGTCTCATACATGCAAATAAAATAGAAACTTCAGCAACAGAAGTAGTTTGTGCTATCTCTCCAAATTTGACCCTATATCTATTCAATCTATCATTCCGTCACTTTCTCAACTATTCCCTTTCACTAAGTCTCAATTTTCGCTCCTACCCAACCTGCATCCTGATTCCTCCCCTGTTTACCCCTGTGGCTTTGTTTCAGTGACACTGCTGGAATTAATCTGTATCTGCTCTGACAAGTTGACAGCAGAGCAAATATACATATCCCAGCGGTCCCTGCTTTTGGAAGCCTCCAGCTGAGAGAACATGTACGTCCAGCCAGACAAAACAACAGAGCCGTGCATAGAGATCAGGCTTACAAAAGAATGTAGTGTGACATATCAAAGATTTGTTCTGTGCCGTATGATAATGGCGACCCTGCTTTTGCCGTTTCATACGGTGAGTGATTTTCAATTATGAAATGAGCAGCAGTAGGCGGGGAAAGATGCGATCGGCTATGCACGGCTGTGGTATGCTTAAAGAGCATCTTCACTGCAGGAAAAGGGGCACATATGGTGAGACGTATGGCGCGTAAGTGAGTCTGTGACACTGATTCTCAGCCTAAACAAAAAATTACAAATATGTTTGATTTCTGAGCGTGCTGTAGTACACAGTAGCATTTCAGACTGACATGGCCACACGCACTGTATTGCATAATTTCCTGTTGTACAAAAAGGATTTCTTGCATATTAACAACAACAGCAGTATATTGTGACAATGAGTAATTAGAAACATACAGTGCGCAATTAGTATGCTGCATGAAATTGGACGTGTCAGCAATCAAGTATGGTATTAATTGGCCTTTTTCACAGCAGACATCTTGGAGTTTTAATTGATAACATTAACAACAACTGCATTGCATGTAGGTCAGTGAGCTCCAGCTAGTTCTGGTATTGTGTGTACTGGCTCACTGACATGGTTTACTGAGCCACATGACATCGCTTCACATTTGCTTTTCTTGCTATGACAAGTCCAGAAGGTGGAAAATGTCTCGTGTCTATGTTATTAGCAACACCTGTGCACTTTGACAAGTTAAAATGTCTGCTATGAACAGGCCTTTAATGTATTTGTAACCATTGACGAGTACTACACATGAATATTAATTAGCATTCGGTGGCAAACTGACATGAGTTCATCACTGGAGCCTGAATGCAAATGGAGCGGTTGCACAGCAAACATTTTGACTTGTCAAAGCTGGAAAAACACAGGTAACAGTAATGATGGCTCTCAGTTCCATTGAGTGTCCCAGTGACAGTGACAGTGAACCAGCATGCGCAACAGCAGGAGCTCCCCTAAGTGGAATGCAGCTATCATTAATACGCCTGTGAGTTTCCTCCCATGACGTGAACATGTCTAACTAGTCCACTGTATCTTAAAGTTAACAAGGTTTATTCGCCCGAGAACAAGACAGATTTCTGTTTAGAAAGGTAAACACTGGTTGTCATAGTAACCCAAGGGCATATTTTCTGTTTGTCAAGAATGTGGTTTAACAAACAGCCGTCACGTTGTACTTTCTATGTATGTACAGTATGAGGGCTTCTCCTAGTCACCACATCACCACATTTTACACGAGAGGTTGACAATGATTATACTTGCATGCCGAAGCTTCCAGAGTTTGGAGTGGATGGACATACACTGGTTCACATGAGCAGGATATTCTAAGTGTGAAGGATTTTTTTTTTTTTTCTAGCACCTTTCTTTTTATGGGGACACTGACATCTGACACTGACATCTTCTCCTTAAGATAAAGAGCAGCTGTAGGTTTGTGCTGACAGCAGGCACCATTCTGGTCATCTATGTTAACCAACTTCAGAGGATAGGGCTGCCTCACTCCCTGGACACAACAGATAGGTACATAACATAGAAACCTCTTCAGGCAGAGAGCAATGTTGGAACGCTTTGGGCAAATAAATTTCCTTTTGTTTGTACTACTCTTTGTGGACAAAGAGTAGTTGTGGCACTGTTCGATAAGCCGATCCAGAGAGGACAGCTTCTTCAGAACTGAGGCGGCATCATGCCATGACAAGCGTATTGATAAATCCTCCATTCTCCCTGGACAAGCTTAGACCTTTTGGACATGTTGGACTCTTTCTCGCCACTGACTGAATTTGACCACTTATATATAGCAACACTAAGTTTCAGCATTATTGCTTGGTATTTCACACTGTCTCTAGTTAACATGAACAAACTCGATAAGAGTATTGCAGGTCAGCAGCAACACACTGTGACACCGTTTTGCGAGATGTGAGTGACAGTGGCAGTGACGTATCACCCTCTCTACAATACAGGTGTATGTAAGGTGTCATCATCAGGACGGAGGTGCAGCGTACTGCCTTTGCAGACTTTGCATGCCCAGAGATCCTCTCTACCTTCCCTAAACAAATCCTGGTTTGAGGTGCTGGGAGTTGCATTTTGTCGTACTTAATTCTTGATTACAGGAACCCTCAACAATCTCATCATTTATCAAGGCGTTCATACTGCATGCCTGTAATCCGAGTTTGTTGTTCTCAGCTTTGACTGTTGCGATGCGTGATGCCAAGTATGTGTTGTGTGGGAGCAGGAGAACAAAACAAACACAAACAAACACAGTCATCTTGTTATAAAGACACGGTTATAAAGCGGTTTAAATGTCATCAGCTTCCTTGTTGGATGGTTTAATTCAGGATCAAAGTCTAATATGTCAGCAGGTCACAGATGGACTTTTCTCTGTGCTAAATGCGTGGTCATTTAACATGTCCTCATGCCATCGTGACCTAAGCTGGCTAAACTTTGACAGGCGGCGACCTTTGTCACGGCAAGTGGAGGGGAAGAATGTAATTAAAAGAATAGAGGCTTAACATAGTGACATTGTCTGGGTGTCAGTCTAATTAGAGGGAGCTGTGGAAGTGAGGCGGAGCATATACGGCAGCGAATAAATTGAACACGTGTCAAAAAGATACTTGGAGGCAACAAAGATCACAAAAGAATTATGCACAAACGTGTAGACATAGCCTCCTTTTGAAAAACCTCCTGTAATATCATTCTTCATCATGTCTTTTGCAGTGCAGCATATGAAGTTATTGTATCCAACAAACTCCTCTTCTTTGGTCTATGTGTTCCCAGCAGAGATCAAAACACTTCAGAGTATTGCTGCATAAAGCTCAGAGGAGTGAATCTAAGAATGGATGAGAGGCAGTCGGAGGGTATTGAGAAGTTGCGTGCCTTCTAATTAGCACCGCAGTCATTAATTAAAAGAAAACAGGAAGAGATTGCATGTGCATACATGTGTGCGAGCACGTGTACGTGTGAATCTCTCACGGATTCACCGAGCAGCACAGAGCAGGGGATAAATATAAACATGCCGCCTGCCTAGAGGATGATGAATTTCTGCAAAGGGAAGTGTGAAAATACACGCGCTGGCGCACAAAGACACACATACATATGCATGATGCAATGTGTAGGGAAAGAGCACATCCCATTTAAGGAGTTCAAAAGTTATCCATGTATGAGGGCAAACCATGATCATGATTTTAACTGTTATGTAAACTTAATATTCCAGCTGAAGTGTATTTTACGATTCTGGGTCATTGGGATGAAGCAAAGATGCATCATGAGCTTCTCATTGACAAATAACTTAATGACATTTTAGTGGCCAATGTTTCTAGGCTTCTGTTTCTGCTAATCTCTGTAAACAGATATCTGCATTTATAAACTGGAACTGGAAAGAAAAAACTCTAATTAAAAGCTAAAACGTCATCAGATGATAGCCAATGGGTTCAAAGGTTGTGTTATGGACTGCTGCAACCAAAGCCCGCTCAGACATGATTGGTCAATACTACTCTACTACCACTACTACAAAATCTTGGTCCCTTGTCCACCGATTCTGCATTCATATGCACATATCTGTTTATAGAGATTATGCATTGTACTCCTGGTTTCATACATACATAAATAACCCAAACTGAAGCAAATATCTTGTTTTTTTAGAAACAGGCAACAAAGAGCCCACATTTGGAGGTACAATTTAGGTTTTTATTTAGCCTTGCTCTCTTATTCAGGACACTCACACAGTAACATTCACACTTTGAAGCTGAACAGTAGCACTCCAGCAGCTCCAGTTGGAGTTACAAGTGCTTTGCTCAAGGGTGCCTCAGGGATTTATCCTGCAAATACAGGTTTTGAACTGTCTTTAGGCTGCAAATTATGCATGCTGCAATCACAATCTTTAAAAGCCCTGTTTTAAAGTTTGATCAAACGTCTGATTAAAACTGCACAGCATTTGAAATATGCAGATCTGTAGGATATCTTGAGCTTGATGCCTAAAAACGACCAAATTAGAAGAGAATCAGGCTGACAGACAACTTCAATTGTACACCGTCCTCATGTTTTGGCATAGACTGCGGTGCTGTACAGTCCTGATATTTATAGAATGTGAGCAATGCAGAGAGACTGAAAATGAATGAAGATAGATTTCTAAAACGTCCTTCTCTGTAACACAATTGTTATACAACTCTTTCTGGGCTGGTACAAGACAAAAAAAAAAAAAAAAAAAACATTCATAATAACCACTGATTCCCCCCTCAGACACTAAAGATGTAATACACATAAAATAATGAGGTAATTTTCAGTGTCAAACATCAAAAGTATTATTAGAGATCCAAACAATCCCTCCTCTCTCCTTGGCAGGGTGGCCATTTAGACCAATTTAATACAGTGCAGCCACACAGCAGCGTGAGGCTCAACGGTCTATTAAAAGAAAATATGCCACAGTGCATTGGTCAGGCTGTGACAGGTTGGTTCAATGATCTTCACATTGTGGGCTATTTTCTCAGCATGAAATTCATTTTTGAGCAAAATGGCCGATTCACTTCCAGCAAACAGGCCAACAAATAACAGGAAATAGCCAAGAAAGAGCGTTGTTTCTGTCATGGTTGGAGCCAGACCGTACAACAATCTGCTCGGCGAGGATTTCAGAAGATAAAAGCGACACGACTTTTAAATTAAAATGGTTCATGCATCGTGCATTACACAATTCTTGGTCACACTTCTAATTAACATGTGAAGGTTCAGTTGAATATTATTTTGTAAAGATGCAGGGTGAGAAATGAGGTGAAATTTATTCTGACACAAATAGTTTGCAACAGAGAGGCAGACATGGCTCTTAAGGCAGTGGCTCACAGGGGTCTTACAATATTGGGGGGTTATTATTCACAACAAGATGAACAAGTTCATCTAATGTGAAGGCTTCTTGATCTAAAGAGGCACTGTCATTGCTCTATGAAAATTCTTTACCAAGTATTGGATGCAATGAAAAACACACATGGCGCCCCATGTGTGACGGACAGGAACAGATGTAACAGATATACTTTCATCATGTTTTTTGTAATTAGATTTTAAGCCAATAAGACGAAGAAAACTGTTTGTTACTGTGGATACTCAGGAAAGTCATATCAGTTGATGTATCAAATCCTAATGTAATCCAATATGTTTGGCTTTAATAGCAACTTGCTGCTCGGAGGTTTGTTTAATCAGACCTGCAGACAACCAAATACAATTGGCATCCCGGACTTCAAAGGAGGCCTGAGATGATTACTTTTCTGCTTTAATGACATTACATATCTCTCACCCGTATGTGTTTCCATTGATTTCTCGCTTTCTTGATGGGACAGAAAATTGAAATGAAAATCTAGCTTCTTTTTTACCAGACGGGGGTGATTGAAATGCATCTGGGGCGCCATGTCTCAGCCTGAGCGTTTATGAGAAGCAAGCGTGGTGTGAACCGGCGTGTGCATTGTATGTGTTGTTGTGCATATATGTATGTGCATATGTCTTTGCATATTTGTGTTTCACACATACACCAAAAGAGAGTAAGCTCTCACACCTGACAGGGCATGTTAACGTGCACATCCAAGTATGTGTTTGTATGTGAGTCGTACAACAACATGAGTACAGCTCTATCCATGTTTAGATGGGTGAAATGATAAAATGTGGTTGTGCTGTCATAGATATATCACCAACAATGATGTAAGCATATTGCAAGTGAAATACCAGGAGCCTGTTTCATAAGGAACAATTTGACTGGTCTGTAGAGTTAGGCTGATCTTAGTTTTAGTCTTAGCCTAAGGCAAGTTGAGCTACCTTTGAAACTCTGTTTTCGATGTCATCTGCTGCACGACTGCCAAGAAGATGCTGGTGCTCAGCTCAAACAAAGCAAAAGGAAACAGTCACACATGGTGAGTTGCCTCCCGTTCACCCCATTCTATGCGAGCGAAGGGGCAAATAAAACCTTCATTTTCAGTAGCAGAGCAGAATTCACCTCCACCAATCGCAAATATGTTTGTGGCTGACCTCTAAACCCCCACTACAACTGTCCGCGTGCATCACGTCCCGTACTGCCTCGACAGGTCTCTGTCACTCTGCCGCATTTGGTTTTATGCAACCGTAGCCTAAGGCTGCAGTAAGCTGGTGAGTTTATTTTTAATTTATATTTTTGGACATTTTATGCCTTTATTGGAGAGCCGACAGCAGACAGTCGACAGGAAATGAGAAGATAGAGTGACGTGCAACAGAGGTCCCTGGCTGGACATGAACCAGGGATGTTACAATTTATGGTCAGCGCCTCAACCCCTTTGGCCAGGGTGCTCAGACAAGAAGATAATTGGCAGAATGGTCAGTGCTGAGCATCTTAAAGTCGTAGCTCATTTTGCCATGTCTTGTACTCATGATGCATACCAGATTACTCATACTTGCTGTATGCAACCAGGGAATTTGGATGTTTTCTGAGAATATTTTGGATATTAGGCATATAAACTATAGTTCACCTCTGTGAAACAAGTTCCAGAAGATGCTCTACAGTCTTTCCTGTGTCACTCCACCTTTAATTAACATGGGAGAAGACATTTGGCGCTACATACTGTATGTGTCATCATGCATCACCCTGACAAATCTTTCTGTACGTGAGCATTCCTTTCTCAAGTGCATCAAGTGCATCAGACTTTTTCCCATGATCATTTAGATTCCTAAGTTATATTCAGTGGAGCAAATGGTGGTCTAATTGTCGTCCACACTAATTTCCCCAAATGGCTTTTAAGGAGTTATGGATAGATATTTTTGAGTAATCCTGAAATTTCCAAGGTGAAGAAGAACATGTTCCCTTCGCAGCAATTTAAAAGTTGGATGTCGGCACTCTGTGATGTTCCCTGGTTTTCCATTCTGTTAAAGTGTAGGCACGACCCCGTTGGAATGAAATGTAAGGAAAAACTTCAATCTTAGCCGCAGTCTTGAAGCTTATATCACAACCTGAGCCAAATCAGGTGTAAAAGCTAGGAAACCGACCCCCTGAAAGCAAGTTGGTGAAAAATGCAGTTATTTAAATTTCCTGCCATTAATATCTCCAAGTTCACAATCATCTCTGACATTTCCTGCAGCTTTCTCTCTGGATGTTTTCAGGTGTCAAGTGCATCTGACTGCTAAGCTTCTCTTGTTTTTAAATAAAACATGCCACCCACTGAATGTTGCATACATGCCATGGTGCTCGAATGTGTGCCCTTTCCTCCCATCTCACCATGAGTCCTGTGAAACCTCACCTCCACCTCGCAACCCTTTCAAGAAGGGCAGGAAGTTACTAAATAATTTACAGCACCACCTAGCCGCTGATCCCAAAATTAAAACAAAAACACTTTCCCTGATGTGCCTCATATTTTATTCTTTATTTTCTTACCACTCATCTCTCACCTCAGCTGACCTTTCTTTCTGCTCCTCTAACTCTCCTTTACGTATGCCCTACTCTATTTAACCGGAGGGAGAACTGGGATAAAACACACCCATTCGTGGAGGCAAGAGGAGGATATTTGGTAACTGTCTTCCACTCAACTTGTTATACATCTGACAGCCAAAAATAAAGTAATAATAAATCCATTGCTAACGATCATTGTTAACTCCTCACATAACTATTGGAGCATCATCCACTTTGTGTCTATGCATATGCTCAGTGTTTACTGTTGTGCTTTCACCAGAATATGGCTAAATACACAGCTGCTGTTTGTCGCTAGCATACTTAGCTGTCACATATACTGTAGGTACATACTGCTAAACAAATGTAACTGAAACTAAGTGAATCCAAAACCCCGGAGAATCCGAGCTGACTGCAGCTGCCGTCTTCCGTGAAGAAGCAAACACCAACCTCAGAGAATTTCTTTCACCATGACCACAATCTTTTCTTAGCCAACCATAACCATGATCAAACACACGGCAGGGACAGGAAAGACAACAGCAAACACTGGAACAAAAGAGAAGATTGTAGAGGGGAGCACAAACGTGGATTCTCTGGCTGCTTGGTAAAGTCCTCCGTGCAACACTTCAGCTCGTCTCTCTAGTTCAGAAGAAGTCACCTAAGCGCCTTTTATACTGTAGAAGACACGCCACACTCTATAAATACATTCCTCTGTGTTATGCAGCGATCTTGATATGGACTGGAAATACCATTAACGGTGAGATAACACTTAAATCCAAACCCTTATCTCTTTTTCATTCTGCCCCTTCTCTCCATTTCTTTCCCCAGTCTTTGACTCTTTCTCTTTATGAATATTAACACTTTATCACTTAGACCACTTATCTCTGTGCTTAATAATTCCCTCCCTCTAAGTAAGTCAGTTTGATTAGTGACATTCAGAACATATCTCTCGCATCTCTTCATTGCATCTGAATGTTAAAGGAGGTGCTGAGGTACTTAAATCGATTAAATTAGCTGTTATCTCTGCCCGTGACGAGCAACAGGTTTTCACCCCGCCTCTCCCAACTCCGCTTAGCAACATCAACCTGTACAGTAAGCGCATAAATATTTCCATCCAAGGACGATCATACGGTGTTTGCGTGTGTCATCAGTGAGTGATTATGGCACCTTCTTCTGGACAGTTTAACACAAAAATAAAATGGCGTGCTTCCACGTGCTTTTCCTGTACTTTGAGTCTGGGGCTTCTTTACTGGACATGATTTGGGCCATTAAAGGGAAATCTTAATGCTACAACATAGAAAATTTAAGACAACATCATGCTTACAACCTTGTGTCAACGACCAGGGAACATCCTGGAGAAAATCGTGTCTACTGTACAAACTTTGCTCTATTGTCCACATACTTGGGTATGTAGTGTATAAGGCTGGGAAAAATGGTCACCATTAAAAGCTGTTTGGAGCAATCTGTCTAAAACAAAAACTATATTTGCTTTGCCCTGTCCTCTGTTACGGCATATGATGATAAGACATACTGTGGCTTTGGCAGTTGAAACAATGGAAGGAGTGGACTTGGCCAAATGAGGTACGTCAGGGGTGGCAGCTTTATCACATCCTAATTTTAGAAAATATACCAAAACACCCAAATGCCAAAGGAGGATTTATGCAGGAGAGCGTGCAGTTTTTGTAGAAAAACAATATTCTCATGAAAGCTTTGACCTTTGGATAAAATTAAGCAGCAGGGAAGTCCGTCAGGGTAATCAGATAATTAAACTCGCCCCTTTTGGCTTCTGTTTCCGGATTATTTAATGTCCCTTCGGAAGAATTTTCTCGCCGTGAAAGTGTCACTTGCATGCTGCTGATCCCATTAGAGGGCACGGCTAAGAACGCATTTGGCAAGGTTAATATTTCACCAAGGAATTTTAAGTTATAAACCTTCTGGAAACTGGAATTCACTTCATCTCCCAAATGTTGGTGCTGTTTTTTTTACTGGAAGATTGGGAACACTGTTATTTTACATGAACATAACACACTAAGCAAATGAAAACAATTTCCAGATGCGGCCGTTCCTTGTTCTGCAGTGCAAAATGTGGCCCTCTGTTTGTAAATAATACAAAAGCCACAGAAAGCAAAAACAAGCGAGGGATCTATTTTGTCATTATTTCTGACCTGAAGCACTTGAGTGTATGACCAGCTGAATTAAAAACTTCAAAACTAGGAAGGAGCTGCTCGTACTTGTAAGCAGCATCACACGTGCTGCAAGCCAATTATTTTTCGAGAGGGAGAAGTGGTCCACGCGGAGCACAGGAAATGGCAAAGCGAATGCTGGCAAGACAAAGCAGATGCTGCAATGTTTTACCACACAAACAATGGTTCCCACCAGAAAAAAAAAAAAAAAAAAAAGGTGTGAGTGAAGATTTAAAGATTTAAATTAGGAAATGTCAAACTTGTTCCTGAATCCAGTAAAATTGCTCAGTTCTTGGTAAGTATCAGGACATCTCAAACTGTAATTTCTTCTTCTTTTGTTTAGTGTTTATCTTCTGAAACAGTTTGAATTTTTTGATATGTCCTATCCTCTTATATTTCTAGTATTATGCAATGAAGCCCTAGGAAAGGGCCACTAAGACTTTTATGATGCATATATTCAATCATAAACATATTTGAAAATGTGTTTTTGTTTTATCCATATGATGTGGCCGTATGAAGCTCCATTACCTCCACATAATATGGAAAAAAATTCAGCTGAATCAAAACGCAGCCTGAGGCTATAGAAAGGGATTATATGACAGGATATAACCAATTTTCTGAGGATTATTACCCAACAGTGATGATTAAAGACTTTGGCACACACAATTTCCCAAACCGGAGAGATAGATGTCAAAATCTTGATAAAAACAATTATTATCCCAGCTATGGTCTATTCAGTTCCTGAGAAATCACACCTGACAGGTGCTCATTTCAACTGATGGCTTTTGTTATACTCCACAGCTAACATGACAATACAAGAATATGAAAAAAATCCCAAGATATCTCTCTGAGAACTAAAAAGCTTTGGATTTATTAAAGGATCAGTGTGAAAGATCGAGTAGTATAGAGGTGTAATTGCTGATTGCAACCCCCTCCACTCACACAGGAGAGACTACTGTGGTTGCAAAACTGTAAAAAATACAAACATGGTGAACATTATGGAAAAGGACGTCGTCTGTGGGTAGAAAAGGCTCATTCTTAGGCAACAAATTCTTATTTTTTGGGTGATTATACACTAATGGAAACATAGTTGCATGTATTACATTCAATTTCTGCAATATTCTGTATTTAGTGACATCTAAATCATACACACTGGAATTTTAAAGTGACAATAATCAATATTTTTTGTAATTGCAATGTATGACAAATATGCCAATACTAAGAAGTTAGCAGGCATTTTTTTTCTGGCAACTGAGAAATGAGCTAACAGACGATCACACAAGGAAACTTGGCAGGCAAAACGGGAGAGAGGGGGATGTGATTTGCATTCATTCACACCTAAAGTTACGACCTCAGTGTAGGTGTTTCTCTGCCGTTGCCCTCCGAGTGAACCCTCAAAGAAAGTGGGACTCCTTTCATGGGCAGACATGTTGGATAAAAAATGTCAAGTATATCCCCATCATCTCTTCAGAAGTGTGTTCCCACTGAATTGCTATTTTTAACTTGTGTTTCATCCTTAAAAGCCAGATTTTACTTTACGGAGCTACTTGACAAAATGGCAGGGAAGAACCACGAGGTAACCCACGTGAACACGGCAGACTCCACACTGAAAGGCCCTGACCCAGCCATGACCCAGACTACTACTGTCTAATCATGTACTGAACAGTGTATTGATAAAAAAAAGAGAATATTTCCTTTGCAGTTTAATTTAGACTATGATGGTGTCCAAGTAACTCCCTTGTTCATTCTTACTGTGTCTTACATAACAGTTTACACTATCGTGACGAGTAAAAGAGATTTGGGACAAATGAATCATCACTGACAGATGCTATGTTGCATAACTGTCGTGTCATGTATTGTGCATGTCTATAGGAAAAGAAAATCATTGTGTTTGGGGATCTTTCGAAATATGCCGTGTATGCCATGGACAATAGGTTTTAGTTTTCACTTTTTGCACAGCTGAGATGAATTGTTAGTCTACAAAGGATGCTAGAAAATTCTTAAGAAGCAGTTGGAAGGTGTTTCACAGTACTTCAGCCTGCCATATTAATGATTTTGAAGAGAGGCTTCACATAAAAGCTCTCATGCCAAAAAGACTCTTGAGCACATGACATGAGAACTGGAATTTCTGTACTCATATCTGGACTTATTCTACCCGTGACGCAGACAGATTTCCAGTTATGCTAATATGGTGACTTATGTCAACTCGTCTTCATTGGAAAAAGAAAACGATCAAAAATCTTGAGGTAATTTCAAGTCTTGAGCAAGGTTGATTTTAAGTGAAGCAATCAACCTCTGCTCTCACAATGAATCAAGGAACAAAGACTAGGAATAAGAAGAGAAGACAACTTTGCTAATTGGCGGAACCCCTTTAGTCCTCATCACTTTTAATCTGGAGCAACAGTACAAAAGGTTGCAGACAATAAAGAAGACCGGGAGTGGAAGAAACTAGCAACAACAGAAGAATAAAGTGAAAATCTGTTGTCAACAGTATTCTTTAGGGGAGGGACAAAAAAAGAAGAAAGAAGTTTTGTTATGAGGACAAAAAGGGGCAAGAGGAAATAATTAGTACATTACAGGAAAAGCTGTTTACAGACTTCCGTCGTGCCGCAGGACTGGCAACACGTAGCGGCTTGTGTGACCCAAAAAAGACCTGAGAAACACACCCTGGCTGCAGTCTTTTTTTTTCCAGAGGAGGAAAGAGCGAGTCTGCGACTGCTACTCCCAAATGTGTTTTGTTCAACCTCACCCTGGAGCAAAGCAAAAAGACGAGTTTTTTTTTTTGATGAACTTTAGAGAGAGCCACGAAGTAAGGAAATGAGTCTGAAAACAAGTGACGAACGTGTGACTCATGACAACTTCGTCAAAGAAAGAATTTCTCAGAAATATATGTTTCTCCGCTGAACAATGTCAAGTGTTCCAGCTTTGAAGGGAACAAGATTTGAATACCTCCCTCATCTCATCAGCCAAAACATTTATGTTCTGTTTAGGAAAATAATAATTAAGTTTCATCTTTTAAAACAAACATGATCTTTGTCTAACCTTAACCTGAAGCGCTGCCAGCGCTTAAACAAAACCATAAAAAAGCTGAATGCTGCTGTCGTCACTAAAAGCGGAGTGAAAAGTTTTTCTCATCCATCCTCTATCAACACTTTTGCAACTTGCCAGGTTTGTTAATTAACATTTCATTATATAATGTCTTAATAAACAACATCATAATATAATGTAATTCTTTCGGCGTCACGATTCCCTCTGAACTTATTTGCTGCAAATTTGTTGTATATACACATTATTGCTGCAAGGCAGGGCACTTGAAATGTTATTTGACTAATAACTGCAATTTGATTTTTGTATTTTCAAAGAAAGCAAAATATGTTTTCCCCTTGACTTAACCTGTGCTTTATAGGAGCAGGAAGCATTACAGTTACAAATGGTATTCGTTTAATGAACAGGGAGTTGCAAATGTGAACGTCCATTTTTCACAGAGGTATTTGTAAAAATCTCTCTTTACATATGTAAATCTTTTTTTTTATTGGTTTATCATGAGATGTATTTCTCTCCTTAGACGGTGGACCAGTTTTCTCACTGCTCTGCAAGTGCAGCTTGGTGTACCGTGTCAATTTGACAGGGCCATGTTTTACAGTGGAGAGGAAGGAAGGGAGACAGAGAGAGAGAGAGAGAGAGAGAGAGAGAAGAAAAAGAGAGAAAAGGGAAGGCTGAGCAGATATATGGAGACGATACGTGACATGAACTCACAAGCACGCATTGTCTCCTGTAATTGTATGCGTGTGTGTGTGTGCGCATGCATGAGAGTATGAGAGGGAAGAGAGCAGGGGAGGCAGCTGTAGTATTAATTAGGCAGGTGAGATGAGTGGACTGCAGCATCATTACATTGGCAATTAGAGTGCAGTCTATTTGCCTATCATGCCCCTGGCTCTCAGAGGGGAGATGCAGAACTAGTTGGGAGAGTAAGAGGGAAAAATGAGGTGAAAACATTGAGATAAAGCAGGTGGGAGGGAGATTTAAAGGGAGTAGGGATGTTATGAAGTCATGATTCATGAAAAGGATTTATCGCTAATCCCTAAAGTGATAGCCAGCTACTATGAACTCCTCCACTGTGCCAGTCAATCACATAACAATGTGATATATTAATGGAATGCAGCCGTTATGACACATTTCCTAGATATTTCTTTTCTTTCAGTGCATGTGTGTCTTCTTACACTTGGGTGATGGATGACTTAAACTCTCCGGATGCAACACCATCTCGGTGTGCTACAATTCTTCTTCCCCTCTGGTGTGCACACCAAACCCTCGATGAAAGACATATAAGATTGATAATTCCCTTATACTTCAGTTCCAAGAAAGAAGAAATAAGACCAAGAATGCTCCAGAAAGTAGGACAACCCCCTTTAAACGACATGATAAATGTGTTCCCAGCATTAACTCTAATCTAAAAAGAAACTATAGCATGTGACAGCGAATGCCAACATGATTAAAGATTATTTGAAGCTAATGATTTCATACTTGAGAGGATAAACTTCAGGACCGTTACATTTCTTATACGTTTTCATCGTGTTTGACGTAAAAATCTGCAAATTGGATGTATCCAGATACAGATTCAAACTATTTTATGCTCTTGGACTTTTGGGTGCGCTCATGATTTGTCAGAATTTGGAGATAAATTCAAGTAGTTTGAAACCTAATTTCTATAAACAGATGTCTGCAAATGAATTCAGAATTTGTAGGGACCAAGATTTCTTCCACCAGTAAGCATTCTGGTCTCCTTTGTAGACTGAGTCTGGTCACTTTTAAATGGGTTTTGGTTGCAGCAGTCTGCGTGGAGAGAAAAATCATGGAACCAAGAATCATGAAAAAACAATCTCCAAACCCACCCACTGTAGTGTGACAATGATTTAAAGTGACCTGTATACATATGCATAAATCTGTTGACAGAGATTAAAGAGAAATGCATCTTCATTATCTATTCCTGGATATCCGGATAGATCGCTGAAGGGTTCCGAGATTATACAAAACGCTCTCTTGTTTTCAGCTGAACATCATTTCACCAGGATACATGCTGCACAAGACTAGACTTAGGGATTCTGTCACACTTCAGTTGAAAACGTGTGCAAGTAAAGTAATGACTGCTATTGAAAATGTTCTTGAATGCAAAGAATCACCTGGTATGCTCCTGAAGCATAGACCTCGTCAGGTTTTATCCCTTCCTTGAGACAGCACAGGTTCAGGCACAGTTGGCAGTACATAAGGAAAACTGTCAGTGGACACAGAATGAGCTTTTCATCAAGCATTCAGATGCATTTTAGTCACACTGTAATGTGTCGCTGGGGTCTGAACAAGCCCTGATCCCTGGGGGATCCGTGGTTTGGATGAACTGGGTTGTGTTGTGGTTTCTGTGCTGGTCAGGCAGTGCAGTGAGTGGGACAGAAAGCTGGAGGGAGCTGGCCAGGATGACTTTGGCTCTGTCACACCAAGGTCTCCACTCTAACTCCACTATAATGAGCCTGTCAGCACGGTGTGAGCCATAGGAGATAGGCTGCCCCCCATCAACCTAGTTTCACAGTCAAGGATGAGTAGCTCTGTGTGTGTGTGTTGGTGTGTGTGTGTGCGCTGGACTTGCCTGTCAGATTTCTTTTTTCCTTTGGCATTCCCAACAAACCTGTTGTCATCTTTGCCAGTGGAGAGTGAACTGAAGTGCTTTTATCTTTGCAAAGGCCTGGTTTACTTGACCTTTATCTGGTCATATACAAACCCTCAGCTGGATCAGAGATCTGGGGTTTGAAACAAAGTGCAGTCCTCTGCAGATGAATATTAATGCTAGGAGGGAGCTTGGTAAAACAAAAACAACAAAACAAATGGTAAGACTCATTTTACCAATCAAAACCACTTTTTGAAACTGAAGGCCACAAAGAAATTGGCTGTTTATACAAAATGTCAATTATAAAGTATTAAAATTAACATTTATACTCAGTTTAGGAGAAAAATAAATTAAAGAAGCACTTAAATTAGGCACTTATTAATGAATGCATTTTCTTTCACCAATGCTTCAAATTTGAGCAGATTTCAGGTTTTTAATAATCACCTAAAACCTCTGCAAGATCCTGGAGAGACCGCATTAGCTGCTAACAGATTGCACACCCCCCCCCCAAAAAAACTTCAAACATCGGACTTGATTTTTGTTTGCCTGAGTTTGTGCGTGTGCGCATGTGTTTTGCTATAAACCCTCCCTGATCCAGTGTTAACTGCTCTCATAAACAAGCACCTGCCAGATGTGAGCCTCTGCCCACAGAGGGCTACTAGTGTCTGGCTGTGAGTGGAATCCATAACCAGACATGTCCTCTGCTCGCTGCATCCTTTTGTCTTAGACAGATAAGGCAAAGTCGAAAGCCAAATACAACTGACCTTCTGCTAAAGCTCAAGCTTTATTGTCCACAACTGAAATATTTCACCACCCTTGGAAAGACGGACATAAAGATAGACAGATATACTGGCAGGCATGCAGGGCAGAAAGTGTGGTAGGGCCTCAGCCAGTAGGAATTCAAACACCGAGCCTGTACATGTAGTAAATGCCAATATATAGCCTCTCAAGTGCTGTTCGGAAAGTTTGAAAGTGGTAAAAAAGCTCCTTTCAAATGGTCGGCCGGAATGTGCATTGCCCAGATGTATTTCTGAAAATTGAGCAAACTGACAGCCACCCCCATCTCTCTGCAGCAAATCACAGGTGTTCAAACGTGTAAAAGGGTCAGAACTTCAATTTCTTTTTCAAATTCCACCCCCTGTATTTCTCACATCCTTACCTCTGGGAACATCCATGTTAACGGCTGGACTGCACCAATCACCTTTGTGATGGCATCGATGGAGGTGGGCTGCACTTGGAGACACACTTGGACAGACTCTCCTGGAGGATCACCTCCACCACCTTTGAATAAAAGCCAGGACTAAAACAAATTCTCCCTACCCACGACTTTAAGTTTCTCAGTCAGAGTGGCCCAGCTATTCAGCACATAACAGGAAATATGGCTGCATGTGGTGCAATATTTTATTTTCTATAGCCTGTTTATCGATCTCCTGTACCCACAGCTACTTCCATTATCAAGTGGAGGCTTAGCAGCTTAGTAGCTGTTTTCTCTGCAACTAAGGGCAAGCCTCCTGCCCTACATTTGAAGGTAGTCGCTCCAAAAAACTATGTACAACTTTGTCTGTTGTATGTGGTGAAAGACATCTCATCCAACCTTATTCTTGCATGATATTTGGGTCTCTTGTACCTTTTCTGTCCTCTTGACTTATTGCACATGAAGATGGAGCACATCGACTTTTCGTTTTGTCACTTTGCTTTATCAAATTTCGTGTGTGTGTGTGCCGTTTGTTTCAACATTTGCAGTTTGATTTACAAGAGGAGTTGGAGAGACTGAAAACTACAGCTTACTTAGACATACAATCATTTTGACACTGATGTGAAGATATTACAAAAGAGCGCAGAAACAATGGAACCGTTTTGCCTTTTTCATTCCAATGCCTCCCTGAATAATCTTCTTTGAATTGTTGTTACGCATTATATGCTTTAGAATTGAGGCAGCACTCACAGCATTATAATCCCTCACTTGGGTTATTGCTCCTCTAACATGGTGGCATGTTCCCCGTAGCAACTAATAACTGCTCCATAAACACGATTGCGCAGTAAAATGACAACTGGGACACACCAACATTCCTACATACTCTTTAGTTTCTCCGAGCTGCTGCTGCTGCTGTTGGGGACACAGACTGTCAGTGTCTCCTTCAGTGTGACAGTGTGTTTCGCTGTTAGAGACATGTATTTTCAAGTCATTGCAGTGACAGTGATGAACAGCGAGAGTACGAACCAAAGGGGGATTGACACATCTGTCATTACATGGAGCGTTCCACCCACGTGAACAGAATTTACACACATGATCACACACAACATGCACGGCAGTCCCATGCTCAGAAAACATACTGTGTATGCCCGCACTATGACTTATCTAGCGTGATGTGTAGGTGGCGGATCTGTTGAACTGATGCCAGAGATGTTGCTTTGTACAAGTTGCCATGACAATGAAAGCGCATTAGTTTGTTAATTTGAACTGCTAAAGTGCACGTGACTGGTTAAACACAATCCTTGTATTGTTATGCAGCTTCTGTGGGCTGTTTATGAAACGTTCACAGCTATTTATGACCCTCTGAAAGGCAAGTCACGGCTAATTTAGGGCAGAACGCCCCACACTCATTGGTTGTAAATGTGTTATTGTGGCATGCATGGAGAGATATTCTAATATAATAGGCTGGTAGGTGGAAGAGTGCCAGAGTTGCATGGCGGTTGGGTAAAGTATTCTGGCGAAGCAAATTAGCTTCTCTGTCACACAGCAGCCAGGCAGGTTGTGGTTTAAAAAGGCCTGGCGTGTGTGTTTGCTGCTGTTATGAAACACACACACACACACTGTGCTCTGGAGCGAATTAAGGCTCCAAGTCTATCAAGGGAGGGAGCATCCTTGATTCTTGGCAGTTAGATGGATTGGTGTGTCTACATGTGTGTGTGACTTGGACAAAGACAGATGAATGAGGGACAGAAATGAGAGAAAGAAAGATGGAACAAGACCAGTATTCCCTGGTCCAGCTTTTCCTGAGTGATTGGCACTAAGTGGTATTCCCTAGTGGAGCCAATAGACTGGTCTTCATCAGCCTCCATCCAGGCCTCAGGACCTACGTGACACAGTTTACTCCATGTCGATAACCCATTCCCAGGCTGAGTATCTTGTCCCTCAGTGTCACAGTTTCAACTCAGCGCCAAGAGAAAAGAGACAGAGAGAAAGGGGAGAGGCAGACAGTGAGAGTTGTAGTTTCACATTGTCTTCAGGTTTAATTACCCTTTTGGCAGGAGCACTGCAGTCATTATTGTTGTGGATGCCAGCACAGACTTAGGGAGGATTCTCTCGTCTAAATTTCTTGATGCTCGAATCAACTTCTGACCCAGCCTGCTGGTAATTGGACTTCTTATCGGCGCAGATGTCATGTCAAGGTGGTTCCCAGCTCAAATGGATGTTAACTTTCAGTAACTGTGTGGAAATAATCCCATTAATTGCAACCAGGGTGGAAGGAGTATGTGTTTGCAGTCATTCATTTGTAGTTATTAAAACAGCTCGTGACTTGAATCGGGGAGGATTCGAACTGATGTGTCACCTCTGAAAAGTGAAATAGAGTTCAACGCTAATGAAGTTCATTATAAGGCTAAGGGGAACTTGATACTCTGATTTATTTTCCTTTGAATTTAATGTATACAACATGTGCAGTTTAATAAAACAAACAAAAAAAATAGATGCCTACACAAATTCTTTGTAATAGAATCTTCAGAGACTTCACAGTGATAACTGGCATGTTGACCGCAATCAAAAGCTTCATTAAAAACATTCACACTAATCTTTGTGTTCTTGAAGGTGAGAGCAGCGTCACAGTTAGTTACCAAGATAACAGCCAACCTACGCACGTCTCTAACCTTCTCAAACAGTGTTTCTCAGTTTGTTTCTTTTTATTGACTCTCGACCTCAACGGATGCACAATTGCACACGACTCCTCCGCTAAAAAAACCTTTTGTGTTGTCCTTGATTCATCTCTGTCTTTGCAGCCACACATCAAGGCCAATGCCAACAGAGCTGGATTTTATAAAAACATCATTAGATGAGTTAATTTCATCTGCCGTGTCACCATAATTGTTTCCATGGAAACTAAAGTAGGCCCTAATCCCGTTCCCATTTTTAAAGGCACATCTGCAGTACACTGCAGGTGTCAATGGCTGTGCTTTTGTGTGTATGTGTGTGTGCGCGCATGCCATTTCATTATTTATCTCTCTCCATACTCAACATTTGATGGCCAGAGAAAATCAATAACACATAAGTCTATTAAAGTTTCTATTGTTGTCGCTGTCCAAAGGCAGCAGCTCTGGAAATTCGCTTGATTTTATTATGTGCTGGGTCGTGCAACAAGAAATATTGTGTGCTTGAGATGTTGTTGCCGCTGAGCTGTGGTTAGATCTGTCTTAGAGAGCTCTTCCCAATCTGTTCACAGAGCATAGATCACTTAAGCCCTGTTTAGAAATTGCAGTGCAAACCCTCTGATACATTCCCAATAGATCCTTGCCAGTGTCTTCACATTAATGAGTTAAAGCCATCAGCAAAGCCAATCAGGATGTTTCAGCGGGAGGCACAACATGACACTGTAATTAGGAACTGCGAGACAAAATAATGAAACAAAAAAATCAATCACTGAATCGATACATTTGTCTTTACCGATCTTTTGGCTCCTTTCTTCTCTTGTTTTTACCTTCCTCTCTCTGTCGGTCTCTCTGCTTGTGTTTGTGAGTCTCCCTCCTTTGAAATAACCTCCATGGCTAATGATCTGCCGTGACCTCAGCGATCTTTAATTGAATAATAAATGAGCAGATCTTATCCCGGGCTCATCTCCAGCAGACTGAAGAACACACACACACAAAACACATCCGCACAAACACACACACACACACACAATACAAACTCCAAGGTCACACATTAAGAAGAAAATATTGACTTGGTGGCAGATTTTCAAAGAGTTTGATCTACATATTGCATCCATGCCATATATGTAGACTGATGCTCATTAACTGTAGCTCCACCAACCAATGTTTCTCTATAACAATGAATCAAAAGGCTATGTGTGATCTAGAGGGATTCGCTCACAATTTTTTGTTGTATGGTCATTATTTCTGTACTCCTTCACTCCACTTCCAGCATGCAGGCTCTGATAATGCCCCATGATACAGTACCTGACTAGGAACAGATGTTAGTTTGTAACTTGTTGGCAGAGATAGTGAGATATCGACTAGAGAGACATGTTTTTTCTCAGATGATGAAGACCAATCCCAACTGAAAAGAAGATTGGAAGTAAGTCCAAATGAACGTTAATGTTGCTGCTGGATGTCTTAACACGTTAGCCAATGACTTCGTGAGTCAATAATACATCAGTGAATGTACTGTACGTCTTAGATGTCTTAACAGCTCAGAGATTTAAAGATACTGACAGAGACAGAAGACTGTCTCAGAAACAGAAAATTGAGTTTAATTATGAGATAATTATGACCCACTGCATATTTAGAACTGGTCACAGATCTGTTTGGATCCCCTTGGGTATCAGACATATTGACACAAACCCTTCCTAACCCTCTTAAGTATAATTTGGTCTCAGATGCTTACAGTACTACATGGACCTATGAAGCGTGGCTGTCTGTTGTGGCGTTCTTCTGCCACCCGCAGTGGTCAAAGAAGGTCGTTAATGAAGCTTTAAAGTGTTTCTTCTTCGTTCACATTTAGCCGCATTAACACATGCCTCGAGGAACGCTCAGATTTTAGCACGTTGCATTGCTTACTTCCACAATTTCTAAAATCACAAACCCTTGGTAATGAGTGGTAATAAGTGAAATGTGGAGTGTGATCCAGTTGGCAAAGAGATGATAATATCATCTACTGCCAAAAGCTGCCTCTTTGGATGTCAGGCAAGAATGGAAACATTACTCACTCCAAAATAATATCCACCAACTTGAATCACTTGATGAAACAGGGAAATTTTGTTATTAAATAATAGGATTTATGTGTGAAACAAAAGCTTGCAACCCCATTGTGATAAGTCTTATGCAGTGTGCAAAGTGCAAATACAAAGGGTGATTGAGTGGGGCTATTTGGGTGCACGGTGGTCCTTGGTGGGCGTGTTTGCACTGCAACTTGATTTGCATAAATTTCTCAGTAAGTAAGATGGAAGCTGCACTATTAACTTAAGTAACTGAGGAGCAACGAATTCCCACAAAGAGCAATCTTACTTAGCATCAAGGTCAGAACAACTGAGGAGATGGTGTGTGGGTTTATAAATGTGGAGATTTATAAGAGAGAAAGAGAATCACTGTGGCCAGAGCAGCACTTGGATGCAGGGACTTATGGGGAAGAAGATGTTTTATCAGAGCTGTTCAGAGCTCACATTACAACCCCCATAACCGTGCCTCTACTCCCTGATCAACTTAATGTTCAGACTGGGGCTTTGGGCCCACCGCCATCCTCCTTCACTTCCACACATGCATGATCGCACATGCATGCACGAGTACACACACAGTGTGTACACATATAACTGAATTAAGCAACTGGGAGCCAAAGATATCACAGGCATCCAGGCAAATAGAATGAGAGGGTTGATAGAATAGAGACAGAGAGGAAACGAGTGAGGGTGAGATTTGGGATGGCGAAGATGAACCGCCAGCTGCAGGGACGTTTGGGACTGATATGACAGAGTGAGGCTTGCCATGGGGCGTGACAGCATCGACGCTAAGTCCTCATAGAATCTGGTACACATACCAACATACACACAGTGCGGCACATGTGATAAACACACAAATTCATAACCGCCAAGCACTCTGGATGCTCCTTCGCTCACTTCACCTTGAGTGTTTACTGGCATGCGTGTACAGTTTGTGTGTGTGTGGACCAGTGCTGGAGAAGCGCCACTGGAAATGCAGCTATCAAAGCTACCAATTACTTTTCCCAATTAGCTAACAAAGCTACAAGTAGACAAACGTAATTAAGCTACTCTAAAGCTACTTTGAAAAGTGGCTAATTATAATGAAGCTTCTTAATAAGAAAACACACTAACATTTTACCCAGTGACAACAACAGCAATATAAATTCATATACTGTAATGAACGCAAGCATTAGGAGGCTATAAGGCTTGTCCCATTCTTCATGTTTGATGCCAATTTGTACAGAAATTATTCTATTACTGCTGACTAGTGTCTGGAGTTTCACAGCTACCATTTCCGAACAGTGGTGGATTGAAGAGCAGTGCGTCCAAATAATCAATTTAGTGAGGAAACAATAATTAAACATGAAGTATCCATGTCAAAAACACGACAAGGGTAATTAATTTAGTCATCATTTACACTGAGAATGTTTTTGTTCAGCAGGCAGTCAGCGAATCTTGGTTGTCAAAGCTTCGCTAGCAGCTCAACACACCATCAAACCTGTTCATTTTGCATTTTATTTTACTTCTGCTTATAATAAATCTACCTCACGACTGTAGAAAAAATAAAACAAGCCCTGCAGGTTACACCTGTCTGTACAGTTATTTGTATATGAAGTGAAACTAAAGTAGCAGCTGTGTGAAGAAGGTAGATCATGCTGTTCATTCATTTAAACATCTTCTGCCACAAGAGCTAGGTACTGGAGATGTGGTTATCAATGGTACTGGTGTGGTCCAAGTGTCAGTAACCCAATAAAAGCAATGGAGCTTAGAGTGGTCCTGGTGCATTCATGAGACACCTCACTCATTTGAATGCAAGTGTGTTCATGGTGTCTCCTTCTTCAGGACTGCTAAGACTCGTCATCACTGCAGAGGCGACTTCGGTCCTCGACTATCCTGCATGCACAAACACCTGACACAGCACCGGAAGTCAGACATACTGTACATTTTCATTGAACTGCATCCAACTAATCATCCATCAAGGTTATATTAAATGGCAGCTAGCAGTAAACCCCCCACAGTAATTGGTCTATTCAACCTCTCCTTGGTGTTTTCATTTCTAATGGCTTTTCAATTCACACATTTCCACCATCAGGCAGTGGGCCTTGAAATAAATCACTTCTCTTTATAATTCAGTGTTTTATATCCTATCAGCAATGCAGATTGGTCTGATTTATCGGTATGCTTCATGCTGGCTTTTGCTCTATCTGTTGTTTTCGGTTTCTACGTGGCAGTTTGGAAACCAAGTTGAGAAATACTAGATCTTCGGGGAGCTGTATTTTTTGTCTTATTCCTTCCCTATCTCTCTCTCTCTCTCTCTCTCTCTCTCTACAGTGCAGTAAAACTCCCCAGCCTCCTTCACAGGGTTGCCATAGTAACCCATAGTCACCCTCACTTTGAACGTGTGCTGTGTGCTTGTGTATGTACTTCCCGGGCGTAAGCATGTGTGCGCGTGGGTAAGACCGCGTGCACATTGAGAGACGTGACATATTGGAAAAGTGTCCGCTGGTTGCTTGTCTTACCACCTTGAGGCTTTTTCCTTATCAGGGCCTGTCTGTTACACAAAACTACACACACACAGATACAAGCACACACATGCTCAAGAAGCTTCTCATGTACTGTGGGACTCTGCTCCTTATATTCAGTAGTAAGTTATATAGAGTAAAAAAGAGGTCAGGCGAGAGAGCAGTGCCACAGCAGAATAAGGAATAAGAATAAGGTTCAGTTCCGTACACGTAACTATGTTGATTGTTGATTTTACAGTTCAACTTTAGCTGTTTTGTCAAAGCAACAAATTCTATATTTTTTGCAAATTAAACATGTGTTAGACCTAAATTGAATTGTCAAAGTTTTCAAAATTTCATTACACACAAGAATTTCATGCAAAATATTTTTGATGCCAAATGATAAAAAATGTTTGATGTTAAAAAAATGGTTTAATCTCGCTGCGTAACAGTTCAAAACCTGCATGTTTCTTCTTACAGGTGAAGTGGTCCATCCATTTCAGGCTCTAGTGGCAGAAAATGCAGTAAACTACAGTAATGTATGTGTTTTTTCTGCAATGTCATTTGAAATGTCACCATATAATTTATCCAGATTGCCCAGAGTGAGCTGCAACTTCCTACTAGTTATTACTGTCAAGCCATTTAATGGTATCAGTATCACTGAACACCAGTTATGATGTGATGTGATTGTATGTGATTGTGTGTATGTGATGAAATGCTGAAAAAAATTGGAAGGTTTTCAAGTGAAGTAATGGCACAAAGGCAGAGTGAATCATGCATTATTCAAATATATACATAGCATTTACATTCATAGATATTCACTTCGGCATGTGAGATGGTCACACACTATCTCTGATGCGCGGGTGTTTTGCAAAAGAAAAGCAGGAACTTTAAATACATTAAATTCAGTTGTAGCTCTAAGTGTAATTAGAGAACTGTGCCTCTGTGAAAAGGCACATCCACAAGAAAATACATGTAATTTGAATATAACTGTTTCTGTAACGAGAGAGGAACACATGTAGTTAACAAATTAAAACAAAAACAGCTGACTTTGCTTTATGTGTAGTCATCCCTTGTCTGGTATACAAGCACAACTGAACAGACAATGATCCATGCATAAATAAATTATTTGCATTATCCTGTAATCTGCTGATTATTTTGACCGTCATTTGCAAGTTCAAGCATATAAAATGTCAGCAAAAACAGTGGAAATTTCCAGAACAAAGTCTCATCAGGCAACTTGTTCAAAACCCAAGTGATATAAGAGAAAAAAAAAGAAAAGCATATAGATAAGTTTTCTTTGAAGGCCTTAGAACATTGGGCATATGGCACTACATTTTATGCACCCAGAAAAGGACTCACAGCTTGTTTTCCCAAAAGCCCCATATTTCTTAAATCTTCCCATCTCCATTGATGAACTGTGCTGATCCCTAAGCTAAACGCTTTTGGGCACCCTGACTCAGAAAGGAGACATACTATATTATTTATACGGACAAATGTTTCAAGGAGTGCCTCTCTGGGTATTATGCTGAAATTGTGCTCTTTATAGCTCTTGGGCTTAGGGCTGGAAATCAAAGAAAGAGTTTAAGGCCTTTGACTTGCAGATGAAACATCCATTTATGAAACAAATTACCTCCTTGTTTTAGCTCTTATTGTACGGTTCCCAAGTGCTTTGAGCTTTTATTTTGCATGTCTTTCCTGTACAAAACTCTGGGTAGATGGCATTGTTGTATTCATTTGGAATACACAGACTGAGACAGCTAAGTGAGTTATATTAATCCATTGCACCATTGCACTCAAACTTTTTTTGTGTGTCTGTGTATGGATGAATGACACTTACTTTGAGGTTGACTTGCCTTGAAAGAAACAAACCACACAATGCACACGGTGTAAGGATTGATGTAATATTATAGGCCTTATCATATCCCACAGCAATGCCCACATCACCTAAGCTATGTATGATCTGCTTCATCCCATTATCACATCACACATGCATTTACACTACATACACATATGTTATTGGCTCAGACCCATATCAGGCAGATAGAGGAGCATGTTTGCCAGTGCTCTTATCCTGTCACACAGATGAGAAACATTAAAGGACTTTGCTGCTTTGGCCCCGGGAGGCCACACACGCTCGGCCAATGGTGCGATCAAGGAGGCATCATGTGACACGAGCAAAAAAGGATCATGTCACAGAGATGCTGATCATGTAAATCCTTTCTCTGTGTGTATGTGTCCATGTGTGTGCATGGTGTGTGTTTTGAAAATCCTCTCAGAAGAAGGGGATTATAGCATGCAGCCAGGGGGGGGGGGTATGCACAAGTGTCAGGTGGTGATTTGCATGCAAATGGAAGAGAGACAGGCAATGCCATGGAGCTGCAAACTTTCCCCTCTTCTCTTCACTTTCACTGCTCATGAACAACCGCAACCATGAGGCAAGAAAAATATTCATCTGTTTGAATGCACAAATGTATGTGTCGCTTGGTAATCTCCTAAAAACGTGCATGGTTGCATCCCCAGGAGATTCGGTTCATCCATACCTGAATAGTGTGTCTATACAGGATTTGTCACATAATGTGATTCATCTGTACTGTACTACACATGTGCTCCAAATTTTCTTCCCTTCAGTTTGTGTGTCAATCCTGTATTATGTAACTATCTAGAATGTGCCAGCCCCAATTAACCAGGTCAAATTCCTTGTGCGTCTGCTGTATCCCACTTGGCAAATTAAAGGGCTTCTGTTTCTCCTGTGCAATGCTGAAATCCAGTTCATTTCTCTGCACCAAAATGGCAATGTGCCTGCTGAAAATGATGCCTGCATGCTATATTTTCATAGTTTCTTTAGTTTAAATGGTCTGACCGACAAAGCTCGCCAGCTCGTCTTTTTTTTTTTTGGTTCCTGATTTTTCACAAAGGCAAAACAAAATGTGTTTTAAGACAGATTAGTATACTACAACATAGGTTACTCCTAACTAAGGCAGGTCAGTGGTAATACTGTAGAACAGCTGTGACGTCTTCTCTATTAAACCCAATAATTTATTTTCTGTTCAGAAGATGTTAGTGGCTTCCATTATGCTACACCTATGGCATACATTTCCTTAAGTTTAAATGATGAGCAACTTAAAGCTGTAGGAGGAAACTTTAATAAAATAGACAGACATTGCTACGGTTTCAAGAGGAGCTTTCCAAATAAAATCCACCATCTTTGCCAATGATAGTTTAAAATGTGTCAACACACCTTGGTTCACTGCAGTTTTGGCTTATTATTTACTAGGCCATGGTCCTTGGATCGACAAGTAGCAGAGGACTGATGGCAAACAATGGAGAATAACTTTTGAGGGGGGACGATGTGTGTCTACCAGCCTCTCATCCCACTGTTAGACAGGTCATAGTTGCCTCTGATGCCTGCGGCGCGCTGACCTGGGTTTACAAAGCGCCGGAGGAACGGCTCTTTGAGGAGACTAGCCACTGTGAGACTCATGCCACGGAGAGCGAGACCTACGAGGGATGAGGTAACGCAGGGCAATTGGTGCCTTCTGCTACAGTTCAAATTGTTGGTTTGGTGGGCGGGGCTTAAAGGAGTTTTGTTGTTTGCATTGTGTATGTTCAAAGGTTGCTACTGCAGCTTTGAAGAAGGTTAGAAAAGAAAATGTGGTTAAAAGTAACCAGTGTCAACTGCTGGGAGAAAACAGATTGAGAATTATAGTCTCTGATGTCAAAGTTACATTCTGCATAAGCTCAACAATGCATCCTGAGGTTGTATTAAGACAGGAAGAGGTTTGTCAGCTAAATTTAATATGAGATTTTAAATATTTTAAATGACGACTAGTGGTTTTGTTTCTCTGGTGAGGACAGTCACAGTAAATGTAACGTGGTTAGGTCACACTGCCAAACTATTGCTCTGTGAGTTTAAATTGTGATGAACATTCAGATGGGCCATCATGTAATTCATTTTAATGTCAATATCACCAAAGGCCCATGACAGATTAACATGTAACTGTTGACTTTATGAAGTCATAAATGATTCTGTGACTCTACAATGAGCACACCTTTAATAATAAGCTTTAACTTTTACAGTGCATATCGACGGACATTTCATTAACGTGCAAATGAATCCATATTGACTCACGTCACTGATGTCAGGACCTCCAATCTCATACTAATCCAACATATCAAGAGTCAGCAGGATAACCTCAGATATATGATGTGTGATAACGCGTCCTTGCCCGCTCTGGCGATGTGCATATATATATTCATGATAAAGACATAAAAGGAATCTGTCAAGTTGTCTGTGTGTGTGTGTGTGTGAGAAGAGAAGCGGCACATTCACGTACGGTACAAACTGTATACACCGGTGATTACTGTGAATAACAGGATTAGGTAATTGTTTGATTAAAGTGTTTACATGGCTCCCACTAGCCTGATTTCCCAAATTTTACAAGATGTGTGTGATAATCTGGTTAGTGTGCAGAAGGATGGGAGGTAGCCTGCAGGAAAGTGATTAGCATCACAAAATAAGAGAGAGAAAATGGAGGGACTTTGTTGATGTTTGGTTTTAGTGAATTGGCGAGTCTTCTTTCATTTATTTAAACTTCATTTTCTTCCCCCATACTGCTGTTAATGGACTTTGCATCCTGTTTATGGACGGAATAAAAACACTGAATGGAATCGCAGTAATTATAAATGTACCACTGTCATTCAATGAACCAAATCTGTTAATCAGGTTATGTTTACTCTCATTTCAAACTTCATCTAAGATTACTTATTCAGCGTGTCTACAAAGCAGTTCAAATAATTACACCAATACTTTAATCTTGTCCTAATCAAAGTTTCAGTCTTCATGTAAACACACTAAATGTCAAACCAATCAACATGTTGATCGCTACCATCTGCCTATGTGCACATAGTAACCAAGTAAATGGAGCAACTAAGTCAAAGCAACAATTAGCTACAATTAACCACCATTTTAAAAAATGAATCAGTTTGCTAGGGTTAAATGAACTGAACGAACATTAAGGCAAGAAAATAGACTGTTAAAAATAGGATCCCACTGATAGCTCTTGGTCTCTTTAGTTTGCTTTTTCTTTTCATGAGGAGTACAAACTGTAGCTGATTGAGAGCTTGTCTTAAAACTGGACAAACGCGGCATATCACAGCACGGTGCTCTGAGCAGCTAAAACGAGAAGTTAAAACAAGAAACATGAAAGGAAGACAGGCTTATTAAAATACAGGGAAACAATCAATGGCCACTTTTCCCCCCCCGACACATTATTATCTGCAACACAAATAACGGCAAAGAAGAAAAAAGGAGCTTTGAGCACAGAGAAAACTATATAATGACTATGAATATGAAGAAAGGCTTAAATATCCTATTTTATTCTTTACAGCCTTTATTTGCATGATTTATTTATTCATTAAAAGGTCCGAGGTGTAACATTTTGGGGGCTCTATTTACAGAATATGACACAAAATTTGAAATGCATAACTACATTTTCTTGTATAATCACCTCCAAATAAGAATTGTTATGTTACGTTTCCCTAGATGTGTAGGTGAGGGGGTCACAGTCAATAACTACACTACTCGATGTCATTAAATTCTACAAACTGGTCCTTTAATATGCAATATTGAATGCTTTCTCATATACTGGAAGAGGAATTGATGATGCGAATTGATTATTTCTCTTAGGATAAGACAGATTTACACACACAAGGACTGTTATTACTGAATTTCTGTAGACTCTAAGCTAGGAATAATAATACAATATGCTTTCATTCGTGTGGTCACAACTATATTTCTTTGCTTTATTCCCAGGGTAAACACTGTCACAACACATGTCACTTATGTTGATAGGTCAACCTGCTGTTTTCTTGTGAACGCTGGTATTTTCTCCTGAGCGATGTGCATTTCTGCATTCACCGTGTTGTCTTGGGGAAATGAATACATCACAAGACGCTCACACAGTGAATATAATCTCCACATTATACAGTTTAGAGCCACGGTGGCTACACAAGTGAATCTATAAAACATGCTATGTCTTAAACACTACATGCAAGAACATGTACACATGACAATGTGGCAACAAATCAGGCACACCGAAGCGCAGTGGCAGCAGAGCACTTGCGCTGTAGGTGAAAGGTTCTTATGATAAAATGCACCACTTAAGAGTGCATACCCTTGTACAGTATGTAATCTCAACATGTTGACTTTGTCTGCAAGCGTTTTCTGACACAAGAAAAAGGAATTAGCATATAGAGTCCATGAATCATTAATAAGGAGATTAATTGATGTTTCCATTCATTAATGAGGCAGGGACAACGAACAAGGCTTGACACGTCAAAGTGCTGTGGCATGAAAGTGGATTAGTCTTGTCTAAGAAGCCAGGACGCCATTATTCTGTGTACTAAGTCCCATTTAATACTTAGGGAAACACACAGGCTTAACAGTGTGTGTGTGTGTTTGACTTTGTGCATTTGGGTGTGTGACTCGGCGTGTGTGTGGTCATGTGTTGTGTCGGTGTTCATGTGTAGTGTTGCGGTTTTTGGCCGGGCACAAAAAAGGTTTCTCTCTGTAGCGCTAGCAGGAATTTTTGTGTGATTTGAACGAGTCTGACCAGCAGAGGACGTCATAGATGTAAAATAAAAATATTGAAAAATAAAAAATAAAAAATAAAATAAAAAAAATAAAAATGAAGAAATGTCATCACATAATCCAAAAAACTAACAATGGATGCCCTTGACCTTTGATCCCTCAGGTTGTTGATGAGTCCACAAAAATGTGTCTGCTGATAGGAAAGGGGCATCAATTGACAATCAAGTTGTTCGTGTATGAAGTTATTTATTGTGATCCGGTACACACAAATGTGAGTAGTTACTAATAAACGACATGATGATTACTGAATCGTTAATGTTGAGTTCCTAACAACTTTGTACTTGGAGTTTCTGTCTTAAGTTTGTCTTCTCTCCGTCAAGAAAAACTGACTTCTGTTTGCATCGCGTCTCATCTTTCCTTTGACTTTGTTTTCATCGCACCACCCTCTAAAATTAGCTTCATTTTTAATGCACCTTTACGCCTGCCACACACCGTCTTTCCTCGCTGTCTGCAGTATTTACATTTTGTCCTTCATAGCTGCCTCGTGAATGTCACTGTTTTTCACTCACATAGCCAGTGCTGTTGGTTATCCGGGTTGAGTCACAACAGCAGAATGAGGTTAAACTCTTACATCACCAACCTTACAGGGAAACACACTTCTTGAGCCCTTTTTCTGTTTGTCTGGATAAGCTGCAGAAAGCAATGACAGCAGGTGCCTGTGAGGATAATTGTCATGCATTGCTGGTCTCCTCCTCTTCCACTGGAGGGGACAGCAGACTCAGGTGCCTCCTGTAGTCCTGTAGTCTTTTAGTGTTTCAAGGTTCCAGAGAGAGGATGGAGGATGTGACCGCTGAGGTCATGCTTGTCACGTTTCCCTGGCTGACTTCTGTCTCTAACCTCTATCTCACTTGTCTCTGCCTCTCTCTTCCTCACCACCCCACCCCAACCATCCTTCTCTCCTTTCAGACATGCCCGGCTGCATAATTCAAGACAGGGAGCAACCTCTGATCAGACAAAAGAAAAGACCAAAATAAAAAGATTTTTTTTCAAAGGGCTAATGAATATTTAAAGCAGGGGAAAGGGGCATTTCTTAAGCTGTGTGCCTTGAATTTATTTTGTCATTTTCTCTGCTACAGTAAGTGTTATCATGATGGAAATAAGAACAGTTCTTTTTGTTTTAGATGAATGCATTGTTATCATGGTCCTTCCCTCCCTTCCCCCCTAGTTAAACTTCATTAATATCATTGTGTTTCATCAGTGGAAAGTCTCAGCGCTCAGCTTTACACATTTCAAAACACCAAGCTGTGGCTTTGAAGACTGTGATCTGCGGTGACGACGGAGCAAATTCCTACTCGCATCCCGTTTTAGTGACTTTAAAAGCAACATTCACGCAGGAAAAGCCACAAAAAAAATGTTCTCCCTAGTTTCTCCTCTCTGTCCTCTCTTTTTTTACTCAAGCTTGTCTGTGCAGGACCGTCATCCACCCTGGGACCTCTCTCTCCTGGCTGTCTGCTACCTCCTTCCAGATGTTTTCAGTGTGGATCTTCGTCCTCCGGGATATTCAGCCTCTCCTCTCGTCTCGATATCTCCCTTGTGTGCCTGTTGTAATTGTGTCGCTCCCTCTCTGTGTACTTGTTTCCTTTCTGTGTGAATGATGCAATTTACTGTAGCCTTGCCTCTCGTGTGTTTGTGTAGTTTGTCCTCGTTCCAGTTCTCCGTGGTGGAGACAAGGTTGTGTGGCTCCGGTCCTATCTGCTAGCGTCACCTGAAGATGCTGGACGCCCTCCCAGATCCATTCTTCAAATACGTTTGCAATCCATCTGTAATTTTGTCATCCTGGTTGTCCATACTGTGATTTCACATGGGTCCATTCTGCACACACAGCATCTATTGCATGTCTGTCTCTTCGGATACTGCTCTTACTGAGGTTTCTTCCACTTTTCTCTATTATTTTCTTTGTTTTTGACACTCAGACTCAAGATAACCAAGAACCAAGATCAAGATAAGAACAAGATAACCAGATGAAGGTTCTGTCTTGACATTCTCCTTGAAAAAGAAACTTGACAAGTCTTTAAGACTTTCACACAAGACTCATTATCTTAAAACTGTCTGGTGCTCATGAATCTTTTTCTATGACATAATAATACACAACGTAGAGTTGTTACTTAAAAAAAAAGACAATAATGTTTAGAAATTCTTGGACAACATTTCATTATTTGTATATATCTATTTGGCATTATAAGGTGATGACTGATGATGTCACACTGTCCATAAAATAAGCAGACAGTTCCTTCCTTGTATTAAAACATTGTTGAAATGCAGTTTGTTAAGCACAGTTCCAGTGTCACACTACACCCACAGAAGTGTATCCTATAGAAATCTGAAAGTCATGTGTCGTCAGATGCCCCAGAATTCTCAGCAAACCCCCCTGAGAAGCATTACAGCATACCGTCTGCTTTTCTTTTTAGGAATGGAAGTTGGATGTGATCAGAGCTCAGACGTTCCTGAGATGACATTTTGCAGACATCAGCTGCAGTCAGAGTCCTCATCAATTAACTGATATGAATATTCAGCAGTAATTTGAATTCTCTTAACATAAATCCATCTCAGCAGCTCCCAGAGCATATTACGACTCTCTTTCTACTCTGTAACCAATTATGAAGCATTTCAACAGCAGACCTTTGTCTCACTGACAGCATCGAACTGTTTTCTCCCTAGAATAAGAGACAGCACCCCGTAACACTCATCCGTGACTTGATGTCAATCTAAATAAAATTGATTTGTGATTGTTGCATTCATTATGTTTGGAAAATGGAAAAAAAAAAAAAAAAAACACTGCGTGTTTATCAGTGAGGTGGTGCAGTGTGTTCACGCTGGGGCCAAAGCCTTAGGGATGTTTGGATGAGAGGCAGAATATTAGAGCTGAGCTAGACCAATCTCCTTCCCAGCAGGTGTCCTATTACATGGCCTTTCGCTTCCTTCTCTTTATATGTGTGCGTGCGTATCTGTCTGTGTAACAGCTTTTACAGTGTTGCATAAAAACTCAATCACAACCTATCCCCCATTCACTTTTGCATAAATCAGCCCGTGCCCACTTCACATAGTGAATTATAAATGGCTGCATGGCTCGCCGGGAGAAGCCGGAGCAGAAAAAAAAAAAGGAATCAAAGCTAGGAAATGCCATCGTATATGAGACTATTATGTCTGAGTCATGGTTTTGACAGTGTTTATATTCCCTTAGATAGATCAAACTACTGGCCTGCATTAATGTGCTTGTTTATTTCAGACAACACATGTATTTATAGATAATTCTATAGATGTGTTGTCTGCCTGATACTCACACTACATACAGTGTGTAAACCACTCCATCATTCAGTCTGACATTGTTGTTTTGCTTTTACTTTGAAGGGAGGTTTTGATTTTAAAGGCGGCTTTGACAGCGACACTGAGTCTGTGTTTGCTAGAATGCAGTTAAATAAGTTGAAGCTCCGCTAATCAACATTTTTGAATTAATTAGTGACATGACAAGTGTAAATGAAGTGCGAAAGTGACACACAGAAATTAGCACCTGATGATCTGCAGTGCTTTTCAGTTGTTGCATTTGATTTCATTGTGCCTTCACTCTGTGTTTCAGTTTTGGACTCACATTAATGAAAGAACAGAATGATACAAATGTTTCCTGATGGACAGCAAACTGCTGCAAACTACAGCTGCTGTTAGCTCAGTTTGTTAGCCATGCCGCATCAACCGAGAACAGGAGATTTTCAGGGCAAATCCAGATGGAGAATGAAGCTGGTGTCGTGCCAGAACCGAAGCTGGGCAATGTAACCGAGCTCATCAGGCGAAAAGACCAGAGAAAAAGAGGAAAGTGACAGAGCAAAAAGCAAGAATAAAATTCTGAAAGACAGATGCCAAGCTGCGCTCCTTGCTGTTGAACTAGCTGGCTGCTATGTCTTGTGTTGTTCCACTCCATGAATAACTGTAAGCAAATTTGTTGACTGACTAGATTTTGATCATAAATAATGTAATCATAGCAGATACATGTGCACAGCTGACCATACTTACACTGGTATTTTACTCTGAAACTGAGGACAGTAAACCACATAAAAATAAAAATATGAATATAAATAAATAAAAATAAAAATAAAGAAAGAGCTTTCCTGAAAATAACAACTGGACACCTCAGGCATTAAAAGCACACTAAGAGGGAGCCAATCTGGCCAAGTTTTGAAATAAGAAATATGACCTTGATCTTAAACCTGTCAAACACAGCTGCCCTACGGCTCCTCAAGCTGATCTGTCAGAGATTGGACTGAGTTCAGTGGCTATGAAAGTCAATATTCATCAGATATGACACATCAGGTATATCTTTGTAGAGACAGGCCGGCCCTCCCACAGTGGACAGATTGTGACTGTAATTATATCTCATTAATTGGCTGCACTGGTGTGCTGTACATGCCCCCCACCCATGCACAACCTCTTTCTATTGCCCTCTAATTCTCCTTCCTGTCTGTGTGACGACTACTTGTCCATGAACCAT
Source organism: Protonibea diacanthus (assembly GCA_028641955.1). NCBI lineage: Eukaryota > Metazoa > Chordata > Actinopteri > Sciaenidae > Protonibea > Protonibea diacanthus. Next base: position 4,892,470 of record CM053989.1, on the reverse strand, counting down.
GACCCCTTCCCCATGGGCGCTCTCATTGGGTCAGGTCAGCTAAGATTTGATTTATTGACCTCTCGAAGCTATCAAACGCTTTCTGTGTTGGCCTCAAAGCTTGGGGTCAACTCAATTGGCTGGCTGGGGAGATTGGGCTTATCAGAAAGGCTAACGGTGAGGATGGGGTCACACTGGGCATCTCACACAGCCTGTGTACTGGTGATGGTGGTGTGATGATATGGGCTGTGAGATAGCTCATATACTGTATATTGCTACAGGCAATCACTCCAGTATACACCGTCTTGATTGCATTGCTCTTAGCATGAAGAACATGCACACAAATACAAGTCAAATAAAATACTACTATGTCAGGCAGAGCCTGGTCGGATAAGCGTGTTGTGCAACAACATAGATTGATTTCGGAGGAATTTATTGGGGGCATTATTTTGCAAACAACCTTGGTTGGGCTAAATGAAATTGTAAATCCATGGTAATCGGTGGGTCACGCATAGCGGTTGACATTTCAGGGCTATGTAGATCACCTTGAAATGGCTGGATTCTTGTAACTGGGACGAAAGCCTGTGATTTTGTAAAAGCTGCACTGCCTACAGCTTTCAATCTCATAAAACTGGTTTGCACCAAACCCCATTTCTAGTCTCTGGGCTTCTGCTGCTCTCTGGGCTTTACTGCGGTCCTCGAGGCCCCTGGAGTTTCCCTGCTTTTAATGGCAGTGACAGCGAACCTGCCTATCTCAAAGAACAAGTATGTTTTCATTCAAACTTAAGCTCAACTACTATGACCAAGCAGCCAATAGACTGTTGATGTGTGATGCACTTTTACGCTCTACATTTAATATGAAGTACTTAGACATGCGTTTTCTTTGTCACATGACACAGTGACAGCTTCTCTAAATGGCATCTTTCACAGCGTGTCATGTACAGTCAGAGGGGAGTTGGGTCGTGCCGTTGTTTCTCCTTTCGTGTATGTCAGCTGGAAGGTTGCAGGTTGTAGGAGGAAACCTGGGGGAATGCTCAGCGGCAACTGCTGGTAAACAGTAATTCAATCAACAAGTGTCTGAAGCTATCACAAACCTGACAGAGACTTTACACACTGTAAATCAGACAGTACTGAAGGAAACCTTGAAGAAAATCAAAGCTTAGTTATCAGAGCTACCTGGTACAATGACATGACCTCTGTCACTCTTCATTGTGTGATATCTAATAAAGCAGAAATCTAAAAAAAAAAAAAATCCATTCAGTCCCTGATCTTTACATTTGAGCTGGAGCTGTGAATGCAAACTAGCTGGAACTTGTGATATGTGAAATAACATCTTCCGACTGGTGATACATATCTCTTGTCTGTACCCCGTGGCAATGGTTTGGCTGAGCCATGCAGTACTGAGATAAAATGCAGGAAGGAAGAATCATGCTCCACAAATCCTCCATTTTTCATGAACTCACCCATTTTTTTGTGGAGGAATAATTTCACTCAATATGTAGGTAAGATAAGATTACTCCTCAAAAAAGAATTTTGCATGCGTTCTGTTGTAATTTCACAACACACTACCCAAAAATCTTCAACCTTTACAGGCTGATTAATGAGAATTTAAATGGCAAAAGATAAGTATGCACACAGTAAGTGGAAGAGGAGAACATCTGAAACAGAATGGCAAATAAAAAATTATGACAACAAGATTTGCTCGTAATGTGGCGATGAAACTAATACAGCGGGTTTGGAGTAGGTTAGATACTGTGACACAGAGAGTACAAGAGAGAGAAAGAGAGAGAGAGGAAATACTGCACTGATAAGACGCAGTAAATGTCTTGTTCCCATCGTGCCAATAAAGAATATTTGAATCTGAAAGCAGGAGAGGAAGGAGGGGAGGAGAGTGGTGCTGCATACAGAGGACACAATGTTTTTTTTTTTTTTGTGAGCTACTATACCACAAACTATTTTTGCATCCCAGAAAGACATAAATATCACAAAGACAATAAAAAACAACACCAACACAAAGCTAGGAGTCGTGCACATGTGACACAACGCGCATGCACGGACATGAGCTCAATATACTAAACAAGAAGAGAGCGACAGTGTGAGAAAGTGTGTAATTGTGGACAAAGATAAAGTGTTTCATGAGCAGGGTGATAAAGTGCATATTAAATTAGCCTTAGCTCTATCGATCGCTGCACTGCAGCAGAAATGGATGCCTTGCATATCAGAGAGATTCAATTATACTCATATAATCAGCTTCAATTCCTAACGGAGCGCGAGTCGGACAGGAGGAAAGGTTGAGGAGAGAGAAGGAGAGGAAGAAGAAGAAGAAGAAGAAGAAGAAGAAGAAGAAGAAGAAGAAGAAGGAGCAGGAGGGAGGGAATAATTTGCATAGACTGTATGGAATATTGCTACTTATAGTGTGACAATGAAATAAATCTTGCAGCATGAAAATGAAAAATATTTATCTGTTTTAAAGAGTTATAAAACAATATAAGAAACACTTCTAATCTCATGATGGAATACTTCAATTTCTGCCTCCCATTCATGCACTTTCCTACCATCCTTCCTCTTTTGCCCCCTTGTTAGTCATCCTTTCACTTCCCCTCCTTTCCCCTTCCTCCTTTTCGAAGCCCATTTCCCCTCATTACTAATTCATTGGTCATATTTATTGAAGGGGCTCATTCTGAGGAGGGGGGGATCAATGTCTTATTTACACATTTAGACAGTCTATGGACTGAGCTGCGATTAACTGGCCTATAAAACCTTTACCAATACCGACATCAATCTGCCATCAGGGACATTTGCCTCCTGATAATGTGCATCTCTATGAAAACAAAGAAAGAAAAAAAGTCTCAGTGGAAGAAGAAAAATGGATGCATTGTAGACTCAATATATGCAACAAGGGTTCATTTTATGAGGCAATTATCCAAGATTGAAACTTCATATTTTAAAGTACTTGCAAGTATACTACAAATATTGGATTTATATAAGGGAATATTATATGTTTAGGCCATTATGTGATTAGGGCTGATTGTATCACAAGTTGATTTTGATTGTTTTTAACGAATAAGTCAAGGAGGTCAGGATTAATCACCTTTAAAGGACAAGATGGTGGCGGACTTAGTTTCTTGTTGGCAGTTTCTAATACGAGATTTATTATAAAAGGTTTATTTATGAATAACAGTGTTAATAAATCATTTAATGATGCTTTTTAGATCAGTGATAAAGTTTAAAGCTAATTTTGAGTAAGCAAGTTGTGAAATTGTCATTAGGTGGCATTTATCCATAAGTAAGTTGTTTGTGGGTCAAACACTTGAATACTCAAAAATGGGTGTGAAATCATCAGATTTTTCACACCCTGGCAACCCCAAAGTATCTCCTATTTGTGGCTTTTAACTGATCTATGAAGCATTATTAAAAGACTTACAACTAATAACTTATTTTAAAAGATTACCTCATTAATAGTGTGACAGCTTGATGCTTTCCTTGTACAGAGTACCGCTTCTGATATGAAAACTACAAGAACATGCAAATTCTCTTTTTCCCTTGATTAAAAGAAAAAAAAAGGCAATGTTTAGAGCAGTTATTCATAACACAGACGTCACAGGACATTTCACCTAGACAGAGACACCCTCTATTTATTTGTTTTGTTCTTTCAGCTACTGTATTACGGCTGGCAGATGATTGAATCTCTGCCATGACTGATTAGCGTTAATATGTTGTGATTCTGTGTCACTCGTACATTATATCATTTTTTGAATCCATTAAGTGTGTCACACAAAACATATTACCTCAAATGCAACAGGCAAACAAATGCACGGGCAAACACATCTGTCTGGTAATTTCTATGCGGCTCCGATAGCACAGGAGGATGAAAACATCGTTTTCTTACAGACTATTCGACTAACGAGCAAAACGGCTGCGTATAACTGTCAGGAAATGTTTGCTGGAGTTGATTTGAACACATATGGTGGAAAGCATGTGCATCATTTTACCTGAATTAGAAATAATGGAAAGACAACTGGAAACTACTGCTGAGATCATGCTCCCCTCTCTGTCTTATCCTTTCTTTTGGCTCTGCAACAGAATTCAATTACTCTCATACTCCCATATAATCACTTTTCATCCCCAAGGCTTGACAGTTTCCCTAGTCTGACAGAAAAAGCCTAATTACTCTCTGACCTTGACTCTCTCTCTCTCTCTCTCTCTCTCTCATTTCTCCTGAACCACCAGTCTGTCTCTCTCACCTCTATTCCACAACACGCAAACACCTGTTCAAACGTGTGAACCCTGGACATACTGACAACATGTCTACATTTGTTCCTTTGGCGGGCAAGCCTGCTTTCACGGTTGCACAACACTGACACACAAACAACTGATTCCATTCCACCAGTCTAGTAAAGATATTTCTGTCTTCCCAGCCTTGCCATATAGGCTTTTAACTCCTGCTCTTAATTTCTTTCAATTTCATACCACAGATATAGATGCGCTTATATAAATTTAAGACTTTCATGGTGTCAGGCAGTATAAGAGGCTCATCTTTTTTTAAAGGGGACCACACACTCAGCCCTGCTTTTGCTGTGTGTCTCCAGCTTCCCTCTCCGAGCATGATGGAGGGCAGTGTGTGAGAGACGAGAAACAATTCAAACAGTGCCGTCACTGTTGTCATGCCTCCTGCTCCCCTTAATCTTCTTAATGTCAAATTCATTGCAGAGTAGAAAGCTTGGTGAATGGTTGATTAGCTGTAGAAAGATGACACCTTTCTTCTTGGCGTTGTTTAATATGAATGCGGTGATGAGCATGATATACAAATAGCAAACAGCTAAAATGCTTCAAAGAAGAACATTTTCTTGCATTTTTCACCTGTAACACTTCTATAATGAGAGCAACAGTTAGACAAAAGATAAAATAAATCATGAATTTAGAATTAGTCACTCAGCTACTGAATGTCTCACCATAGGTCATGGAAATAGTTAAATTATCTCTCAAAATGTGTCACATCTGTGGCTAAAGTCTTTAAAGTTGAACTGGATATGAAGCATGAAATATCTGTTTCAAACTATCCTCATTAAGCACAAGTCATGCAGCCGTACGGGCATTTTCATTCACAGGCTTGTGCACTGAAGCAAAAAGGTGTGTTATTCTGCAAAGGCAAAGAAGTGACCCCCCCCTCAATGAACAATGTGCTGTGAATATCACTGCATGCATCAAGTCACCACAGGTGACTGGGCTTAGGAGGTGTGCATGTCACAAGCCACGCTTGTTTATGGCCCTCTACCGTAACCATAACAACAACAACATAACAAACTAAACCCAAACCTTACACCGAATAGAGTCTAGATCTTAATTCTTAACCCTAAAATGTACAGGTTGAGGTAAGGAAACTACACCTTTAGAGTTATTACTATTACATAAATGTTGATAGGTAAGTCACCCAAAATGTTCCCAGAAGGTAGGCGAGTCCCCATAATGTGACTGTGTGAACCAGTGAGGCCTGTCCTGCTGTTACAAGTGGCTTCACAGCATCTGCGATCAATGCAATTGTTAAGAAACAAGATCTTGGTTTGAGATATTGATGCAAGAGTCAGTGGTCAGCTTCAAATCCTCTTGCTGTTTTCCCATTTAAGAGTGGGTGTAGACTGAAGCTGTGTTGATTCTTTGTAGCGAGAAGTATAATGTGGTTGATGGGGATTCAAGGCTGGCTAATTATTTCCAAGCAAGACATATTCAATCCCTAGTTTATCTTGACTCTAAAAATTCAGACTGAAACGGATGAAAACCACTCGTAACATATGCGACATTTCCTACAGGCAGAGTGGGCTCACAAATATTTGAGTGGAGCATCTCTGGAGAGGATGAATAGAGGCAGACTCAGTCAGAAGAGACCAACTCTGAGGGGCTTGCATCAATATTTTTTAGAAGGGGCAGAGAAGTCAGTTGTGCCTCTGATCTTGCTTCAGGCATTTTGCTTCAAGTCATATATATATATATATATATATATATATATACACTTTCTTTTCTGCATATTTTGCCTATTTTTGCAAACGGCTTTTGCAAGTTAGAAAAGCAAACTAATAATTGATGGTGGTAGTATAGCCTGCATAGTCTGCCATTTGCAGACTGACAGCACGTCAATACTAAACAGGCCTGCAAGTTTTGCCAATAATGTAGATATCCCTTTATATCACAGTCTTGTTTGATGTGAACTTCAGATGGTAGCAACAGAAAAACATGATGTACTCAAATAACAACATCTGGTCTGTATAGAATAAAAAGATCATGCAGTGGCTGGGACAAGCTGAACCCTGTTTACTGTGAAATATCTCCAGTGATTGTGAGAATTCAACGCCGTATCCTTCAACAAAAGTCCCGTTCTTCCCCCAGAGCGCTGAACTTGGCTGAGGTCTTTATTCTTTAATTAGCTCTCTAGGACTGACCAGCTGACCTGATGTAGGTTTTATTCCCTCGTTTTCTCCCCCCTACACACAGATACAAGTCCAAGTCTCTCCTGCTCCTTACTGTATTCAATACTAACATGACCTCGATGTCAGACTCACTCCACTCCTGTCTCGATACATATTTACCCACAAGAATTCATATTTATGATTTTCAGGCCTGATCTACTGAGATTGCATGTATGTCAGTGAATTTTCTGACATTCTGTCAAATGACTTCAGGTTTGGACTTCTTGGTACATTTGAAATGTGTTAGTGTGGACACAAAACAAGCTCGAATTAAAAACAACAACAGATCAATGTTTCTTTGGTCTATGAGCTGTATCCCCCCAACTGGTTCTTCGACAGAAACAACACAAGGATCAAGCAACTGCTAGTTGTCAGTACATGTATTATCGTTGTGTACATGTTCTCAGTGTTACCTTTATGACATGCAAATTGACTTTTCTTTTGTCTTGAGAGATCTAGGTACCTATTTGTGAACTTGGGAATTGTGGAAATGTTAGAAAGGCATCCTAAAAACGCAATAAAACAACATATCCTATAATAAATGTTTAAAAAAAAGAAGACAGACCTCTGCCAAGGCCTTTCAAATCTCCTATGGTATGCAAATCTGCAAACACAACCACTATATACAGTATGCCTGTATTACAACTGACCTATCTCACCATTTTAACAAAATTGCAAAATAACTCACGTACCCACCCCGTGATTCGGATTCACTCCAAAATTTATTGGCTTCTTCCTGAGGCTGTGTTACATCTTTGCATCCAGTTTCATAATAATAAGGCCAGTAGTTTCTTAGATAACAAAAAATAAATCAATCAATAAAAAATATAGTACAGTACATATCCAGCTATAAATAATGCCATCGTATAACGTATAGATGTATCGTAAATATATTTTCTTTCTTTCTTCTTGCAGGGCAAAACAGTTAGAAAATGTAGGAGCACACTCCTCTGGGAAATGATTAGGGTACAGTAAAGAAACTGAGATCCTGCATGTCACTTGGTTATTTTTTGTTTACCATCCATATAAGCGTCCTGCCGCAGCACAACTTCCAACGCTTTGATGTTGTGTAATTTTATGTCTATAGTGTACGAAGTTAAAAAGCTTGAAAATAGGCTACAATCAACTGTACATGCATATATGAATGCATAATTATCAAATTTAAGTCATGTGGAGAGTCTTCGTTTGCAAAAATAAACTGAAAGAGGAGTAAAAATAATGAGCTCACAGTGTTTCTCCTTCTTTTTTTTCTCCAAATGACATCATATATGATCGTTTTCATCCAGCCTTCAGGGAATCTGAGATCACATGCTAATAATTCACCAGGAACATTATTTATGTTACATTACTCTATATACACTGATGCCATCAAAATGACGGTTATGCTTCCTGGCAGTTTAAGGGTCAAGATAGTGTGCATGGCAGTGATTTTGATCGACTGTGTAAGTACGTGTGTTACGTTATTTTAGCAAACAGATTTTATATTATCACGCTGGGAGACATTAGCAGCCACCCTTGTAAGCTCGCCAGTTGCTATCATCTGATTTATAAGACATATCAAAGCTAATTCCGCCGACTTCCGCCCCGCGCCGCTCCATCTGCAATGCTGATCGATCTGCCCTTTGTATCTCCATAAGCCAGTCTGCCGTACACTAATAGAGGAGGTATAAAGTTACTTTGTGACCTTAATAAAACCTTCACTTTGCACTTTAGCTCGCTGCCGCCTCCTGAATCAAGTGGCTCAGTGGCACATCGACATAAAAGCAAACATCCCAACCTGCTTTGGACACTGTAAATCTGTTCAACATCCAGATCCACTCCTTCCCCTGCTTTCACATTCTATCTGCTGTGCATGGTGCTGTGACACAAGTTGTCACATAAAAATGCCAGGCCTGTTCTTCCTCAGGAGTGTGACAAGCGGAAGGAGGAGAGGGGGGATCATTTAGTGTGTAAAAAATAGAGGTATGGTTTTGGAGGTTAGTACAATTAGGGTTCAGTTCGAGCATTTAGCAACTGACGTGCTGAAAATGTTGCAGTCTCTCCCTGAAAGGGACAACATATTTAGCGTTTACAAAAGGTCCAGAGCCTAATCTAAAGGTCATTTTGTTTCAACAATAGAATTTCTCAGCACAATCTACCAGAGGGAAAAGCCTGGCAGACTTGAAAAAAGCTTTCTGAAGTGCTGCAAGGTCTTAATATTTAGTAACGTCTCTAAAAAATTCAGTAATTAGCCAGTCCCTCAACTGGGCCTTTAGAAAAAAAAAGCAATAATAATAAAACTTCTTTCAGTGGCATTCCCTCTTTCCCAATGCACAACAAAGTGTTTAGGTTGTATTCACAGGTGACTTTCGGGGGACTTTGTTCTCGCTGTTTCGCTATGCAAAGCCGGTACTGCGGCTCCATTTGAGAATCAAAGTTTGATGAAGCACTCTTCTCTTCCTTTACAAATTATTCACTGCAGTCCCAGTGCAGAAATACAGCAATACACAATGAGGACGGCGCCTGTCAGCGCAGCTAATAAAGTCAGTGTGAATCTCATGTGTGTTCAGTGAGGCCTGGACATTTGTTTAGCAACATGACGACACCATCCAGAGCAAACTGTAAAAAACCTGCGGATCAGTGATCATGTGTGTGTTTTTCCACTTTTCCTATTAGAAGACTAAAAGTCTTAACTGTGCCCAAAGTTATTATTTTATTTTTCATGTTCTCCTATTTCACTCTAACATGGTTCAGTTAAGGACAGGACGACAGGCGGAAGGAGAAAGAGGCCTCTGGTATAAGGGTGGTTAAGTTTTAATGTTAATTGCTAGTGCCAAAGCTCAGTTCACCACTTTGACACACAGCTATCTGAACGGTGCAGTTCTCACTAAAAAGACACGAAATGTGGGATGTCAGTGTACTACACTTAAATCTTTTGTTTTCTTTGCTGTAAGTATAGTTGGTCAAGTAGGAAACATCCCAGGAAAATCATGAGCCAACAGTTTTGGAAACGTCCCATGGAGCTCATGATAAAAGGTAAAGTTTGTGAGGCAATAAATATTTTACAGCATCAACAGGAGAGAATTTATTTTTAAAGGTGGACTGGAGAGAGAGGACCGCTGTACATATCAAGGACAGTAACAATACATAATAGGCTTTTTTTTGGTGCACGTCGCTTAGATACACACACAAAGACACAAAAATGAACACAGAGTTGTTAAATGGTCCCAGCAGGGTGTTTTTGGCAGCTGTGTCCCAATTACATACTACATATTAATTGTAACTGGGCTTTCAGTCTGTAGTGCATTCACAGTGGGAGACTGACAAAAGTAAGTAACTCAGAAATGTCAGCGTGGAGACAAAATTTCCTTAATTTTTGAAAGCAGACTTGATGGACACTTTTGTCCCATAATTCTATGTGTAACAGAAACTCGGGTGCTAAAATTAAAAGCAATTATGGGCGATGGATAACAAAAGAATAACAGATGAATTGGTTGGAATAAAAACACAATGCTTTCTGCCTGTGCAGTTTTAACTGACTTTTCACTGGAAGCTGTCAAAGCCAAAATTGGTTGACTGAACATGCACTTTAATTTCTTGCATAATGGCTGGATATTGGTAAATGTTATTCATAAAATGACTTTATAATCCAAGGTTACATTCTTTTTTTTAAAAAAAATAAATAAATAAGGGTGATTGGCTCCTGACGGCAGAAGCCAGAACTCCAAAGTTAACTCAATTACCTGGTTTTAAGGATAGATTTCATGTCCGCCAGAATGCCTCGGTCAGATGACCTCATAGATCTCACCAGGCCTCTTTGTGTGTTATACATAATTGTTATAATTTTTAAAATCAGTTCTACTTTCAATGGGTAACTGATGTAGATGGTAGCCCAAACAGGCAACCCTGGCAGTACAGGAGGGCAAAATGTTAGACCTTAAGTTACTGACCGATGAGACCGGTACAGGCGGAGGGGCATGGTTCATTAACTCATCGCAAAACAAGGCTGTAGCTTTTTCTTATTTCAGTCCATCAAATTTGAGAGATAAGCAGTTCTCTGTTTCTCTTTGGTATCAAAAGATGATAATAGTTCCTTTATGTGAATAAAATGAACCTCCAACCTTGTGCTTTCCCACCTACGCCCAGCCTCTCTGCACTCTCTTTTATGACATCGTCTGTCATCGATCATCCAGGAGAAAGTGCTAACAGTGAATGGATTTGTTTCTTCTTTCTGAACATCAGTCTTATACCTTAAGTCAGTCAGGACCATTTTTGAGGATTATGACCATCCTTGGCCAGTTCCCAGTCCTCAACTCCCCAAAGGGCTTTTTGGGGGTTAAGCTGTTATTTTCAGGTCAAAGTTGGAATTGGATTTAGGTTAAAGTTAGGATGACACCGTGGCTTAATTCTGGTCTTAAATCACTCCAACTGTAAACAGTATTGAACAAAGCCAAAGTCTGTCGTGTATGTGTCCTTTCCTTCATGTGTACTCGGGTGCCTGTGCGTGCTTGCTCCTAATTTTCACTTAATGAGTGTTTACAGTACGTGTGCTGTTCTGTTTGTGTCTTCACATGTGTGTTTGTCTTGTCTGTTTGCTTGTGCATGCCATTATGTGCATGTGTGTATTGTGCTCCGGTGGCATGAGAAGTGCTAGACTTTGACATGGAAGCTTGTCTGCATCCATCAGGATCACTGCCATCATCTCCTCACTGCCTCCCGCCTTTGCACCTCCTCTCCTCCCGTCTTCTCTCCTCCAGATATGGCAGTCGTCTGCAGATACTATCTCTTCCACTCACATTTAAGAGATGTGTAAAAGAGTGCAGTCACATACACACTTATCTCCTCCTCCTTCACTCACTCCATCACTCATCCACTACTTTTTTTTTTTCCCCCTCCTCTCAGTAACAAGCTGACAACCTGGACGCTAGGCAGACCTACTGTACATCATGACATCTCTTGACATATGCTGGATTCAACATATAGCCAACATGTCCATAGCTGGAAGACTGACAGATTCCTATAGTCTCAGCCTGAAGCAAAGCATTGTGGGGCTGCAACCCTGAAATAGTTCTTCCACTCTTGGATAGGCACAACCAGCCCTGCAACAACCAAAAACAACAAAAAGGAAATAATGCCTCCATTATTGGCTATGTTTCTGCAGCACATGATTATCTTTTTATAGCCAGCAGTGTTTATGTACACACATAAACACAACCACCCACACTCACACTCACACTTTCACCCAGACACACACACACACACACACAAACCTCATGTAATAAACCATTATATGCAATAAGAAACGTATTATATGCAGATTAGGGAGCGCTGATAAGAAATCATATAGAATGTCTGTCTAATTAATCGATTAAATTGAGACAAATCATTTCAGCATTTTTCATCATTTCCAGTCGGTAATATTAAAGCCTGCAGATTTTTAGCTCTCAGTTTTCATGACTCAAAAGCAACCCAAAGCAAGTTATGACTAAGCAGCATGATTCATGTTTTAATATTTATTTATTCCAACTGATTCTATAAAAATAATAATAAACATATTGCTGCTATTAATATGTGTTACAATTTAATCCCCGTTTCTCCCTCCATTGTGAGTCTGCTGCAGGAATTCTACTTCTTGGATCAGCACATGACACACATTGTACACACATCTAAGATTATTTTTAGTATACTCATTAAAAGTATGTCTACACTAGACCAGCAGACTCGAAACTGTTTAATAAGGTTTTGGAAATTAGAATACTGCATGTCAAAAAGGCAAAAGTCTCATTCTTGATAACTGAGGAAGTGAAAAAAATGGATCCAACAGTGGCAATGTCGGTCTTGAATTTATAAAAATAAAGTAGACCATGTTGAATTGTGGGATGTTAATAACCAAGAGCCACTCTGAATTGGCATTATAAGTGTGGATTAGATGTTCTACATTTTGGTATTTTAGTCCCACTTCTTGGGACACCCAAACTGTCCATTACAAACCGATTTCACAGTATATATACTGGCTTTAACTTTGACCTTCTGTGCTTGCCGTACTTGTGCACTCACAGTTTTCTTTATAACCAACCTCACAAACTGCAGTAAACCACAATGATTCTTTCAGGGTTTAAAAATTGAAAAGAAAAATAATAAAATGTCATTTACTTTTAGCTTTTAAGAAGTTCATTTGACCTTGCGAGTTGTAGCTATTCCTGGAGCTTTCAACAGATGTTGATGATGTTATCTGTTAGTCAGAAACGCATCAACAACCACTTTAAAAGCCCTACATGAAAAAAAATTTAAATTGCAGCTGCAACAAATGGGTTCGAAAAGATGTAAGAAAAAGAAAATGTCGCACCAAGCTAAAACACACGCCCACTACTTGTGGAGCAACGGCTTTTCAACAGGCGGATTGTGTTTTTCAGGTAAGATTTAATTGTGTATAATTGGAAAAAGGCAGCCTAATAGGACAATTACAGAGACTCTAGTTGAAGATGTCAAAATGGTCATTAGCTGAGTGTCAGCATGACAGTGACCTTGACCAGATTTTCAAAGAAGAAAGCATTAAATATTCATGAACACTTAGGGGAAGAGGAGGTGTACGGGAGGGGAGCTGCTGTGTGCAGAGACTGTGGGCTGAATCCTGTCCTTGTTCCATGTTTATGAAACATCCGTGTGCGTGTGTGTGTGGGTGCCTCGCTATAGGGTACATACATGACATGGATGCTTATACACGTGTGTGTAATCAAGTCCCGCTCTTCTGAAAACACAGTGACAGAAGAGCGCTCCTTGTTAGTCAAAGTGGGAAACTGACATGTCTGGGCTTGAGGCACCGCTGCTATTTCATAGTGAAGAGCACCACAGTGAAAACATACATCAGCAGGCTGGTATTGCTCCCAGGTAGCACTGAAACTTCAGACCTACTTAATATTGCAGACACAGCTAGTCCTCAGTTATTCTCTTTTCTATTCTCCCTCTCTGTCTCTTCCAATCTGCGTCTTTCTTCCTCCGTTTCTTCTTTTCTAAGCAATCCTTTATGCAAATATATATTTTACTCTGCATCTTCCTCTTTTGACTGTCACATTAGTTTTCCTTTCCTCTATTCATGCATGCTGAAATTCACCGCCGTGCCACGCTTCGGTCGCTGGGGAATGATTCCCCAAGGTAGGCATGTCTTTGTGGCCAGCTTAAAACTTTCCCCTGATTTTTTTTTCTTGTTGAAAAAAATCAATAGTACCTCTCTGTGCTCAAAGTCCTCCATCTTGCAGGAGGAGGCAATGCAAACTCAGTTAGAGTTTTGGAGGAAAAATGAGGGTTCATTTGCATAGATTTGCATCTTATTAACACATCAAACCTGCTGACTTGAAAGGCTTTGATTAGAAACACCACCAAATTACTGTATGTCTACTTCTTTACTCCCTTCCCCTCCTCTCTGTCCTCTCACTATCGCCTTAGCTTACTCTCCTCTGTTTCCCCGCTGAGTATTGTTACCGTACAGTACATAACCTGTGTGTGTTTGTGTGTATTTGTACATCATTATAAAGGATAATGCTGGAATATCCCTCCACCTTTGATGTGCCAAACACTCCCTATAACCCCCTCTCTGTTTCTCGCCGTCTCTCTTTTTCTTTCTCCGGCTTTTGTCTTTCACCATCAGGTCATGACTCTTTCTGTTCCCTCAGAGCATCGCTGACAGGTTTGGCAGAGCTGCCAAACATTTTAAATGTACGTGCAGATGCCTGTTCTGTCTCCAAGCACACCTACAAATTGCTAGACAAGCTGACTGTGTGGGTGTTGGAATATACTGTAAATTTGCTCCCATATTGCCGCTCAGTGATTTACATCACTGATTTATGTAATGAAATACATCCCGCGCTGTCAGTCACTTCAAAAGAACAGCAGGAAGCAAAATGATCTTTAGTACTTCTGCTTTCACTGTGTTTGATACCATGAAATTATTCCTGTTTTGTTGAGTGCTGGACGGTCTTTCCCAGCTACATGGGGCAAACCATCAAGGACAGTCCACGATTCATTGCATTCACCTCAAATCACTGGAGCATTGTGGAAACCACAGTAAGATTGGTAAATGTTTTGATCGGTGCCGGTGGGCCGGTAAAAACTCATGCTGAGCAGCCAAACATAACTCCATTCTCCATTCAAGGTATTCTGTGGTAGAAATTGTAATGTAATGATGTACAGGACATGTAGATTATTTGTTGGAATGGGGAAGGGAGCGGAAAAACAACTTTGCATAGCAAGTAAGTATTACTGCCAACAATGTTGACTAAGATCATTTATTTCAAACCTTAAAGAGGAAAAAAAAAAGACGAAAATGTAATTTTAAGGTGTCCAACAGTATAATAGGTCTACTCTTGATAGTCTACTGTTGCTACTTCAGCAATCAAATGTAGCCAATTTGCACCATTACATGAATTCAATCAAAGGGCTCACCAGGAGGTCTGCAGCAAAGATGAGTAAGAAGTGCAGGGGTGGGTAGTGATGCATTACAAGCACAGCACATTAGTAAAAAAGCTGTTTTTTTCTAAGGAATAAGGACTATCATGTTCCTTTTTTTTTTAAACATGCACTTCTTCTCTTTATATTATATTTTTGAGTCAGTAATGTAGTCGTTAATTCACTTTATTTGCCATTTCTACTTTTGTTACAGTTAGTCTGAAGAAAATTCTGGTATCTTACTTCAGTTTCAAATGTTAATGTTAAATGTGTGTTCATACTTCATACTTCTACTTTGATGGTGATTGGTGTTGTGCAAAATAATTGATCACTGGCAAACATTAATGCAATCTTTGCTGTGAAAATTGAAATAGTAGCCTAATATGACCAATAATTAAAATACTTTGTCTTCTCACTGTATTTTATCAGACTGCTTTATCAAACAGTCTTTAAAACCTGCAGTTGGCATCGCCAGGGTCCAATTGCCACGGGCTGTGAGGGTTATTCACAGGAAAATGTCATTGTGATTAATGGTTGTAATTAGTTTAAGTGCTTCTATTCATAACAGTGTTGAGTTTGACAATTATTTAAAGCTTTCAAGGATTACTGTCCGCAGTGAACATCCCTATTCTCTAGTTTGTGTAACTTTCTGTCAAAAACGTACCGTGTGTTGTTAGACCTGTGTCACACAGAATCTATCAACAGACGACGTCTCTATAGTTACTTATCTTATGATTTAAATCCTGATGGCTTTCACACATTCAGCCGGCGTTGCTTTTATTAAATGAGAATGTTTTCGACATTATGTTTGTCATAAGGTGATGCATTCTGACACAGACACACTGCATGTGTTTATGTTTGCAAAAGAGCCTTAATTGGATACTCTTGATGTTTACCAATCTGAGCTAGCACAATTAAACTTGTTAAATCTCGCTAATTAAAACTACCAAAGACGTCAATACAAGTTAATTGCAAGTTGAAGAGTTGAAGAAATGGCATTGAGAAGTTGAAAATCAAACATTAATCAGACATAATCAGTAGTTCACCCCCACATGGAGAGAACGCAGTCAGACGTATACAGCTGTATACCGCTAAAAAATAAAGCCCAAAGCACAGTGAGGGTGCACTGCTCAATCTACATTATTTATAATTATTATTATTATTAGTCGGAATCTGGTCAGCATCCAGAAATAAATACCAATATTTGCATTGTAGTTTCAATCAATACTGGGTCTTTCTTTGGCCTACTTCACCAGCTAGTCGCTAACTTTGTTTCTCTGCAATGTGGTATCATGCAGATAGCGTTCCATAACAGAACTTTTTTTGCTGAAAACAGCTGCTTGCTGCTGCTGCTTGAGTTCAACGAGAGATGCGATTAACCAGTGTACCTGAGTAATACTAGAAAACCACTTTGTGGAAGCTAATGGAGATCCAAATAAAATATAAGGACTAGCCAAAACAGCAGATGTGCTATAAAACCAAAAATAATGGGTTAAAAGAGGCTAAATGCTCTGTTCAGCTGCATAATTGGGTGATAATTCTCCGTAGGTTTGGGTAGTCATTTGATTCAACGTTAACGTATAAAACACATGTTGATTTGTGAGGCTATTCGAGCACTAGCTGCAGCTAAGGTGGCTTAAAAAGAATGCAAAACAATAAGGTTGATTAAAAAACCTGAAAATGATGGCTGACTCCTCTGTACCGCATTGACTGCATTAACACCCTGATTGAGCTGCCAAGAGATCATTAAGCCTTCATTGTGCGCTAATTAAATCAGTACACAGTGACATACTGACGTTTGGCCACCATCGCTCACACTCTCAACTTCACCATGTCACTAAAAAAAGAGAAACAACAAGAAGAAAAAAAAAAACAAAAAAACACTCTGATTGTGTGTTTCTTGGTTTATATTTGTCTTCCTCCTTGGCTCCCTCCCAGCTTCTGTTTTCCATTCCCAGGCACGCTGAGTGCTCCTCTTGGCGTCTTGGAGGATTCGCTTGCCGAAAGCAGTTGCGTTCAAGCCACAATATGCGGTCTCTTATCTGTTTAATTTTCTCCCACCTCGAAAGCATGCCACGGCATCAGCCTTGTTTATTACTGTCGGAGAGACACCAGTCGAACTCCCACTGGTGCGCCATTATTATCGCACAGATGGCGATGAGGGTTGAGAGAGATAGACGGAGACAAGAGAGATGAAGAGAGAGAAAACGGAGAGATAGAGAGGGAGGGCAGGGTTAGGAAGAAAGAGAGAGAAAGTGGTATTTTCCATTTTAACAGCAACCAGATGGTTTTCAGAATGTAGGCAGGAGTAGATCACTTTATTTTTTTTCCCCGTAATGACAATACACCTCAACGCTGCTGTGCTCACAGGAGCACGGCACACAAACATGAATGTGCACTTTAGCATTCTATAGAGTGAGCGTCTGACACACCTTTATCCCAGAGGCTTTCTCCTGTCAAGGTAAATCCCTGCTGTCAGAAACAATATCGCGCGTGTGCCCTGACCCTTCCATATATTCCTTGACTCCTGCTATGCTCACCGGTTGGACGTCAGGGAATCTCCTGGGGTGACAGAAACTCACATGTGTGCATGTTTTCATGTCAGTGGATGCATGTGTCCTTTCCGCTCGCCTCTGAGGGGAGACTTCAGGACCTTTGGAGAGCAAAGATTTCCAGCTCAGGAGAAACTGCTCGTGCTTATTTCTTAGTTTTCTCTCCAGCTTTAGCCTCGGCATTATGACTCCATCTCAGTTTGATAGGAAACAATGTGGTCTGGTCACAGGAAGCACTGATTTGGACACAGATTGCTCATAATAATTGTTTCAACAGCATCTAAATCAATATATGTCAGTGTGCAGTGGGTCCTAACTACATGTCGATATATTAAATTTTGCAATTTTGTGGTGAAAACAGCTCGGAACACACAAACAAAAAATAAAGATGCCTGTTGATGCACACCTCGTATGATCTCTTTGTCCATTTTGAGATATTTTGAGGCATAATATTATATAATATTCACTATGTCATAGTGTATTAATAATATGTTGCATGGCACTGGGGCTCTGGGATGCTTCAGGTGCCTGTTCATTTTTCATATGCATTCTAATCTCCTTGTTTACTGGCAGCTTAGATGTGTGTTATTGCTGCTATGTTTTCAATTTCATGCATGCCTCTTGTTAATTGGCTTGCCAGTGTGTGAGTGTGTGTGTATGGGTGTACGAGCGGGGAAGGTAGTGTTATGTATTCCGCTGAGCAGCTGCTCTTTGCACATATGAGACCCAAGTCAATCTGGTGGTGCCGGTCCGTGGCTTTTAGAAAAGCCTGAGGTCACCGAGGAAAGGAAAGGCTGCCGTCCGGAGAGACAGGGAGGGGTGGATGAGGAGGATTGTGAGTCAGAGGCGGAGGATTACACTCCAGAAAGACGTGGTTTGTCTGCTGCACCACCTTCCCCCTTTCTGACGCGTTCTTTGCCTTGTGCCAACAAACACAAGAACCATTGTTATCAAGTCATTTGCTTTTCCACACCGACAGTTTCATTCACATATCTTGTGTTTCCAGCTCTACTAATGCAATTAATCTGATCCTTGAGTCATATGCTGCTTGATTCAATGCAGAGCATTACTGCCCCCATCTTCACTTTACGATTTTGTATTTTTAATATTTAACATTTTAGCACTGGACCTGCAGGAGCATTTTTACAGTTTCTTCCTCTAAAAGACCTTTACCTGATGAGAGGTCAGTTCTACAATCTGCACAGCCGGGACCAACATCTTAGCTTCCAACACACAAACCATGCCAGGCTTTTGTTTGTGTGTCATGTATCTGTTCCTCCTCTCCAGAGAGTGTCTGTGTCAGACTCCGGTCTCATTGGTTGGAGCTTTGCAGGGATCAAACCTCCGCTACCTCCACCTGCCGGGTGAGATTGCCTTTCTATCGCTCTGAAATAGCCACTGGACAGAGGGCAATGAGATGGGCTTACTGTAGCTAGCCCTTGTTGGTAACTAGACTGTGGGAGACACTTTTTTTTTCTGCCACACCAGCAGAAGGAAATAAATTATAAACACGGCAGAAATTGAATCCATTGCACAGCCAAAAACAGAATAAATAAACCACCACTGGCCGATAAGGAGAGGTTGAGCTGAATCCCCAGGTCCTTTGGCTCAACAGAGGGACTGTGACAATTAGGATTTGTTATTCATAGAGCTACCACAAAATCCAGAATATTAAAGTAAAACGCAGAGAGTAACAGCATATAGGCAAGGGGAAGAGATGAACCAGTAATTTACATGAAATCCACCACTAGAGTTTTTGTTCTTTTAGAGAAAATCCTGCTGAGTTGAGAAAGTGAGTTCATCAAATTCAGAATCACATACTTCTATAACTGAATGCCTTGGCCTACTGCCATGTTCCCAAAATATTATCTTAGCATACTGACTAATTTACTGGTTAGCTGAGCACTAATGATTGAACGGCTGACTATGTTGCCCAAAGCAGTGAGCACTGGCGTGTGTGTGTGTGTGTGCACGTCTTTGTGTGCGAGAGAAAACGAGCAGGCCTCCTGACTCACGTCGAATCCCTCCCCTCCTCTGCATCCGTCCCCGTGGGTTGACAAACACAAGCATCGCACACACCGACAGCGCTAAACAGCGCTCTGGGGGACAGTTTTACAACTGGTCGGGAGTGGCACTTGATATTTGAGTCATGACTCTTTGGAGGAAATCATTGCAGAAAGGATCTTGTTTCATCTCGCAAATAAAAATGATTAACTCGGTGACAAATAACGCCACAAACAGTCTTAATTTATCCCCATTAAACGTCCGGATTGATCACACTGTTACAACCTGATTTGTCTCAATTTGTTTTAAACACAAATTGAATCAGATTATGCATTGATCCTGTGCCTGGGGTAAAATTTGTCATTCTATTGTTGACGAGGATAAATTAATATCGAGCAGCATCTCAACTGAAGTGCAATGTATCTCTTTTTTCATGGGGAAATTTAGTTATACAGTGTTTGCTTTCTTGTTAGATTCATTAAATATTCATATTTGATTTCAAAAATTGACTCATGGCCTTGGTTTAATTAGTTTTATTCAAAGTCCCAAAGTATAAAAGATTACCCCTTCTTACCTCTAAGTGTTACTTTTTTTTCAAGCAAAGTACTAAACACATTTCATAATTTTACTGCATGATCATACCAGCTGTTATTCAAATTAAGTGGTGATGCCATATTGTTTGATGGTCCACATCTTTCCTTTGGAAAGCTCATTGCCACACGATTAAGCAGTGCAGATTGACTCGGTGCATATTTTTTCTCTCCTCTGTACCTCGGCACACACATTAACATGCACAGACGATGCGTTCAAGGCCATCCCAGTGTACATTGCAAAGCTTCCCACTTTAGCATCTACGCTTTTCCACATCTTATGTTGTCATAGCAATGAGGCCAACAGTCCTCCCCCATGTCCGGCTCCTCATCCACCTACACCTCAATCTTTATCTCCTGCTGTCTTCTTTGTGTTTTCTGCCTCTCGTATACTGCTTCCATTTGTTTTCCTGAAGGAAATGTCTTTGCGCCTGACTGGATTGCACAGTGGAGGATGTATAGAAAGCTGTAGGATACAGACTGAAGTAAGACAACTGCATTTACTTAACTGTGATCATTTAGCAACAATTAATATCACCACACCACCATCTCCTGACTTTTACAGCACATTAAAACACCAAACAGGCACATCCAGAAATTATGCTAGCAGGGGTAACCTGGTAGAAGTCTAGTCTGAAGTGTATTGTCATTGACCAAGCTGCCATATTTTATGACTTGGGAATTAGAATGAGCTGGTAGGAGATGAGATGGTTAACACAGGTATATTTTTGCTTCAGAAACATGACTGTTGAATGCAAAAACATACATACACATAATATTTTTGCATTTGGGGTGCAAACAACACATACAACACATATGTAATATGTAATATTTTCAGCTGTATAAGAGACATTCCACTGTTTTCCAAATCAACAAATGAAACACTTTCCTTTTCTCTGCATCTATGTTTGTATAACAATGACCCAGACATAAAAAGTTTTTTTTTGGCAGATAACTGTGTTGCTTTTGATACGGTACACAACAGCAAACAGCACACAGAGGTGAGAGACTAGCTGCTGAATAACGTGCAACATTTTATATGAAACACTACAAGTGGTTGTGTTTTCAGTCAAACACTGATGCTGTCTGTTCTCTCTAAAAAGATGAATTTGTTTAAGGTGATGCTGTTTTTTATTCAACCTGTTCTCAACTGTCAGACTTGTACATGTGTCTACAATCATCTACAGTGACTCAGATTTTAGTCATGTCGATGAGAATTTTCTGTGTGCACCGCCAAAAATGTATGACTAGGTGGGACTGGGCACCCTATGCACCAACCTGCATGCAAATCACAGTCTGAATCTAGTTTAGAAAATGCCAGAGACTTTATGCTAAATGCAAAATGGATTTACTTTGAAAATAAGGTTGTGTGTATGGGAAAACTCTGCGGCAAGCAAGTGGATTTATAGCAACGGGTTTGCTGCTCATGTAAATGCACTGACACATTTCCTCCGTAACCGGATACGTCCAGTAATCTAGTTTGTTGTGTTCACTTCCGTTGTGTTTGTATGCATTATGATGAAGTGTGTTCACATGCACACACACCTTTCTGCATGTCTTGTGTGAGTCTCGCTTCCACTGCTGAGCCAAAAACTCACCACTTATCATCGCACACCACGCGCTTACACGCACATACTCACATATGGATGTATACTCATACCCCAGAGGATGCAAAAGAGGCTCTTTGAAAAACAGGTCGGGTGGAAGTCCTGCGGTTAGATTTTGGAAGAAGTTGTTTTGGGACTTAATTAGTAGGGCCCACATTTGAACGGGCTAAGTGCCCATGAGCTCTACTCTCAAATCTGGGACAACTAAGGCACATACACACATAAGAAGATAATACCCATGCATACATGCACACACACACAGCTGCACAGAGACTGGGCTATAACGTCTATAACGAAGGGGCAGCTCCTATAGATAACTACCATCAGCAAACAGAAAATGAAAGGAGGTCTTCACTGTAAGACTTCAAACACTGTGTGTCTGTATGCTTGAAACATGGCTCTGATGAGTTTCAACAAAGGATTCGCAGCAGTTACTAAGGATTATAACAATGAAGGCAAAAAAAAAAACAGCATCAAAACCTCCACAGAAGCATTTTTATGTTACTTTATATTCTAGTTCAGTCCCAGAACAGGATTGCACATTGCTAAATATGCTACTTCTAACGGAGCTTCAGGATAGCCTGGCAATAGCAAGGCAAGGCATGTTTGAAATCTTCCAGGGTTCAATGCCATGACTCGCCGTCTCCAGTGAAATCCCAAGTGTTGTGAACACAAGCTGAGTAAAGCCACAGCACTTTGCTCTCAAAAGGGAGCGAGCCACAATCTTTTTAGAGTCACCTTTCAAACCCACAGTGGATGAGGTTTACTGTGCTTTCACCGCACATCTGTCCCCGAAAATAGACGTAACCTAACAAACCCCAGGAAAAGAACACAAACTCTCTCTCAGCCACACCCTGAACATTACTGTTGGATGTTCTCAAGCCATGGTCAGACTACACGATGTCAAGATTGTCAAATTACAAAGTCAGAAACAAGATGCGCGTTGCTCCCCGACCAGTCATCATGTGATGTCACCAGGAGGCGCTACAGACTCCCAGAAACAACAATGTAAACATCTGCAGTGTGTACAAGATACTGGTCTTGTAGCCGGGAAAAAATATTTTCCCCATGAGCATTCTGTGCTCCTTTTCGTACACTCATTGTAGAACTCGTCCCAAAGGACAAATAATTTCGAGCATGCTGCTCTTTTTACCTTTATGTTATGATGTCACAAGGTAAAACAGTCATTTGCTCCGCCTGACACACATTGTTGACACCCTTCATCTGCCAGATCGGGCTATAATGAGGCTGATATTGTATAGTCTGACACCAGCATCAGAAGGAAGAGTCAGGAGCAGGATGGAAAGGACAGCATTCGATGTAGGCAGGAGCATAAGGAGGCATTAAAATAGTAAGACCAAGAATAACAGCAGGTCAGTCACTTACTTGCAGTGCTTGTGCGGCCCACTAAGCGTCTCGATTACAAAGCATTCGCCACCGTTTAGGCAGTAGGCCAGGTCCTTCACATGGCAGGGTTTGAAATGCTCCGAGTGCAGAGGAGGGACAGTTGGAGATGCTGCAGGACAAACAAAGAAACTCTCATTAGTCATTAAAAACCCAAAATATATAACCATGAATGCATTTGCTCTCTAACAATCGGGCTTAGTGACAGCATTTATTCATCTCACTGTCATCCAGCAGCCTATTACTCCTCAAACTTCTTTATTTTTCTTTCTTTAGCCCACAATTCTGCAAATAAATCATCTTATCATCCTAAATTACAGCAGAGAGAGAGAGAAAAAGAAAATACAGTCAATTTTTTTTCCAGTGGAGGCTACTTACTCTCCACCCAAGGATCCATAACGAATGTCTGCTACAGCTCCATAACATAGTGCACATTGTGGATAATACCAAACACACCATTGTTTGTTTAGACCCTGCAATGTCACCAGCAAAAAGATGGATGGAGGACGGGTAATAATCTGTCCTGCTGTGATTAATACGCTGTGGTCACACCAGTGCTGTTGGAGAGCTTGACTCCTCTCAGCGATTTATCACAACATGCATGGCTGACTGTGGACAGTGCACACTTCTGTGGGAATCTGCTCAGCATACCTTAATGGATGATCTTATCATTAAACTTAATAAGTGAAGCGCTGGTTGCTTAAGAGGAAATATGGAAGTGTTAAAGTGACCTGATCCTCAAAATTGAAAAAAAAAAAAAAAAAAAAAAACATGGTGCAATTAATTGCCGTTCTGAGCATATTTGTGCTCATTGAGGATAATTTATGGACCTGAAAAGATAAATGAAAATGTAGAGGTTTCTGAGAGTTCATGAGCAGTCATCTATCAGCAGTGTTTTGAAAGCCTGAGATGCAGTTGGTCGGGGCATGGCCTTTATACGTGGGGAGAAATCAGAACTGCACCACAGCTGATGCTCTTATTAATACCACACCAGACTGCTGACTGTTTCTTTTGTGCCTACAAATGAAAAATGCGTGTGCTGAGGACTCTCATTAGCTGAAGCCTAGCCATGATTTTTTTAAAAGTAGCTTGGTGAACAGTGATGGGCCGTAACTTTATGCTTCAGTGATTAAAAATCACTCGTATTCACTGTATGCTGTTATTACTACTACTACTATAGTATACTGATTACTGTCTCAGCTTGTCCTTTAATGGTGTGTGGAAGATACATCCATGAACTGAAGACTTCTCAATCAAGAGATAATAAGAGATTAATAATGAGCAGTGTTTGGGGGAGAATGGATGGGTGAAGAGAGGTGAGTTATTTCAGCGTGGCCTCATGTCCCTTAATCAACAGTAAGAGGTGTGTGTGTGTGTGTGTGTGTGTGTGTGTG